>CP131459.1:36897500-37522500 GCA_030664755.1 Microcos paniculata | reverse complement strand
TTACAGAACCGCTGGGGTAGGTGGTTACTAATTTAGGCGGTTCTATAGAGGCGGTTTAAACCCCCTCTAAAGCCTAGAGCTCTATAGAGAGGGTTTAAACCGCCTCTAATGCCTTGAACATCTACAACCATCATCATTATTGGCTTCGAATTTGGATGGGACTAAAACCACCTCAAATCTGGTTCTTTTGATTCATTTTATATAACAATTTTAACTTAAAAAAATATTAATGCATATATTTAAGAAACAACATTTAAGAAAATCTGAAATCTCTCATTAATAGAAGAATTTTTAACATGACAAGTCATAAGACTAAATTTCTTTAATCTAAATCAAAATTGGTTCAAGCAACCAATTTTAAAATGTCAATATCAAACATCTAAGCTAGAAAATAAAGGCTGTCTATGCCAACAAACTTTTGCTCTATTGGCCTCTTCCACCAGGGAGTTTAGTTCTTAACTTTGCTGGCCATCAATGACCTACAATCAAAGATGAGAAAGTCAGGATGCAAGGCAGTAGCAGATTTTGTAGACATTGGATAATAAGAAGATAATATTTCTGAACCAAAAGCATATAATTACAACTGAAATAATATACAATTAAAATAATATCATAAGAGACGAGCAAAAACAGGAACTAAATATTTCAAAACCAAACAACCACCAAGCATAAAAGAGAAAGCAAACAGCCATTTTAAAGAAATGAAAAAAAAAAGAAAACCTGTCAATTCTATTGCTCTTTGATCTCTTTCCAAACTATGTGAACTTCTTTAATTTCATAAAAATCTGAAACCCACACACTGATATTAAAAAGGACTAATTATCTTTAGATTATTAGAAACAACTACTAAAACTAAAGATAATATCAATAACAGAAATTCAAAGCAATAGAGCAGAGGATAACCTTGTTCAGTTTTTCTGTCTATCAATGTGAGAATTTTACTCAGTTGGATGCAGCATCTCCAACCTTCATCAAACAGAAGAAAGAAAAACAACATGTGAATTGACATTAGACCAAAAACATTCTAAATACGCAAAAATCCAGAACACCTACGTAAAGGTAACAAACAAAAAACCATTTACCTCATTAAAAGATGTTCCAGCAGCACCTTTTTCGGCCATCAAAAATCGAATTCTAGATTTCATATCATCAAATTCTGTACTCAACTTGCATATTTAGCTTTCATTTCTGTCAATTCATCTTTGACATTCTTCATCTCAGCTTCTTGATCCATATTGTTTAAGGATCCACTTGTGCTAACAAATTTTGATGTGACACCAAAATAGCTGCTTGGAGTGGGTCCTAATCCTAAACCACGTACTCTACCATTATGTTCAGCCCCATACACCTTTTTGAATGCTTTCTCATTAATCTCAATTTGGTCAGAAGTTGCACTTAAACTTGCTTCTTGAAGTTGAAAATTAAAAGCTTCATCCTGCAAAAATTTAACCAAAGATGTATTTAGTTTCATTGTTCCTAATTCTAAAATATAATATTCAAAAGATTAAAACATAGAACATTGATGATAAACCATACTAATTTGCTTTGGACTTCTTTATTCACATAACTCCCGTCTTTCTTTTTATGAATTATATCCCATAAAGTGAGATGATCCGGCTCTATTCTATTTTCCATTTCCTATAAGAATTAAGGATATGATATAGGATTTAAAAATCAGAACAATAAGTGAGAAAAAGTGGCTAAATCAGATTTACTTATGCACATACAGAGAATCTTTAGAATAAAAACTAGCAGCAACATTGCAAAGCACACCCTTTTTAGAGCTCACAAAACGGCAAAGTGCTCCAAAGGGTTGAACTTTCCCAGCTAGTAATATATTCCACAAGGCACAAGAGGGGGAAGAAAGAGAAAAGGAGGAGCAAATATCAATCAAGTCCCACTTGCAATGGCTAAGAGCATAGTGGTCCATCAAAAACCAAACATTCAGTCTATAACTACTTTAGTCTATAACATTTAGGTAATATTCAGATAGACCTGGTCAACCGGTGTAAACCTCCACTAGCCATATGTAAAAACTACTTTAGTCTATAACTAAGGCTAGAAGAAATTTTAAAAAAAAAAAACAGCAACAAAAAGTTAATAAAACCATCACTCAGTAGATTGTTTTAAACTCAGAGGGGGAGAGAGAGAGAGAGAGAGATGAGACGTGTGAAAAAATACCATTTCACGTCTGATTCTTGCAAAACTTTTTCGACCACATGTGTGTGCATTGTTCTGCTTCTTTGCATTTCTTTTATTTATTTCAGCAAGTTCTTACATAAAGAAAACTTGTTTCAATTAAAAAGAACATATTAATTAAATATTAATACAAAAAACTATTTTAGTCAACACAGTGATTACCTCATTCCTTGGATTGTACCATTGGCGCACAAGACCAGGCCACTATTCTTCAAGGACAGTTGAAGGTGGCTTTGCTAAAACTTGCTGCTTGGCTTTTGGAATATAGAATTCAGCCTTCAAATCACCTTTCCAATCTCTCCATCTCTTGTTTAGATTCTTCAAAATCCATGTCATAGTCTCCTGAGTATGAGGAAATTCGAATTTTGTCTATCATGAAAAGCATTTTAGAGTCCACTATTAACATAACAAGAAATGAGTCCATAAAGAGAAAATACCAAAATAAGGAAACCTTTTAACACAACAGCAAATATATTTATAAATCTGGAATGGCGATGGGCTAAGAAATTATGACAATAAAAAAATACACTACGCCAATTAGTAAAATAAGACTTCTAATCAATCAACAAAAAAAATGTGATGATGCATGGGTTGATGATAGATGGCAGGCCAACCAGCAGAGTCCAGGCTTCACAGGCGAGCGACAGCCAACGTCATAAACAAAGATACTACTCTCTACTAATATGACTACCACTATATATACTATTAGCATAAATAAATAAATATACTACTAACATAAAGAAATTAGAAAAACTTCAATATGTTTGCCTAATAATAGAGGAATAAATGACAATTCAGAACCTCTTTTTTATTGTTAGCTTTTCTGGGACTGCTTCAGTAAACTTGTAAAACAGGGCCTATTCTTATTCTATCATAATCATCTGCAATTTCCCCTCAAAACAGAATCAAGCAAACCTGTTCCGTCCTTGATTAGCTCCAATAAGTGGAGGAATTGATAGCAAGAAGTAAAAAAAAAAAAACTTCAAACTTTCCTATACCAGGTTGAAAGGACCCAAGACAGAGAGCAAGATCATGAGATGGTTAAGAAACAAACTGACCTCGATACCAATTTATAAATGGCTTATAGCTTATTATCAATCACAAAGGTGAAATTATTTCAAATTAAGCTTTTTAGAATTAGGCAAGAAGATATAGACAGCCCGAAAAAAAGAAAGAAACAGAAAATTTATTACCTCAAAGAGCTTTAAGCACTTCAATTTATAGGGAGTGAAATCCTCATCCTTCCAACTACGGATATTTATTGGAGCATAAGCACCATTCTTTGCAAGCACACCAAAGAAAGAAGTCAACGTGGTAGCATTCTTTGTACATGGAAACCCAAATCTATCTACCTCTATCTTTATTTTTTCAGTTGTTGTCCAGACATGAGCCATTGTTGTTTTTCCCCAATGTCGAGTGCAATTCTCCTCTGTGATATCATCATGTGAAAAACTAGATTGGTTTCTTTGTTGCTGCTCTCCTATCTCTATGCTATTACTATCTATCCTTAAACCTTTCAAGCTCCTTGATGCTCGAGCCATGACTTACCCTGTAAATTAAAAAAATATATACATAAAAAAACATGAATTTTCATACAAAGTCTAAAATATATTTGGATAGTGAAATGAGAAGAAAACAATAATAGCAAGCATACTAAAAATTTGTTAAAATCATAAAGAAAAAAAGAAGTTACTATATGCACTTACTTGTCCATTATCCCAGTAGACCCTTATCCAAATTGTTCTGAAGAAGGCCCTTCATGTTGTCCTCCTACCTCTTCATCAGAATTTGGACAACCTAAATCATCACCACCTAATTGACCAGCAAACATGTCCATTGCATCTTGTAACAATGCACCCATGTTATCCAAACCTTTTAAATTTTCACAATTATTCTCTTGGGAGTTAAGAGTATGGACTGAGGAAGATGAAGGAATGTCATTAAAAGAACAGACTTTTATATTTTCTTCACCATGACAAACCCATTGACTATAGCCTTTAAGAAAACCTTCACAGATTAAGTGCACTTCGACTTCATCTTTTGTCAACCATAAAGAATTAACACAACTTCCACAAGGACACATGATCTTCACACCTATAGATGCATTACTAAATGCAAATTCAAGAAACTGATTATCTCCATCTTTGTATTCCCTAGATTCTTAAAATCCGCATTCACAGTACAAGAGAATCTTTGCGTCAAAGACGTTTAATCGCTTTAGAAAATGAAGATAAAAAACCAGTTCAACACAGAACAAACAACAGAAGACAATGCAACTATAAAAGATACCTTGTTATTATAAGCAGAAACTCCTGTCAGTTAGGCATATTTAAGTTCAAGAATTCTGACTGACCATGATCATTCCCACAAAATAAAATAAAGATTGCATGAATTAATAGTTAAAAGTATAATATTTACACTCTCCAAATTATCTTTGTAGTCTTGGAATTATTTCAGGACATTGTACATCAGTTTTCAAGCATAAAATGGTATAGCAATGAGAGACATAAGTGTACTAAGATAACTAGAATCATTTGCTTTGTAGCCTAAGTGATGATGATACCATAAATTTATCATAGATTTTGTCACTATATCCTAAAGTACTCACCATGTCAGAGTTCACAAGTTTTACGCATCTGAAAATCTGTTTCTAATATAATATTCATTACTTTGGTAGATAGAACCTATATGTAATATGCGTCAGACCTATTCAAAGGTCAAGAGTCCATTCTAAGTTTCCAATGAAATCAGACCTATTCAAATTTATTAGGGATTTATAAATTTGACGGCGCAAACATATCGTTTCTCGGCAACTAAACAGAAAAACCAGAGCAGCAAAGAAAAAACAAAAAGGAAAAGCATTAGCGAAATGCCTAATTAACGCTACCATCAATTTGTCAAAACTTACCAGAGTGAATAAAAAACGAACGGAGAATATCAATCTGATCCCGCAACTATATCAAAGAAATCTTAAAATGCAGTTCATCTCTGCAGAACACAAAAATGGAAGTCCTCAGAACGATTAAAAATCCTTCAAAATGATATTCAAAGAAACAAGAAACTCGCAGAAAAAGAAAAGCAAAACTAAAGCATTGGAACATTAAGACGAAAACCTAATGGAAGCGACGATGCTCTCGTCTTAATCTTCGATGAAACTCTCAAAATAAAAAAAAATTCAAAAAAAAATGAATACAAGAAATAGAGAGAGGAGATTTTATTCCTTTTTGTGGGGAAAAAGAAAATGAATAGTGAGGACTTAGAAGAGGGGTTTTTGACGACTTGGAGAGGGAAGTTTTGCAGAAAAAAAATAGATTTAATTCCTCATCGTTTATTGTGGCGGTTCAGCGGATCCGCTTGAACAGCCTTCCGTGTTTTCTTTTATTGGGCCTATGGGGCCGGTTAGTTATACCGACTCTAGTGGGCTGCCTCTATTGGCCCAATTTGTTGTAATGTTGTCATTTAAATTATTGATTATTTAGAAGAAAAAGTATAAATGGTGCACACTTCGAATTCACAAAAGTTAATGGTTTCTTGAGAGGAAAAAAAAAATATTATGCCCCTCTTCAGATATGGTGCTTAGAGGCCTCAGCCTCAGTCATTCTGGAACTTAACTATAATTAGGCTTGGTTCTGAGTCCAACCGTCCAACCTAACCCTCATCACCTTTCTAGTTTCCATTCTTCAAACTCCCCATAATCATGGTAAGGAAATAGTCAAATAACTAATATTCAATTTGGGTTTTTTGTGTTCAAAAGAAAAGGCCCAATGATCCAATGCACAATTTTAACTTTTTGTTTAAAGCCCCCAACCCACTTAACCTAACCTAATGAGGCCTAATTCATCTCCGAACAACTTTCTAGATTTGATTTCTTTTGTTTTTTTTTCTTTCCGGCCAATAGATTTTTCATTTTGAAACCTTCGGCCAATAGATTTGATTTCTAATACATATAACGCTTCATTAAAACCTTACGGGATAAGCATATTGATCTCGTTATGTCCTTCATAACTTCCGAATTCGATTTAACCTTCTCAAGTATGACATTGTTATTTAAAATTTGAAGAATACTTTGTCAAAACCTTTTATAAAGTTCTTTTTAATATTATATGGTTGAATTAAAAAAATTAAAAAAAATAAAGTCTATTTAGGTCCCATGGTGACAAATTTAGTTTTTTAAAAAATTATTGATGAATTGAATGATAGACTTTCTTTTGGAAAAGAAAAAAATAAAATTCCCTTCTCCCACCTCCAAGCTTGCCTAATTAACATCCCGAAAATCGGCCGTACGAGTAGCAAGCGACGTCTAAGGCAGAACCAAAAATTGTTGCACGAGGTTGATTAAAAAAAACAGCAAAAGATTAAAGAACTCAAACAATTGGATATATACAAAGAAAGGGCAGAGAGCCAAAAGAACACAGAAACGTACAATGTCTTGTTCGTCTTTGCAATAGGCCGAAGGTGATAATAATTTAAAACACATTTCATTGTAATGGCTATAAATAGCTAGCATCTCTATCGGCCGGCCTCCAAGTCTTTCTAGTTTTCCATTTTATCTCAAAATTAATGAGATAAAAATAAAAGTCTTTGTTCCCAGAGAAACTTCAAACGTCTCTTCACTCTCTCTCTCTTTCTCTCTTCACTGTATATAATATATGCGATAATTTCAACCACTATATATAGTTTACATCCCTAACTTAAGGAATTTTTGCAGTATATCCCTCAAACTACAACTTGCTGCGCGCATTGCCCTTATTTGCTTGTATATATACTTTTACCTGCCAAACATGTTTGATATCAATCGATCGAAGCTTTGGCTAGCCAGCTGAAGTTTAAAGTTTCCATAGCTAGATATATAAGAATATATATATTGTCCGAAGTATTGCTTCAATGGGGCCGTTTCGTTTCCTTCTCATCTTTGCTAATTTGCTCAATGTAAGCCTTTGCGTTATATAGTTATATAGTTATTAGTTTTTGTTAATTATTACTGTTAATTTTTGACCTACTAATATTACTGTTAATTTTTGACCTACTAATATTGAAAAAGCATATATAAACACTTGTTCTCAAGCTTTCTTGGAATTAATGCTTAATTACTGTCACTCGATCGATCAGTTTGGAAGAGCGGAACACAAGACATTTTGGAGAAACTCATAGAAATACTGGTATTTTATTGTAACTCATTTTTGTGATGTAGTTAGACCAAGATTGTACGGGCTTGAAAACATAGCCACAGACTCTGTAAGTAATTAATGTAGCCCTTTGTGTGAGATGGAATCTGATACTTCAGCTAAGGCTGAAGAAATAAAAGGGGAGATGGTTGAGGTTGTAAACTGTTGATTATGTAGCCTTTTGTCGTTGAGGTTGATGAGGTTGTAATAAATTGTTGATTATGTAGCCCTTTGTAGTTGAGGTTGAGGTTATAAACTATATATTGATTATGTAGTCTTTGTGGGTAGTAGTTTTTACTACTGCTTTGTATACTAAAGAAACAATTATCCCAAAAAAAAAAAAGTATAAACATGTAATAGTTACACGTGTGGTTAGATAATTTTTTATTATCATACCAATATTGAAAAAGTATAAACACGTAAAAATTACACATCAGTTAATTTCATAAAAGTAATTTTAGGCTGAAATCTTAATTCAAAACCTAACATTTGTGAGAAATTTCAACTTGGTCTTTAACCATTTTATTAGGTCAAGTAAGGATTCTAGACTCTTATTTGACCTAATTCAAAAACATTGAATCCTTAATTGACCTAATTAAATATTATGGACAAATCGATATTTTTTAGAAATGTTGAAATTTAAATTGAGATTTTAGCTATAATATTATATAACTCCTTCATAGTTTAATTTTATATTTTATGAATGATTATTTTTTATTTAGGGTTTGATAATTATCTTAGGTAAGGTATTCATATTTTCAGATTTTCTTTCAAAAATCATTCTAGTGTGCTAATTATTTTATTGTTCTAATTTTACTTACAAATTCATTAAAAATTTCAATGCTACAAATTGTTTTAAATTAATACCTCTAATGTTCCTTTAGTGCAAAATTTCAAATCAATTAAAACAACTAACATTGTTAGTTAGAGTACATTTATGTTATATTAAACTATATATATAGTAATATTAATATATACTTTTACTTTTGTTCAATATTATAACTGTCATATTTTAAAAAATCTTAAAATTAATTGTCATATTTCGAAAATTTTTTATAGCTTACAAATGTTTTACTTATTTCACACATCTATTTTAGGAGAATACTTTTATCTATTATTCTTCTTATTAATATAATAATGACATAATTCTTTTGAATTATGATAATTATTGTAAGGTATGAAGCTATTGAGTAGAACAATCATATATTGAATTTGTGTTACTGTCACACCCCGACCCAAGAGGGTCGAAATATGACAACCGCCGCGTAGTAAGAATTTCGAATGGCGCTCTCACCCGAAACTCCAACCACGCAAGGCTTATGATGTCAGGAGTCCACTTACATAAAATATTTCATAGATTTTCATATTCCTCATGAAACCAAAACTTCTACTTTACTTAGAATAATCATTTAGGACTTACACATTTCATACAGAAATGAAGGTTGAAAGATACATATATATATATATCGTTTTACAGAGATAGTATAAAATCCTTAAACGTTACCGAATAACAATTTAAGTTAGGAAAACATAATTGAGCAACATTTGAAAATAACTCGAATCAGTGCCAGTGGGTCTGCTGGTTTGAAGTAAAAACCTTACCATTTGTAAGAGATGTCCTGAGTCGAGTCTCAAGCTTCAACTAACTACTTTCTGTGCATAATCTATTTCCCTGAAAGATAAGTTTTTTACAAAAAAAGAAAGGAGTGAGTATATTATATCATACTCAGTGAGTGAGGCATGACTATATAAATTATGAAGAAATTACAAGTCACCTCTTAAAAAAAACAATTTCATTTTCATAAAGAGTTTGAGGAAGACTTGAAATAAAAGGACAACTATGCCATAATTATGAAACTCGAGCAATGCATCTCAAATCATAAAAAGGTAATATTTTCATAGCCTGTGAAATCCAATCAAGGCAGTAAGAAAAATCATTCTTTTTGAAAAAGGGCTCGCCAAAACACATTGCCTAAATCCCATCCGCCACGATGAGATCTAAGCCCGCCGAGGTGGTTTTCTTTGCCACATTATAAGAAAAAGCCCTCTACTCGGCGTTGGCATGGGCCTTCACCACGGGTGGTACGTGGCTATGTTCATAGTACTCCCACAGGGGTCGCAAATCACAATCACAGTGTGCACATCAATCCCCTGTACCATCCACCCCAAGTGGGAGTGAAAGCCTACTCACGCCGGCTCCACAAGCTCGGCCCGTGAGAGGCGCCACTGCAGTGACTCACATCCATCCACCAATCAATGAAAATCATCATAACTCATTCATATCCAAAATATACATCTCGGCCATCAGGCCTAAATAAATGCAAAAGTCTTTTTCACAATGTTCAAGCCAAATCAAGTGAAGTAAAGACATTTACTTTAACAAAAATCACACGAATACCCGCCGACGTGCAGACTCTTAGACGTTGACGGGTAAGCCGTCCAGTGACTACAATTCTTGAATCTAAACCATCCGTCCACGGATTAAGGGCGGGCGTCCACGGCTAGAATTTTCCATGATTCGCTTAGTAGTAGACGTCGACGTCTTTCAGCTTGACCATCGACGGGTAGAAATTTCTGACTTCGGTGAAACTAACTTATTCACACACCCGACGACGTCTAAGCATGTGTACGTCGATGGGTAAAAGTTTCTGACTTCGAGTGAAATTCAAGTATTTGTACACCCGTCGACGTCTAAACCTCTACACGTCGATGGGTAAAAGTTTCTGACTTCAAGTAATTTTAGGTCATTCAGTCATCCGGCGACGGACAAAGGTGCACACGTCGACGGGTAACTTGGGCCAATACTCGAATTGGGAGAATAAGCAGAGACGTCGACGGATGGAAGTTTCTGACTTCGAGCGTAACAAGGTTACTTACTCAGCCGTCGACGTACAAACCTATAACCGTCGACGGCCCACTAGGTGTTGAGACAACTTTGACTGTCAAATTGGGGAATTTTCGATAAAAGGGACATCCCCCAAGGTTGTTAGGAGAAACAAGTCAAATAAATTCAAGCACTTTGGAATCATCCAGTTTTCATGTTCATAATATAATTACATCATCCATGATTCAAGAAAATTACCTTATTTGCATATAAAAACTCATAATGTATTTGAAAATAAAGTAAAAACCATAAGATATTAATTTAGTCCCTAAAATCTCACTCACAAGTTAGGGAGGGTGTGCACTTCCACTAATCCTCATTCCCTTTCTCCCTTGGATCCGCTTCACTGCCTATACAATCGGTCCAATAAGAGGTGAAGGTGTGTTACAGAGGCATTAGAACTAGTATGCAATATTTGCTTAGTTTATGGGATTTGTGTGCTAACTTGGAGCCTAAAGGTTTAATTTTGATTCTAGTGGTCCGGCAAGCATTCTTAGGATGTGAACAAGTTTGTTTTGTCAAACGTCACCTGTACATGTTTTTCGTTCAGGCTAACTCCTTATAATGAAAAAATTAGACGATTTTGCCCCTAGATTAGATGATTTTCGGCCTGAATGAGTTAAAGGTGTGGGAATTCCGTGATTCCAATTCCTATAGTTTAAGCACATCGTAGAAATGCTATATACCAAAAATGATTGCGTTCTAACACCTATAGGGTGTTTTAGAGGGAAAAATGCATTAGTTCATTTCACTTGGAATGGTCATAATTGAATATGGCATTTGCTTAAGGGTGCTAACCACCTACATTTATTTCTTATCCCATTTATGACTTGTGCCACCCTTGAATGGCATTTAATCAATTTTCCTTACGGTACTTACTCAAGGTGGCCACTATTTGGCCATAATGTGAGTTTATTATACAACTACTACTCCTAAATTTCTTTCCAACCATTTCTTGACTCACAACACTTTCTAATATTGTCAAGATGTCATTTAGAACATAAAACTTTATGTCTATTAACTAAAATATCACACCTCTCCTAGGAGGCCATTATGTGCCATATTATGAGTTTACACTACAACTACTTCAACTCTTGTTCTTTTCTTCAATTTCTTGATTCACATCATTTTCTAATATTGCTAAACTACCATTTATGGAGTAAAACCCCATGGCCATTACCAAAATATTGTACTTTCTCTAGGAAGCCAAAATGCCCTTTCTATGGAACTTTGACATTTTAATGCCAACCTTAATTTTTCTTCATTCAACTAAGTTTTTCTACATTCAAAATCTGCATTAGCATTTCTATTGCCTAATTATGACTTAATCTTATGAAGCATGAATTTCTTTAAGGCTTGGAGCCACAAACGAATAGTGGGTTTAAAGAAAATGCAAGGTTTTTATGCATGAAGCTTTGTGTTCATCATATTGTAGAAGAAGTATAAAGAGATGAAAACACACCTTTGAATTCCCATGAAAGTTTGAAGCTTATGAATTTGATGCAAATATACGACTTTTCTTCTAGTTTTTCTTGATGAAAAGGTTGTTTGGAAGGTAAAATGATGATTTTCCTTGAAAAATTTGATAAAAATTGGTGTAGTTTAGTAGGATTTTGGAGAGAGAAATTGCATGGAGAAGACTAAAAGCTTGAAAGTTGAAAAATGGTGGAAGGGTGTTCGGCCAACATGAAGAAAAATGAAGAAGAAAACGAAAATATAGTCTTGAAAATTCTAGACAATTCAATTGGTCAAATTGTAAATATGCCCCCATTAAATTTTAAAAATTATCATTGTGTCCCACAAAGTATTTAAACTTTAGTGTTTTTTTTTGGAAAGTTATTAAAAATCAAGTGAATTGCTAAAAACTTGGAAGAACTCTTGAATATTCCAGAATATTAGGTAATGAAATGACAATAATGCCCTTATTGAATTTCAAAAATTACTTTTGTGTTCTTAAAAGAAATTATGAAACTTGAAGTAAAATGGAAGGAATATTAAAACAAAAGCCTATGGTTTTGATCCGGGTTAATTTAGGGCTAGGTACTACAGTTACCATATGGTAGTATAAAATATTGTTTAAATTAAAGTTAGCCAAAGTAATACTTTTTTCTTTAATATATAGAAGAGTAGTTATGTTTACCTTTAAAACTTATAGAGTTTAATATTGATAAATACCGCTTTTAAATGGGTCTAATAATAATTGTATTTATATGGAGTTACATGTGTTCAAGTTAAAGTAAGGGGACATTTGATTAAGGAGAATTTATAATTATCCTGAAAATTTTATTACCATCTCAATGACCACTAATATGAAATGACTAGGAATTAGTATATTTTTTGTTTGGTTTTCACAATAGAAATTTAAAATGACTTTGTTTAGTTTGAGGGAATATGACATTCCAAAATGAGTTTCTTTATTAAATTACACTTCTCTTTGGTTTTGATTATATGATAATATTTTATTGTAATTTAACACATTTGTCAATATTAACATAAAATAATTTCAATTAAAATAAACTAATAAATTAAAAACTAATTAATTATTCCTAAACAATATATTTTTGTGACAGAACTAATAATTTTTTTTTCAAATAATTCAAGTATAAAGAGATAAAAATATACATAAACTTTCACCCATTATATAGAATTTTGTAAATAATACAAATATAAGGGGTATTATTGTCCAAAAGTTTGATTCATGAGGTTAGAAAAGGTAAAAAAGTTAAATGACCTTGATAATTTCAAAATACTAAAGAA
This sequence comes from Microcos paniculata, assembly GCA_030664755.1. Classification (NCBI taxonomy): domain Eukaryota; kingdom Viridiplantae; phylum Streptophyta; class Magnoliopsida; order Malvales; family Malvaceae; genus Microcos; species Microcos paniculata. The sequence continues at coordinate 37,509,495 of CP131459.1, read as the reverse complement.
ATACTTGATAATTAAATTCCCACTCCAATGACCAATTTCCTTCTTTATGTGATAATATAGAATAACCAAAGAAATATGGAATTCCCAATTTCCCATAGTAAATTAGACAACCAAATCAGGGCATTTAGTGTTACCAATGACCAATTATGAAGGGAATTTCTAAATCCCTCTGCTCCCTAATCTTAATTAAATATAAATATTTGTTTCCATAATTTATTTTGCGTCATTTTTTTTTCCTAGTAGGTATCTGGCTTATGTCAATGAATATTTCTTAAGATAAACTATTTCAGATTCTATATGAATACATTAATATATATTTTTCTAAACTTAAATTGTTATTCATTTTACTTAATTGTATTTTTATTATATTTTCCTAATCTTAAATTATTATTCATTTTACTTAATTGTTTTTTATTATATTAATTATCCTGAAAAAAAAGGGGGGAGTAAAAAAGTTTAGCTAAGTTACACATACACATTCGGCTAATGAGAAGTAAGAGATCGGAAATTGTCAAGTATTTTGAGAACGTGAAAAGAATTTAGAAAGAATATCTAATTAAACTGCTTTTTGACTAAGCCATGAGATTTAAAAACAAAGAAAGCGTCATAGACAAACATCTATTAATTTTCTTTGCCCAATTTGTTGAAACTTTTACTATATACTAATATAGAATCCATTGTTCTATCGTTGATTAATTATTGTAATAAAAGAAACTAATTATTGATTTATTTATAATCAGATAAATTAGGTGATGTTACTCTTTCTTTTTTGTTTCAACCATTGTATTATATATAGACTGACTAGTTTTTTCCTAACACATAAATTGACTTGAGAAAACGAAATTAAAACCAAGGCTACATGGTTCATGTAAACTTGTTTAGCTAGCTGTATAGGTTATATTGCATAGTTTGTTGCCATCTGTTAGAAATTTAATACGAAGAATTGAATTCAATGTTCTAATCAACCAAAAATTTTATAACTTTATAAGAGTTAAACTATAAAACCTAAGTTACTAATGAATAACTATGATTTAAATTGTAGATTATATATTAAACATGTACAATCAATAATTTTAAAGGTTATTTTGTAAAATTGATGTAAAAGATAACTTTAAAGGGTATTGAATTACAAATTATCTTATGATCACCTTTATATTTACTTTTACTATAAGTTCTATATTCCACAATATTAAACCTTTTAAACTAATTAAGGTCTAAAAAACTTTTTAAAAAGGTAAAGGATATTATAGTCAAACATTTTTTAATTCAAATAGTAATTATAAGAGTAAATAGCACAAATTGTCCCTAAAGTTTGACTAAGTTCTATTTTGGTCCTTATAGTTTAAAATGCTCTATTTTGGTCCCTATAATTTGAAAGCCAAACCATTTTGGTCCCTGTAGTTTAAAGATTCTATTTTGGTCCCTATAGTTTGATAATTAAACCATATTTAGTTCTTCCATTAATTTTTTATTAAATACTTTTTACTTTTTTCAATATTAATATATTTTTTAAAGTCATAAGTATCATAATAGCAAATATAAAATAAATTGACACTTAAAAACTAAGTTTAAAAATAAGTACTAACGGATTATGGAGGAACCAAAATGGTTTGACTTTCAAAATATAATGATCAAAATAGAACATTTTAAAATATATATAGGACCAAAATATAATTTGAGTAAAACTTTAAGGACCAATGATGATATTTAGTCTATAATTATAATGATAAAAAAAAAATATGTACAATGTCTTTAATATAGGCATAAATTCCTCGTCAAACTAAATCAATAATAATGAAAAATTACGATTAAAAATAATTTCACAATACCTATTATTATGAACAGAAAAAAAAATTAGGATTACGAATAGAAAAAATAATATATGTTGATTAAACACATTACAATATAATTTATGTATAATTTCAATATTCATATAAATTAGTATGAATTAGAATACTTAGGAATTTGGCCAAAAAAAAAGAGTACCTAGGAATAGAAATTATGAATAATTGTTGTAAAATATGAGCATTATGAATACTTAAATTTGTTTATATAGAAGGCTAATCAAAATCTTTTTTGAAGTAGGAATTGTAATTATCAATAATATTATGAATAAAGTAAATAATTATTTGTTGAATTCCTATTATATCTTTAAATTTAATAAAATTATTATGAGATAATTTTAAAAGGTATTAAAGCAAATCAATAACAAACTAATAATAAAGAAGTCTCTACACTTATATATATTAAGAAAAGATAAGATTAAGATAATATATATATATTAAGATGAGATATGGTCTCTGCATTTACTTTTGTCTGCTTTGATGTTTTCCTGATCACTAACTGATGATGATCTAGAAATTTAAGCTAATATATGGTAGTTTTCAAATTTTGTGGCAGCTGGCATTTGCAGGAGGAAGCCATGCTACCCTGACCAAGGAGGAGCTTCACTGGAAATCAGTGTTCCCAGACACCCCAATGCCAAAAGTCTTCCAAGATATTTTACCAAGGCCGGGTTTGTTTTGAATGCCATTTTCTCAATTTCTTCCCTTTCCAATGGAGTGAGAGTCAACTGACAATATATATTTGCTTCAAGCCAAGCATATGGCATGTATATATAGGAATAACTCAAAATTTATTATCTATAAGGTTTATTTTGCAGTCTATTGAGAAATTTACTTCTGATTAATATATATAAAATTAAAGGATCCCACTTCCCATAAAGTATATCATCAAAGGCCTTGATATTGCTTTTGATTTAAAGTTCTTTTATTATTATTATATCTTTCCCATCTCTTGATATGGCTTTTTGAATTACATGTGAGCATAGGACGAAGCGCAATATTCAGAGATAAGTTTGATCCGGAATCAGACGGTGTAAATGATCCAGAGTTTAGTGATTATGGATATCATGATTATGATTATTCATACCGTGATAATTCTGGCAAAGAGTCAAAGGGTGAAGATGCTCCGACGAACGAAGGCGTAAATGATTCAGAGTTCGGTGCTTATGCATATATACGATGATGATTATAAATGATCGGTGAAAGAATCTAGAGGTCATGATCATCATGCTGCTCCAAATGATGAGGGTTTAAATGATCCAAAATCTGGTAACTATGCGTTTGATTCTGAAACAAATGTTCCTTTCCTAATTTCCCGTGTTTCAACAATCTTGGCTATGGCTTGATGAGATTGATTTTGTCTTCTAATGCTTTCTTTTTTCAAACAATGTAGGACTGGGAAATAAATTTTCTTTGGGGAAACAGAGTGACTATGGCAATGTTGCGGCCATGAAGGAAACTATCTATTTCTTTCAAGAGACTCTTCGCCCTGGTAAGAAGGTGAATTTACCAAGACTCACAAAGACAAGTAATACGGCTTTATTCTTGCCTCAACAAATTGCAGAGTCGATGCCCATGTCAAGCCATAAGTTACCGGATATTCTGAAAAACTTCTCACTGAAAGCCGAGTCAAGCTATGCAGAGAACGTTAGTCAGAAAATTTCTCACTGAAAACCACACAATCTGTAGAGTATATCTCATGGAGAAAATGAATTAGTCAGAAAATTTTATTTGAAAATAAAAATTCTATATGTTTTCTTAGGTCTCATGGTGACAAATTTGTTTTTGTAGTTTTGATTGATGAATTGAATGATAGACTTTCCTTTTGGCGTAAAAAAAAATGAAGCCTTCTCCCACCTCCAAGCTTGACTAATTAGCATCCGAAAAATCGGCCGTATGAGTTGCAAGCGACGCTAAGGCAAAACCAACAATTGCTGGACTAGGTGGAGAAAAAAAGTTAAAAAGCAGCAAAAGATTAAAGAATTCAAACAACCGGATATATATACAAAGAAAGGGCAGAGAGCCGAAAGCATAGAAACGTACAATGTTTAGGCCGAAGGTGTTTGATATATAATAATTTAAAACACATTTCATTGTAAATATTACTATATATAGCATCTTTTGGTCGGCCTCCAAGTGTTCTGGTTTTCCATTTTTTATCTCAAAAAAGGAGATAAAAATCTTTGTTCCTACAGAAACCACAAGCATCTCTTCTATGCTCTCTTCACTGTATATAATATATGCGATGATTTCAACCATTAATGTATAGTTTACATCACTTTTTAAAGAATTTTGGTAGTATATCCCTCAAACTACTACTTGCAGCATTGCCCTTATTTGCACATATATATATACTTGTAGGTGCCAGACATGTTTGATATCAATCGATCCAAGCTTTGGCTAGCTAGCTGAAGTTTGAAGTTTCCATATATAGCTAGATAAGTATACATTGTCCGAAGTTGCTTAAATGGGGCCGTTTCATTTCCTTCTCATCTTTACTTTACTCAATGTAAGACTTTGCGTTATATAGTTATTAGTTTTTGTTAGACTTATATTTCTATAATTTCAGAATTATTGCTGTTAATTTCATGCATGTGATTTCTTTAATTTGATATGAGTCTTGAAAACTCTTATATATATGGTCTCTGCATTAACTTCTGTCTGCTTTGATGTTTTTCCTCACTAAATTTGTCTTGAACATTAAGCTAATGTATGGTATTTTTCAAATTTTGTGGCAGCTGGCATTTGCAGGAAACCATGCTACCCTGACTAAGGAGGAGGTTCACTGGAAATCAGTGTTCCCAAACACCCCACTGCCAAAAGTCTTGCAAGATATTTTACCAAGACCTGGTTTGTTTCTAATTATATGTATGAATTCCTTTTTCTCAATTTCTTCCCCTTCCAGTGAACTGAGAGTCCACTGAAATATATATATATATATATATATATATATTTGTTTCAAGCCAAGCATATGGCATGTATAGGAGTAACTCGAAATTTATTATCTACAAGCTTAAGGTCAATTTGAAGTCTATTGAGAAATTTACTTCTGAATAATCGATCTTTCAAATGGTTAACTCATATATAGCATATAAAATTAAAAGTTCCCACTTCCCACAAAGTTTAGGAAAGGCCTTGATCTTGTTTTTTATTTAAAGTTCTGTTATTATTATATGTTTTCCATCTCTTACTACGAATTTTTGAATTACATATGAGCATAGGACGAAGCACAATATTCAGAGATAAGGTTGATCCGGAATCAGAAGGTGTAAATGATCCGGAGTTTGGTGCTTACTGGTATGATGGTTCATACGGTGATAATTCTGGCAAAGAATCCAAAGAGGGAGAGTCTCCCACAAACAAGGGTGTAAATGATATAAACTTTTTAGACTTTTCTGACTATGAATTTACTTATGACTATGAATCTGGAGAGAAAGAATCTAGCGGTCATCATCGTGCTGCACCGAGTAACGAAGGCGTAAATGATGCAGACTTTGCTGATTATACATATATGTATGCAAAAAAATCTAGAGATGATGATGCTCCAAATGATGAAGGTTTAAATAAACCTGAATCTGGTAACTATGCATTTGATTTTGAAACAAATGCTACTTTCCTAATTTCCCCTGTTCCAACAATCTTTTCTATAGCTTGATGGCATTGATTTTGTCTTCTAATCCTTTCTTTTTGCAAACAAACGTAGGAAATAAACATTCTTCGGGGAAACAGAGTGACTATGGCAATGTTGCGGCCATCAAGGAAACTATCTATTTCTTTCAAGAGACTCTTGTCCCAGGTAAGAAGGTGAATTTACCAAGACTCACACAGAGAATCGACACGGCTTTATTCTTGCCTCAACAAATAGCGGAGTCGATGCCCATGTCAAGCGATAAGTTACCGGATATTCTGAAAAACTTCTCATTGAAAGCCGAGTCAAGCTATGCAGGGAATGTTAGAGTAACAGTTATGAATTGTGAGAGAGCAGAAATGAGAGGAGAAGAAAAATACTGTGCCACATCCTTAGAATCCTTCGTCGATTTGGCCGTTGCAATGCTCGGAAAAAACATCAGACTATTGTCGCATCAGCTTGGAAAAGGACTGAAAAACCCTTTGTTTACAATTGATAGGGGAATGAGAGACATGGGCGACAACAACATCGTATGCCACAAAATGAAGTATCCATATGCTGTCTATTTATGCCATTCAATCAAGAAAACAACCGTGTATCAAGTTCCATTGGTGAGCATGGATGGGACAAAATCAAATGCAGTGGCGGTTTGCCATAAAGATACCTCGGCTTGGAGCCCGAATCACATTGCCTTTCAGTTTCTCAAAGTTAAGCCGGGATCTGTCCCAATTTGCCATTTCCTTGGTAGAGATACTATCGTCTGGGTTCCCAACTGAGTTGCTGAATCACCAAGGAATATTAAATAAGCTAAACCAGCTCTCTCTTTGTTTCAAGTGTGCGTTTAAGTGTGCTTTGTATGCTAGTAATCCTACTGCATATAGTATTTGATTAACTAATAACTAATGACTTCCAACTGGTTGAGTTTTGAGAGGGAGTTGAATCAAGCCTAATGTACTTCTACATATGTCTTTCCTTTGTCTTGATAATAAGCCTCTATGTTGTTCAACCTGTGATATTGAATTTTTAAAGTTTTTATACAAAGTTTTTTGCAATATCAAATAATTTACCTCTCTAACTTTGATTTACATTCTAAATCTTTAATATGACTAAAATTACTTAGATTTCACATTGAACTTCGTTTTACCGAATTATTCTATTAGACAACGATGACTAAAATTGATCAGACTCATGCTAAACAATAGTCAAAAGTCCGTCCAGTCAAATGACGTCAAGTATCAATTTTAGTCATTTAATTGAGTGTAAATCAAAGCTTAAAAACTTACTATTTGATTGCAAAAAATAATTTATTAGTGCTGGATTATTTGATTTACAATAAAAATTAAGGTTTTTAATTTTCCACATTAAATAAGTTCAACGACCTTTTTACGTTTAAAACATTTTTTAAAGAGAAATTGATATTTAATACTAGCTAGCTAGTTAATTAATAAACCACATGTCCCTAGCACTGGATTAAGTATTCATGTAAAACTCAGAACTTCGTCGACTAAGTTCAATTATTTTTAAAGTGGCACTGTGGCAGGCAGGTGGCAAGAGGTACAGGAGTGTCTGTTGAGGAACAAATCAAAGACATAGTTTTTTTTTTTTTTTTTTTTTTTTCAAGAGCAAAAGTTATTTTATTGCAATAGCTCAAAAATAAGAGCAACCCAAAACAGCAGCAACCAATTACGGTTCAAAAGAAAGCTTAACAGAAGACACAGGCTATCGTCAGCAGCACCAGAACAGCACAACAACAGATAATCAACAAGAAGAAGACAACAACACAGCCACATCACCTGTCCCAAAACAAAACCTAGAGCGTCCAACCCAACCAACACAAGATAGGCACCCAAAGGCAGAACAAAAATATCAGGACAGATAAAAAACACCACATATAGCAGCACTAAAAGCACCAGCGCATACCTAAAACACCAGCAGCAGATCATTAGGCTTATTAGGCCTGTCAACACCGTTTTTAGAAAGAAGATCAGCCAACCCATTACGTTCTCTAGGGACTCTCTTAATACCTCGAGGCAGGGATTTTCCTCTTTAAATTTGCCTCAATCCTTAAAATGCAACCTCTCAGAGTCTCAGTCTCCAAGACTCACTCTCTGATTAAGACATATATAGCTGTTGAGCCTTGAGCGAGCTCAAAGGCTTAAAACCTGAGCTCAACTTCTCACCTTAGTATAGCCCATGTTTAATATCAGAGGTAATATATTCCCAGTGACCATGGGTTTTACTTTTATGAACGTGAGAAATTACACTCAGGTTTTTCAGTCATATATACGGCACCCTGCTAGCTCCAAATTTCATATATATATATATATATATATATATTTCCAATTCTTTCTTATTATATATTTATATGTCTTTTCATTTTTTCAGCCTTTTTTTTTCTGAAGAGTACGTATATAAATATCTTGTCATTACCTAGGTAGGTTTATTTTTACAATTCATAGAGAACAGAAAAAGCTTCGCAGCTACTTGGTATAATATTGTCATGTTATTCTTTTGCTTAGTTTGAATAATTTTCCAAACAAGTTATTCATTCTCAAAAGTCAACTGCAAGAGATTCAAAAATGACAATATCTATATAATGTAAAACCAATCAATTAGCATTACGACTTTATTCAGTTTCATATGAAAAAAAAAATTAAAATCATAGGTGTTGATGACCGATGTTTCTACTTCTTAATTTCACACTAAGAGGGAAGGGGGGAGGCGCTACTTGACCCTACGCCCTTACACAATTTTCCTAATCCCTTGACCATGAGACCAATAGAGGGTATAATTAATATATATATATATATATTTATTTATTTATAAACAACCGGTTTCGACAATTGCCAATTTAATTGAATAAAACGTCACAGTTATCACTACTTGATCACTTTATTTGTATAGCACATTCCTTCCAAGAAAGACAATATCTGACAAACAGATAGATAAAAGATGAGATCAACTCAATTTTGGTTCTTTGAAAAAGAGTATTAAGGAAAAAAGAAAACCTAATATGTAATCCTACTCAAATTCTGAAATTCTAATTTATAATAATAAACTGATTAAAAAAAAGGAAATTCAGAATTATTTTTAAAATATGATACATTCAAAATTATAATTAACAAAGGCATTATGATAATAGAGATAATTAAAACTAGACACCGGAATCCTAAACCAATATATAAACAACCATATTGATAACCAACAAAGTATTAAGGGCGCCGCCATGGCCATCGCACCTAAGCTTGAAACCTTGTTTCTCACCATATTTTGATTCCGGTTTCTAGTTTCCAATAATTGACTTGTATAATGCATATTCTATTCGACCATGTTGATCTTACGAGGTAATGTTGAAAACATGAATGCACTGGAAATAATTAATTATTATACATAAGGGCATGGGAAGCAATTCCTATGATTGTTCCATGGCTTTTGTAAATTTGATTGTTCGATATGTACTTGTATAGTCGGCCAAAAATATGTATATATATTTACTTCTATATTTTACACAGGGCGCAATTTCCTCCCAAGTTCATATTTTTGGCTGCTTCAATGGCATTCCTTCGTTTCCTTCTCATCTTCTCTGTCTTCAATCTAAGTCTTAAAATAAATTCCTTGCTAAATTTCCTTGACACAAAAATGGGCAGGTTGGGCACGGCTTCCAGATTTATTGGGTCAGCTGAGTCGGGTCAATTTGACTCAAAAAAATTTTCGAGTTTTTGGTCATGTAGGTTTCGAATCATTCAAACTTAGGTAATTTTCGGATTTCATTGCATTTGTATTCAGGTCATTTGACACAAGTTAGCCCCTATAAACATGCAAAATATGGACTTCTCACATGCTACGATATCTAAGGCAAAACCAATAATTGTTGCACAAGGAAAACAGCAAAAGATTAAGATTTCAAACAAGGATATATACGTACAAAGAAGTATAGGGCAGAACAGAAATGTACGATGTCTATGCCATATGCTTGTTAGAACCTGACAAAATACCAACGCAAACTTAGCTAGAAATATTTGGCGTCCGAAGGTGTGTTGATGATAATTTGAAACACATTTCATCGTAATTGCTGTATCCAGCATCTTTTGGTGGTATATACGTTGTAATGGAAAAGCTTTGTAATAATTCTCATAGAAATTACGTACAAACAAATCTCTTAATTTTTGTCTCTTCATGTATATATGCGATAATTTCAAGCGTCATAGATATGTTTAAGTTTGCATCACCTTAAGGAATTTTGGCGGTATATCCTGAATATATGTTAACATATATATACATGCAGGTATTGAACATGCTTGATATCAATCCACCTAAGCTTGCCTAGCTAGCTGCTGATGAAGTTTGAAGTTGCTCCAATGTCGCCCTTTAATTTCCTTCTCATCTTTGCTTTACTCAATGTAAGCCTTAATTTGCGTTATATTTGTTAGACCTAAATTTCTTAGTTTTAGACTTGTAGCTTCCTTTAAGTCGAAGAGATTTTCGAGAAATTATTATATGAGTCTGTTTCACCATATCATTTATAGGATCAACCAATAAAATCTTACCAATTTAAAATAATTGTTAAGATTTGGTCCCTAATTTAGCAACGGGTTTAGTTTTAAGAAGTGAGATTTATAAGGTAAGTACTGAAATTAAAAATATTAATGAGGTAAGGTTTTAATAATTATAGATAAATTTTTGAGTTGATAAAATTCTATTGGTTGGTCTTATGGCTGACGTAAGTGATGGGACAGACCCATGTAATAATTACCCGAGACTTTCAAGTAATTAGTCACTTTCTATATATGGAACTTATATAACCCCTATTAAAATTATCTCTAAAAGTAACTTATTGAGGCTATCCATATCATCATTTATTTTCTTTTCTTATTTTTTAAATCTTTATATTTTAATATTTTAATATTTTAATATTTTATATTTTTGACTCTTGACTCTTCACTCTTCACTTTCCTTAAAAAATATTTTTTCTTAAAAAAGTTAATGTAATTTTTTTGTCAACAAAATTAATACTATTCTTCTTCCAATGTATACATTGATTTTAATTAAAACAAAATTAATATGAAAAAAAGGATAGAAAAGCTTTTGATTTATCCCTAAGGAACTTATTAGACTATTCGGTATTCACATCATCACTTCTTTTCTTTTCTTTTTTAAAAAATCTTTATATTTTACATTTTTGACTCTTGACTCTTCAATTTCTTAGAAAAATACTTTTCCTCTTCTTAAGAAAATTAATATAATGCTTTTTTTGGTTAACAAAATTAAAGTAATTTTTATTGCAATGAATGTATACATTAATTTTAAGGTCATTTCTTTTTGGTATTATCAATAATCTATATGAATTGTAATAAAAAATTATATATTTTTATTATTAATTTGGAGATGGCCATTGAGATTTTCTTATAGAACAATTATGCCAATGAAACTTGTGCAAGTGATAAGTAAGTTATATTTACTGATAAAGCATAGAAGCTCTGTATAATTTCCTATAAAGATTTAACAAATTTATAAAGTACAAGTTCACAACGGTGAGAAAAAAAAATCTCTTTTTTCAATATTAATATTTATTTATAAATATCTTCTAAGAAATTTTTTTAAAAATATTTATATACAAATATTACTACACATAGACCCATAGCGTTAGGGCGGAAATCACTTCTAATTTACTATAAAATTAAACTAGCCAACTTTAGAAGCCAATTTATAGTAGTTTTCAAATTTTGTGGCAGCTGGCATTTTCAGGAAGCCGTGCTCTGACTAAGGAGGAGATTCACTGGAAATCCGTTTTCCCAAACGCCCCAATGCCACAAGTCTTGCGAGACTTTTTACCAAGACATGGTGTGTTTTGAATTTTATTGTGTGTGTGTGTATATATATATATATATGAATTCCATTTTTCTCAATTTTTTCCCCTTGATAGTGCTCTTGATTTAAGTGCTGTTATTAATCTCTTAATATGATGACGTTTTAAATTACGTATACATGTGTGTAGGGCGAAGCACAATATTCAGAGGTGTAAATGGTCGAGATTTTGGTGATGCCGGATCTGACTGGATTGGTGATGATGGATATGATTCTTTATATAAATCCAAAGGTGAAGAGTCTCCGACAAACAAAGGTCATGTAAATGATGATTCACAGTATGCTGATGATGGATATGATTCTTTATATGAATCCAAAGGTGAAGAGTCTCCCACAAACATAGGTGTAAATGATGATTCACAGTATGCTGATGATGGATATGATTCCCTGTATGAATCCAGAGGCGAAGAGTCTCCCACAAACATAGGTGTAAATGATGATGCACAATATGCTGAGGATGGATATGATTCTTTATATGAATCCAAAGGTGGCATCTGATTCTGAAACAAATATTTCGTTCCTTAGTTTCCCCTGTTTCAAACTTTCAATAATGTTTGCTATAGCTTGAGATTGATTTTGTCTTTCTAATTCTTTCTTTTTACAAACAACTGTAGGAAATAAATATTCTTCGGGGAGAAAGAGTGATTATGGCAATGCTGCGGCCATCAAGGAAACTATCTATTTCTTTCAAGACGATCTTCAGCCTGGTAGGAAGTTGAATTTACCAAGACTCACACGTAGAAGTAATAGGGCTTTATTCTTGCCAGAACAAATGGCGGAGTCGATGCCCATTTCAAGGGATAAGTTGCCAGAAATTCTGAAAAATTTCTCGGTGAAAGCTGACTCAAGCTATGCAAAGAAAGTTAAAAGAACAGTTATGAGTTGTGAGAGAGCAGAAATCAGAGGAGAAGAAAAGTACTGTGCCACATCCTTTGAATCCTTCGTGGATTTGGCCGTTTCAATGCTCGGACAAAACATCAGACTGTTGTCGCATCGGGTTGGAAAAGGACTGAAGACCCCTTTGTTTACAATTGGTAGGGGAGTGAGAGACATGGGAGACAACAACATCGTGTGCCACAAAATGAATTATCCATATGCCGTCTATTTATGCCATTCAATCAAGAAAACAACAGTGTATGAAGTTCCATTGATGAGCATGGATGGGACAAAGGTAAATTCAATGGCGGTTTGCCATAAAGATACATCGGCTTGGAGCCCGAAGCACATTGCCTTTCAGTATCTCAAAGTTAAGCCAGGATCTGGCCCTATTTGCCATGTCCTTGATAGAGATACTGTTGTCTGGGTTGCCAACTGAGTTGCTGAATAAAAATACCACACTATAAAGCTACTAGATATTTCTTAAAGGAGTGTGTATCCACACTCATGAAATAAGCTAACAAGAATTCCTCTTCCGACTGGGATGATTGGAGATTGGAATTCATGTTGGATTGGAGGTCTCAAATTTGAAACCTCCATTTTCATAAGTGTGTTTAATTAAGTGTGCTTTGTAAAAGGACACAAGCCTAATATATATATAGTTGAACGTGATATGTGTAGTTAAGATTGAATTAATTTAAAGTTTTTATACAAAACTTGAGTGTTTCAAACCTTGGGAAAAAAACCCTGCTGCTATCAAATGACTTGGAAAAGAAACGAAAAACCCAGTGTTTAATTAAAATGGATAAGGGAATTCAAAACATGGGAGAAGAGGAGCTAGCTAGTTGGCCACAAGATGAGGTATTCATATGCTGTGTTTTTATGCCATTCTATGGACAAACCATTGGTTGGCATAGATGGACGAAGGCCACTGCTCCGGCAATTCGCTACAAAGTTACATTAGCATGGAAACCCAATCACCCAGCCTTTCTGTTTCTAAATTTTAAACCAGGAACCGTTCCCATCTGCCATTTCGGCGTCCGAGACACCGTCGTTTGGGTTTCAAATTGACGAAATTCTGAAAGATTGTTGATAATATAGAAAAAGGGTATCTTCGATTAATGTTACATATATCAAAGGAGAGTAAAATATAACATCAAATAAGATATTGTTCAAGTAACCTCTCAACCGAACAAGTTTTAAGTGATCTGGGCTTTGCTAGCTCAGAATTGTGAGCAAATCTTACTACGATATAAACAGTGACTGATTTCTGCCAAAAAATCGGCCATCTTGTGAAAAAATATCAATGTAATAAGCGAGTGATTTTACTAATTCATATCCATTAGTAATCTAGTAGAGTTACAGCTAAGTAACAATTGGCCCGTCTTTCACCCAAATTACCAACATTTAAATTCAGAGCTCAAACTTCCTAATTTTAAAGGAATAATACCACAATTTATCATCATCATTGGCCATTTGAATGTTCAGAACCATATTGAGCTAGCAGTACAGAGCAAGATAGATTAATATAGATAGTTGGGCAGCGATACAATGGGAACGAACGATGATCTAAGGGCATTTGGGCCCTCCTCTCTTGGTCTTCCAGTTGTTGTAGCATGGGCAATATTGTTTATTTCCATATGTGCCAGGAGGCACACACAAGCACTTGGCACAGCATTTCTGGCAGAAGAACATGCATGGCTTCTTGTATGCTGTGGCAGAGCATCTGGCAGTGCATCTTGGACCACACTCTGCATAATTTTAACATGAGAAAGGAGCTGAATTACGAGACACAATTCGACATTTAGAATTTGAGAAGATTGTAGCTTGGAGAGTCTCCAGTTGAATCTTACAATATGGCGCTATATGTGAATATCTCAGAATCCAATGGGCCTGAAAACTAAACTAAACAGGAACCTCCAAGGGTCTGACCATTTGTTTGGTTCGCTAGAGCAGCTAGCTAAGGAAATCTAGAAATGGGTTTCGGTTTAGCCTTTTTATTTGTTTTATGATTGGTGGGCTTTATTTTTCCTTTTTCTTTTAGTTTCTTTCATCCTAGAGGCTAGAACATGATTCTTTACAGGCGGAATTGAGCTAAAAAACATGAAGGACTTGGGCTCCTAGAAAATACACTAAAATTCCATTTTTAGCAACTCTCGCTCTCAGCGGGAAAAAGAAAGGTTCAGCCATGAAAGATGAAACCATTGAAACCTTTTCCTTTACATAATTTGCTGTTTTTTCCCAAAATTGAGTTTTGGAGAAAGGAAACAATTAGAACTAATCAACTCACCTTGAGGACGAAGGCTTCCCTGGGCAGCACCATACTGCAATCACATTTTCAAAAAGAGTTATCTACAAATTTCAAACAAAACAAAAACAAAGAGCTCATGTTTTGTTCCTCAGTACCATTCCGTTTGCATGGTTGCCTTGATGTTGCTTTTGAGAAGCAGGGCTAGAAGCCTAAAAACAAAAACGCCCAAATGATGGAAAAATAAAAAACAAAACCAAACCATGAGCTTGAAATGAAAAGCATACTAAGGAAACATTCATCAATATATTTCTAATCAATCCCACTACACTTTCTACACATGAACTGGCTTGCAATGTGGCATTCCCATCGCCTTCATTTTTACTTTGCTCTGTGTCTAAACAATAATGACGAAGCTTAAAAAAAGAAACAGAATGACAGAAACCATAGCTAATTACCTGGATTTCTCCTAGTAAAACAAGCATGAGGAGAAAGCATAGCATGAAAATGCTAACTTTAGCCATTTTGGATTTAGAAAAGAGGATGAGATGCAAAAACACAAACACTTATGAAAAAGGTAGATAGAAAACAGAAATCTGTTGTGATTAGCTGAGAGGGAAGGTGAGGGTATTTATAGGCTGCAGCTTGCTAGTTGCCAGTTGCCATCTACCTACTAGGCTGAATTGATTGATGGACAAACAAAAATGTGCATCCACATGGATCAACAGTCTCAACTTCCAAATCAAAAGTATGTAGTAGTTTTGTTAGTTAGGTAAGAACCAAGAAATGGAGTTGTTTCCACTATGCATTAAAATGACTGGCTTACCCTTTTTCCCTTCAAATGTAGTATAATGCAGCATTGGGTGCAGCTAGTTCTCTCTCAGTTCTTTATATAGTTCCAATTTGATCTTTGTTGGCATCAAACAAATAAATTGGATGAATTAAATTATTCATCAAATATGAAGATTTCAGTTGCTTAGAAAACATTATTTGGCTAGAAAGAAAGCAAAAGAATGACAATTTATCAGAGAACCTATAAAGGGTAAAATGGTCAATGGGGTTTAACAAACTAAATGAGGAGGTCCCAACTCCCAAGGCCTCCTCAATCCTCATCCATTGTCTTATCCAATCCATGTGCTTTTGTGAAACAACTGGGCCATGAAAGGCCCGCCAAAATGTGCCCAGCCACATGCACATCTCCTTCTAATTTGAACCCTCCACATGCTTGGCCAGACAAAATGTACCAAATAGAAACAAAAGAAGCCATGAGAAAGTGGACACGAACATGCATGAACCACAAGCTTTAAGCCCCTGGTTCCCCACTAAAAGGCTATAACTCAGATAGCAATTTTATTTTACAATAGAAAATATTGGTAATATTTATTTTTGAGGTTGCAATTGGAGCTAACTTTGCTTGCTACTAGCTATTTAATGGGCTATGTCTACATGGTTGTAGGCAAAGTCTGCCATCTTCATTTATCTCCCTGCTACATGGACCACAAGTCATATTAATGAGGGGGTTTCAGTTATTTCATTTCATCATCTAAATTGTACATCTTCTCTTATTCATCGTTCCAAGTGACTCAATAGGAAATACTAGCATTTGGGAAATGTTTCCCAACCATTCCGAGCGATTTCCATCTTCAACATATTCAACTTTCCAATAAAACTATAACAAAATTGATGACAGGAAGTGGGAGAACATTTTGTAACTCTGCGAATGCACAACTTTTATACCAAAGCGCCCTTATTAGTTGCATGAAGCCTAAAGAAGAAAGACAAGACACAGACAGAGAGAGTATGTGAATGAAAATCTTCATCACTTCAACCTTCTTAAAACCCGCTTTTGCAATCATTGAAGCAAATGTTTCCTGCATTAACAATTAGCAAAGAAGTTCAGATCATAAAATTGAGTCAGCTGATCAATGCAATGCCCTACCCTCTGTTCTCATTCCAAATTTCCAATCAGTTAAAACAGAAGTTACTGGAGATGAAACACAAAGGATATGAAATGCAGGTATAGAACTAGTTGATTGTGGTTAGGCTGGAAAATAGCCAGAAACATGTGGTTAGAAAAACTATACTAGTTCAGAGCCTTAAACTGTGTTTGTACCACAAGCAATAGTTTTGCTGTTTTGGATGCTTTGGTTGGTGCTTAAAATTGAAAGTGCAAAAATGTTTATGCATGACAAGTTGAAGAAAAAGGCTATTCGCTTATCCAAAAAAAAGAAGTAAATGGCTATTACAACACAAGTTCTATTCTCTCTCTGTCTCCCCCACTCTGTCTTTTCTTCATCATGATTTTAACCAAGACTTTATTGAACCAAAATGTTAGGTTTTGCTTGAAGCATTATTTTAAAGATGAAAAAACATTCTTGAACACTAAACCTATCAACTACAACTTTAATATCACGTGGCTCTGAGGCATACAATATCTAGTGACGTCTTAATCTTGGTAGGACCAGATGCAACCAAAAATTTGTAATAGAATAAATTTCATTAACTTCCTATCATGTTTTGAAAATGAGTATGCCGAGTGCAGCTTTCATAATTAAGTCTAATAGTCCATTAAAAGAAATTATCCTGGCGGAAAGATGCATAGTTACAGCAAGAACAAGGTACTATGTCATCAGATTGACACACTTTCCTACTAATCAGAATGTTTCAACTAAATTGAGGGAGAGGTCTATAAGGGAAGTGAAGCAAACCTGTGGTGGAAAATGGCGGATACTCTCAATTAAGTACTGGTATGAATCTCGATCACCTGTAACTAGCTTTCCTGCTGCTGGAATAACAGTGAATGAGTAAATATCATACCTGCACAAATGGTTGAGCAACTATTTAAGTAACATCAAAGTGAATTATGGTCTACAATTGTAGAAGTCGCATGAGTCGACAAAAGAAAAAGGAAACAAAGAGAAAACAACCCCAGAAAGAATAGCTAGGGGAATTTCCACCCAAACCAGTAATCCAATTGTATAAAATGTAGTAGCAGTGACGAATTGTGAAGAAAAAAATATTATTGAAAATATTCCAGTTTATCATAAAAATTTTAAGTAAGCAGCCTACTTTTGAAAATCAATTTGGCTTCAAGGTTGTCTAGCATAGTAACCGTGCTTTCTATTACAGATATAACCTTATTTGTGCTAAACTGTGGAAGATGCTCACAATTCTTTAATTACCAGAATTTCCACATGGTTCAGTTCAAGGCAGAGGAATCTTCCTCCAGGTTTCAGCACCCTAATAAACAACACCACAAAAACTAGTTTGAAAACATATTCACACATACGATGCAACAAATTTCTTGCAAAATTGATTAAAGGAAAGAAAATAACCATAATAGCAGCAAAAAAATCCAACAAGATCATCAATTCTCTATACTAGGCAAAAAAGAAGTTACTTAGCAGGCAGCTGCCTTACAACCGTATGATACCATGCTAATAATAGATTATGATTTTTTCCAGTTTCTGTTTATAAAATGCTAAAATGGAAAAATGACAATATATATAATGACAAGATTTAAATAGCAATTAGAAATGCCAATGTCTGCCCTAACCCAGTTGCCATCAAATCCATTGATCAGGCACATTAATTTGTCATATCAATAATAATTCTCTTGTTTATGAAAATCCCCTAATAGTTTCAATCTTTTTACCTATTCTATATCTTATTCTTTTTCTATGTCAAACTTATCTGCACAGGTAACTTCCTAGAAGCACATAACAAGTATCAATATCAACCATGGGCTGAGACATTACAAGCATACCTATAAGCTTCTGCTAGAGCTTTCTCCATGTGTGTCACATTTCTAATTCCAAAAGCAGTAGTATAACCATCCATCGAATTATCTCCAAAACGCAAAGCTTCTGCATCTTCCTCCAGCCATGATAGAGATTTATCTTCTCCAAGACCTGGAAAGTTTAAGACAAAGCAATTGTTCAACTAAAAGACAGGTCCTATATGTTTAATCTAAATATGATTGTGGTAATTTACCTCTCTCTGTGGCCTTCTTTTTTCCGACATTTAACATGTTTTGGTTGATATCACAGACATATATCTGAGATTCTTCCTGTAAATCATCACGGGCATGATGCATTGGCCTACTTTTAATTCTATTTACTGCATCTAAGATCCTGAAAGCAACATCCCCTGCAAGCTAAGGACTGTCAATTTATGATGACAATAGCTTGTTAGTGATAAATTAGAATGGGAGTGAAATAGGAACACATCTGAGGGAAATTGTTCTGATCAAGCTTTCTGTACTCTTCTCTAAAACGATCCCAACAGTAGATCCTTAAAATAATATATCCTAGCTACCTTTGAACTTGTTAATGCATCAAAATAACTTTTGTCCAATGCTTCATCATCCATGTCAATTCAAAACTATTAGAATTTGCATATAATTTGCAAGGTTTAAACTCATTAAAGTTAAATGCACCTTATCTTGCTGCCAGTAACAAATCTATTAGCAATATATTTTTGCACATAATCAGATTGGACTTTTTGAGTATTACTCAGAACAAGCCAATAAGTTGTATAATGACAGCAAAAGGTGCCTAATCTAGAAATGAGGAATAGCCCCTAAAAATCATATATTCTAAAATGGCTGAATAAACTATTTTCCCTCTACGAAATGAGCAGTCATCTGTGTATCCTCCCACATTGCATGTATTTTTCACAAGGTTTTCTAATCTAGGTACATCAACAAACATTAAACAGAATTAAATACTGCATAAAGTTGGCTGACCTGTTCCACGGGCCATGTCAATATGTTTCATTCCTGGAAATGGATTCAGTTTTGAAACAAATCCGATAAATTAACAAACAAAATAAAGGTAAGATGCAGTAAAAGCAAACACAAGCTAACAATTAGTAGAAAATATCAACAAGGGTCTAACCTATCTTTCCATAACCTATGTAGTCCAGCACTCATGATATCATTCATGAGATCATACTTCAAGGCAACACTGTCAAAGACATGACCAACCATATGACTTTTTTGTTCTTCACCGACGTCTTTGAATCCAGAAAAGGAAAAATATCCTTAAGTATGTAACATATCAGTGATAGTGAGATTTGATTAGTTTCAGTTCCGGGATGCTATGGTTTAACCAGAACCTAAGTGCCATTTTCAAGTACAACAAAAGCCCATGATAAACTTTTCTGCCACCAATGATTTTAGTTGGAATACGAATAGCCCTGCCCGCTTAAGAAGAGAAATTGTCCCTAACATCTCTTCGGTGGTTTTGGATGGCCATGTTTATAGGTTTCTGTTTCTGAGAATTCCGCTATTTTCATATTCTCCCTGTTCTCCCGAAAGAGGAAGGAGATCCAAATCTTGGACTAACCCGCTTAATGAGCATTAACAAGTAACAAACATTGGCCTAAGCCTTAAGAATGCTATCACTTTCTATCACGCTATGGGATTACTCACTTCTGTGAACATTCATGATTTCATTCTATTGGACTATAAGTCTAAATATAATCCCTCTCTTCTTCTTTTCATGTTTATTCATTTATGGGGTTTCTCTGCAAATACAATCATTTAACGGTTTTTTCCTTTTCAAAAGAAAGGACCAATGCAATCAAATAACTGTATACACACCAAAACACTGAGAAGAGGTGTAAGTGAGCAAGAAAGAGTAAGAGGGACTACCAAAACTTGTGGCATGTGAATGCAAAAGAGAAGTGGAAGAGGGCTTAGGCACAAAGTTTCTCCTTAGCTTTTTCCTGTCAACAATCTCAATGCTATGGCTGAAAGACAGAATAGAAAAAACACTTAATGATATATTCTAAAGCATAAAAGAATGTTTTAATCCATTATGGGCTGCAACATTCAAAAACCCGATTGAAAACTAATTAATTAAACTATTTTTAATACCTGCAGGCTGCAGCCACCAGAAATAAAACCAGCTCGAATAGCATTGTAAGACTTGAAGAATCCACCTGTACCTGCATGCTGACACAAGCAAGACCAAATTTTCAGCACAAGGGGCTTGCAGAAGAACAGAACCAGAACTAAAATCAATTGGAAGTTTAGAAGAATGAGTCGAACTGAGATGGGTTCTCTCTTCTCACAACCTGAGAAACTCTGTAAAAGTAAGACCAAAATTGCAAGTGATTAATGGGATATCATATCATCCCGCAAAGATTAAGCTAATAAAAAAAAAGCACAGCATCCTCCTGGCACTGAGTTGGAGCAGTTACTATTATATCTTAAAAATAAAATATTCACAAGTACCAAAGCGGATACTACTCCATGATTGAAACTTAGTTCGAATTATCTGAAAACTTTAAGTTTTCATTTACTCTATATAATAAAGTCAGTCACTCTAATGGTTTTCATTTTCATTTAATCAAATACTTGCCCTAAACTTATTTATTAGTACTACAACTAATAATATGTCAAAGGCTTGGATTATTTCATTCTAACATCGAGCTCATTCATCATCGAAATATAAAAAAAATCATAGCAGACCAGAAGATATCGGTAATCACATTGGAGTATTGGACCTTTAACTAGTTTAGAATCAATCATTACGTATCTCATACGGTCCAAATCTATTTTCTTAATCAACAAGATTTTTTTTTTTATTACTAGACACAGTAAGTAAATCGGAAACCTCAAGGGAACTGGACTCCCCTAACATCCACTTGATGAAGGGTGATCCCAACAAGTCAAATTCCACATCCAAATCGCACGCTTTCGCAATAATGGCTTTGTACTTCTGTTTGAAAGGTTTGAGGTTCGAGTCGTGTCAATAGTTCTCATCGATGAATAATTTGTAAGTATCACTATCAATCTTTTTTGAGGACATGCCCTGACCCTGAATTGGGATAGCCTCCCCTCACCTAAACTTTTTTCGAGCAAAAAAAAATCCGCAACAAAGTTGCCTTCCAATTTCCATTAATGTGTGATGAAGAGTATTCGCACAGTATTGAAAGTACAATTTAAATTTGAAATCTAAGACTATAGGAATGGGCTTAGAAAATTTTGAGTGGTTTCCAATAGTCGAATTTAAATGGGGGAGTGGAGGGCCCAACAAGAGTATTTTGGACCTCGAGAGTCCCTGTTTAGGGTTCGTGACCTTTGTTACAAAACAAAATAAACCCTGCAAAAATCCCTCTCTCGCTCGTTTTCTCTGCTCGTTATTCTTAGTACTGCTACTGCTTCCACACAAACGTTTATGAGCAGCTGTTTCTTGCCCTAGGAGAAAAAGAAAGTAGTAGGAGGGGGAAATATGAGCAGCTGGAAAATCCTTCTTCTTCGAATCGGCGACAAATGTTCGGAGTACGGTTCCTCTTCCGAATTCAAAGACCACATTGTTCGTACTTTTCTCTCTGATATCTTTCCCCGTGAACAAAACCCTAATTTGCAGTGCAGTTTAAATTTTTTATCATTTCATTTGCTATTAAAAGGTTTCTTATTTTTAATTTTTGTGGTTTTCCTGCTGGAATTGTCGCAGGAAACATGCTATGGAGCCTTGCGCAGAGAGCTGGAGCATTCTTCTAATGATATTTTGCCTGTAATCTTCATTTCTCTTTTTATTTTTTTTATTTTTTAATTTTTCAGTTTTCATTTACATTGTAGTTTTCTTAGTGCAGATTTTAGTAATTATCTTAGGCTTTCGAGTGGAGCTTTTAAATTTGTGTTTTGGAATTGAATCTTAAACCATCTCCTAAAAGGGTATGGTCGAACAATATAATTACAAGTAGGAACATTGTTCATAAGTAGGCGCTGTTTTCGGTTTAAATTTCATTTTTGAGTTCTTATCTACATGCAAGGAGGTACTATGTTGTTTTGAAACATTAGTCCTAAAGTTTGATGGGAAAAGCTTGATGCTTTTATGGGAAAGAAATTATTTTTAATTCTTCTGTTGGTTGCTGTGTGAGGGAGGGGTCTTATGAAAGATCTTTAATTGTGGATTTTTCTGGTTCTTTTTCCTTAAACGGATAAGTAGAAGACATCACCACCTAAATACGCACATTAAGTACCATAAATCAAGAAATTTTGAAGAGAAATACTCAGTTAATTTATTACTATATCTTTTCGAATAACCTTATTCAAAGCTCTAAGATTGCTTTTATTAATAATAATAATAATAATAATAATAATAATAATAATAATAATAATAATAATAACAAGTTCACTTGAATGATAGAGGTAGCCTGTGGGTCAATGAGTTGCAGGATTACAGATAATTAGATAATTCCCTGCTTGATGTTTATATTGATCATTGAATGTGTATTTAGAACTATGTTAGTACAAATTTTAGGAACCCTTCTAGAAGAAAAGAGGGTATAATATGATGTTGGATTTCAAGCCAAAGTGTGGAGATTTCTTGAGTTTTATTTTGCATGCATATTGATTCATTAGTCATACTAACATACAGTGATTGGTGGTTTGTTCCCTACCCCATTGTACAATGATTCTGCTATTAATAATTGCCAAAGCATTTAATGTTTTCTTTATCCTTGCAGTTCCTCCTGCAATGTGCTGAACAATTGCCTCACAAGATTCCTCTGTATGGAACACTGGTATGGCTCTTCTAAGCCTTTTTAAGTCCTCTTATATTATCATCTGCTGCTTTTCCATACATTTGACAGTGCCTGATACATAAACAAAAGTACTCATTCATTTATATTGACACACCAGTCATGGTATGATTGTTACAGTTTATTTCTCAGTGGGATTGAAATCAGTAATCAACATAGATAATCTATACAAGTTTGGCTGAATTTGTAAAAGTATTCTGAATCTATTTTCGACAATTTTGGACTTTGCATTGCGGTCAATTTTTCCCTGAATAGATGTGGACGTGTAGTTGTAGGTTTTTCGTAAAATCTGCATAATCCTATAGTATTCATGGGAACTGTAGTTTTGTCAAAAAATGAATAACAATGAGAGGTTCAACTTTATTACATAAGCAAGGATTATACTAAAATTCTGAGCATTGGGAATCGATATCTAGTGCTTGTTCTATTTGTCCTTTGAAGGTCGCCTCTTGGTTGGAATATCTGAGGATCTGCTCGCTCCTTTTCTGTCATATGTGAAATTAACGTAGTGTGCTAAAAGATGACAAAGGAGCTCCTCAAAATATGAAATAACAACTCAAAAGAACTTTGAAAATCCTTCACTAGGAGCAACTGATTGTCCTTGCAAGCTCAATTGTAGCTAGATACTTAAATAATAAAATGCAGTGGATCAATTTTGCTAGGCTACAGTGAACACCAGTGTTTTAAAACCGATCTGAAGCATGAACCATTTGGGTGGACATTAACAGTTCACTTGGTTCAACTGGTGGAGTCATCAAACAGTTAAATTTATTTTTTTAAAATAATTTTTCATGTAGCTTTACATGTATTAGTTCTTATCTACTATGAGATAACCTAGGGAGAAGGGTTGTGCTTTTTTTCTATTACTATAAAGTGTTTCTTTTGCTGTCCACTTCCTATCTTTAAAAAGAGAGAAGAAAAAGAAAGGAGTGAAAATCTTGATAAATGTCTAGAATTTTTCTATGGCATTCACCCCTGATCCTGTCAAAGAGGTGCTAATTTTGCTAATGGAAAGTGTGTGGAAGAGCACCATAAAGAGATTTGAGACTTCTGTACAAGATTTCTTGTTGTGCAGAATTTGCCATCATTTGTATGTCTTTGCCTCTCGATTCCCTGCAGATTAAGTGATGATTCCTACAGATTTTAATGCCGCTCTCTCTCTCTGTTACACATACAGGTTGGTTTGCTAAACTTGGAAGATGAGGAATTTGTTAAAAGGGTAGTTGAGAATGTACAAGCTAGTTTTCAGGTGAAGCAAGTTTCTGCATTCAGATGGTTTTCGAGAGTGTATTCTAGTGGATGTTGTTTCTGGTCTCCCCCCCCCCCCCCCCCCCCCCCCTCTCTTCCCCCCTCAATCCTCCTGTATGGCACTTTTTGCTTTCTCTCACATTCTCCCCATGTTGGATTTTTCAGGATGCTCTAGATTCCGGAGATTGTGACAGAATTCGTATTTTGATGCGGTTTCTCACTGTTTTGGTATGAATGCTCTTATTATTATTTGGCTATTTGAAATTGTGAATTAGTGATTATTTTGGCAATAGACTTGAATGACTAGGAATACAATAGTAGCATTTGACTTTCACATCAATCCGTATGATTGAGTTGAAAACACTGGAGAAAACTAGTGCGGGAATGAGCTTTCTATGCTATTTATTCCATAATCAAGGAAAGTAAATTTTGGAAGGCCATGCAACTTTTGCTATTTAAAGATTTTCTTTTTCCCAAATGAAATGCTACTAACAAAATCTTGTTGGTATTGCAACTGCAACGACTATCTGGTAAAGTGAAAAAGCGAGGAAAGACAAATTCGTACTAGATATTGCTTAATTCGTTCTGAACTTCTTTCTGGTGCATACTGTAGTCCGTAGACCTTATAGGTAGCATCTGGTGCTTTAGTTTATATAGTTTTTGGATGAAATTCTGCTCAATGCATACATATATGTTAAGAATCTTCCTTTCAAAAGTTGCTTCACGGACATAGTTATGATTATCTTATTAGGGCATTATGCTATTAAGAATGCACTTCTAATGTTTAGCCAGTTGTGGTTTGTGTTTTATGATTAGTATGCTAGTCCTGTGGTAAAGTTTATGTGGTGTTGTTTTTAAGATGATACGTAGCTTTATTGTTTTTATATCTTTGCGTTTTACAGATGTGCAGTAAAGTTCTCCAACCTGCTTCACTTGTAGTTGTCTTCGAAAGTCTATTATCATCAGCTGCTACAACAGTGGATGAGGAGAAAGGAAATCCTTCCTGGCAAGCACGCGCCGACTTTTATGTAACTTGCATTTTATCTTGTCTTCCATGGGGAGGAGCTGAACTCATGGAGGTGAGGCCTTTCTTAGGTTTTAGTAAGTGTTATTCTTTGTTAGGTTGGGATCATTGTCAACTAAGTTAGTTGTGAACTGAGATGGCTTATTGAATAACTGTAATTGACAAATATGCTTATCCCAACCTATCATATTTGACAAATATGTTAAGCTCTTGGATGAGCTGATCTCTCACCAACTTATTCTCTGTCTCTGCTAAAATCTTCTTTGTTTGAGCCAGTTTTTTCAATCCAATGTGGTCACTCAGTGCCCATTTAGTTTTGTTCCATCCCTATTCCAATGTTATGGAAGCTGCAGCATCCTACCCCATTCACTTTCAACTTCCTACACATGATATTAAAAATGTTATATTGATCTTTCCATACATATTTATTAAAGTATCTGTCTTTTGCTGTTGTTGTCTTTTAGTCTTTTATTTTACCAAGTATTTTAACCACCTACATTTTATGTTCCATTTCAAGCTTACTCATTCACAGAGTTTAGTTAACAAATTACAGAAATTAATTGGTCTTAGAATGACTGGCTAACAATCTAGGAAAGCATTGTAAATTTCAAATGACAGGAAAATCTTTTGAGTAGAATTAGTGTGTAATTCACTCGAAACCTGATTTCTGCTGCCAAGGTTGCATAACACTTTAGGTTGCGAGGATTGTTGACTTGTGCATATTGGTGAATATAATACATCATTTGTACAGAATATTTTGTTTATGCTATTATGGTTTTAAATCAAATTCAATCAACTTTAAATGTGATTATTCTTGTATGTATTCAGCAAGTTCCTGAGGAGATAGAAAGAGTCATGGTTGGTATACAAGCTTATTTGAGCATTCGAAGGCATAATTCTGACTCTGGATTATCTTTTTTTGAGGATGATGAATCTAAAGGCGACCTTGTTGAAAAGGTATTTTTACTTCTACAATTCATCTATACTTTCCCTATTCTGCGTTGAATTCTTAATATTGGATTTTCAATACTTTGGTATCTATATGTCCTTCGTTTTTAATAAGGAATTTGTAAGCATGCATTCATGCAACTTGCATTGGGGTAAGTAGTCTGTTATCTTTCTTCTTTTTGTTGCATATGAGTAGGTCAAAGAGGGAAGCAACCCTGTATCCTATCCCTCCTTATGATAGTAGTGTTTGTAGGATGGTAGTCTATACTGTTTCAGTAGGTTGCTCACCAAGTGTTGGAACTATGGTCAGGTTGTTGATAAAAATTCATGCAAACAGTTCCTGGTGCTTTCTTAGTAGTGGGCAGCTGTGGGTTGGTTGGGAAGTGGGAACTATAGATGTAATCTGTGTGCTCTAGAGTAAATGTTGAAAATTCTGTGTAAATTGTTATAAAGTTTTAGACCTGTTTGTTTTCCTGGCATTAGTGAAAGTTATGTTTTTGTATATTATTGGCTTGACTGGTTTTAACATTGCATGTGGCAGCCTTTGTTCATTATTCATTTATGATTCTATAAAGAATTGAGTCTTTTAGATCATATCCATTACTTTCCAGCCTAATAAGATCTTTTTCAAAATGCTAGGAATTCCACAGAGTGCAACATTCAAACATCTTTTGCCTTTGAGGAAACTTGTGCTTTGGGAATCCTTTGATTTTGAAATACTCTAGGCTTTAATAGTTAAGTCTGATGCTTGTGATAATTATTAACAGAACTGAAAATTTATTCTACTATTGTTAGTGCCTCACCATTTCATGCTCCTTTTTATTATTCCCATTACACAAGATATCTTAATTATTCATATAGCCAGGATGCTGCTTTCTTCATCAATATTTCCCTTAATGTTCTTTCAGGATTTCCTTGAAGATTTATGGGAACGGATACAAGTTCTATCTAGCAATGGATGGAAAGTTGAAAGTGGTAATGCATGTAGTCTTTATTTATTTTAATACTGAACCCTTCACTCCTCCTATGAGGTATATTACCTTGACGATATAGGTCAGAAGTTTTTCATTCTATTATGTGATACAGAATTCATTTTCTACGGTCTCTCTCTGCCATCTATCTCTCATTTGATAGTTGCATTGGATTAACTTTTATTCTTCTCTGCTTATACTTCCCATCTCCGTTGCCCTTCTCTCTTCTATGACTAGATTTAATTTTGTCTACATTTTCATTTGCTAGTTCCAAGGCCTCACCTATCATTTGAAGCCCAGCTAGTAGCTGGAAAGTCTCACGAGTTTGGGCCCATTAGCTGTCCTGAGCAACCTGATCAGCCGTCAACAATTTCTGCGGTAGCTTCTGGAAAACAAAAGCATGATGCAGAGTTGAAGTATCCTCAAAGGGCACGCAGACTTGACATATTCCCTGCTAGTAAAATAGAGGTAGAATTATTTAGATTTCATTGTTGAAATTTTCATGGGGTACAACCTTTTCCTTCTTTGGTGATCCTGGGTTTCATGAATTGAAGCTTGGTTGCCTATAATAGCTTACATTAATTTATCACTTTCCCCAATCCTTATTTCTTTTGTAGCTCTCTATTTCTCATTTCTAGTTTCATTTGACAGGATCTGCAGCCTATCGATCGCTTTGTTGTGGAAGAGTACTTGCTGGATGTGCTATTGTTCTTGAATGGATGGTTTGTACACAATGTTGACCTTTCACTATCTTTTTTTATGTAATTTAGTGCTTTTTTAGTTTTCCCTAATGATATTCTTGTTCTTTTATAAAGTATATGAGCTTGAAATATACCTGAGGACTAAATGCAGTCAAGAGGGCAAGGATCTGTCAATAACATGTTTGATAGTATCTTGATGGGAAATTTAGTTCACTCTGATTATTCTATTTTGTTTTCAATTATTTGTTCTCGTTTACCAACATTTTTTGGTTTAATGAACTGAAAATTTGCTAGAATTCAGTGCATTATTAGTTACAAAAAAGGATAGTCACAAAACAGTCTGCTGATTAGACTTTGAAAACTAACTCATAAGCCATGATCTTTCCTTTATAGTCAGCAGAATCAGAAACTGTAAAGATAGATTTATTGGTTTTTATTTAATACCTTTCCCTATAACCATTTAGTTGCATTTATAAAGAGTTAAAAGCATGAGTTTTAGCGTTGGCCCAATAAATCAGCTGCTACCACTTTCTTTATGTTTTGCTGCATCTATCCACAATTTTCTTTGGTTGGAATATTATCCTGATCTTCTTTCTTTAGATTTTAAAATGAATTAATCCTTACTGCTTCTTTTATAAACCATGTTAATGCCTTTGGTCTTAATTTTAATTATATCTGTTTCCTGCTTCATGCAAAGCTAGTCGAAAGGAATGTGCTTCTTTCATGGTAGGCCTGCCTGTGCCCTTTCGATACGAGTATCTAATGGCAGAGACTATATTTTCTCAGGTAATAGTTTATATTTTTAGTGATGAACAAGTTCTATATTTTTGCACTTATTTTTTTACTTACTAGAACCCTAATGTAGAAATGATACACCTATGACGTTGCAGCTGCTTTTGCTACCACAACCTCCATTCAAGCCAATATATTACACACTTGTTATTATGGACCTCTGTAAGGTATCTAGAAGTTATTATTGCTAATTTTTCCTTTTTTTTTTCCTTTCATTAGAAAATAATTTGGACTTTAAGTGTCTGACATTGTAGTACAATGCTTAGGCTCTCCCTGGGGCCTTTCCTGCAGTTGTAGCTGGTGCAGTCCGTGCTCTTTTTGATAAAATTGCCGATTTAGACATGGAGTGTAGGACACGGCTTATCCTTTGGTTTTCTCACCATTTGTAAGTCTCGACTATATTCTGGTTATTCTTTTTCCTTTTCCACGATAACTATCCCTTTCTTGGTTATGCTTGATAATATGATTTTAAGCACATTGAATATAACATTCAATTATGACTGAGAAGCGGCTACACATTGAGACAGTGCAACAACTACATCCCCTGCTCCACATTCTCTTGGTTTTTGTTTGAGAGCAGTTTTTCAGCTGATTTGTTTACATTTAACAATAATTTTCCTGGCTCCACAGGTCAAACTTTCAATTTATATGGCCTTGGGAAGAATGGGCTTATGTCCTAGACCTCCCAAAGTGGGCTCCACAGCGTGTATTTGTCCAAGAGGTCTTGGAAAGAGAAGTTCGTTTGTCATACTGGGACAAGATAAAGCAGGTAAATAAGGACTTGCTAGGATGCTTTTTTATTTTTAGTATCATAATAAAAGAATTTAGGATTTTGTTGGGGCAGTTAAAAATGGTTAAATAAAGTCTTAACTTTTCCTCCTTGTAAATATTTTATTCTAACCTTGATACATCTTGGTAACATTTCTCCTTTACAACATTTTCTAATGTAGAGCATTGAGAATGCACCGGCTTTAGAAGAGTTGCTTCCACCCAGGGGTATTCCAAACTTCAAGTATAGTACTGAGGATGGTCGAGAAAAAACTGAACAACATGCACTCTCTGAAGAACTTACCAACATGGTTAAAGGAAGGGTAACATCACGTGAGATAATTTCATGGATTGAGGAAAGTCTGTATCCTGTTCATGGTCTGGAAGTTACCCTCAGTGTGGTTGTACAAACTCTTCTTGAGATTGGATCTAAGAGTTTCACTCATTTGATCACTGTCTTGGAGAGATATGGGCAGGTCATTGGAAAAATATGTCCTGATCAGGATAGGCAGGTCATGCTCATTGCTGAAGTGAGTTCTTATTGGAAGAACAATGCGCAGATGACAGCCATAGCAGTTGATAGGATGATGGGGTATCGTCTTATATCTAATTTGGCCATTGTGAGATGGGTTTTCTCTCCAGAAAACATCGAGCAATTTCATACATCAGATCGTCCATGGGAGGTACATTAACAATTTCAGTTTATATTTGCTTGCCACCAACCAAACACCACCACTGTCCCTCTTCCTCAAACAGAAGGTTAGTTTCAAATGTATGTTTCCTTGCTACATACTTGCTAAAGGTATGGTTGAATTGAATTCTGTAATTCAATTAGACCAATAGAAGTGCCAGAGTCCTCCATTTCTTTTAGAGTGAACAAAAACATGGAAGTTTAATCCATTTCAGATAACTTTTTGGACAATGAAACTCACTTAATACTGGAGTTTTTTGTGCAGCATTTGAAATCCTTCTCTCTCTTTCTTTTCTCCCCAAAACAAAAAAAAGTGGCAAACTTTGATTTTATATCAAAATAATTCTCGCTTGCTTTGTGGGGGGAAAAATTGAAAATTGCCCCTTATCCCTGTTTCTTTCTGATTTTGAATCCTCTCTACCATAACTGCTTGTCCATTAATCTATTTATTGTTCCCTTAGGAAAATTAATTATGTTTATACGTGTGGTTTTAGGCAATTCATGTTCATTTTTTTGTTAAAAAATCAGTTCCATCTCAAAGACTTTCCTCTCCTCTGTTAATTCACAGATTCTCAGGAATGCAGTAAGTAAGACATATAACCGTATCACTGATCTAAGGAAAGAGATATCATCTCTAAAGAAGAGTGTTAGAGCAGCAGAAGAAGTTGCATCTACGGCAAATGCAGAGTTAGAGGCTGCTGAGTCAAAGCTTACACTAGTAGAGGGGGAACCTGTTCTTGGTGAAAACCCTGCAAAGTTAAAGCGCTTGAAAGCTCAGGCTGAAAAAACTAAGGAAGAGGAAGTGTCTATACGTGACTCTTTAGAGGCCAAGGAAGCTCTTCTTGCTCGAGCGCTAGATGAAAATGAGGTTTTTTTTTTTTTTTCCTTTTTAAACTGACATATTGTTGATTTTTCCCAATAGCATTGCAATTTTTGTGTGGAAATTTTGTCCTTTTGGTTGAAATATTCACTACCTGTTCTGGAGGGTGTAGATATACAACTTTATACTTCTGATGCATATGGCAGTATTTATGTTAATGCCCTTTAACTAGCATGTTCTGATAGGCCTTGAATGTCTCTATTGCACTGAAATACTAATTTACCACTGATTATTGTAGGACTCAAAATGCAATATATTGGTTACTTAATTCAAGTTTTTATTAGGTGGAGAAGTATAGAGCATACGTGTATGGTTTGTAGTTTTATTTTCCTATCCATTTTTTGGTACAATTAAATAATGCACCCAAGTATATGCCCCTTTGCCTTAGTGAAGTGGTAATAACCTAGTAATAGGTGATGTAGTTTGAGAAGTTTGGTGTTTTGCTATAATGGGATATATATTTACTTGTTTGAATGTGATTTTGTCTCTCTTTCTTTTTTCCCAATCCTTTCTTAAGTTTACTGTCCCAGTTGTCTTGGTCTGTTAGGAGCAAAATTTATCAGATTAACCTTTTTCTTGTCGGAATTTCTCTTCCAATTACCTTATGTAATTTTCTTATGTGATTGAAACATGTAGGTTTTGTTCCTCTCTCTATACAAATATTTTTCCAATGTATTGAAGGAACGCCTGCCTGATGCATCTAGAGCTGGAACATTGCAAGCTTTAAAGTCTATCGATGGCGATTCAATGGCTGTTGACCTTGAAGAAACATCAGCTATGGAGGTTGATGATGAGAATGGAAGACCTAAGAAAAGGTCCCAGTTCCCCAGTTTTTTCCCTGGCCCCTTTGTCTTTATTTTATCTCTCCGTGCACATTATTATTCAATGATATCAAAATGTCTTAATCATTTTTTATTTCTCTATTACAGTCAGTCCAATGGGGGTACGGCATCAAATATTTATAATGTAAGGGAAAAAGAACAGTGGTGTTTATCAACTCTGGGCTATTTGAAGGCTTTCTCGAGACAATATGCATCTGAGGTAAGTACTGTTTATTGAGCTCCTCATCTCTTTGGGATTGTCTTGATGACTCTGTGCTGTTTCTCTATTACTTAATTACCAAATTTTGATCTTCTATGGAGGGCTAGCTGCTGCTGTGCTTTTCTAAACTAATACTATAAAATCTCTTGTTACATGTTAGCCTTACATGTACCAGCTTAGTGCTTGTTTTCTCAAACCTACTTCCTTTGTCCCTGTTTGTCTTCTCTGATTATATCTCCTTCAATGAAAGCCCATATGATGACTAATGCGAATAGAATTGGATTTTATTGTTTCTAATATTTTCCACCTATTTGCAATTTTGGCAGATATGGCCTCATGTTGAGAAGTTGGATGTGGAGGTGTTAACTGAAGATGTCCATCCTCTTATCCGGAAAGCTGTCTATTCCGGCCTACGCCGACTGAGCAATTAGGTGTGATCTACCCCGATCATATGCTGTAACTTAATCCATTTTTAACATCAATCAGCCCTACACCTCTTCCCCCCGAGAATTTTTTATGTACATGGAAGCAAAGACAAAAGTGAAAGAAATTGAGTTTAGCTGCAAAGTTCGTGATCAGTTAGCTAATAGCTAGTTTTAGTTTTTTTTTTTTTTTTTCGTTGGAACCGAACTCACAGTTGGGTAACCTAGTGACCAACACTAGAAAAATTGATTTCAAGAATATTACTACGTTATGTGTACTAATACCTGTGTCTTTTTAGTTGCCTGGTATTCCCCGTGATCAACAATTCTGAATGAGTTGTTCTACTCATCCTTGCCAGTTTGGCAAATTATCTCTTATGTTTTGCCCGTCTGGGTATCGAAATTTTGAAAGAGTAAGCATCAGATAGCCACGATAAGGAATTTGCAGTTGCTAGTCACGTATTAGTGTTTGATGAAATGTGAGTCATTTAACGGATCGTGCGGACCTACAAAACGGCCGCCATAGCACAGGTGAAACGCAAGCATTGCTGGCTGGTTTCATAGGAAAAATGTGACAGCCCCCATCATGTGTTCTCATGCGTGCATTAATTAGATTGCAATCTGATGGGCCATGCTGTCGAATAATTGTGCTCTGGGAAAGTCTTTTTCGTGATTTGAATTTGTTTTCTTGTGCAAAATAAATGTGCTCTGAGCTTTATCCCATTAGAAGACTGGAAGAAAAATATAAAAAAGAAAAGGTCCATGTTTCGTTTCTTACGCGTATATATTGTCTGTATTGTATGGCGAGTTGGCGACTTTCACAAGATTGTAGTAGTATATCTTTTCCACTCTGATTTTCCTAGGAACCCGTGGTTGAGTAAGAATTAGTAATAATAAAATAATCCTAGAAATGCTAGATGATATGATGCGTATACCTTAAGGAAGACATGAGCCGGGTGCCCATTGGGCCAAATATATACCCTAAATTTAAAAACTCAGGCAGTGTTGTCAATTTTGTCCATAACAAGAAAACCCATTGTTGTGTTGTTCTTCTATCTCACCCGCAAAAAGACCGAATCCATAAGTCAAGTCGCATAAAGTGCAATTTCAAGGTTGGAATGTTGTGGCTTGGGGTTGGAGACTACTAGTCTACTACGAGTATAAAGATAAAACGCAGGTGCAATTCTGCATATTTATTGTGTATAAGTGTTACCAAGAATTCTATTTCAAGTGATTTGGCACTTGTTTTTCTTTAAATAAGATCTTGAGTTCGAGTATTGTGAATGAAGAAAGCCTTTGTTAGAAGAGATTTACCTCTATAGTGAGAGTAGGTCAACTAAACTAAAAAATGATTAATCTTTGATCAAAGGCCTAAGGATATCTTTAGTTCAAAAAAAAAAAAAAACCATGTTAAGTGTAGTACCATTAACATACTTTGAAATTTCCTAACTCGCTAAACTTGCAAGCAGCTAAATGTTGAGGTGTAGAAAGTTATTTGTTTAGTTACTGTTAAAACTTTTATAGTAGTGTTATTATTTTGGTAGGAAAATGGGGATTCAATATTCGAATTAAATTTTCATAATAAAAATGTAGTGGTTGACAAAAAATTTAAAATGATAATCTTAATAAGTGTTCTAAAGTAGTATTACGTGGTAACATTGGTTCCAAACTGATCCGGAGTTGAGTTATTCGAACTCTAAATAGAGAGAAATTTTTTTATAATATTTTTTTTCATTCATAAGATTTGAACCGGAATCATTATTATTAGATAGAGATATCAAGATTCCAATTGAACATTGGTACGATCTTTTTTATTATTATTATTATACCTATTATTATTCGTATTGTTTCCTCTCATAGAGAACCTTATATAAAGTGAATTCTTTTCAAGTAAAGAAGGACAAGAATTGTAGAACAGAAAAAGTGAGAAGCGAATGCAAATTACTAGCACTGTATCCTTATCCCCTAATCATAAGCAAAGAAATAAAGAAAGAAAAGCAAGTAGTACTGCTTCCTTCAGCTACTCATATGCGTAACTCACTAAAGCATAAAATGCCATCTTAAATTTGTACCCTCCAATCTATTACTTCTTCTTCCTCACTTTCAATCTTTTGTACTTTAATTTAATACCAAGTCTTGTCCAGGTTAGTTTTATTTTCATTTTAGCAGAAAATACCCAAATGAAAATCCAACAAAAAACCACCCACCTCTTTTGACCAGTCACAATGAACTACTAGAATTGAATTTGAAGGCTTTTTTTTTCCTTTTGATTTATATATATAAGAAATATTTTAATTTCTTCTCTTCCCCAGACATCTGATTCGCACCTAACATCTAACTCTCTTTCCTCCCAAATTCAGCACTTTTCTCTCTCTCTCTCTCTTCTCTCTATTGAAATGAAAGAGACCCCATTTCTTCTTTTAAAAGAAGAAAAAGAAAAGAAACTTAATAAAAAGAGAAAGTCAATTCATATTTGATATTTCTCTCTCTCTCTCTCCCTCTCTCTTTTGTTTTGGTAGAATTTCTCTCTCTTTCTTTGCACGTTATAAGCATTTTCTCACAGAAAATTAAATTAAATTTAAAGAGAAAAAACCCCCCAAAATCCCTCCTTTTTTCTTTCCCTTCATTTCTTCAATTTTTCTCTAAAACCCCTCCGAGCATTCTGCTCTTCAATTTAATTTAAATCAACATTTCCTCTCTGGGTTTTCTCTCCCTTTTAATCTCACCCAATATTTCAATTTTCGAATACCCCATCAACCAAAGAAAGAGAGGGAAAAATACTACCAAAAAAGCTAGGAAAAATGAGAGAATGGAGTTTGTGGGCAAATCTGTGAAGAAGTTCAAAGGATTTGGTATTTTCTCGGGAACTGTTAATTCCTTTGATTCTTCATCTGGGTTTTTCCAGATCGTTTACGAGGACGGCGATTCCGAGGAAATCAACTTCCACGAAGTTGCTTCTCTTATCATGGCCGATGATTCTAACCCAGCCAACGGAACCCGACCCAACCCGGCTGTAGAGGTGGTCCGTGAGAAGCGGGGAGTTGGAAGGCCCCGGAAACGACGTCGTGTCGACAGGAAAGTTCGTGCAGGTAATTTAGAGAAGGAAACCCTAGAGAGTAATAGGAACGGGGTTTTGAATAGAAATGTTGATTTGAATGAAGGGTTTGTGGTGAGCTTGGAGGAGAATGAGGGTTTCAATGGGAATTTTAATGAAACCCTAGATGAGAAGGAAGTTGGGTCTCGAAGAGATTTGAATTTGAATTTGAATGCTAACGGGAATGCTGAAATGAGGAATGGGATTGATTTGAATTCTTCTGGATTTGATTTGAATTTGAATGATACTTATTACAATAATAATTATTTAGATGATGGTGGGGATACTCGTGGAGGGAGAGAGAATTTGAAGAAGAGAGGGTGTATTGATTTGAATTTGGACGCTAATTGCGATTTGGATGATAATGTTAATGTAAATTGCAAAACCCAAAGGAGGGAATGTGGTTTTGATTTGAATTTGGGGATTGATGAGGAGATTGGTAAGGATTGTATAGATAGTAACTGTGGGGGCCAAGTGCAAGTGAGAGAATCTACCACTTGTGCTGAGATAGTTCAAGAAACACCAAAAATGGAGCAAAATGATCTGGAAGGGGATGCTTTTAAGAAGGTACTGAAGGAAGATAATTCAGAGTTAGGGTCTATTCAAGGAATCCATGAGAAGAGTGGTGTTCTGGATACAGATGTTGTCAAGGTTGATAATTGTCAGGGAGGTCAGTTGGAGGGTGTCCCTGAGCCTGGCACTGCAGTGGTTGGTGGGTGCCAAGCTGATATTGGAAGCTCATTCAAACAAGCTAGTGGGCGGAGGAAGAGAAGAAAGGTTTCAGATGATTTGGATTCTACAACAGAAAGGGTGTTGAGAAGAAGTGCTCGCAGAGGGTCTGCTAAAAATCATGTTTCAAGCACGCCTCCACCCACAAAAACAACATGTGTGGTTGATGATTTGTCGGCATCTCCTTCAGTTAGTGCTGTAACTGAGGAGAAGCCGGTTAGGTTGGGTCGTAAAGTGTCTGAAGAGCCTATTGCTCTTCCTCCAAAGCCGCAATTGCCACCATCTTCCCAGAATTTGAATGTGGATGGGGTTGCTGTACTTGATATTTTTTCTATTTACGCTTGTTTGAGGTCATTTAGTACTTTATTATTTTTAAGTCCCTTTGAGTTGGAAGATTTTGTGGCTGCATTGAAGTGCCAGTCTCCAAGCTCATTATTTGATTGTATTCATGTTGCCATTTTGCAAACTCTGAAAAGACATTTGGAGTACCTTTCTAATGAAGGTTCTGAGTCCGCTTCTGAATGTTTGAGGTAAACTTCTTGCTACTTTCTTCCCTGCCCTTGCCTCGCCAACTTTATTTTTTTTGCCTGTCATCAGTGTTTAATATTTCTTGTTGATCGTACAATGTAGGAGTCTTAACTGGAGTTTCTTGGACTCTATTACGTGGCCCATTTTCTTGGCCGAGTACCTACTCATTAATGGTTCAGGATTCAAATGTGGTTTTGATCTCAGTAGGTTGAAACTATTCAGAAGTGACTATTACAAACAGCCTGCAGCTGTTAAGGTTGAGGTACTTCGGTGTTTGTGTGATGATATGATTGAGGTGGAAGCCATAAGATCTGAGCTTAATAGAAGGTCTTTGGCATCTGAGTCTGACGTGGATTTTGATCGAAATATGAACACTGAGGTTTCCAAGAAGAGAAAAGCTGCTATGGACATGTCAGGTGCATCTGGCTTAAGTGAGGAGATAGTTGATGACACTACAGACTGGAATAGTGATGATTGCTGCCTTTGCAAGATGGATGGGAGTTTAATATGCTGTGATGGCTGTCCTGCTGCTTACCATTCAAAATGTGTTGGTGTTGTAAATGCCCTTTTGCCTGAAGGGGACTGGTACTGCCCTGAGTGTGCAATTAACAGACACAAGCCTTGGACGAAACCTCGTAAATCACTTAGAGGAGCAGAGCTTTTGGGCATTGATCCTCATGGACAGTTATATTATAACAGCTCTGGTTACTTGTTAGTGTAAGTTTGTTTTACTTAATCTGTAGAGTAGAGTTGAGTTGTTAGAATTTTGGGTTATCCTTGAAGTCATTTCGTTTCATATAGTCGAGTTTCCGTCCTTGTTTGTTTGGCGCCTTCTGAAAATGGTGTCATTTTCTTCCCTAATCTTTGTTTCTCTCAGCCTCCATTGAGTTTTAAGCGTGAGATCAACATGTATTTTCTTCCACTTTTCTTCCTCGTCATTATATGAACAGGGGTGCCACTGATATACATCTTTTCCCTTGCTCAACTGAGATGTTTGAAATTTATAAATTATGGTGAGTGAGAGGGGAATGCTGTTTTGTTCTTATTTTAAATTTGACTTGTAACCTTTTTTGTTTTTTTTAAACAATTGCACATAGTTAAGGTAAAATATGTAAATACTTTCCATTCTATCATTCAGTGTTCTGTATGAAGGGCTTACAGTGTGCTATTAATTTTAAAAGTTAAAGACGCAGATATATCATATTAATAAATGAAGGCTTCATGTAGAATTGGGGAAACTGGAAGGTAAATGAAAATTTTCTTTAGATTTTGTTCCCTCTCTGATTTCCTCTAGTTTGTAGGCTCTGATTGATATGATTTTGTTTATTGGTCAAACTTTGGAGTTCTATATTCATATAGAAGATTTGTATTTTATTTATTTATTTTTAAACTTTGGCACAAAAGATTATTATGTCATCTGTAACGGAATGTCATTATGTTGCGGCATTTTCTGCTATTCTGACAATTTGTTACTGAAATTGCAGGTTAGATTCATGTGATGCTGAGTACTCATTGAATTATTACCACAGAGATGATCTCAATGCTGTAGTTGATGTGCTTAAATCTTCAAATATTATGTATGGTGGCATAATTAATGCAATTCACAAGCAGTGGGATGTAGCTGTTGGCTCAAATGGAGCTAGTAGTAACCTGGACTCGCTGAATTCTGTTTGTTCAGAGACACTCATGAAGGAGCAAATTCCTACTGCTAGTACAACCCTCCCAGCTGTGGCTTCTGCAGAAATATGTGCCATAAAAGATGAAGCTGTTGTTGACAGAAAGCCAGAGGAGCAGGGAGTTGCTGAAAATTCTGGTCATCTAGATATTGAGGTTATAGGGTCTGCTAACTTGTTGGATACGGTGGCTGGAACAGAAGTCCCTTATGTAAGTTCTGAAGGATCAGCTGAAACAACGCAAATGGGTTCAGTCATTCATGACTTTCAGAAACATGGATCTGTTGAGTTGTCAAACCAATCTGAGATTCCAGGGAAACCCTTAAATCTTGAAGACGGTTGTTTAATATCTAATGGTTTAGATAGCAAGCAAGAAAGCAAGGTAAAGTTAGCACCTCAGCGCTCCCCCTGTTTGATAAATGCAAAAATAGGTGAAGCAGGACAAACACGGCCTGGGACGGGCTACTTGAACTACTACAATTTTGCCCAAACTGCCTCAGTAGTTGTAGAAGAGTTGATGCGCAAGCCATCGGAAAAAACAAAGGAAGACTCACTACAGTCTGTTGAGGAGATAATTGCAATGCAGATGAAGGTTATTTTGAAAAAATGCAGCAAGTTTTATTGGGCCGATATCCATAATCAATATGCTGATGCACGCAAAGAAGATTGTGGTTGGTGCTTCTCCTGTAGATATCCTACGGTTGAGACAGATTGCTTGTTTAAAATTACTTCAGGTTGTGTCCAGGAAATTTCAAAAAGTGAGACGGTTGGCCTTGAGTCAAAGTGGAACAGGAAGGGCCATATTATGGATGTTATATGCCACATATTTTCCATTGAAAATCGTTTGCATGGGCTTCTACTGGGTCCGTGGCTAAATCCTCAATATATCAAGACCTGGCATAAAAGCATTCTCAAGGCATCTGATGTTCCATCAGTTAAACATTTATTGCTAATGGTAATGGCTTTTTTCCATCTATTTTCTGCACAACTTAGAAGCTTTTTCACTATGGGTTTTATGGATTCAATCTAGCAGTTATATTGCATCACCTGCATCACCCTTAGAACTTGCTTATGAAATGTTTAAAGCTTAAACCTTATCAGCAGTCTATTTACAGTTAATGCTAAGTCCAATTCAATCTCTTTCAAATTTCTTTCTGCAAGACTTATTTTTTGTATTGTTGATTTGGAATTCAAATAAGGCTCTACTTCAGAAAATGTTATTTATTTTCTTGATGTGTGTGTGTGTGTGTATACACCCCTGGCTCCACTTCAGTCTAGTGTCTTAGAACGTTAGATGTGTTGTTTGGTTAGATTAGGTTTTACCATTTCAACTCTCATTCTTGGAATGGTTTAGTGGGACAGAGTGCTCTAGTCATAAGTTAACTATAAGTACTTCATGTATATAATTTTGATTACTAATCTAATATATATGATGGTACTATTCTTTGTCTCTTTTGTGACATTACTCATGTTGTAATGGGCATGATGCAGTTAGAGGCAAATCTGCATCGTCTAGCTCTCTCAGCAGATTGGATGAAACATGTTGATTCTGCTGTCACCATGGGTTCAGCTTGTCATGTTGTGACTGCTTCAACTCGTGCATCTTCCAAGCATGGGGTTGCAAGAAAAAGGGGCAGGTACAATGATGGTGAGAGTAACCCTACTTCTAATTCTGCCACAGGACCAAGTATTTGTTGGTGGAGGGGTGGTAGGGTTTCTCGTCAGTTGTTCAACTGGAAGGTTTTACCTCGCCCCTTGGCATCTAAGGCTGCTAGACAAGGTCTGCATTTTTCCTCTTTTTCTTCTACTTTTGCTGTTTTGTTTTATAACTGGTTTTGTAAACTGGAAAGTGATTCTGAATTTCTTTGAAGTTTAAATTCTGCAGGCGGAGGCAAAAGGATACCAGGCATACTGTATCCTGAGAGTTCAGATTTTGCTAAGAGAAGCAAATCTGTCGTATGGCGAGCTGCTGTCGAGTCATCAACTAGTGTAGAACAACTAGCATTCCAGGTATGGTTACCTGGTTGGCCTCATGTCTTATAGTCGTAAGGAACAGTATCAGGAAAAGTGGTCTTGATGCCTAGTCTTCCTGCTGTGTATATTGATTGTATTCTAAATAATGATAGGCTACTGGCTAATGCTATTTATAAACCAAATGAGTTCAAGATTAATTATAGAAGGTTGAATCAGTATGTTGCACCCTAAAACCAGCTGAAAAGGCCAAAAAATAATAGAGGATGATCACATTGAGTTGAAAGGTGAATTCTTGTAGAGCTTACTGAATGAAGAGATTGTCATCCTTCATCCTTGGTCAAGCCATATAGGCAATTAGATGATGGAACTAGAAGGAATGATTTGAGGATTATCTGCCACAAAAAATTCTGGCTATTTTGGACATGTTGGATTTTGCCCGTCCGGTTTAAAGGAGACAATTTAGGACATGAAGGATGATCACATTGAGTTGAAAGGTGAATTCTTGTAGAGTTCACTGAATGAAGAGATGGTATCCTTCATCCTTCGTCAAGCCATGTAGGTAATTAGATGATGGAACTAGAAGGAATGATCATCCGGCATGTAGGCGATTTGAGGATTATCTGCCATGAAAAGGTCTGGCTATTTTTGACATGTTGGATTTTGCCCGTCCGGTTTAAAGGAGACAATTTTAGATGCCGGCATGTGTATTTCCACATTTTCTTCCCATACTGGCTATGAATGTTGCAAATTATTTTAGTTCTAATATATCCGGTGTAGATGATTGCAGTCTTTTGGTGAAATTGCATTTATTTATATATGTCCTAAGTAGACACTATGCAGTCTATAATGTTTTAATTGGCCTTGCATGGTTAATTGCTTGCCTTGATTATTAGCCTTTTCTCTTTTATAAGTGAGTTTTTATTAAATTTTCTTTAACCCACTGCTTTTAGAATCCCCATTCAATTTTTTTATGTTATTTGTTCAGGTAAGAGAACTTGATTCATATATTAGGTGGGATGACATTGAAAACACTCATCCTCTCCCTACATTAGATAAGGAGTTTAAGAAATCAATCAGACTGTTTAAGAAATGTGTGGTGCGCCGAAAATCCATAGAGGGAGATGTGGTAAAGTATCTTCTTGATTTTGGGAAGAGGAGAATTATTCCTGACATTGTCATGAAACAAGGGACTGGGGTTGAAGAATCTTCAAGTGAGAGAAAGAAATATTGGTTGAATGAATCTTATATGCCCTTGCATCTTTTGAAAAGTTTTGAAGAGAAGAGAATTGCTCGTAAGTCTGGTAAGATGATTTCTGGAAAATCTTCTGAGATCAGTCGGGTGGCAAAGAAGTTGTCAAAGGAAAGGGGGTTCGCCTATCTCTTCTCTAAAGCAGAAAGATCCGAGTATTATCAGTGTGGCCACTGTAACAAAGATGTTCTCATCAGGTAGAAACAATCATTCTGTTACTTATTATTCCTTTATCATTATTAATGGTGCCTGGTTTCATGGTATTGGAGGAAAGCAGTAACAATAACATCACAGGCATTGACTAAAGATTCCATGTCCCAAATTCAATGTCAGCCCTTCTTTTTCAAATTGCTTGTAATTAAGAAGATTGAAAAAGAAAAGAACTTAAAAAATATGTCATGTTGGTGACAATGATGTCTGAACCTCTATCTCCCCAATGTTGATAAATAATTATCCTCTTTAATGATGTTGACCAAAGTTAGGAGGAATCTTATTTTCCCCTGGAGTAATAGAATTATTTAGACATTTCAAGCGTACACGGTTATTACTCGAGCACTAATAAATCACGTGCCCAGGAAATAATAGAAATAAAACCTTTGCACACAAATTATTGAAACTTTAAAGTTTAAAGATCTTGATGTTTCTTTGTTTCTGGCATGAGTAAAAAGTTGAAAATAACAAGATTTTAATTTCTTGTTCCTTCTTTTTCATTAACTACATATTTGACTTAGGTTTTTTATTAAATTTGGCAGGGAAGCTGTTTGCTGTCAGTATTGTAAGGGTAAGTGGTGCTCTTCTGAATTAAAGTGTTTTTTTCCTGTGCTTAAATTCATGATTTGCTTTTTCAAAGTCTGCTTGATGCTATTGCTTTTAGAATTTTCTTGTTTCACACATGCTTCTCTTCTCATATTTTTCATATTTCTGATTGTTTTGATATGATTTCAGGATTTTTTCATAAGAGGCATGTTAGAAAATCTGCTGGAGCAATCATTTCTGAGTGCACGTATACGTGCCACAGATGCCAAGATGGGAAGTTTAATGTTAATGCAAAAAGAGGGGGAAGTGATATGAAGAGAGGAAAACGTGACACAAAGGGGTTGAAGACCAACATAAAAAGCGCAAAAAGACTGCCACAAAAAAGCAAGAAGGCCTCCACAAGCGGCAAATCAATACGGCCAAAAGATAATAAAAAGCCTAGGGCAGTACGGATGTCGCTGAGGTCACATAAGGATAAAAAGGTTCCTGCTGGTGTGCCACTTCGTCGTTCACCTAGGAAATTAAAGTATGTTTCTGTGCAAAAGAAAAAGCCTGGTGTGTCCAAGAAAGGCAAACAGAAATCAAAGAAGAAAGCACCTAAG
Source organism: Microcos paniculata (assembly GCA_030664755.1). Taxonomy (NCBI): domain Eukaryota; kingdom Viridiplantae; phylum Streptophyta; class Magnoliopsida; order Malvales; family Malvaceae; genus Microcos; species Microcos paniculata. Next base: position 37,466,387 of record CP131459.1, on the reverse strand, counting down.
AAAACAAAGAGAACTACTTCTTGGAAGAAGAAGAGAACAAGAGCTTCTTACAGTTACTGGCTTAACGGTCTTCGGTTGTCTTGTAAGCCAGATGATGAACGGGTGATGCAATTTCGAAAAAGGTTTTTTGCCCCTTCTGAACATGCGACTCTCTCCTTCAATCAACCCAAATGTCTTCTTTGTTGTGAAGCAGGATATGCGTCTAATTCAAACTATCTTGCATGTGAAATTTGTGAAGGTAAATTAAATTTTCGGCATTTTTATGTCCGTTTTCACTTTAGGCCACTGCCTATTATTATAAACACTGACTATCCCTTGTTGATATTGTTTTCATCATACTCCTTTTAAATGATTGTGCAGAATGGTTTCATGGTGACGCTTATGGACTCAATTCAGAGAACAAAAACAAGATTATTGGATTTAGGTGTCATGTCTGCCGTAAGAGGACCCCTCCTATCTGCCCCAATATGGTGGCTACAGGAATTGATCAATGTCAATTGGATGAAATGCAAAATAGTGTTAGGACTGAATCTTCTGGGGAACTACATGGTGCTTCAGTTTCCCCTTGTCATTTAAATTCAACAACAGAGTCTCCTTCAAGAGACACTCGTCAAGGTTCATTGGCAGAAGAGTGCTTGCAGGAGGAGAGATTAGATTCCATTCAGGATATAAGCGAGAGTTCCATCTTGGAATATAGATTGGAATCAAATGGGACTCTACTTGATGAGAAGCAGAGTTTACATGCACAACAAATTTCTGACAATGAATTGAAACCAAATACACTAACATCTGATGAGGAAGTTATATTGGACCAGAGTAGAATCAATTCAGGAAATGATGTTACTGCAACTACAGCTGATGAGGCAGAGTGCCCTTCCCATGATGTTCAGCTGGATTCATTTGAAACTGAACTGGCATCCTTGGGTCATGGCAGGGCCCAGGATGATCCGTTAAAGACAACCATTCCAACAGTAGCAGATGGAGCCTTGGCTGAGTTGCATCCTGATAAGTTAGCGGCATCAGTTGAATTGTTAGATGGAGCGAAAACAACTTAGGTTAGGTTTACAGTTTAACATTTAATTGGTGTAACAGGACTCGGATTAGAATAGGGGTTAGATTTTAATTGTAGGACTAGAATTACATGTAAATTTTCTGATGTTGAATTCATGGAAGATTTTTAAACAGTACATTGGATTGGAATGATTCATTTCCGACAGAAAAATAAGAAGTTTATTTGAGCCTATGAACAATAATTCTCTGATCTGTATGAAGTTTGCTTCACTTAATTGCTTTGACTCGAAGGTTGAAGAGTGACAGGAGCCATATCTGGAAGAGGCCATTAGAAATTTTGGTCGGTTCTTACAACTCCATTGCATGCAAGGGGTGATCTAGAGGCCTTCATGATGACATTATTTGATTCCTCCAGAACTGGTTGCCTGTCCTTAAAATGCAGGCGAGTGCCACCTCTGACCTCTTAACTACTTTTCTTATTATTCGTTTTGATAGTATTTATGGTAGGAATCCTGGATTTAGTTGTGTTTTAATGCTAATGATATCATTGACTTCTACGTTAAAATTTAACTATGATTGATATTGGATTGCGCATTATGAATATTTTGCTTTCGTCCTTTTTTATTTTTTATCTGTATTTTTCACTAATCTTTACAGTGTTTGGTCTTTAATGGAGCACAGTTGCAATCTGATCCTTATAGCCTACCAAACATGGTGGAACTTGGCTTAGGTGTTGTGCTGGTGATTGTGGTGTTGGTTTCTTATCATTGTACTTCTATAGAAACTCTCCCAAGTCATAAATGATTTGTCTCTCTCAAGTTCTCATGTTTCTTGCTCTGCTACAAACAACCTTGAGTCGTTTTTGACTTGCTAGTATTGTAGCTGGTCGTCTTGTAGGCATTTTAGTAGCTGTTATCTTATCAGAGTTAATTCGGATCCTAGAACCTGGTTGAATTTCTGGCCATCTTTATTATTGTACATAAGAAATGGGAAGCTACTTCGGTGCAGGATTTCTGGTGTCACAAGTTACTTCTGTTAGTATTGTATTTGTATTGAAGAACAATCTGCCAGTCTGTGGTAGATGATTAATGGCCAATAAGATTCGCAAGCCCTTTTATGTTTTATCCACTGCATATCATGATGTAAAATCTAGTTGAAATTAATTATTGTTATTTTCTGCATGGTTTTCTCTTATTTTCTGATTTTCTTTATGTTAGGAAACTGGTTGGAGGGAAGTTGGGCTATTGTCTGCAATACATAATGAAGAACAAGAGAGATTTTTTTGCCTTCCTCTGCTGCCCCTTATCCTTTTCCAGTAACCAGGAACTTTGGCATTCGTCTTTTCATAAATCTTGTGTGAATTTCATCCTCTTGTTCTTTTGCAGGGTATGTTGAACAAGATGGATTTCTCCCAATAGGTTTTATTTCAAATAAAATTTAATTTGACACGTATATTTGTCTTTGTAGGTGCCATCACCATGGAGCAGCGAAAATGTTCCATATGACGGGGCTGTAGCGACATCATTGCTACCTTGATTTTGCCTAGGGATCACCGATTCAGGCAAATACTTGTAAGTTAAAAGGTACCATTTGCAAATCATTAACATAGCTATACTCTTAATGTGCCCCAAAAGATTCATATGTAGCTGAACATTTGCATTATTTAGTTTTTTAATGTACCAAAAACAAAAAATCATAGGATGTTCGAAGCCATTTGCTTCATCCATGTAATGGTTGTTGAAGATCCCTTTTTCTTGTTTCCCTTGAATAGGTTATAGGTGGGCAAAAGTTGTTTGCTTTGGCTGTTAATTGAGAGAAGGAAGAAGCACAATATACATTGGATATTGGAGGGATCTCTGCAAATAGGAGTAGAACAAATTGACGGACATCATGATGAAACTTCGGAAGGCAGTGCTGCTGTTCCATATCCTTGGAGCCTTGCTTTCTTTTATTCCTTAATTTCTCAATGGGGGGATGAAGATATTAGATAATGCCCCCAATTTTTTAGTTTTCTTGACATTTTAATTATTGTTAACGATCTAACTTTTGCAAAAGAATTAATACCATATGTAATATATTACAAAATATAATTTCTTTTATTTGTATTATTTTATAGCAATTTTTTTATTGTGTGCCCAAGACTGAGCATCATAGACTCATAGCAACTACTTGTGCTGGAGCTCCATGATCTCTGTCTTGTCTGAACACTTGAGCTGAGAACTCAGATTTCTTACAAATTAGGAGAAGGGAAGGGATCGAGGGAAGCATAAAAATTGTACCATCATTAGAAATTATATTTAATTTACCAAAAAAAAGAAAAGGAAAGCATAAAGTATTTTCAATTCAAGGAAAGTAATGAAAATATTTCTGCGGTGAACGTGCATTACAGCATTAGCATTCACGTAGAAATTATTGAAAACTTATGGTTGCAGCTTATTGGTCCACTTGAGGGCTAAGATATTTAGTATTTACCAATTTTTTTTTAAAAAAGATAAAAAGATGGTGCTTTGTTACGCGCGTAACATAGCGCGTGGTAGAAAAGGAACCGTGACATCGAGGCAACAAACGGTTAAATGAGTCGCAGCAGTAGACAGTGGAAGAACAGAAAAGATTAGATTACGAGATTATGTAACAGATAAGAGGAAACAGCAAAGAACAAACTAAAGGGGGGGAAATAAAAAAGCAACTCAAAGTAGAAGGAAAGAAAGAAGAAGTAATAATTCAATGGCATTTTCGCCTGCGGCTTCAACATGTTCTTCTCTCTCTCTGTCTCAGCTTCAATCCTCCTCTGTTAAATTCAAGCCATACCCTTTTCTCTTCCTCCCCTCTTCTTCTCGTTTGAACCCAGAGAAACGATTTTCGAGTCATAGTAGCAGTCGCTTTCGTCGTGTTGTTGCTTCTTCAAATGCTACCGTAGACTCAACCAATGGGGCAGTTATTGCCTCTGAGGATCCCCCTTCTTCTTATGGAAGACAGTTCTTCCCTTTAGCTGCTGTAGTTGGCCAGGTCTCTTTTCATCTCTCTCTTTCTCTCTTATATGTTATATATGGTAGGCAGAAAGCAATAGAAGCGGTAAAAAAATTATTGTGTTTGTTGATGAATTAATGTCTCGTGGTTTAGTGAAAGTTGATCCTTTAAAGGTTCTAGTTTAATGTAAATTTTAGATAACTGCTGTGTGGCTTTGTTACCCTGATTCTTCAATTTACAGGACGTAGTTATGTCGAATGATGCATACCCTTATCTGATTCTTGATTAATTGTTGTCTCAGGATGCCATTAAAACTGCACTTCTTCTTGGGGCTATTGACCGTGAGATTGGAGGTATTGCTATCTCTGGAAGGCGAGGAACAGCCAAGACTGTAATGGCACGTGGGCTGCATGCAATTTTGCCGCCTATTGATGTAGTTGCTGGTTCCATAGCCAATGCAGATCCATCCTGCCCAGAGGAGTACGAGCACTGAACTCTTAGCAGTTATAATTAGTAGTTCTTTGGTTTATCCTAATAGGCTATGAGTTTCTCCTCCCTGATAGAAAAGCATGAAGTGAGGCTAACAGATTATGTTATATTTGATATGAGGCTAATTGATTCACAAATAGTTTTGCATATTCATTCCTTGGAAGTTAGTGACCTGGTCCTCATAATCTCTGAAGGTGGGAAGATGGGTTAGCTCAGAAAGCAGAATGTACTTCTGATGGCAAAGTTAAATCTCAAGTTGTCAGATCTCCTTTTGTTCAGGTACATTTCATGAAAGAATGCCTTTGTTATAGAGTTTGTTTTTATTGTTTAAATACCCTAGTCCACTCTTGCTCCAGATTCCACTTGGAGTCACAGAGGACAGACTCATTGGATCTGTTGATGTTGAGGAGTCTGTGAAAACGGGAACAACTGTTTTTCAACCAGGCCTTCTCGCTGAAGCACATAGAGGTGTATTATATGTTGATGAAATTAATCTTCTGGATGATGGCATTAGTAATTTGCTTCTTAACGTACTGACTGAAGGAGTTAACATTGTTGAAAGAGAGGGAATCAGCTTCAAGCACCCTTGCAAACCACTCTTGATCTGCACTTATAATCCGGAAGAGGGTGCTGTACGAGAACATTTATTAGATCGTATTGCAATTAACTTGAGGTACAGACCTTTTCTTTGGATCATGGAAGGTGGTTCTTAGCTATTATATTTCTTTCCCTTTCTATTAATGGCACAATTTCCTTTGCAGTGCAGACCTTCCAATGAATTTTGAAGACCGCATTGCAGCAGTTGGAATTGCAACACAATTTCAGGAAGCTAGCAAAGAAGTTTTTAAAATGGTTGAGGAAGAAACAGAGTTTGCAAAGACTCAGGTAACTGGGAATTGATGGCTTGATTTTAATTCAGATTTTGAATCTAGTAAATGGGATGAGCTTTCTTTAACTAAAGAGGGAAAAGAAAAGTATACCCATTCATTTCAGGAAAGTTTCATGATGATGCTTATGGCCTTTAGTGCTATGTGTTCAAATAGTTATTGCCTGTAAAAAGTAGGTATATAAAAGTCAAACGCCATGGAACTCCTCTGATCAGGTTTCATATTTGTTATGCAACTTATCCTAAAATGTACTTTAAGCAGTTGAAATGGCAACGTATTGGTAGTAAAGTTTGATGATTTTGATATCACCATATGTTTTGAGGGGCTCAGCCGAATGTTTACCATTAAATTGTACTAGTGATCGAATTGCTTCTCAATGCTAAGCTTTGTTTATTTAAAATGTATCTACTTTTGTTTCTTCTGGCATCTTATTGTGTAGAAAGATGGATTTATTTGTATCTTGTGCATTTATTATTTGCAGATCATTTTAGCAAGAGAGTATTTGAAGGATGTTACAATTGGCCGAGAACAATTAAAGTATCTGGTTATGGAGGCCCTTCGAGGCGGTTGCCAGGTGCTGAGATTGAAATTCTAGTTTCTTAAATTTTTGTATGGTTTGTTATTTTCCAGCCACTCTGGATAGCAAAAATTGCTCTAACTTATACTTTGTCAATCCTTTTATGCCGTAACACCCCAAATTCTCTTAGTTAATGAGGAATCCACGTCCCACATGTATAGGGCTGATGCCTGACTGAGCTGAGGCCATCAATCTCCTATCCCAAATTCTTTTGGTGAATAATTCTTAATTTGCATCTGGTTCCTTCGTGGGAACGAGGATCTAGTAAAATACTAATGTTTAGTTGTAAATACTGCTCCTTAAATTCTTATCAGGGACATGGAATAGCCACTACTATCCTGCTTCATATTAATTGGTTTAGTTGCTAAAATCCTCATAAACTGATGTGGCGATGGCATCACTGCAAGATCCTTTGGGTTGATCATATTTGAAATAAATGTCACTTATTTTCTTGTGGATGAAGAGTGAAGACTAAGTGTTTCACAAACCTAGGATGTTCAAACAACCTGGTTCTTTGGATGGACAGGGAGTGGAGGAGCACTTATTGTTCAAGCACAAAAGATGGAAAACATAGAAAACAACTCAATAAAGCATCTGAAAGATACTAGCACAGAATAAGGAGAGGACTAGCTGACGAGAGGGGATTACCTTTATGAATAGAAACCATTAAGAAAAGTAGAACATTTTCTGCCAATACATGCCATTTCTTAAGAAAAAAAAGTGTATGTCGGTTTTTGTATTTTAAGAACATAGCTAAGCTAAAGAACTGAAGATTGATTTGCACTGCGTTTTCATGACCAGTAATTCACATATCTTTTTCAATTGAAGATTGTTTGATAGATTGGAAAATATTTTGTTAATCAAGATACTTAAACAATTTACAGGGACACAGAGCTGAGCTATATGCTGCCCGTGTTGCAAAATGCTTAGCTGCTTTAGAAGGACGCGAAAGAGTCAACGTGGATGACCTGAAAAAAGCTGTTAAGTATTCCTACTATGATTTTGTGCCCACTGGTTCTGCAGATTCAGTAGAACAACACTTTCCATTAACCTGTTTGGGGGAAATGTGCAACGGAATTTTCACATCTATTCACCCCCTTCTCCTGTTTATACGTTTCTTCCTAACATCCAAAATTTTAAAGAAAATCTTGCTCATTACTAATTAATGCTTGTTATTTAGTATGCTTCTCTTGTTACTTCTGCCCATTCCCATTTGCCGCAAAATTTTAAGCATATTTCTGTTTCACACTGAGGGACATATGATAATTCTCCATGGAGGTTTTACTGAAATATCTGCTAACCTGGTTTACGTATCTGCTTGATTAGATTACTTCTGTTTTGGAGCATAATATATACTCTTTCCTTTTGTTCTCTTTTTTTCTTTTTCTTTCTGGTTGGTGGTTGGACAGAAATATTGAAGTTGAAAAGGAGAACGTATCTACTTTATTATGTAGTAATGGTTTTTGTCTGCATTGGTAGAGCAGAATATCGGAGAACTTACAAATAAATTTGTGTTTATATGTTATCTAATGCAGGTGGAGCTTGTCATCCTTCCTCGTTCTATTGCCAATGATAATCCACCAGATCAACAAAACCAACAACCTCCGCCTCCACCTCCACCTCCACCTCCCCAAAATGAAGACTCTGGAGAGGAGCAAAATGAGGAGGAAGATCAAGAGGAGGTTTGTTAACATTAAGTACCCTTTGCAATTTAATTTTACCATTCTTCCTTTGGAGGAATAGTTAATCAACTAAAATCTGCCCTATTCCTTATCATTTTAGAGGACTTGGCCATTTTTTCTTGTGTTTCAAAATAAACTATTTTACTAATGAAATAAATCTACTTAAATATGATGCTTTTTGGGCAATCAGGATGACAGTGATCAAGAGAATGAGCAACAACAGGAGCAAATACCTGAAGAATTTATCTTTGATGCAGAAGGGGGTTTGGTGGATGAGAAACTACTTGTCTTTGCACAACAAGCACAGAGGCGTCGGGGGAAGGCTGGAAGAGCAAAGAATGTTATATTCTCAGAGGATAGAGGCCGATATATTAAACCAATGCTCCCAAAGGTTAGTCCTGTCCGTTCCCAGTATCGTGCAAGTTTGGACAAAGGGGATGCTTCCACTAGCTTCCAGAACGTCTACATTCTTAGTTCAAAATATCCTTGAAGAAAACAATGACTTTCAAAATATTATATTTTACAAAGCAAATCAAACTTCCAATAATTTCTATATAACCCAATGAAGGGTATAATTATTCTTTTATGGCCTATTACTTTCTACCTTTAGCTATATCTGTTCCTATCAGAATCTGCTTACCTTTTCCTTTTTCTCTCATTCTCTTATATCCCCCCATCCTTTTTTTTTCTCTTTTGTTTATGATTCCTGGGATCTTTAGTACATAATCTTACATCATCCGACTACAAAATTTGATTGTATTCAATTGAGGACATTGCTTTGCAATAGGTGCTGAAATCTCAAAATGGGCATCAGCAATCTTACTTACCCTTTCCCATCTTCTATGAATTATTTTGCCCTCTCCTAATTTCATTTATGGAATAAGCTGCATTCTTATCCCCACAGGGTCCTGTGAAGAGACTAGCTGTTGATGCAACACTTAGAGCTGCCGCACCCTATCAAAAGTTGCGTAGGGAGAAGGACATTTCCAATTCTAGAAAAGTTTTTGTAGAGAAAACTGACATGAGAGCTAAAAGAATGGCAAGAAAAGCAGGAGCATTGGTATTGATGAGCTACTTCTATTGCTTACATCTATCATTATTTTTATCTATTTATCAAGAATTAACTTCCTTCTGGTTCTATCTATTTAAGCATTCTTCATACTTAACAGTTATATTTTTGGTAGTGAATAACTGAATATTCTTACAGGAGTTTAATGCTAAAAACTTCAAAAGTTCCATTTTGCATCAATGAACAAGTAGGAATTTAACGTATCTTGATTCATCAGTATTCACTGTGTAAGTATATTGCATTTCAGGTAATATTTGTGGTTGATGCTAGTGGGAGCATGGCATTGAACCGAATGCAAAATGCTAAAGGCGCTGCACTTAAGTTACTGGCTGAAAGCTACACAAGCAGAGATCAGGTAAACTAGAGACAATTTCGTAATGAACTTTCAAGCATATGAACATTGCTAGTTGGTAATTCATATGAGAACTCACATACACGTCAGGAAAAAACCCTTTAAAACTAATGTAATGGAATCACCATGAATATTTCGGGTATTAATTTGTTTTCATCTACTGGTAGGTATCCATCATACCTTTCCGTGGAGATGCTGCAGAAGTCCTTCTACCTCCTTCCAGATCAATTGCAATGGCAAGAAAACGTCTTGAGAGACTTCCATGTGGTGGTGGCTCTCCCCTAGCTCATGGCTTAAGCACAGTATGTGCATATCCCGATTCCCTCAATTTGTAGAACATATTGCAGCAAGACTTCATTATAACTTCTAGTTGATGACATGCATTTTGGCCGTTCTTGCCATATTATTTTGCATCTTTTATCTGTCATTTTGATTTGTAGTTTATGCTCATATTTAGTGGCTGTTGTACTATCTTGCCTCAATTCTGCAACATTTCTATTGCGAATCCTAACTGTACGTTTGGGTCTCTATGACATACCTGAGCTTGTCAATGAAATTCCTTTGCATACCATGATACAAATTGATAGTTTCAGTTTCTAATTATTTCCTAAACTTCAATATGTTTAGGCTGTCAGAGTTGGGCTAAATGCAGAGAAAAGTGGTGATGTGGGACGTGTAATGATCGTTGCAGTAACTGACGGCAGAGCCAACGTATCACTGAAAAGATCCACTGACCCAGATGCTGTTGATTCCGATGCCCCTAGACCTTCAGCACAAGAGTTGAAGGTAAATTCTGCCACTATAACTAGAGATAAAGCATGATGCTGTGGGTAAGAGACCTGGTAGTTTGCTATCTAGCCAAATATAGTTGCTATGATAATAACGGACCCCTTCTTTTATTCTTTTACTGGACATACTAGCAATATAGGACCAGCCCTAAAGCGAAAAACTATATATTATTTGTGATCTAATGGAATCATGATCATTTCTAACTGAACCCTTCACTAACTTGGTGATATGAGCTGAAAGATACACATATGGGTTTCTGGATGTTATCTAGTTTTGACCAAATGATTTTCATACATTTTATGTAAACCTTGTAGGATGAGATTCTCGAAGTGGCTGGGAAAATATACAAAGCAGGAATGTCCCTTCTTGTCATTGATACAGAAAACAAGTTTGTTTCAACTGGTTTTGCCAAGGAAATTGCAAGAGTTGCTCAAGGTGCGTCTACTGAAACATCTGTTCTTTTCCGCGCATATCGAATGTAGTAAAATGTTCTCATTGATGTCATCTTGCAGGGAAGTATTATTACTTGCCAAATGCTTCGGATGCCGTCATCTCAGCCACAACAAAGGAAGCATTGTCAGCTTTGAAAAATTCATAATCCCAGATCATGATCGGCTTTTCACTGTGTTTATAATCGACCCAATTGTGAGCCATTATACTAGTTACCTACCAAAATCAGACGAAAACCCTTGTTAATTAGATCATGTCTGCAATTTTGTGTTCTCTAACATCTTCCACTTGTATGTTCTGTCATAAAAGAAAACTGAGTTTTTTCCTCGTGGAGGAATGGGATTACATAGAGATAATGCAGGTATTATTTCCTGTTTGCCTACGGGTGTTCAATTGGTTCGTGATGAATTATATTAAATTGCTTGCCTAACCCAAATTAACTGAATGTACTGTTGACTTCTCCATTCTTTATTTGTTTCGATGAAGACCCTTTCTTTCACTAGACAAAACATGTTAGCATATTGTTTTCTGAGTAAACTGCATGATTCAATTTTCAACTAAATCAATCACCATTTTTGTTTTTCTTCTACATCTTTTGGATAGACGAGTTAAACAAATCAGTTTTGTATCAGGTAAGTAAACGCGTTATGACTAAATTTTAGATAAAATTTCTTATCCAAATTGTGCAAACTTTTTTGTAGGTTTGGTAGTAAAATATCCTCTCCATTTTTTTCTTTTATTAGCATTACTAATTTAGAACTTGGAACCTTGCCTAACTTGCAAAACTCAAAATAAAAAACATTAAATAATGGCCTTCCATGTCTCAAGTGAGAGGTCCCAAATCCCAACCGATATGTTTGCCAAATTAATTAGGCATTTTTCTTGATCTTAACGAAAAAAACAACTTTTTTATAGCAAAACAACAGCGAACTAAAGCATTTCGATGTCTTCAGGAAATTGAGCATTTAAACTTTAGTTTTAATTGCTCCTTCATATAAGAATAGAAACTAGAAACCCAAAATTCAAGAGAGACCCAACCAAAAAAAGAAAAAGGGCGGAGGAAAGCAAAATGCCTCTAGTCAAAGTAAATCCCATCACTTATAATTCTCAAATTCTACCATGCATTGCTCTTCAACCAATATCAAGCTCCCTGAAATCCCCCAAGTTTTTCATGGCCTCAACTTTTCCTTCAAAAGGTAAATTAGAGGCTGATCAAAATTTCATGAAACCTTTTATACCTCATGGGAAAGTGCTTGTTCAGGTCACTCACCCTATTCCACAACAAAAGATTGAAATCTTTAAATCCATGGAAAGTTGTGTTCAGAACAACATTCCAACCTTCCTGAAGCCTGTTGAAAAAAGTTGGCAACCCCAAGACTTTCTACCGGACGCTTCCTCCGATGGATTTGATGAGGAAGTTAAGGAATTGAGGAAGAGAGCAAAGGAGATCCCAAATGATTGTTTTGTGTCTTTGGTTGGAGATATGATCACTGAAGAAGCTCTGCCAACTTATAACCTAACATTGCTTAACACCTCGGATGGATTTCCTGACGAGACAAGCCTCACTTCTTGGGCAACTTGGATTAGAGCATGGGCCGCCGAAGAGAACAGACACGGAGGCCTTCTAAACAAAGTATCTTTACTTGTCTGGAAGGGTAGACATGAGACAGGTTGAGAAGACAATTCAATATCTGATCCGATCAGGAATGGATGTTGGAATAGAGAAAAATCCTTATCTTACTTTCATCTACACTTCATTCCAAGAAAGGGCGACTTTCATCTCCCATGGCAATACAGCTAGGCTTGCCATGGAACGTGGAGACTCTACGTTAGCTACAATATGTGACACAGTTGCATCAGATGAAAGACGACATGAGCTTGCCTACACGAAAATAGTTGAAAAGCTCTTTGAAATTGATCCTGATGGAACTGTTGTTGCATTGGGTGAGACGATGAGGAAGAAACTAACAATCCCGGCGCCTGTTATGTATGATGATCATGATCCAGACCTTTTCCAGCATATCTCAGCTGCTGCACAGAGACTTGGGGTTTACACTGCCAATGACTATGCCGATGTACTAGAGTTCCTGGTGGATAGATGGAAAATTAAGGAGCTAACAGGGCTTTCAGCTGAGGGAAGGAAGGCTCAGGAGTATGTTTGTCAGGTTGCTCCAAGAATTAGAGGGCTAGAAGAGAGGGCTCAAGCAAGGTCTAAGCAAACACAAAGCATCCCATTCAGTTGGATTTTTGGCAAAGAAGTACAACTGTAAAGATAGCCAGATAATAATAGCTTAAAACTTTGAGCATGTTAGATAGCCTGATAATAATGGACTGATGATTCCACCATCAGTTTTCAATCAAATCTCAAATTTTTAACATACACATAGATTTAAGAAAGCTTTATTTAGAATTTTCTTCTTTGACTATTAGAGAAAGAAAGAGTTGTTTTTCCTTTTAACTTATTGCTTCTTTACCAAGGCATCCACTGGTTTTGAAAAAGATTTGCCAATGACTACAACTTTTGTAATTTTGTGTTCTGTAACATCTTTCACTTGTGTATTGTCATAAACGAAAACCGAGTTAATTCCTCTTTGTGAAGGAATGGGATTACAAAGAGATTATGTATGCGGATATTAAATAAGAGCTAGCAAACTTATGTTTTGTTTGATAAATTGAAAAAATTAAGTGTTGAAAAATAAGTACTGAATTTATATATAAAAATTGTTTGATAAATAAATGTTGAATATAAATATATTGTTTGAAAACCATAAATATTGAAGATTTTTAAAACTCATTAATGTTTAAAATAAAGGTAATTTAGTATAAAAGGAAAGTTTTTCAAATTAAAACCATTAATTTTTTTACCATTCAACTATAAGTAGGTCTCTATCTATTTTTTAAATTCAACACTTTTTTGTTGAAAAAAATCTTTTAAGTAATGGCTAATAAAAGTTATTAAACATGTAAAAAATCTAAAAGTGTTGAAAATGAAAATTTTCAACAATTTATCAAACAGCTCCTTCAGTAAAATAATAATGGGCCGATTAACCCTCAAAAGAAAAGAATAGGCCGAGGAGGATCAAACCCGAAGCCCAAACACATAAAATTAATGGGCCTATGGCATGAATAAAGATTTCATGGCCTGGTCAAGTGGTCCACCGTCCAGCCCAAAAATGAGAAAGGTTAACTGGTTAAGACCTTAGCTCTATTCTATTCATGGCCAAATCAAATATGCTTTAGATAATGATTTCTTTTTTTTTTCACACTTTAGATCATGATGATTATTAAGACAAGGCTAATGTAACTAAAAAAAAAAAAATTAAGACAAGGCAAACTGACAAATCTTATCTTATATAGTGACCCCAAACCGATAATCAAACCATAATTTATCGACTTTTGATGCAGTTTTAGCCTTCAAAGTCAGTTTTGAGTTCACCCACCGACAAATGACAATGCTTGTTCTTCGTCTTCGGCTTCAGTCTCGGTAGTTTCATCTGCATTTTCCATGGATTCCTCTTCCACATAAGCTATCCTTGTGCTCCTTTTCTTGGCTGTTGCCTCCCCCTCGGCTTGAGCTAATGGCTTGTATCGTCTATCGACTGCGAAGCAGCTGCATACGAAGTAGGCCAGTAGCAATAACTGCATTACCAACATCGCCGATAAAATCCCAATTTCCACTCTCACCAGCAACTTTGAATCTTTGGAGTCCAGTGAGGATTCAAGCATAAGTTCAGACTTCTCGCTCGTAAACAAGTCCAGTAAGACGGTTAGTTGCAGAATTAACGAGGCGATGAGAAGCATAATATGGAATACTAAGCAGATTGGGAGCCGAGGGTAAAAGCCCGCAAAGGAGGAGACAAGGGAGATGCAAGAGGTGATCAAGAATTCCCAAGCCAAGGAAGAGGAATTTAGAGGGATTTTGAGGAGAATAAAGGGAAAGATGGAGGCCATGGAGAGAATAAAACAGGATGAAGTTCAAGGTGGAGAAAAGAATATTTGGGAATAAAAAACATGAACTTGTAAGTTTGGAGGAAGTCATTTTGTTTTGATGTTTGGATTGCTCTCTCTGGGTCAGGCTTAGGAGTTGTGGTTTTGGAGATATGAAAATCTAAACTTATATATACCAAAGGGTACTTAGATGGCCGTCGGAGGCAATTTACAAAGAACTCTGTAGCGACTCTTACGATCGATGGAAGCTGAAATGAAGAGTGATGTTTCGAAGGAAGAGGAAGATCAACGTTGGACAAGTGTTAAGCATACTGATGCTGGTTCAGACTTCAGAGAGAGTTTGCTGTTAATAACAAGCTGGTGGAAGGATTTATTCCTTGTAACAACGTTGTATCCAAGGACCAACAGCATTGCCATGGTCGATTTGAAGAAAATTTCTCACAGAAATCTCCAGCCTAATAATTATCATGAAAAAGAATGGGATGACATTCTAACCGGTAACCACACTCCTGTCCAAACAGGAAATACAAAGAGTAATTTGGAAACCTTGGAAGCGGGCGATCATAGTTAAGATCTTGGGTCTCATTGAAGATTTTCGTGATGGTGTCTGTGCGGGCCCTGGTTTGTTGGTCCTTACTAGTACTACTGAACCATGCGGGCGTTTATGGGGAGCCATGGTTTGAGCCAGTAAAGGCCGAACCAGAATTCTTCATAGGATTGGGAATCAAGTGGGCACCTTGTATTTATACATCAAAGTTAAAGACTAGGCCCAAGCCCAACTTTCTAAGCTTTAAATATTAGAGGTTCTGGCGGTTCTTCTATTGGGTGCTGGCGCTATTATATAATTTATTTATTTATTATAAGGAAAAGAAAGATTCTGGTAAAACAAGACAGGCCACATCATTTACCAAAATGTTGGGCTTTTAACAGGTGCTCTCCCTCTTGCTAAGCAAGTGGGCATAACTAAACCAAGGCATCTATTTGCCAATGATTACAACTTAAAACTCTTGTAAATAAAGGAAGACATACACACTGAATTTTCACACAAGTAGACAAACAGGATGATGATGAAGAAGTTTTTAGGTTCACTAACTCCCTATTAGTGCCTAAAACTGCTCTTTCCACCTAAACGGAATCATAGATAAGTCTGAAGTTTGCTCAAACCTACCTAATGCTTCCAACCTTCTCCTTTGTCATTTAACATTATGATTAATGTCTTCTTCATCTTTTTTCGGCAAAAAGTTTCTTCTCTTCATAAATTTAGTGAGAATTGTGCATTAAACTTAAAAAAGAAGGAAAAAAGACAGATTTATCCGAGAAAATAAAGAGCGAGGATAACCGCGTCGGATACAATCGACAAAGGAGAGTGAGAGAGCTTCAGGATTATTACATGAAACAAATTAAATTACACCTTCTTCCACAATCACCATTACGTAATTTGAACATGCGGGGAAGAAAATAATGTTTAGAAAAAAGGGGGGGAAGAGGGTATGGCACACAGTTACAGTGAGATCAAAGGAGAGAATCTAGTTAACTAGAGTTTAAAAGTACAACTAAAACAATGAGAAAAAAAAGGATCAAAAGATAAAGAGAAAAACAATAACCTTTACCCATCTGGAGTTAAGCTTTTCTTGTGCTTTCCTTGCCTGCCCTTCACTTTCTCAATCTTTCCATTTCCATTATTCTGGTTGCTGACAGAACCCTCCTGAGCACTGCACATCTGAGACTTCAACTTGAACCTAAATTTCTTTGAGACATTTCCCCAGGTGCTAGAACCCTTTCCCTTACCTAGTTTCTCAATTTCGTGCCTCATGTTCGAGCATTCCTTCTCAAGCTCAGAAACCCGCATTCTCATGTTATCCATGCCTACCTTCAGCACCTGATTTTCTCTCACAGCTGAGGCCCAGCCTCCTTCAGTAGACCCTGCAAACCCGCTTCTTAACTGTCGTGATCCATCAAGATTATCAGAAACCAAAAAGCAACCAGCAATGGAAGTCCTAAGCTGAAGCTGCTCAAAGAACAGGACTTGGACAACTATTCTTAGTGGCAGTCTCTCATTCTGTGCGGCGTGGGTGCATGCTTCCAAGGAGAGCTTCTGACAGTCCATGAGGCGACAGAGTTGTTCTCTGTCCGATTCTGACAACCATGGGTGTGACTGCATGTTTGAAAGCATAGAAAAATTAACAAGTTTGAACAAAGATTATAGCATGCTGAACCGAGAATTTACAGCTCTCTTTTTTGTATTCATTTTCTTTCTTTTCCAAGTTGCATTGGCAACTTGTACGTCTTTACATAATGGGAAATCCCAACTAAGTTAAGGCTAACACATCATTGACAAAACATATCTAGAGAGAATCTAAGGTCAACTTTGATTGAGATTTAGAGATGTAAATATAAGAACATTGCACTTGGACCACTAACTGCACGATTTTTGGCTTACTAAACAAATTTGCAACAATTTTTGCACATATCAAACTAAAGAAAACATCATAAGTGACAATTACATGCACAAAGTGGTTAGTGGTAGTACCTTCAGATAAATGTCTATTGCACGATATAGACCATCATCCAAGGGCCTGGCATAGTCAGGAACAGAAGCAGCAAGAGCCTGAAACTTGGGGAGCTTCAAATTAACATCAGGGGCAACCTCCGCAAGATAGCCATCTACTAGCTTGGCTACCATTGTAATTGGTGTTAATGAAGGTGAACCGATAATCTGACCATCGTCAACCGAACAAGGAGAGGCTCCACCAGTAATCTGGTCCATGGCAAGAAAATGCTCAAGAATTCGCTGCACGCAGTCAACATTGTAAAGTGTTTCCATGGAATAAGAGAAATTAGGCATCAGCAGATCTTCCAGAGTTGCTTGATCAAGTTGCATCCCAATCCTTTTCTCAAAGTTAGATATACAAGAGGGGCTCGCTCGAAGAATCATGGCTGTTCGAAGCAGTCCAAAAAGAAACTTGGTTGGCACGAGGCCCTTCTGAATAGGAAGTAACCTATCAATCTCCTCCAGCAAAAGCTTCTGATCTTCTTCTGATGGTGGAGCCCCTAAAGCCACAGGTCCAAGGCGGGCACTAGAATTAAAGTCATTAGCACCCTGACGCCTATGCAAACCAGGTAGATACTTTTTAGCATAAGAAGTAAGAGACCCAGAAATAATCTCCTGTCTGATCCCACGAGACTCCATGACCGCAATTAATCTCTTATAGAGAGGTAAACTTAAGGTTGATGCATCCTCATACCACCAATCTGAACTTGCATTTTTTGGTCTAGCCCCCGTACTTATCCCATTCCACAACACACTTCCACCAGGACTCTGCATAGGACCACCATGTTCCATCATGGGCCATCCAAATAGGTTGGGGTCAGTAGATGCCTTCATGGCTAGTGATTCGATGCACCTTTTTGCAATGTTCAAATCATCAGCACGAGAGATAATGTCATCACAGGTTTGCAGAGCTCTTAGAGAGTCTTTCCAATTTCGGAGTACTACTTGATTAAGAAAGGTTTCAGTTTGGGTGATAAGATTGCCCTCCCCATATTCGTCAGTCATTTCTAGACACTCAGCAGCACATCGGAGGTACACAACATTTGAGGCAGTGAGTTCAAGCTTAACCCCATAGCAGAACTTGGCAACAAGTTCAAAAGTTTTGGCTCCACCAGGAATGTCAGGGGGTTTAATGGAACATTTTTCTTCTCCGTCTTCAGATGCTTCTGCAATTAATCTTTCCATAACCCCACTTCTAGAGAGTAAGGGGAACTGCAGCAATTAATAGTTAAAATGAGTAAGAACATAAAAGATATACAGTTATTTGACAATAGACACCCATTTTACCATGTAAAGGAACTAGTGGCAACAGGTACTTGCAAGTTCACAGAAAGGACTCTAATGCCCAACACAACAAGAAAATTATTAAAACAGAGGAAATAGTGACACATCTCAACTCATGAGAAACCAAATATATAAGGTGTTAGAAAGATGGAGTGGTGCATGGGAAAAGATTTTGTAGAAGCTGGTAAAAATGTATAGAAAGATTTTTTTTAAAACGTATGCAATTCAGTTAATTTCAAAAGTGCAAGAGGGTCATTACCAGCAAGCACACACACACTGAGAAGGAAGTACATATACAAATTGATGAGGGGAAATTACCTTGTGAAGATGAAAGGACATTTCTCCGACTTCAACAACAATATCACTTGGAAGTCCAGTTGTGCAGAACCTATAAATATTATATGTATATTAAGCTCAAAAGAGATAAACATGACAAAACTCTCACATGCACAAAGAAATGCAGGGTTTTTAGGATCGAACTAAAGGACCTTAATTTTACCCCCTATTATCAACTATTCTAATTAGAGAAACTCGTCCACCATTCATCCTTAATAAAAATGTATAACATTATGAAATCTTGTGAAAGAATCAAAAGAAATTGTTCCTGAGTTACAAGTTTGTTGATGAAGGACAAGCTACTCGTCTTCCATAAATTGAAGCATCAATCAAGTGAAGTTACTTCAACCAAAAAGAAAAGGCTTAATTAAAGTCAATCCACCTAATACTAATTCCACGAATTCAATTGGATAAACATATTTTTAACAGGAATTGAACCAACAAAATGAATTACTAAGAAATTGATGGACTTTAGAATGAAAACTTGAGTTTCAGGCTAGGAGCATGAAACACAAATCTGTGGCCCAAAGGCAATATATAAATGCAGTTGAGCTTTCCTTATCAAGCAAAACCAACTTGGTGACTCAAAATCAACAACCAAAGCATGCATATGACTGTCTGTTGATCCACATACATGTGAATTCATACAAAAAAGATTCTCTAATAAGATTTAACCAAAACAGAGCACGCTTGAGACATCCACAAGAAGATTAAAACACAATAAAGCAAAACGAAAAATATTAGTAATAATGTAAATGACAGAAAATAGAAATGTGCACAGTGAGAGATGGAGATGTAGTTGAACTGCAGAGAGATCAGATACATACCAAGCCTGTCCTTGCCTTTGAAATGCATCAGTTTTGGATCCAAGTTTCATGCAAGCCATTTTCTCGCAGTGGAAAAACGAAACAACTTCAGCAGCAGAACTTGAAACAGGCTACTCCAGAACCCCAAAGACAAATCCTTTACCCAATATCAAAAACTGGAAACTTCACAACCCCTTCTGTTTATGGCAATACACTAGTAACCGTTCTCAAAGCTGGGCTAAAACAAAATCCCAGATTTGTTTTAGCCACTAAAATTACAACCCTCACACCGAAAAAAACACCAACCTAAATTGCTCAGGCCAGCCTTTTCTCAAAAGTCAAAGCCTTGAAAAATCAGCAGAATGTAGCTCCTTCTCTGACATGTAGATCACCAAAAACCCACTAAATAGTTCACAGAAACTTGCTATGGATCCATCACCAGATTCATTCCGTGTAACCCATTGAGAAACCATACATCCCAACCAACCCACTTCAAAAACAGCCTCAAATCCTACCTAAAACCAGAGAACCCCTAATCAGACACCAATCCGAAGTTAGCTTTTTAGGTCAACTCCTCCAATTCTTAACCTCGCTATAAAATCCCACCAGCCAAAATGAATAAAAGTTTCTATATTTTTCCTTTTAGCAGAGCCGAAAACCCCTCACCAAGATAATTCCAAATTTTGAAAACAAAAGACCAAAACTACTCAATATACCCTTACATTAAAGAAAAGCAGAAGACCTCAGTAATTTACTGTGTCGAGTGTGCTCTTTTTAGAGTTCAGACCCCATTGACAATAATTCATCGCCTTTGAAGCTTTTCAAAGCCATGATGATGATGCTGTTACTCTATATAACAAAAGCCAAAAAGATAACCAAGGCTTAAAAAAACTCAACATAGGGGGTATTAATGGCAGCTCTGAAACCAAACCCTTCACACATGCATCCATGTGGGACCCTTTGGCTTAGAACACACTCATTGGTTTTCTAGAACTTAGTTACATAGAATCTTTTTGTAAATTATAGTTAAGCATAGTTTTCTTTTTATTTATCTAATTAAGTAAATCTTAGTAAAAATATTCTAAAAAAGGCACAAAAAGGCCTATTGAACTTCAAATGAAAATGAACAGATGACTTTTTTTTTTCTAAATAGTATTCAATCTTAATTTTTTTTCTTTTTCGTTGGTATTAGAGTTAAGGAAAGTGGTTTATAGAGAAGAGAAAATGTGAAGTTTTACTAATCATCTTGATTGGAAAGGAAATTCGTTTTGATAATAATAAGACAGAAACTATTAAATACTTAACATTTACCTAGCAATTGGCTTAAAAACACTGTCAAAGAACACAGAAAAAAAGCCTTTTTGCTTTTTCTACACTTTTTATTGTGGATAAAATCAGGAGCATTTGAGTCTGTATAAAGCAATTGACCCCATGTATAAATATTAATAATACTAGACTAGATAATTATTTAAGTTTCATTTAGTTATTTATTTAATAATAATACTACTAATAATAAGGATAATTTTATTTAATTAGTTTTAAAGTCTTGATGACAACCCTTTGAGGTTACAGCTATCTGCTTTTGTCCAGCTAGGCCATGTGAATCCGTTACCTAGTTTTCATATTATAACGATGAAATCCAATTAATTTAATACATAAATAACCAATTAAGCCAGTCAAACACATAATTAAGTGGTATAGTAGAATTAGTATGAGTAATGTAATTTTTAAAAAGAAAAATGGGATTTAATATAAAAATTATATGGATTTTGGTGGTGCATGCAAGGGAGTGGGGGCCAGAGGGGGGAGGGGACCCCGGTCTCATTAAAGTCAGTTACAGGTCATTAAAGAGGATTCAAGGGATAGGTTGGGAATTTCGCTATCAAAAGGAGACATCATGGGTAACTGTTTTTACTTGAAAGATTTGGATGGGGTCCGAGAATAAAATGTGGGAGCATGACAAATTTACCTTTTCAGACATTACATTGGGACGTTTTTAAAGTCAAAAGTTTGATGCTAAAACTAGGAGCATTGCGGAACACATTGCAGCGTCTTTAATCAAAGTCATCAGCTTTCAAGTTTGGACATAGATTTGACAAGCAAGGAAAGGACCCAATTATATAATTTTGGCTAGGGATGTCTTGTTTTAATTTTATTTATACACACATGTTTTCTGGTTAAAAAAGTTAAGAGTAAGAAAGGTTATTTCATTTTCAAAATTAGGGTAAACTGTTGATTTCTTTAAAAATTTACAAGCTCCTTATTTTTAGTGTTTGCCCAATTTACAAATCATCTATCAATAAAAAATAGTAGGGATTTGGATTCAAATATCTCTCACTGCAATTCCAAACTTTTAGCCACTAAATTTTGAGATTTTTTTATTCATTTATATAAATATAAAGAAATAAAGAAGAACATTACAGCTCAAATATAAAGTTTGTTATCCAAATCCTACATCAACTTTACAACTTAAATATCTACTTTAATTTTAATAACATAGCTGGTCATTGTGCTTGAACAATTAAATGATTGTTATACTTATAGTTGTAATTTAGCCAATTTAGGTTTGAACTCTAGTCACTGAAACTAAGGTGTTGTTTGATAAATTGAAAAAATTTAATGCTGAAAAATAAGTACTAACAATTAAGTACTGAATTTGCATATAAAAATTGTTTGATAAATAAATGTTTAATATAAATATATTGTTTGAAAACTATAAATGTTGAAGATTTTTAAAATTCATTAATGTTTAAAATAAAGGTAATTTAATATAAAAGGAAAGTTTTTCAAATTAAAACCATTAATTTTTCATCATTCAATGATAAGTAGGTCTCTACCTACTTTTTAAATTTAACACTTTTTTATTGAAAAAAATCTTTTAAGTAATAGCTAGCAAAAGTTATCAAACATGTAGAAAATCTAAAAGTGTTAAAAATTTTCATTTTCAACAGTTTATCAAACAGCCTCATCAGTATTCTATCAACAGTTCACATCACTGTCGGCTGCAATTTAGCTAGTCAACATCTTAATTAATAATAACAACAATAATAACGTAGATAAATAATTAATTAAATGAAAAACATATAGTAGTACAAGAGGGAAAAAGAAACAGGATCTAAAATGGTTGCAAATGAATTGTCTATCAGATTCTCTGATACTTACAGATTAATGACCTTTATTCCAAATGGCAAATGGAAAAGATTTAGGACAAATAGAATGTCACATTTTATTATTTATTTTTTCCATTTTCATTTTTGTCTTTTATTTTTAAAATGATGTTCCTTACAAGTTAGTAACCAAGTTATATGCTCTCAATTTGAGAACTAGAACAAGTCATCAAGAGGACTACTAATATTCAACATGAAATAATAAAGATATGAAATGAAACTTCCTTTGATTGTTTTTTAATTTTGTAATAATAATTGGGATCTAACTTGAACTGTCTGTTCCTCTCTTATTGAACCAAGGTTTGAGTCAAAAATGTCACTTTATATTAAGAAACTAAAAATATATAGAAGCAATTAAAATTCTACTAAATCCATCGACTTTTCTTTTTCTTTTCTGTAAGCAACAACGACTTTTCTCTTTTATGGTTCATGCTATACGATCATATATCCATCAATTAGTTAAAAAAAAATTAAAGGAAAAAAAATGTGTAAAATCATTGATCTTTTGATAGATGTAAGGTCATTGTTAACAATAACATCACGTGAATAGGAGAAAACAATGGAAAAGATTCCACATAAATTAATTACACATTCCCTCCGATCATCAAGTTATTAGTTAATTATCAGAATAAATTACATATCAAAGATTCATAAATATCTTTTGAGATTATTTAGAATCTCTTAACAGAATATAAAATTTGTTTTAAAATAAATTATAAGTTAATTATAATAATTAAGCACCTAATTGGAAGTGGTTATATATATACATATAATTATTATATATTCTTTAAAAAAAGGATTCATAAATATAACCTATATACTCTACAATACTTAAAAAGGGAAAATGAATTATTTAGGATAAAGAGACAAGAACAATTTGTACCTTTATGTTGGGGTTGAGCATCAATATTATTGCAGCTAACAATAAGATAGACAAAGTTATTTGTTTTTAAGTTTAATTATAAATTGAATTTTTCGGTTCAAAAGCAATAGAATAAAAGCTAAAAACAAAATTACATATATGTTGATTTATGATTATCAACCAGTTCAACTGAATTGTTTTGTTTTGATTTAATAGTAATTTTCATTAAAAAAATTTCATGCGTT
Organism: Microcos paniculata; assembly: GCA_030664755.1. Lineage (NCBI taxonomy): Eukaryota > Viridiplantae > Streptophyta > Magnoliopsida > Malvales > Malvaceae > Microcos > Microcos paniculata. The sequence goes on along the minus strand of CP131459.1, from coordinate 37,442,915 downwards.
TTAACTTTATTATTATGCTTGACCCCGTCACACCTACCTCCTTGGGAAATGGGGGAAAGAAAATGAAAATCACTTCCGACAACTTTAATTTAGGGCAGTCCAAAATTGATTTAAATAATATCAGTGGTCCAAAAATATGGTCCTATGAAGCATTAAAAACCGAAACTATATGAAGATGATTCATATGAATGGGGTACCCGATTAGCTGTTGCTAGGAACATAAATGTGGTTCCCTGGCGTCATATGATTGAAAGTTGAGAGTGACAATATTATCATTGAAGGGAATATATATTTGGATCTTATATGTTTTGGATTGTATGTTATTTGATATAAAGGGGAGGTTTGTGCATTTCACATCGATCCCAATTAATTTATTTAAACAAAAATGGATCACCTGATTATGAGCTTTGAACAAATCTCCTTTCTCCAACAATTAATGCATTATTATTATAATAATGTCGTCATCTTGGGGGTTTGGTGGCCTCTACGGCAATCTGGGTTTACTCGTTGGAGGTAAGCTGGTTGGGAGGAGGAGGGGGTCGTATTATGGGCGTTAGGGAGAAAAGAGGAGAAGGAAAGGTGGCATTTTGCCACAGGATCGGACCTAGAAAGGTCGTCGTTTTTTGGGGAAGGATAAGATTCTTGGGCTAAAAGGTTTGTGGTGGGAGGGCTCCACATATCTTGGCTCGTGTTTTTCTTAGAAGGTAACCCGCTTGTTTCTTCAGGCGTGGACATGGCTATATCTCGGTTCCCACAGACAGCGCCAATGTTGAGGTATAGAAATCCGAGACCTCGATATGAGCCTGAGCTAGCCGATAGCGACCTGGAGAGAGGAAAAACAGTGAAGGGGGTGACCGGCGATTGGCCGGTTGATCCCACTCTGATGCTTAATTCAGTTAGGGTTTAAGAGAGGTTCTAGGAGAATAGAGCTGGAAAAAGGAATCTCATCCTTGGTTGCATGGTACTGTGCATATATATATAGAGAGAGTTTACATGTGGGCTTTGTCTAAACATGGAGTCTGGAGATTAGGCCTTTCTTATTGGGCCGTCTCCTTGGTGGGATTAATGATTGGCTATGCCGGATCCTAGCCTGGGCCGAATGGTCTTGAGGCCTAGGCCGGATGGTTGCGAGGCCCAACCGAGTGGCTGTGAGGCCTGGGCCGGGTGCTTTGGATTGGCACTGTTGGGTTTTACTCAACAGAGATGAGTGGTTATTGTGCCGACAGAAAGGTGATGGAGTAACTTGATCACGAATTAATTAGCATCAAATTATTTTGGATCTATCATCAATTTTGATCGGTTACTAAAGGGTTGCGGTCGAAAATGGGTTAACAATACATCTTCCTATGGGTTTGATGGTTGAGAGGTTGGAGAAGTACTTGTATAAGAAATTAGGTTTCAACATGCGTCCTCCCTTCCCTCATTGTAATTAAGAAATTGGATTAATTAAAAGAAATAAATAATTAAATAAGATTAATATCCTTTTTAAGAGCTTTACTGTTTTGGCAATAGAATATTAATCAACTAACATTGCCCAAGGCAATAAATTATATGAGTAGCTTTCATTAGCCAATATACTCCACACATAACAGGTTGAATGTGGAATCTCCCTGCCTAACAATTACTACTAAAATTTAAAATTCCATTGCTGGTTTTATATATTAGTGTGAAATTAATATTTATTTAATAGAAAGTGAGCATGCATGGAAGGAAAAAAGGAAAAAAGGAAAAAAAGAAATGCTGATAATATGGAGAAACTAAAAATAAATCGTGCCTAAATCATTGAATGTGGCAGAAAGAGTTAGGAAAGAAACATATTTCTGCCATGCATGGTGTGTAGTGAGACACAAACCCACACATTTGCAGGTTTCTTTCTTTGAATAATTGAATTCCATTATTGTCATGTCAATGTGGGTGGAAGGGAATGAAGGCTCGTGAGAGAAAAAAAGAAGAAAGAAATTAAAGAGTGATATGAAATGAATTTGTATATTATTCGTTGCTTGCCTTTTAGGAAACGAACTTCAAACCTCGATGCACCTTGTGCTTACCACATCTTTATTAATCTAAAAATTTTGCAATATTAAATGGAAATTATATACTTCGTCTGCCATCATGATCAGTCAAACACCAATTGTAGAGCCTAGAGGTAATCTTTGTATTTCGTCGTGGTCGCCAACAGTGATGATTGATGAGACTATAGCTAAGGAAATATATATAAATAAAATGAAGTAACTAGGATTCAGCCCAAATATATATTAAAGTCATGTGATTGTTAAAGAATTGAGATTCAAGGTTTGAATCAAAAGAAAAAGACCCGAAATGCATGCTTAATTTAGGGCTTAACATTTGTATGGTCACTCAATTTAGATCTTAATAATCCTTTAATTTGGTTGATTGAGGATATAATATTTCAAAAATCATTTAAATAAAGATCTCAGGTTATATAATGATGATGCAACCACATCTAAAATGGATTATTATAAATTAAAATATAGGTTACATATCAACATTTTAGCACTTGAGACGTTTATTTGAGTAATTTTGGAAATGTAAAATACCCTTAATCAATCAAATTAAAATGTTAAAGATCAAATTTGATAATCATATAAACGTATTGTGCATTTTGCCAAAGGAAAATTAAAATCAATGAATAAAAAACCGGACCTGATCGGTTGGTTCAAACGGTTGAACCGGGAATCGGCTACAAGTCTTGTCCGGTAATAGTCTAAAACCGGATTTCAATTGAACCGGTATTAAACCGGAAGCCGTTGAACAGGTTGGACCGGTTCAATCGAAAATTTAAATTTTTTTTAATTTTTAAAGCTATTTTTAATTAATTAATTCAAATTCAAAAGAAACCTAAATTAATGGGAAGGCCAAATTTTAATGTTCTTATTATGTTTGAACTTTGAACTTTGAACTTTAAAATTTGGAGTTTAAATTTTTAATTTTTTTATTTTAATATACTTCCATAATAAAAATATAATTTGTGATATAAAATAATTTGTAATATTTATTTAGATTATGTGATGCACTAATATTTTTTATTTTTTCATATTTTTTATGAGTTTTTTATTATTTTTATCAATTTTTTTGAATATTTTCAGAAATTAATAAAATTAAATTATTTAAGTAATTAGACCGATCGGTTGAACTGATTGAACCGATTGAACCGTGATCCGATCAAGTAATCGGTTCAACGATAGATCCGATTTTTTATTCACTGACTAAAATAGGGGAAAATTAAAAGAAAAAATTTAATGTGGGTAGGTATTGGGCTTTGCAGGCTTTTGTCGGGCTGCGGGGATTCTTAAGTGGGCTCTTGCATCATCTTCAGGCAGCTCAGCTCAGTCCAGCCTGGTAAGTGAAGAACGGTACAGTCCTAGCAAACATCTTACACGACTACGTTCCAAGAGAGAAAAACATGGCAGCGGACTGGTTAGCGAAATGGAGTTGTAAGCAAGAAAAGGGGCTCGAGATTTTAAGTCGCCCTCCTGATGGGTTTAGTTGTACTCTGTCCGCCGATGTTATGGGGATAGGACACCCCAGAATGATCAGTATTTAATTTGGGCTTTGGCCCCATTTTCCAACCAAAAAGGAAAAATCTTGCACGACTGCGTTTAGTACATCATCTTCATTAATTTCTTTCCCTCTTTTTCGGCAACTAAAGCAAAAGCGAGAACTAGAGAGAGAGCTCATTTTCCTGGAGTTCGAAACTATTTTCCCGCTTTTTCTCGGGCTGCCAAACACAGGTAAAAATGATGAATTCTCCTTCTTTCTCTTATTAATCTTATTTGACTTTGGTCTCTTATCAGTCTCACCGTCCTTATTAGTGTTTTACAACCCTGAGTCATCATGTTAGTTTCCAATTTTCTTTCATTTTCTCGATTCTCTATAATTTCTGTTTGGTTGCTTAGAGAACGAAGGGAAACCGAAGAAACGAAAAAGAAAGAGTTTTTCTTTTTCTTATCTCTTTTCATTTCCTCTTCTTTCCTCTTTTTGCCCCCGTTTTCTTGTTTGGTGTTCTTCGATTTTGAACACGAAAACTAGGGTTTCTTTAAGTAATTAACATGTTTTCAAAATTACGGACTTTAATTTTTAATTTCTTTCTTTTTGGCACATAATTCTACATATGTGTATACAAATTAACTGCCTTTATTTATTTATTGTTGCAGATGGAGCCTTTATATGCAAAGCTGTACGATAAATATGACAAGCTCAAGGTATCACAGCTCTTTTTCCCAAAAAATTTTAATTTTAGCTCCATTATAAGTTTGCTTGGTGATAAAACTGAAGAAAAATTCGGGAAATAAAAGTGGCATTTTCATTTTTTTTTCCCATTTATTTGAGAAGCAAATGAGGCTTGTCTTTCCTCACACAATGTGATTTTTGTTTTCATTTCTTTCTCAGAAGAGAAAACTGTCCGAAATGGATGACATAAATAGAGATCAAGAAGAGAAATTCTTAACTTATGTCCATGGTAAGTATTTATTCACGTTATAGTTACTGCATTTTGTCTCCATTTTCATATTTTTATGTGAATCTCAGAGGCTAATCTTTAAAAGTTGTGAATGTTGAACCAATTATTAAGTAAGGTCCAAGCTCTAGATGTGAAGGACATATTACATTTCAGTCTTGTGTATTGAAGGAAATAGATTGACTGTTATAAGTTATGAATTTATAACCACGAATGCGAGGCTGTAGAATGCACTAAACTGCTTTCAATTAGCTCACGCTTGTTTGAACTTTTTAATTAATTGAACCAAGTTTGAAAGGAAGTTCTATCTTCCTTACCTGGAAAAAATTTTCTAACAGTTTTGTTACTAGTTGAACAAACCTTGAACAATTAGTCATTTGCTTTCTGTTTATTGCAGCTGCGGAGGAGTTAATACAGCACTTGAAGAGTGAAAATGACAAGTTGCATGCAGAAGTTAATGAGTTGAGGAGCGAAGTGGCCTCTATAGTGTAAGTAATTTTAATTTTCTCTTTTGACCTTTACATGTTAGGATCCAAGTGTCTACATTGTTGAATTTTAAATGTTGCGTATCATTGCAGGTCCAGCAAGGACAATCAATGTGCAGAGTACCAAAAGCTTTTGATTGAAGAGAATCAGAAGTGTAAGAAGTGATTGATATTTGATCAACATTTTTTATCTCTTTCTTCCAGAGTAGAATATAAACCTTGTGGCATTGACACCCTTTACTTTCTTGTCTTCTTACTTCTTGTTTGTTGAATATAGGAACTAAGTCATGCTATAGATAGAAAACTGGCATAAACTGATGGTGAGGGTACTAGGTTTTTGATAAAAACTAGAAAATAAACAGCATTTCATAGCATTTAAATAACACAGAAAAATATGCTTTTGTTTGAAGAAGTGGATTTTTATGCTAAAGTTCTTGTCCGAATAGAAATAAATTCATTTTATTAGGTTTACGGTCAAACCTTGAAGTAGGTCAAGTATGGTTAGGTCTATATTGTTAATCTCTACAGTCTGTTGAGGGTTGCACCTCCAAAACTCATGGGACAAGAACCATTTGCTTCAACTCTTCCATTTTCTGGAGAAGGTAATGGATTATCTTATCATTAATAGGTATACGATATAAGAATGAACTTGCATTTACTGTATACAAAAGTAAAGTAATCTATGATGAGCTATCAGATGCAAATCGTACTTAAAATTTGATTGAAACGGTTCCTTTTGGAAAAGGAAAAATTGAAGCTTCTCTGATGAGTTCCTTTATGCTTTAGTTGCTTAGATATAAAATCTATATGATAGCCACCTGTAGTCAATGGCAAGACTAAAGTGAATTCTACACTGGACTGCTGATGACTTGCCTTTGTTGACCTTTTTGATTTATGGTAAAACTATCAAGCATTTCTTCTAGCTCTTTTTTATTGAATGCTAAAATTTATGGTAGATAAAGCACTTTCGGAAGAAGTTACCAGGCTACAAAATCTGCATCAAGAGGGACATGTGAAGGCTGGCAAAGGAGATAATATAAGACCAATCTGTCCTGAAAGTGCACAAGTTGCATCAGAAAAGGTTTCTGGTTGCTCCACTGGAATGATGACAAGAAAGCGTAGCAGGAAATCTGCGGCTGAGACAGAGGATGGTATTGTTAGGCCCGTTTTGTCTAACCACAATGTTGCCACAGTTAGGATAGTGGCTGAAGACTTATCTGGGAAAGCTTCGTCTCCTGAGGTTCTTGGACATGTTAAGCTGGTTTGTCCATAATTGAGCATCTTTTTTTACACAAAAGCTGTTAATTTCTACATCTGTAACGATTATTTTGGATGACCATGCAGCCGGAATGCTGTAAAGGCAGTCTAGGTGCAAATGCCACCGTTAGTGGTACTTGTCTGTTTCAAGCTCTTATTGAGTGCTTAGTTGGCATGAAAATATCCACCGTTAGTCAAACAGAAGGACTATGCATTTCAGCTCTGCATCAATCAAGTGGTAATTCTTAACTTGAGCTTCATATTGAGTCCATTAGATTTTTTAGTGTTTCCATCTTTCTTTCACTTCTAGGTATTTTTCACAAAAAGTTGGCATTTTACTGCTTTGATCTATATCAACAAGCATGTTTAGGCACATCTTGGTTGTTAATACTTGAGTGATATCTGCAATGTGACACAACTTCATTTAAGATGTCAAAACAATTTTATAAAGAATCTTTAAGAAAGATCACAAACAGTCTAATAAACACAAAGATCGCAAGATTTGTGAAGCATGGCATCTGGCATATTTTCTGAATTGTCAAAGGCATTTATCAGAACTCTCATGACATGTCCCACTACCATATAATATTCGAACAAATAATATCTAGTTCACATAAATGATTGGACTTTTTAATATGAGGTCACAACTGAAAAATATGATGTCAAAAATCTGCTGTTTTAAATATAATAGAGGTCCACCATGATTAATTAATGTCTTTATTTTTTGGGGGTAGTTTTTGGTCCTTGGTTTGCATTATAAATTAGAAGTAAAATTAGAAGTATGATATGGTTTAATGAAAAGTGTAAAGAAAACGTATGTAGCTTGCACATCAAGGTGATATCTCTGGAGACTTCTGCGAAATAGGCAATACAATACAAATCTTGTAATGTGGCTCAGGGTCTCAGACCACAAAACATTTGTGTTGTTTGGACTTAAAAAGATGTTTTCAGCCATGCTTGCCTAGCAAATGTATAGTTTGGGAAGTGGGAATGCATGCAACTTATCTAATAGCTGTACAAGAATCAGTTGTGGTTACATGAAACTAATTCATTCTTCATCCTGGATAAAACATAACAGGTTACTCCTTCAGCCTAACATGGATGAACAAAGCAGCCGGAGAGGAATCAGAGTTGTTATACTGTGTATCATCATTAGGGACATTTGAGAGAGTGGCACCAGAGTGGATGAGGGATGTCATTATGTTCAGCACTAACATGTGTCCTGTTTTCTTCGAGAGGGTGGCTCGTGTAATCAAATTGCACTGCTAAGCTTTTCTAGTTTCTACTGCTGGCTAAATCAAGGCAAGTGTATTGGGATTGAGATAAAGAAAAAGTGGTGTATTGCAACAACAAAAGTATTGGTTTGGTTTGGTTGACAAATTTGAAGTTTGGTGTATTGATTTTACCGTGAATTGTCTTTGTTAAGCTAACAATAAGGTGACGCCGACTCTTCCTAACTGTTAAATTGATTATCAGATTTTTCATAAATTAGTGATGGTTTTTTTTTTCTTGCTATTTTCCTTGTAAATATTTTCCTTTCTTGTAGCTAAGATTTAGGCTTAAGTTCCTAGACTCTAGGCTTAAATCTCTTTGAATTGTATACTTCATATATCAATTTATCAGAAAACCAATTTTAGTTTTTTATCTTTTGCCGTAATGCTTGCTCTTCTCTAGTTAATTATATTCTAATAATTTTAGGAATTCTGCAATTTTAAAAGTCTAGGGTTTGCGCAGGGAAGAACAAGTTAGGGTTTTTTTTTTGTTGAAATCAGGTATGCCTTTTCCTGTCTACAGTTAGTTATTAGCTGCTGTATGTAAGTTTTTGTTAAAACGTTTGATTGATTTCTCTTTTGTATCTTATATGCTTTCTTAGTTTCCATATAATGATGATTGATTTCCCTTTCAAACAATATGGATCTTTAATTTTGCTATCATGGTGATTTCCTTATCAAATTTTGTTTCTTTTTTATTATTTTTATGATGCAGAATGATTCTCGATAACGCGGTGGTTTTCCTTGGGGCAGGAGTCGGTTGGCATCCCGCACTATAATTCAATTCTAATTTGATATATATAATGTCGTGCTAACCTTTTCTTTATATTTTGATCCAGCTTATAATGTTGGCTGTTTGGCTATGGCCTGGCATGTTGGGAGAGCGTAAGTTCTGTTAATTTCTCTCTTTTTTGGTATTTGGCCTTCTCTCTCTCTCTCTCTCTCCATATATATATATATATATATATATATATCAGAATAGGTTTGTTCTGGATTTCTTAATTTGTCGTGCCATGCATGCTTACTTCCAAAGGGAAGTAGAATAGATCAAGGCCCAGGCTAGGCTAATTAGGTTTCAGGTTGAGCTTTGTAGTTTCGAGTTTTTGTGAACAAATTATTTCTTTACTTTTCCGTTGCTTGTCAAACCACAATTTTAGAAGCTAGGCGTCAAGTTCATTTACTACCCAAGGATTGAGCTCATTTTGGGTACTTGTTGGTTGGGGGTTCTGATCTGAATGGAGAGGGTTAGACTTAAACCACTCTTTGGTCTGCCATGCTCCAACACACTGGACACTGTATCTGGCTACACGGTGCCAGCATTGTGAGGACCAGATTTCCCTCTCCCTTTTGGGCCCTTTCCCAAGCCACCCATTGCATGCTTCTCGTAGTTACATCTCTTTGTTCAAATATATTCATGTTGTGCTTGACTTTTCTAGCCGAGAAAATGTTTCTTAAATTCTCTTGGCAAAAGTGTTTATCTGGTTTGGTTTGCTGTTTCATAGTGTTTTTTTTCCCTTATTAATAATACCCCACTTGTTTTTGAAAGTCTGTTTTGTTTTCTTATGGTTGAGGGGAAAAAAAAAATTGCAATTTCTTGTCTAAGGTATGTGTTCTTTTAACTGAGCAGTGCAGCGTACGTGGCATGGTGGCCGATATATGATACACACTTTGTTAGTTAATTTTCATTGGAATTAATTGCATTAGCCAACAAAACCTCTTTTATGTTTATATATGGCACTGGCCTTTGTTGTTATGCTTTTGTGACCTTTTTCTCAATGTCTAAGAATTTTTGTGAATGGGATTTTCCTGTACTTGTGATATGGCTGATGATTGTTTGTTTTCTGATTTGGATGTCTACAAGTCCAGTCCTTGTCCTGCCTGTGGAGCAAAGAAGGATGGAGGGATGGCCTCTGAGTAGTACGATGCTACGATATGTTGTTTTATTTTAGTTATTTCAGTTGTACCAGACATGATATGGTATTATCTGCTATCCGTTAATTAATGTATTCGGAGGAAACAAAAAATTGGTTTAAGATTATGTGTGTTAAACTGAATATATTTATATATGAGTAGCGATTAATATATATGACTCGAGTCGTTTTTTCTAGGTATTTACAGCTATTTTCATATATTTAATTCTTCCTTTTCTTTTAATTTTACTCCAAAATTTTGGTATTTTCTTTTGAGTAGAAATTTAACCTTTTCTTACCATGATAAATGCGTACGTGCGCCTTGGTGTCACAAAATCAACTTTTGTAACTGACCCAAAGAACTATCCCAATTCCCAAGAAATGCACCTGATAGAGATTGTAATATAGCAATATAGCTTATTGTAATAATGCCATAAATTTAGGATTATGATATTGTAAGATAACTTATTGTAAAATCTTATAAAAACTTTTTAAAAAAATTTGACATGACGTGTTCTCAATATTGGGTTGTGTAAAACTATAATTTTATTAGTAGTTCTAATTGAATCTTTTTTCATTAATTATTATATAAGTCCAAGTTCTATTGATAAAGTATTAAAGTACTTGTTTTAGGGTTTAGGGTTAGATTGTTATTCCTAATTAGGTTGTTCTAGGGTTTAGGGTTAGGTTATTTGTCTGAGGGTTGAAATTTGAACACTTCCGAAAAATTCAATTACTATATAATAATTAAGAATAATAAAAAAGGAAAATGATAAAGAAACTAATTAATAAGCAAGTTGCATATTTGGTTCGTACAATTATAAAGTTGTACTTTTATTAATCTTTTCGACAGTCTTTTTATTTTTTAAAATTTTTTTGTTACAGCAATTTTTTTTAAAATTTATTTTTATTATAAGAGATACCCTAATGCTTCTTTCGTCGTAATATATATGATATCTCTCAATTATGGGAAAATATCGCTTTTTCCGATTTTTGTGATTTTACAACACAATCCTGCAGCCCTATCTCTCAATGTGGCTCACTATATATTGGCCTCTTCAAAACCTAAACTTTACACGAAATTAGTTCTATAATAGTATTAGCTCTCCAAGTCCCACTCTCCAATATTTTACCATCTTCAACCTTCTTCATAACTTGCATAGTTTATTATAGTTGTCATCCTTTAGGCAAGTTGTAAAGCAAGTGGATAGGCATTATCTAGAGAGATAAGGATAAGTCTTATCTAGAATGAGTTGGATGAATCTAGATAAGGGATAAGTTTAAGTGCATGTGGTTAGGGTTTTGCCACTTGGCACGGTGTGGTGTTGACACTTGTCATCATGGGATAATGACAAGTGGCACGATATGAACCACACATTGAGGAGGTGAAATGTCTATAAATAGGGGTTACCTCCCCCCATTTGTGTGTGATGAATTGCAAGGGATTGCAATAGGTGTGAGGTGTGGGGTGTGTGGTGGATGCCACCCCACCATCATGTGGGAGTTGTAGTGTTGGAAGAACACTAGGTTAGGGAGAGTGAGAGAGTGAGATTGACGATGTACTCTTGTAATCTTTGTGAGTTTTTATAGCTTGTTTTTCATGGTCATATACATGTATAGAGTATAACTTACGAGTAATCTTTTTAGTTTAGACACTTTTCATATAGTTCAGACATTCGTTTTTATAGTTTAGACGCTCGTTCATAATTTTTTTCTTGTGATTTCCATTCCGTTATAATATCTATATATTTGAATTTCATGTTCTTATTCATACAAGATTATGCATGTTAAAATTTTTGGACGACTACAAAAGGGTGAAAATTTTTTTTCTCTTATAATTTAAGAGAGGCCATATGTTTGGGGTTTGCATATGGCCTTGAATGTTGTATTTAACTTTTGTAGATATTATAATGGAATTTCCCAATACGTTATTCTATACTTTCTGCATGAATTTTTGACCCTGGCTCTCACGTACATGAGTTCCAGAGGTTTAACCATTGTGGGTTGGGTGGCAACATTACTAGGGGTGTTTTCACTTCTTCCTTTTATTTTCATGGGTGTTTTGGCAATTCCCAAACTGAAGCCTTCTAGATGGATTGTGGCTCTGCCTCTTAAAACACAGAATATGGTCCAATAATATTGAATGTAAAATTAAAGTAAAATGAAACTCAAAACTCAGAAACAACTTGTTGATAAGTTTATCAGTTACCGGAGGTTGAAGATTAGGAAATGGCGCAAAGCGAACAAGCTGTGGAACAAGAGCGATCCAACTGCAAAATCAAAACAGCATTTGTTGTGGACGATGATAGGGTCATCCAAACCTATCACCGAAGGTTGTTGGGAAATCGTAGCATAGAAACTGAAGTCGTTGGCAATGGGAAAGAAGCTGTTGATGTCCATTCTTCTGGGAAAAGATTTGACCTGATTGTAATGGACATGGATATGCCCGTCATGGATGGCATTGCGGTAAGAAAAATGTTTTACATAAGAATTTGCCACCTCAAGCTATAATTCAATGTTCTGTTTGTTCTTAAAACATATTAATATATTGACAGGCGACGAGAAAACTTCGTGAACTAGGGATTCGTAGCATTATTGTAGAGGTGTCATCACACTCGGAACAAGAAGCACAAGAATTCGTTGCAGCTGGTCTGGATTCCTACCATGAAAAGCCCTTGACACCGTCTGTGCTTGACTCCATTATCCAAAAGAACGAATAGCTAGAAAAAATATGTCTAATAATCTATTTATCCCTTAATATCTATCCAGATACCTATAAGTTATCCCCTGTTACCTATGCCACACCAATATCTAAAACTTATCCCCTATTACAATTACATTTTTATGCTTTATGAAGAATTTATGTGTTGTTCGTTGCTTTTTTGAGAATTTTGGTTACCTATTTGTTACTTTATGATAATTATATTTTTGTCCTTTAAGAAGTATTTAGATGTGTTGCTCTGGTTTGTTGGCACTTACATTGTTCAATTAACTCTAATTTTAACAAATACAAAATTGCGATCTCTAAGGCCTTCAATGGCTCAACAAGAAGTGGTAGATGGCCGGGTTACAGATGGCCACTTATTATTTTTATTATTATTATTTTCGGTTTTTTATCCGGTATTCAGAGTTTTGCTCCAACTAATCCGGATTTGACCTGTGTCGACACTTAGAATGACGGGTGAGTCTATCAACGGGAGCTGCTGCGTACATAAGGTCTTGAACTCAAGACCTGCTTAAACTGCAATAAGCCGCTTATTACTTGATCCAACCCCTTATTGGTAATAGCCACTTATTATTACCTATATATATTTTGGATCCGTTGCCATTGTAATTTCAGCAAAACTCCCTCCGCATTTAAGGCACACTTACGAAAGACGAGGGGCAGCCGCTCCTCCAATAAGGACCACACCGTGGGTTCAGTGGGGGACGTGGCTGCCAGCAAGGCCGCCCATAAGGTTTTCCAGGGATAGGGCATGGAATCGGTTCACGAGGAGTTGGCGGCTGAGGCTTAATTGATGGACTTGGCGGCGAAGGCGTAATTGGCGGAGCATAAGTCGGATCTTCTGCTAAATTACCAGCATCTTGTTAAAATTATTATTACTATTCATGTAACAATTAATGCAATCAGCTAAAGCAAAAGCACCAGATAACTTTAAAATTACCCTGTAGCCCTTGAGCAATGGTGGAAGTGGGAAGAAAAAGAGTGGAAACCAGGAGAATGGATACTGTGAGAAGTAATGCTTTCATTTCTGGAGATTTAATTATTACTAATATGGATAGCTAGCTAGCTGGGTTGAGTTGAGTATCCTCTCTCGCTTGCTATTTATAGGCCAATTTAAAGTGCTGGGGGTATGAAATTCAAATTCCTAGGCATGACAAGCACTAGTGTCTCTTTTTTTTTTTTGGAAGGTGACAACGGACAAGCACTATATGAAGAGAAATTTGAGAAAGGGATATGGTAATTCACGAAATTTCCATGGCAATGAGTGCACATTTTTTTTTAAACAAAAGTTTAAAAGTAAGGTAGGCTATCCCATTTCAAAGGTCATGGCACTTCATTAATTTTTGTAAGAATTTACGGATTTTAATTTTATTAATTTTTTTAAACTTACAGATTATCTATTGAAGTGAGTTTGTGAAAGTTTGAACACGGGTGTTTTATACTATTCGAACTCTTACTGCTTTACTAATCCCATTGACAAGTGCACATTTCTTTTCCTTTCTTCTTCTTTTTCTTAATAATTAGGACTTGGGATTTTATAGTCAAGTTTATGGGTTCGGCTCCAATCCAATAGCATCCCTATCGAGTGAAATCCAGTATAATCTTAGAACCCGACACGTGTAATTTTTCACTCCATTTCTCCCTTTCTCACACAAATAAAAATCTCCTGCCCCCATCTCAATGCCTCATACACCATAGTCTACCACGTGTCCCATTCACTTAACTCCTCTTATTTCTTGTCATTATTTTTCTTTTGATTTAAACTAAAACCCTACCCCAATAATATCATAAACATAGAAATTTACCCTCAGCATTAAAATAAATTTAATTTAGGACTAAAATTTTATTATAAAAGGACTTTTTTTTCTCTCTAGAATAGTTTTAGGAATTTTTGTTTAAAAAATTTCTAAAAACTAAACAAATAATAATTAAAGTTAAATGAATGGGACACGTGGCGCATTCTGATAAATGGGGCATAAAGTGAGGCAATAAAATACAGTAGATGATTTCCATCTTTCTCACACCGTCACCATCCCTCGTCTTCTCCATGGTTTTTCTGCAAAAACAAACCTTACTTTCGTACTTTCTTCTTTCTTTTCTTTCCTTTAATTTTTTTTAATATAGAATTCCTATCCTTGTGCCTTGTGATTCAGCACCTGAACTTGGAGTTTACTTTCTTTTCTTTTCTTTACCTATATTCTTTTTCATGATTTATTCAAAGATTGATTCCCTCATATTAGAAGAGGTTAATCTAATTAAAAAGAAATTAATTCGATTAACATCATCTTGAAAAAGGTTGGTCCGGTCTCCAGGAAGGAGGATTGCATAGCAGTTGAACTGGGTGTGATAAATTTTTTTTCTTCGCTGAAAAGGACAATGAGATGTTTAGGGCAGTCAACTTTTCATTCAAAAGCTCTTTGAGAGCTTTTACACAAACTCAGAACACTGGGTTCACAATGAAAACTAATGAGGACCCAAGTAGACATACACCCTCTGCTTATACTGACTTGAAGCTTTGTTCGCACATCTGCTAATGTTTTATTATTCTAATCTCTCCAAAAACTCTCTTCTTACTGCTAGTGCTAATGTTCCGTATTTTAATCTTCCCAAATTAAACTCTCTTCTCTCTTCTTATTATGTCAGCAATAATTGGTTTAATCCTCTTATATTTGCAAGTGTTGTTACCCAAAATTTCAGAATCTACTACCTCCCTTATTCCTTTCTTTTTTGCTAGCAAAATGATAGCCCACTAAGCTAGTTACAGTGCTCAGAGCTTTCCTTATTTCCTAACCAAATTCCTTTACTCATCTGTACACATGAACCAAAAACAAAGAGCATATCGATGAAGAGTTCCAGGAGATATGTATAAGACCTACTCTTTTATTATTTATTTCAATAATTACACACTGCATATGTACTATACAAAGTACGTACATAGTATATATAGTACTGTTGGAAACATAATCAAGTCAACTACCGCAAGTTCATCATCTGCTTGGCAACTTATTAGCTATATTTGTATATTTGCCGTTGTATTTCAGCAATAGCTAGGTCCATCTAGCTTTCCCCCCACATTCAAGGTATAGGTGCTGGCCGGAGAGCGGAGACGGGGGCAGCTCTCCCTATTATAAACATTACACTTTTGGTGGTGGCAACCGTGGCCGGCAAGGATGAAAACGGGTTGGATGGCATGGCGGCGTAATTGATGGACTTGGTGGTGGAGGCGTAATTGTTACATAGTTTATTATATCAATTTCTAATTTATGAAGATTTTTGCCTTGATTACTATTAATTCTTCTCGACTCTCAACTAATTATGGAAGATTATATAAAAGCATCGACCCCAAGTCCAAAAACATATATAGTTGAGAGGTCACACAAGTAGCTAGCCGGCTAGCTCAAACATTTTTCTGTTGACTATGACTATGTTTGGGAGGGTGGTTAGATTGGTTTCGGTGCGATTAAAATGATGAGATTAATTAGTATACATATGAGATTGAAATTATAGTGGTGAGATTAAACTAATGATGAAAAAATATGTGCTTAATGAAAACAATAGTGACAGTACGTAAGATGGGAACAAAAAAAGACCAAAATGGTATTAATTAATAAAACTAATTCTTTAGACAAAAAAAGGATTTTTTGGGAAAAAAATCTCATTGGTGTCTACTAGAAGTGTTCATGGGCCGGGCCGGGCCTTAAAATATTTCTACAAGCCTGAGGTCCGTCCAAAAGCCCGTTTTTTAATTTTTTTTATATTAATTTTAACAAATTAAATTATATTAATTTATAATATAAATAAAAATAAATCAACACATTAAAAAAAATCATCTAAAATAATTTTTACAAAGTTAACAAAGTCTAAATACTAATAATATTTGAAAATATCAATATCATATAAAAAAAACCACATTAATAAATAAAATAAATATATAAAAATATATTTATATTAAATGAATAATAATTCGGGCAGGGCCTTGATTTTTTTGCCTATTACCAAGCCTGGCCCGTTTAATAAACGGGTTTTTAAATCTTGTCTAAGTCCGGTTCTCGAAATTAAAAATTTTGTCCAAACCCTTTCAAATATCGGACGGACTTACAGGCTTGGATGGATAACCCGATCCCTGAGCAACTCTAGTGTCCACTAGTGCTCTAAGCACCAATGAAAAATTTTCTGTTTGGTACGATAAGAAGTTTGTTAACAAGGCAAATTCTAGTGCACCATTTACACGTTTGGTGCATCACTTGCACCAGTTAGCAAAAAGTGTTCTAATCGAACTACGCCAGTCTCCCAAACACGCCCTATTACAAAGTCGACTAACGAAACAAAAACCATTAAAAGGAAAACAAGACGAGGTTTTGGAATGGCCCAATATGTCAACCTCACTTGATAGCTTTGGCCCATTAAGGTCACAAAAATTTCCCCGTCCCCAATTCCTCTAATCCTAGATTCCGAAAATCGACGTTTTTGTTTCCACTCAAGCAAGCCAAGTGTTGTTGTCTTAAATCTTAATTAAGGTTAACGGTTATCTTAATTAAAATTTTTTTTTTCTTTAGAAAAATCCTATGATCTTCGAAGAGAACTTCAGTCAAGTTTGTATTGATGCATGTTTCAAAAAAAAAAAGTTGTATTGATGCAAAAAAGAAAGCATGTTTCCCAAAGCTTGATACCACTAAATTATTGGGGATAACAAATACATGTACAAATGGGATTATAAATATATATATATATATATATATATTTTTTTTCTGCTATTACGGGATTATATAGTGTTAAAAGAGCAAATTGACAATTAATGGACTGCGCTGATGAAAATTGAAACTTCCATGGCAAATGACTACATTAATCTTAACACCAAATTTCCACACAAAGCAACAAATTCTTCTTCTCGTCTCTATCATTAGCACCAATTTTCGACACAAAACGACAAATTCTTCTTCTCGTCTTTTTCATTAATAAATTCTCCCGCTTAGAGAATATGTCTTATGAAAGTGGACAAATGCAAGTTGTACAAATTATCTAAGATGTGAAAATTTGCAGGATGAATAGTACATATCACTATTGATAAATAGCGCATGGGGCTCACATGTGCAAAATTTCAAAGTTTGCATAGTAATTATTTCATCTATAAATTGAAGAACGAATGAAGAGAAAAGAATCAGATCTCTCTTCTGATTGTTTCGACGTTTTCTCTTTCTCTCTCTCTCTCTCTCTCTCTCTCTTTCTCTCCTTTGTTCATACTTACTTCTTGTTCCAATTTTAATTAACATACTTTCCACAACACGTTATCAGCACGAGTTTTCTAAAGAGAAGCAATTTTGAAGTTTGCACGAGTGTTCTAAAGTGAAGCAAGTTTAAAGCTTGGTAAGTTCTGAAGGTTTGATTCCATACAAAAATTTATTTTATTTAATCTTTTCTTTACACTAGATAATTTGAATTTTTATTGTGTAAAGATTTACTTCTAAACATTTTTGACACCAGAAGTTGTCAACCTAATTTGGACACAAGAAGTTGTCAACCTAATTGAGACCATTCGTTTCAGAATTGTGGCAAATATTGAAAAGCCCAAATTCTAAATTTTGGATGTAAGTGGCAATAACTATTTGTCATGGTGTCTCGATATTGAACTGCATCTCCAAGGCCAAGGTCTTGCAGCTACCATTAGTGAAAATGGAAACGCTAATGATAAAGATAAGGCAAATGCTTTAATTTTTATCCGTCGGCATCTAAGTGATAGCCTAAAAGTTCAATATCTATCTGTCCGAGATCCCTTGATCTTATGGACAAGATTGAAATAGCGGTATGATCACATCAAAACTGTCATCCTCCTCAAGCACAATATGATTGGCAACATCTGAGGTTGCAGGATTTTCAGTCCGTGTCCGATTATAATTCGGCATTGTATGATATTGTATCACGGCTTGAACTTTGTGGTGTTAAGCTTACTGAGGCTGAGCTTTTAGAGAAAACATTCTCCACCTTTCATGCTTCGAATATTGTATTGCAACAGCAATACCAGCAGTGCGAGTTTAAAACATATTCTGAATTGATCTCAGTCCTGTTGACTGCAGAACAAACAAATGAGTTGCTGCTTAAAAATCATGATTTAAGACCTGCTGGCTCTAAGGCATTTCCTGAAGCAAATTCTGGCTCAAGTAAAAATGTTGGCTGTCCTAGAGGCTATGAGTGCAGGCATGGGAATTTTTACCGTAAGGGTGGCGGGAGATTTAACCGTAATATAAATAACTCCCAACACAATCTTAAAGGTAAAAAAACTATGAAGAAGCATGATGATAGTACCTGTCATCGTTATGGAATGACTGGTCATTGGTCACGTACCTGTCATACGGCCAAACATTTGGTTGATCTATACCAAGCATCCCAGAAGGATAAAGGCAAGCATGTTGAGACTCATGCCACTGAAAATGACCTAACTATGATTGATGCTGAAGTCAATAAGGTTTTGGTCAATGAAAACTGTCATGTTCTTGGCAATGAAAAACCTTTTAAGGTTTCTGATTTCTTTTAATAATGTTGATGAAAATAATAAGTCCCTAGAAATAGATCCTGAGGGTTTTCATCTATGTTTTTCCATACCCTTGGATAATTATGTTACCAAGGAAGATATTACATAAATATGGTCATCAATAAAAATCATGAGTTTTATTCCATATTTGTTGGTGTTGTGAACCTGAAGTTCCCACATCGCTCGCACACGGGATTGTGTGCGTGCTTATAAGTAGGGCCTGAAGCCTTTACTTATGGAAGAGTTTTAAATCCGTGAGGTCTTGAAGTACCAAAGCGGACAATATCCATAAGCTGTTTATAACAGTTGGTTTATATTTTGTATCATATTATTAATTTGTTAAATTTTATGGAACTTGACACCTGAAGTCGTCAAGATAAATGCAAATAGGACACATTGAGAAAAAGGAAGATATATGTTTGCTTGATAGTGCTACAACGCATACTATACTTTGTGGCAAACACTTTTTCTCAAATGTGACATTACGCAAGGCAAATGTTCAGACAATATCTGGTCCTGTTAATATTATAGATGGCTATGGGACTGTCACAGTTATTTTGCCAAATGGCACAACATTGTATCTTGAAGATGCATTTTTGAGCAGTAGATCAAAAAGAAATCTACTTAGCTACAAAGATGTACGCCGTAATGGGTACCATCTAGAAACAATTAATGAGCAAAATAAGGAATTTCTTTACATCACTTCCTACTGGATGGGCCAGAAGACCATCCATGAGAAGCTGGAAGCTTCTAGTATGGGATTATATTATGTCCCAATACGAGCTATAGAATCATATGCTACGATGCCCTGGAAACTAGTGAACCCTAATGTGTTCGGACTTTGGCATGATCGCCTTGGTCATCCAGGAGCTACAATGATGCGAAGAATCCTTAAATATACTCGTGGACACCCTTTAAAATATACAAAGGTGTTGTTGTCCAAAGATTATATTTGTGAATCTTGTTCACAAGGAAAGCTCATTACTAAACCTTTCATGACAAAGGTTGATAATGAATCCCCTTCATTCTTGCAAAGAACCCAGGGTGATATCTGTGGGCCGATTCAGCCTGCAAGTGGACCATTTAGATATTTCATGATACTAGTGGATGCATCCTGCAGATGGTCCCATGTTTGCCTATTATCAACGCGCAATGTGAACTTTGTTGATGAGGACAAAGCTCCCATCCTCAACGTGGGGTCATGCTGTTTTACATGCTGCATCTTTAATTAGATTACGCCCCACTACTTCTCATTTATATTCCCCTCTTCAGTTAGTCTTGGGCCAGGAGCCAGACATTTCATATCTTCGCACCTTTGGTTGCGTGGTACAAGTGCCTGTAGCACCATCGCAAAGGACCAAAATGGGTCCCCAACGCCGTTTGGGCATTTATGTTGGGTTTGATTCACCGTCTATTATTCGGTTCCTTGAACCATTGACAGGTGATTTATTTACCGCTAGATTTGCGGATTGTCATTTTGATGAAACAGTATTCCCATCTCTTAGGATACCAAAAGCTTCCACGTATGGAAAGCAGAAAAATGTCGAGATTCTCTCATGGAATGAGAAAAGTTTGTCTCATTTAGACCCAAGAACACCTGAATGTGAAAATGAGGTGCAACGATTGATCCATTTACAAGCTATTGCAAATCAAATGCCTGATGCATTTAATGAGACTGCTAAAGTTACAAAGTCTCATATCCCAGCTGCGAATGTTCCAGCTAGGATAGATGTTCCTGAAGAACCACTTAAAATGGATCTAAATGTCCCGCGCCTGAAGCGTGGTAGACCGATGGGATCAAAGGACACTATTCCTCGAAAAAGAAGGGGGAGGAATTTAGAATCTGCTCCAGATGAGCACATTAATCTTTCTTGAGGAAAGCAAATTGCACCTGAAGTGGCACAACATAATATTCAAAGAGAGCATATTGCCCCTGAAGTGGCACAAGTTCATGAGCATATTGCCCCTGAAGTGGTACAAACAAATGAAAAGATCACCAACCTTGGGAATACTGAAATTTCCATCAGTTATTGTAATAAGATATGTGATCGAAATGAGATAATCATCAATGATGCATTTGCTCTCTCAGTTGCTGATGAGATTATGAATGATGATTATGAACCTCGGTCTATAACCGAATGCCGTCATAGGCAAGATTGGCCTAAATGGGAGGAAGCAATCTATGCTGAACTGACTTCCCTTGCCAAACGTAATGTTTTTAGGCCTATTACTAAAACCCCCGACAATGTAAAACCTGTTGGATACAAATGGGTCTTTGTCCGGAAACGAAATGAGAAAAACGAGATCGTGAGGTATAAAGCACGACTCGTAGCCCAAGGTTTCCTACAGAGGCCTGGGATAGATTATGATGAAACATATTCACCAGTAGTGGATATAGTTACCTATCGTTTCCTTATAAGTTGGGTTGCCCAAGAAAATTTTGAAATGCTTCTTATGGACGTTGTGACGACAAATTTATATGGTTCATTAGATTCCAATATCTATATGAAAATTCCCGAAGGTTTCAAAATGCCTGAAGCATGCACTCCCCGCAACCTATTCTCAATAAAGTTGCAAAGATCTTTATATGGGTTAAAGCAATCCGGCCGCTTGTGGTACCAACGTTTAAGTGAATACCTGACTAAGGAAGGCTACATAAATGATCCCATCTGCCCATGCGTGTTTATTAAAAGATCTGAAATCGGATTTGCTATTATAGCAGTTTATGTCGACGACATGAATTTAATTGGGACTCCTGAAGTGTTATCTGAAACTGCTGAATATTTGAAAAAGGAGTTTGAGGTTAAAGATTTGGGTAAAACCAAACTATGCCTTGGTCTAGAGCTTGAGCACAAAAAGAATGGAATACTTGTCCATCAGTTAGTATACACTGAAAGATTGTTTAGACGTTTTAATATGAACAAGGCTCACCCATTGAGCACCCCTATGGTTGTAAGGTCTCTTGACCTCCAAAAGGACCCGTTTCGTCCTAAAGAATCTGGTGAGGATATACTTGGTCCTGAAGTACCATAACTCAATGCAATCGGGGCTTTGATGTACTTGGCACAGTGCACGAGACCAGATATCGCTTTTACGGTAAATTTGTTGGCACGTTTCAGTTCTGAGCCAACCCAGAGACATTAGAATGGGATTAAACATATCTTTCGTTATCTCCGAGGAACCATTGATTTGGGGTTATTCTATTCTAAGAATACTACTAACTCTGCTTTAGTAGGTTATGCTGATGCAGGATATAAATCTGATCCGCACAGAGCTCGCTCCAAAAATCGGCTATCTATTTTGCTATAATGATACGGCCATTTCTTGGCGTTCCACTAAGCAAACACTTGTTGCAACATCTTCCAACCACTCTGAAATTATTTCCCTCTATGAGGCCGGAAGAGAGTGTATTTGGTTAAGATCTATGATATATTGTCCCTGAATACAGTATAATGCTAGTGGATTCAAACCGATGATAGATTCTCCCACTATAATTTATGAAGATAATGCTGCTTATGTTGCACAAGTCAGGGGAGGATATATTAAAGGTGATAGGACCAAGCACATCTTGCCGAAATTTTTTTATACTCATGAACTCCAGGAAACTCGACAAGTTGATGTTAAACAGATTCGCTCCGTCGATAATCTTGCAGATTTATTTACCAAATCTTTACCAACATCAACATTTGAGAAATTAGTTTATGGCATTGGTATGCGGCGAGTCAGTAAAATGCAAGATTGAATTCCCCATAAGTAGAAATGTTTAGATGCTCCAGAAGTAGCAATTTGTTTTATTTCAGGGGGAGTGATTATGGACATAAGTGCACTGTACTCTTTTTTCCTTCTGTCTGGTTTTTTGTCCCACTAGGTTTTTCCGGCTTAAGGTTTTTAATGAGGCAGTAATAGCACGTCCAATTAGGCCACTGAAGTTGGCCCACCTATATTGTCCTGAAGACAAGCACATGTTGTCCTGAAGACATATTAGACGGACTTAATTGTATTGTACTCTTTTTTCCTTATGTTCGGTTTTTTCCCACTGGGTTTTTCCGACTTAAGGTTTTTAACAAGACAGTACACGTCCAAATTTTAATAGTGACATTTGTCCAAGAGGGAGTGTTATGAAAGTGGACAAATGCAAGTTGTGCAAATTCTCTAAGATGTGAAAATCTGCAGGATGAATAGTGCATATCAAATCTGCAGGATGAATAGTGCATGGGGCCCACATGTGCAAAATTTCAAAGTTTGCATAGTAATTATTTCGTCTATAAATTGAAGAACGAATGAAGAGAAAAGAATCAGATCTCTCTTCTGATTGTTTCGACGTTTTCTCTTTCTCTCTCTCTCTCTTTCTCTCCTTTGTTCATACTTGCTTCTTGTTCCAATTTTAATTAACATACTTTCCACAACATTAACCAATTACATATGCATAATTTGCTTCAACTTTTCTAAAGGATGAATAAAAAATACAAACTTTTGAGTATAAATCAATAAAGTTTTTATGGATCCTTCAAAAAAAAGTTTCTACGGAGTATATATTAGTATCAATTAATGACATAAGTTCAATTTCTTGGAAACGTACTTATTAGAAGGAATTTATCTTTAAAGTTCTCAATCCAAAAAGGAATAGTTTTGAATTAAAAGATTTAGAAATATCTTTGTTTGAAATAATATATATTTATATTATTAATTAATCAGATAATAAGCTGATCGTCAAATGACTACAAGTTCAGGTTATCCCCCTTTCTATTGATTTATGTATTTATATGGGGCTCTACCCATTGGTTCTTGAATTACATAACAGAAAATATAATAAAGTTTACATAAAATTTAAAACGTAAGTCCAAACTAAAATTAGACTAAAGAACTGATCCTGATGAACTCTTGCATAAATACTGTTTATTTATTGCAATTGCGACGATAAGTACACACATTTACTTAATTAATTACGACAAAGTATGCAATAGTATTGTTGGAAACATAATCAAGGCAACGACTGCAAGTTCATCATCTGGTCGGCAACTTCTTCTTCTTCTCTGTCTCTCTCCCTCCCTCCCTTAGCTTTCCCGCCACATTAAGGTACATTTACCGGAGACGGGGGGCAGTTCCTCTTATAAATACTACAACTTGGTGGTGGGGTGCAAGACTGATTACGCTTTAAAGCGCATGGAGTTACAGATTTAGGGGGACTTGGCCGAGCATAAATCGGCTCTCCTGCAAAATTATAAGATTCAAGAATAAAAAACCACTGCCAAAAAACATACAAACAAGCATTTAATGTATTGAGCCAAATGCTTGGGAATATCCTTAGTTAAACCCAAAAAAAAAAAAAAAAAAAAGGAAGTTGCCGCTCTTACCAGACAGCCCTCGAGCCATGGTGAAGGTGGGGACAAAGACAATGGAAGCAAGGAGAATGGCTACAGTGAGAATTAATGCTTTCATTTTGGGTTTACTTAGTAGCAAGCTGCATGCAGGTTATAAGTTGAGTTGAGCATTCCTCTCTCGCTTGCTATTTATAGGCCAAGTGCTGTGGCACGAAATTCCTAGGGATGACAAGCACTGTATGACGAGAAATTGATAGAAAGGGATAACTGTGGAAATTTTTCATGGCCATTAATTAACGAAATACGTACACATTTCTTCTTTTTTTTATTATAAATAATTAGGACTTCCGAGTTCCGATCCGACTTCCATATGTACAAAGAAAACATATTTTTTGACCCAAAAAAAAAAAAGAAAAATATCGTTTTACTGTTGTCTCTTTTATTAATTAGTACATTTTCCGGCTTGAATGGAAAGATTTTTAGAGAGACTCTATGTATGTTGAATCGAAGAAAATGCTAGTAAATATATATGCCTTGTTTCTAGTAATTACATTATTCTATGAACGTCGTACAAAATATGTACGTATATAATAACTAAAGTACAATAAATGTATTCATTGATCATATATTAATTTGAAACAAAAAGATTACATAAGCACTTGATCTTTTAGTTTAAGTGTGTAGATGCATGCTCTCTAAAATTTGAGGTCTTGAATTTAAATTTTATTACGTATGAGTTATGTGTTTATATAAAAGATTTATCTGATTTAATACAATCTCATTTTATTATAAAAGAAAATTTATATGAAAATTATACCCTTGATTACTATTAATTCTTCTCGAGTCTCAACTAATTATGAAAGATTATATAAAAGCATCGACCCCAAGTCCAAAAATGTCGTTGAGAGGTTACACAATTAGCCAGCCGGCTAGCTGAAACATTTTTTCTCTTGACTATTCGACTAATGAAACAAAAACCATTGAAAGGAAAAGAAGACGAGGTTGTGGAATGGGCCAATATTTCAACTTTCGGCCATTAATGCCACAAAATTTGCCCGTCCCCAATTCCTCAAATCCTAGATTCCGAAATTTGACGTTTTTGTTTCTACACAAGCAGGCCAAGTCTTGTTGTCTTTTATCACTATTAATTAATTTCTCTCACTCAGAAATACATTTAATTTAGATACTGGTTTTTTTCCATTTTCCTTTTATAAGGAGAGTATTTGCTACATTATACTTCAATTCAATCCCATCAGCCATCCTTGGAAAGCTAGATGCCTTCAAAATCTGATGTGCCCCCCTCAGGCCTCAGTTGTTTGAATTGGACCCTTCTGCCCAAAAAATAAAAGAATTGGACCCATTTCAACCTCGCTTGGTGACATGATTTAGGCCCATTTGTTAAGGTTAACGGATATCTTAATTAATAATCTTTTTTCTTTAGGAAAATCCTATGATCTTCGAATAGGCCTTCAGTCAAGTTTGTATTGATGCAAGGAAGAACGTTGCCCAAAGCTTGATACCACTAAATTATTGAGGATAACAAATAGTCAAATACACAAACAAATGGGATTATATATATTATAATGTTAAAAGAGTAAAGTGACAATTAATGGACTGCGCTGACGAAAATTGAAATTTCCGTGGCAAGTGACTGCATTAATCTTAACACCAATTTTCCACACAAAGCGACAAATTCTTCTCCTCGTCTCTATCATTAACACCAATTTTCCACACATGCACTTAATTAATTACGACAAATTAAGTATATGCAATAGTAATGTTGGAAACATAATCAAGGCAACGACTGCAAGTTCATCATCTGGTCGGCAACTTCTTCTCTCTCCCCCCCCCCCCCCCCCCCCCCCTCCCTTAGCTTTCCCGCCACATTAAGGTACATTTACCGGAGACGGGGCAGTGCCTCTTATAAATACTATTCTCTCTTTTTCACAAAATCTGTCATTTTTTAAAGAAATTTTTTTTCCAAATTATCTGTCATTTTAAGACTTCTATAAAACATTAATTACCTTTTTTCTAATTTTACCTTTCTTTTTTTGAATTAATTCTAGAAAGTATTTATTATTAAAGAGAGAGTAATAAAAGGGTAAACTTATCCTTTCATAATATTTTGTCTAAATTTTAGGAGTCTTTAATGACAACCTTAATTCTTGCATAAAACCTTAAAACGACAGATAATATGAAAAGGAGGGAGTACAACTTGAACTTGGTGGTCTCGGTGGGGTGCAAGGCTGATTAGGATTTGAAGCGCATGAATTTACAGATTTAGGGGGACTTGGCCGAGCATAAATCGGCTCTCCTGCAAAATTATAAGATTCAAGAATAAAAAACCACTTCCAAAAAATGTACAAACTAGCTAGATTAGTTGCTGCTGATCTTACCCCGCAGCCGTCGAGCCATGGTGGTAGTGGGAAGAAAGAGAGTGGAGACGAGGAGAACGGATACTGTGAGAAGTAATGCTTTCATTTTGGAGATTTAATTATTACTATATATGGGTTGAGTTAAGCATCTCCTTTCTCGCCTGCTATTTATAGGCCAATATTAAGAGTGCCGTGGCATATATACAAAGGAAAAGCATATATAAATTTCAAAGCTTGATACATTAAATTCCTACGGATATGACAAGCGCTAACTTAAAAAAAAAAATGAGAACGGGGAAATTTCCATGGCAATGAGTGCACATTTCTTTTCTTTTCTATATTGTGTTTCTTTCATTAATCAGTATATATTCTCCCGCTTGAATAGAAAGATATTTTTAAAGAGGCTCAATATTGAATAGAAGAAAATGCTTGTTTTCTATTAGTAATTATACTATATGAACGTCAAACAAATGGACATAATAAATAGAACAAATAATTATTAATTGTATAAATTGATCAGAATTAATTTGTAACAAAAAAATTTACATGAAAATTCTACCCTTCCACAATATGAAACATTATTGCGCAATTTATATATCAATTTCTAATTTCTAAAGACTTTTCCCTTGATTATTACTATTAATTAAGTCTTCTCAAGTAGGGGAAGATTATATAGAAGCATTGACCCCAAGTCAAAAAATGTATTTGAGAGGTCATATATTAGGTATAGCTAAAACACTTTTTTATTGACTATATATAATTCAAAGTCTTCTAATGAAACAAAACCTTTGAAAGGAATTGTGGAATGCAATTAGCGATGCTCCTTTGGAAAGAAATTGGTCACGATATTGCCATTGGCCCCCCTCTCCATTTCAAAAGGAGTACTAGAGGGTTCCAATAATAATTCAGAGTGCTGTGGCATAATTAGAAAAGCATATTTTTCAAAGCTTGCAAGTGGGAAACTCATGACAAATTCACACGTATAAAGTGAAACTTTGAGAAAGTGGTAAGTCAGAAATTTCCATGAAAAATGAGTACTGCATGAGCATAACAAAGGAAAAGATTTGTCGTCGCTGTGGTCTTTCCCATTACAAAAGTAATTACGTACTAATCTTCCGCTTGAAATAGAAAGATTTTTAGAGAGAGTACTCAATATCGGAGTGAAGAAATCATCAAAGACTTTGGCTATTTATTGATGACAAAATATGTAATTCTTCTCAACGGAAGATAAGCATATGGACCCAAGGCCAACTAATTAAATGCAGTGAGATTCATGTTACATAAGCTGAAACAGTTTTTTTTTCCTTGACTATTTCAAAGCGTCTAAATCGAAAACAAAAACAATCTATACATTATATTATGTTTATCCCCAAAGAAGCCTTTCTAAGGGCTTCTCCAATGGAGCAGCAAAACGGCAAAATAGTGTGTATTTTGCCGATTTACTGCTCCAAAGGAGCGGCAATTCATCCCACCAAAATGGTGGGATGCTTTTTTTTTTCCAAATTTGACCTTAAATTTAATTTGTTATTATATTTATATCATTTTAATTTTTTGTTGTATTTATATATTTTAGATTTTATTTAAATTTAATTTTTGAATTATTAAGAAAAAAATATATCATTAGAAAGATCTCATTGAGATCTTTAAATTGAGACCAATATTAAATATATTTTTATAAATAATTATAAATATAAATTAGATAAACTATAATTCAATGAAAACAAAATAAAAGTCATTAAACATCAATTTACTTAAATTATAGTCAAAACACAACTTAAACAAACATAGAAATAAAATTAGATGTTAAATATAAAAAAAAAATGTAATCTTTTTTATTGATTATATTTTAATTTCGTAAATTATACGAAATAATATTTTTATTAATTATTTGTGACATAATGTTAACAGTTATTAATAACATATGGTTAAATAATTCATAAGAAAAATATTAAATATTATTTAATAATATTATTTTTTAATTAATAAAATATATTGTTAGAATTACATATAGATTAATTTAATTGTTTAAATAATTATTTAGATAATTATATTAAGTTAAATAATAGATGTTATATTATAATATAATTGATGTGAAAAATGGTGTAAAAAATGGTGTAATACATTAGAGTAGAACAAAATTTGGTGTTAGTATATTCTAAGAATATTCTCTTTTTATATCAAAATGGTGTAAATTTTGGTGTAATGGGTTGGAGATGGTCTAACCCATCCACCTCATCATTTTTTTTATCTCTCATCATTAATATTTAATTAGTAAAATATTAATTAAATACAATTCTTTTAAATAAATCAAAGACAAATTAAAAACAAAATTCCAATAGCCCATTCATTAAATACAATTTGAGATATATTAAAAATAAAAATTTACATCTCTCTTTGGGTCTCCATTTCTTCTTACTTATCCCTAAAATCTAACGATTCATCTTTCACTCACGGTTCAGTGTGTTGTGGTTGCAACTTTTCATTCTTTTAATCACTTTTTTTCCTGCATATTTCCCTTCTGGATCTTTCTGTTCCATTTGCATTTTTTTTCAAAGTTCTAACTCTCTTTGTTTCTGATCCATATCTTAGCCTTCGCTTCTTGATTTTTTTTCCCCTTCTCCCTTTCTAATGTTTTACGTTTTATTTTCAGGTCTAATTGGGAGGTTAAGGGTTTATGGAACAGGAAATTTCAAAAGCGATAGAGTAGAAAGAAAGATGAAGGGGCAAGGAATGGAAGAAGAAAATAGGGGGAAAAGAGAGGCAGTAGCAGGTATTTAATTATATGTGGTATGATGAAAAGGTAGATGAGTCGAAGTAAACATCAAATCCTACTTTCAACCTTTACTGTGGGTAAGGACTCAAGGTCCAATTGTTCGTCCCGCTTTAAGACCTACTCCACCTTTATTGGATGCTCTATTGGATCCAACTAGAGGAAGTTGAAGTTCCAAGTTTGAGCAAATTAGGATTTATAATTTTTTTTGTCATAATCGATTCAACTAATCATTGATTAGGATTTACAAATTGTTGTTACAGTTTACTTCTTTTACATATATTTTTATGTCTTATGTTTTCCTATTTATTCACTTCAAAAAATAAATAAATGAACAATATTTAGTTCAAGTTTACATTTCAAAATTTTACTTTTGTTTTGAATATCTTGGTACATAAGTTTTATACTCTTACTTCATTTGCTTATAAAATAAATAGGATTAATTATACAATGAATAATTATAGTGATGCCTCTTTTGTAAGAAAGTGACGTAGAGAGAAGGAAGAGATAAGATGTGAGAGTTGGGGAAGAAGAAACGCAAGGGCCGGGGGACTTACGTCTTAGGATTTGAATACCCTTCTCTAAACGATGTAGTGCTCTATATCTAATTTAGAGGAACTTATGGATGCAAAGCTGATATATTGGTAACAAGTTCGACTGCGGTTTTTGAACTACATAATGGAAGGTAATAGTTCACGCAAATTAATACTAATTCAAAAGTCTAAAGACCTCATCATGCAGGTGGGGTGGGCTAAGCAGTAAGCTCTTGACAATTACTCTTATTTCTCGCTAGCATATATAGCATTAGCACTACATAAACAAATTAAGGCAATTATCAGCTTGCCTTGCCCCAATTTGTTAGCAATTTGTCCTTGGCATTGTGATTTCAGCAATAAAACCACATTATTTCAGGAGGCCCAGAACACGGCCGGCTATAAGGATTACACTTTTCTTGAGGAGGCTTATCATAATTATGACGTGGCCGGCAACGTTCATTTGAACCGCGCCTTCCGCAAGGAATTGCAGGTGATAGATAAGGACTTGGTCGAGCCATGGCGGAAGGGGAGAGAAAGAGTGGAAGCCAAGAGAATGCAGATTACGTACTGTAGATAGTGGTCTCTCGATCGACTTCTATTTATAGGCGAATTAAGGGTGTTGAGGCATAATTAAAGAAATGATATTTTCAAAGCTAGCTTGACATCTTTAATTTCCTTCCGTCTCTTTCATTAATTAGTATCCATATATATAGCTTTCCCACCACAACGAAGGTGGCAGTTACCGGAGGCCATCAATATTGGCAGTCCCTCTCATAGATAGGATTACACTTCCTCGGAGAAAACGGACGAAGATGGCACGCCAAGTTCATCAGGCCTTCCGCGGCATATTGCAGGGCCAGAAGGATTCGGAAGAGGCTTAAATATTGGTGTTTCATATAAATGGGATCTTCTGCAAAATTGACAGGCATATATATAATTATCCCAGGTTAATTAATGTTAAAATCTCACATAAAAACTAGTGCAATTAACTAAAGCAAGTTTGCAATAAATAAATAAATTACTACATTGAAACTCTTTAGGCTCAGTTTGGTAGTAGAGAAAATTTCAAGGAAAGGAAAATGTAAGGAAAATTTGAAGGAAATGAAAATAAAGGAAGAAAAATTCAAAATCCTTATTTTGTTTGGTGTTAAGGAAAATATCAAGGAAAATAGTAAGAAAAATGTTTTCTCATGTATGTTTGGTTCATAGAAAATATTAAAAAAAGGAAAATATGAGGAAATGCAACTAAAGTTATTTTTAATTTTTAGAAGATTTTGTAAGAAAAAGAAAAATAGAGTGAGCCAATCTGATCAACTCAAATAAATGCTCTCAAACTGGATTCTATATACAAGGATCTACTGTGGTATGAAATATTTAATCCAACATGCATGAACTTGTAATCACATAAATATAAAATATTTGAAAATATTAATACATAGTACTTCCAATTTCCAACAGCCGATGATTACAACATGTATCAACTCAAGAGCTACCGCAACAGCTTCAACGCTGCTTTTAATTGCATTCAATTCATCACTTACAAAATGCAAGAGTTTTACGTTTCCTTTTTATCTTGGATGAATTTGGCTTGGAATGAGAGGACTCTTCATGAGTTTGATCATGTTGAGTTTCATAACTAATAGGATCATTCAAGTTATTCGTTTCATCCTCAACATCTTTAGAGCCTTTCTCCCTATCCCATGAAATACCAACTCAGAAAAGAACATGAAATATTTAGTTTTAATAGCTTTAATAATTTCAAGAAAGAAGAAACAGATGAAGATTATGGCACATGGAGATTAATGGTTATGTAACTTATGTAGAATTTGAAGTGTAAGAGACTAAAGGGTTCCCATCAATTTAAAGATTACATATATACAGCCACCATACTTTTAAGGCCAAGACATGACTAGAATCAGGTTTAATATGCACTTTGACCCTCAGAGCTAAGTAAAAAAGCTAAGTTAAGAAGTTTAGTGGGGAAAGAATATTAATGCTTAGGAGCTAAATAACTGATTAATGGCCTGAATCTACACCTTACAATGATAAGAATATACAAACATCAAATGGCTCACGTTAATAAAACTAAGCATGTTCAATTTGTTCCTTATCCAACGTCAAATGCATCAAGATTTGGAACGTGAAAAGTGGTTTCTTTGAAAAGTTCCTTTTAAAAAAAGGTGCAATTTTTACGGTAGTCTAAAAACATATCAATATAGTCTCACTCTACCTAATGTATCTTTATACTAGTCTTTTTTTTGTTAATAAAGATGCGTTAATAAAACTTAAGGTCAAGAAGAAGTGGCTGAGCTTCTAGGCACACCATTAATAGTACTGGCCACTGGCCACAGCTTGGGGCAGCCATCATGATCCATTTTATAAAATAGACTAGCTGCTCAAATGACATATATAGTATCCAATTTTATTCCAAAAATGCTGAAACATTATGATTTCTTCTTTAAAAGAAAGGAAAAAAAAATGAAAAGTTATCTAACTTTGAATAAATAGAATCTAACCTTAATATAAGTCAACCACACAGAAGTTTCAACTTCAATCATTGTGTTGATGCATTAAAACCAAATCCAGATGCTTGTAAGATTGCTTGTGCTGTGCTATGAGTTTTCCTCAAGGTTTTCAAGCGATTCTTTACCTGGTCACGTGAGCAAGCTATGCGAAATTGCTTACTAATTTCATTAAGAACAGGAGAATAAGCAGCCTTAGTAAAAGCAGAACCTATTTTTTGTCCCTTGTGCATTTGATCAATGAGCAAGTCCATAAGGTAATCATCAATGTCATTAGTCCAAGTTAAGTCCTTTTTGTCATTTGCATCCACACTTGTATCAACATCATCATTCTCATGCTCATCCTCATAATCTTCTTCCTCAACTTGTAACCAAACATTCTATAAAAAAGTGAAAAAAAAAAAAACATCATAACTTAAGAGTAACAAAGTAGCAGCAAGCCTACACCAAATGGGTTGTTTATACAGGAAAACAGAGCATTTCTTAAAAGGCAGCAAAATGAAGGATTTAATTAATATAAAAATATTAGATTAAAATTACCAACAATGAATCAAATCAGATTTCAACCAAAAGGATCAGCTCAAGAGAGCAAAAGGGAGAACAAAAGGAAACACTTATATTATAAGAGGTCAGCAACACAAGGTCCATATGTTCTAATCTGTCAAGGAAATGAGCAAAAGATAAGAAAACAAGAAATTTGCTCCTATATTGCTCCCCACCCACTCTGTTTGTTGCTTGCCTCAAATGTTCACATTTATCAGCCTCAGGTTTCAAGAAGGCGACATCCAAAATGGACACAAACCTGAAAGCGGGTATAACACTAACATGAGAATGAGCACTGTTTTACCTCAACCAGCTCTAGAATCAACACTTTGGGTGTAAAAGAATGCCATACTAAATAATTATATAGATAATTATATAAATAAAGCACAACAACAGAAAAATAGTCAAAACCCAACCAATTTGGTCTAGTTTCTTTCATCGTTCAACATCCAAACATAAGTTAGATCAGCTCTATCTAAAAAATAATAAACACCCTAGAAATTTCTATACAATCAATCTACTGCCACAGTAAGAAAGCTCCCAAAGATAGTGCCTAAGTCTTGATTTGCCCAATAGCTAGGTTGATTTCAATAAGATTCACATTAAAGTAGTAAATACCAGTTGTTCAAGTGAAAAAATTCTTCGAGAATTAGAGACCTTTGTTTGGAAGGGAAGATGAGTCGATGACACCGGAGAAGAGCAGCTGACTTGAAGATGAAGGATGTTTTGGGCGTAGAAGCCCATGGCTGCTCGATTGCTTCATCCACTGAGAGAGAGGCAAGACAGAGAGAGGAAGAACGAACGCGACTAATTTTCCCTAGTTTTTCATTGTTTTCCTCAGCTTTTTGTATGGAAAATGGGAGAAAATTTTAACTCTATATTTTACCCATTGATTTTCTTATTTTAGTTTTCCCCAACATTTTCCCTGCTAAGTGCTAACCAAACACCAACAATTAAAATCCAGAATTTTATTTTCCTTTCCTGGTTATTTTTCCTGGTACCAAACTGAGGCTCAGTGAAGCGAATTGGTAATAAATTTGTTTTCTTTGAGTTTAACATATATTAGTGTACCATTTATATTCATCATTAATTTAATTTAATTTAATAACGATATGAGCTTAAAAGGGTGAAAGAAAGAGAAAGCGGTGGCAAAAAGGGAAAGGAAAATGTAAGAAACATGAACTAGCCGTTGGAGATGAGAAAAAGACAAATCAAATCTAACGCACAACCACTCGTAGCGCAATTCAAATCTATTTCTAATGCACAACCACCGGCGGAGTCAGAAATTTTTATCGGTGGGTTAAATTTCTAAAGGAATCCATTTCTCAAACATTTAATGTTTGGAATAGAGAATGTAAATATTGAAAATAATTAAAATAAAAATTTGGAGACAATAAAAGTCACTTATTTGTGGATCATCATATAAAAGCAAAGTATGAATTATGCATATACATGATAAATTTATTCATGCAAGAAAAAGGAATTAGCTTAAATGGATGTGTGCATATATATACATATATATATATATATATGAGGAGGGATCAATTTACATCCAGTGTAAGATTAAGAGTTTTACATATTTTCATAACTTAGCGTACAATTAATATTTAATTAATCCAATCATTGAATTTTATGGTCTATTCATATACATCGTGCATGCAAAATTTCAAGTTAATTTAAAATGTTTCGCATATGTTTTAAAGCAATAGAATTTCTCACTGTTAAATATATATTAAAAATATTAGAGTCTAGATCGATATCATAAAAATATCTAATTAACTTAAAATTTTACGTGCATTATAGATTCGAATACATCTTTAAATCCAACGATCGGATTATTAAAATATTAATCGTAGGTCGAATTATAAAAAGGGGTGTAAAACTAAAAATTTTACATTAGGTATAAGTGGATCCCTCATATATATATATATATATATATACAAACACGGAATCTGGTTTATAATTTATTTTTATTTAGGAAATCTGATTTATAATTTATAAACTATGGATATATAAGTAATATGGATGAGAAAATATTTGATTATAATTGTCTATAAAATGGGGATTTTACAATCTGCAATAATAATATACTAACTCAGATTTTTTAAAATTTTTATAAAGTTTTATAATAAACCTTATTAACACAACTATTTCATTAAGGAGTTCATATTTGATTAAAGTTTAGCCCAAAGTTAAAAGAAATTATAGGATAAGTCCTAAAATTTAAGATATTAAAATAGGATTTTACTGATTGTGGAAAATCTTTAAATTTGTGACAAAAAAAAATAAAAATAGTTCTTTTACTTAAATAATTATGTGTATTGTCTTACATTGTAAAGTTTTATAAAATTTTAAAAAATTTGACATGACATGTTATTATTGAAAGAAGTAAAATCTTTTTTTTTACATATAGTCATGCATCATCAAATTCTTATCCAATATGGATATATAAATAGTTTGATTAAGTGCCATTTAACATTGTAAGCAAGGAACAACTACGTTAAATATGCCTCCATTTGATCTTATTTCATTGCTTGAAGATGATGTTAGTAGAGAACCTATCTTAAGATTATGAGTTGCATCTTATGTAAAAAAAAAATTTATTATATAAAAAAAATAACGGTTGTTTGTTTTTTTTTTTTTTTTCCTTAAAAGGTGGATGATTCTCAAAATTATATTTAAAATAAAATCTGTTTAGTTTTTATTTCTAAGTTAATGAGATTCCAAAATTGATAAATGAATATATTGAACTTGAAATTTTAATTATGTTCTTTCTATAAAAGTAAAAATATCTACATTAAAAAAGAAATGAAAAAAACCAATAAAAAAAGATTAATTTATATCTTTTATATATTTATCCCAATTTATCTCTTTATCTTTTACTTATTTATCTAAAATTTAAAATTAAGATTGTGTAATAAAAACTATATGAGATAATTTCCTTTAATTAATTAATTTTTTAAAAAAATTTATAAACAATTAAATTTTCAAAAGTTTAGTGGGGTCATTTGACCCCAGTAAACTCTTTGTAGTTTGTAGCTCGGCTCCTGTGCGCAACGGTCAGAAGAAAAACTATTTTTTAAATTCCTCATCCGACTCAACGCCAAAACCGACGTGTTTTCCCTCTTCCTCCTGAACGTTTTAAAACCAAAGCCCTCTCCCCAGACCTTCGCTCTCCTTCTGAAAGCCTACTCTTATCCTCTGCCTACAAAGAAGAAGAGAAAAACCAAATTCTTGGATCTCTCTTCTTCTTCTTCTTCCTCTTCTTTGCCTAAGTTGTTTTGATTTGGGTGCTTCAAGATTTTCCTTTTGTTGGGCATTTTCCTTTTGGGTGAAACAACAATAACAAATCTCAATGGCAACCGTCAATGGGTACCAGGGAAACACCCCAGTGGCCACCAGCACTGCAACAAAGCAGTCTGCCCCCACCGCTAAGACTGTTGATTCTCAATCAGTTCTTAAAAGGTGTATTTTTTTTTTCACTCCTTTTCTTGGCTCTGCCTTTTTCTTTCTAACTATATTATTTTTTGGATTTTGTTTCTTAACTTGGAAGAATGGAATGTATAGCTAGATGGTCTTTGTTTTATAAGAGTCCAAGGGGAACAAGTAACAACCACTTGGCTAAGCCTGCATTGTGGTTGATAAATACTAACAGAATTGCCCATTGTGGTTGAAGAACAATTTTCCTTTTTTCTTTTTGTTTTTCAACAGAAGTTAATTTTTGTTATATTAGTCTTCCTTATCTTCCATTATTAGTTAATCGAATTGATTTGATCTGCTAACTTTTCTGTGAGGATTTCTAATTTTTTTTTAAAAAAATTTTCAACAGGCTGCAGTCTGAATTGATGGCTTTGATGGTAAAAACTCTCTTCTCTCTCTTTTCTTTTTAATTGGTAGTATTTTTTTATGTTTTATACTTTTATTGTTGTTTTAATTGTCCTGGAATCTTCTAATTATATTTTTATCAATGACAGATGAGTGGAGATTCTGGTATATCAGCTTTCCCTGAAGAGGACAACATATTTTGCTGGAAAGGAACAATTACAGGAAGCAAAGAGACAGTATTTGAAGGAACAGAATATAGGCTATCTCTTGCCTTCTCCAATGATTACCCTTTTAAGCCTCCAAAGGTTAAGTTTGAGACTGGCTGCTTTCATCCCAATGTTGATATCTATGGCAACATTTGCTTGGACATTCTTCAGGTAAACTTTTTTTTTCTTTTGTTTGAACCAGAATTCTATCTGTCTTTTGCCCATAGTCTGATCCTACTTTGATACATATTCCCTTTTTCTTGTAGGATAAATGGTCGTCTGCTTATGATGTAAGAAGTATTCTGCTATCTATTCAGAGTCTGCTTGGAGGTGTATTTTCTTTCTTTCTTCTTCATCTCCCTTCTATAAAAGCTACAATGAGAGAAGGCCTTTGTAATAGTAAATCTGATCCCTTGGTTTGTCTGATATGCAGAACCAAATATTAGCTCACCTTTAAACACCCAAGCGGCACAACTTTGGAGCAATCAAGAAGGTATCTTCCAGTTAAGAGTAGCTTTTCCTAGCATCAAATCTTTATTTTGTGATGAAAGTTGCCTGAATGCTGTTTTGCCTTGTGTCTTTTGCAGAATACAGGAAAATGGTTGAGAAGTTGTACAAATCTCCTAATGCCTAATTTCAGAAATCAAGGGTTATCGGAGTTGAAGAAAGTTCATCCAACCTCCGTTTTTTTCTCTCTTAGGACAATCTATGAACATTATATTTGTCTTTTGCTTTTTTCTACAGTGTGCTTCATTTTTTTCCTGAATAATGAATAATTTTACTGAGTTATTGAAATGTTTTACTCTCTCTCCCCCTCTACCTCAGCTAATATTCTATACAATTTCAGTTTATAAGAGCGTACACTTTCCGGACCACTTAAAAATTCCATACAGGAGATGAGCAACAAAGGTTAATTCATCCGAAACGCCAAATATCCTTGTTTAATACCTTATAACATTGATTAATCAGAAGAATATCGAGAACAAATGTTTTTCTTGATGCAGAAAGCAACTTGAATTAAGTGGAATGCTTTGATCTCAATATCCCAAGTCTTGCAAAACCTAAAAATGGAGACAATTATTTAAGAAAAATTACAATTTTGATAAGATGATTGTTAGCAGTCTATCCGACAATTTTCATAAGATGGAGAAAAAGGAAACAGATGACCAATCCGATAATGTCTCAACTCTCATCTAAAGAACATTATAACCTATCGATCCAAATCTTCAACCAAATTACAAGGCAGAAAGTCTGTGATAAAGTCTTAGGTGTTGCAGCTCCATCCGACAGCTATTGCTTTGGTGATGTAAGTTGCCTCAGGTTAAACTTCGACAACTCCTTGTACTTCTCAACAACCCCAATCAAGCAGACCGTCTGACAAAAATTGAGGGAGAATTTGGATCAGGTTTATTAGTTGAGAAAAGAAACAGTTAACAATGAGTGCACATACCTAGAAAGAAAAAACTGAAAATTATATTTCCTGTGTACGGTGCAGCCAGAAGCAGAATGCTTAGCTGATCATGGATTTGCACGCAAAAAACAAAGAGTGGCGTGGGGAACTCACACACCAAAACAAAGACAACAAGTGAGACTCACAACTTGAAAGGAAAGACTCGCTACGCCATTATCTCATGTCATTTATCTTTTTCCCTTAAAAACTACAGAACTAGCTACTGTATTGTGTTGGTGAGCAGAGAGTCCACAGAAAAGCAATGAGTTAGAGATGCGGATTTACATTCAAATCATAACAAATAAAACATCGAGAAGCATGAAACCAAGCAAGAATTGGTTAAGAACAAGAACCGATCAGGTTTGGAACTTATAAACCCAACTATAATCTGTAGCAAATGGGGAGAAATCTGTCATAAATCCAAATTCACTCCCCTTTTTAAAAAAAATTTCATCCTTAAATTTTGCAAATGAAATAGTACTTATTTCTGAAAAATACTGTAATGCGGCCTTGACTTTGTCATTATCATGGTTTGAAGAAATTAATATAGATCTCACTTAAATTATCTCCAATACAAATGATCAGTCTTTAAGCAGTTGAACACCTTCAGGGATTAAATACTTTTACAAATAAGTGATCTCATCTCATAAAAATATCACGTTCTAGTCTTAGAATGAAAGATAACCTCACCTTGACAATTTCAACCACAATTGTCATATCAGGATTGCTGAGATCAACTTTGTGTGGTGCAGGTATAGACTTCGCAACTGAATTTATAATTTTCATCCTGTCAATACCAGAATTTGCGCGGGCCTCATACAGCACAGCAAACTGCACATAAGTAAAAGTTACAATCTCAGCACATATGATACATTTCAATTTGATTAAACCAAAATGATGCTACAAGTTATTCATGTAGGGCCCTTGACACAATAAATACCCACCTAGTCTAATATGAGCAGCCTATATTATTATCCTTCTCCTATCTATAAATGTTTTTCTTACTAAAATATGAGGAAAAAAGATGTAAAAGGGTCTTTCATTCGGGATGACTAACCCAAAAAAGAAATTAAGACATATGCATATGATTTATCCAAAGGTAGAGATACAGGGAGGTAAATGGTTCTTTCAAATGATAACCAGGACATTAACACCGTGACTAAACATTGAAAGATAAGTTCAAATTAGCTGTTTGCCCATACTAGTTGAAGGCATTTCAAACATTCAGAGGGTTCAGTTTTACACATTTAAGTGAATATGAGCTGAATGGTGAGTCATGAATAAATTGATGCTTTATTATGGCCTATCTCACACTGATCTTCCGGCAACCAAATGGCAGAAGACAATATGTCCATCAACATTATAAAGGATCAAGAACATTTCAATTTCCTATCAATTCCAAACCAGTGAAAACTTGCTTGGCAGCTATATGATACCTTCAGCCTGATTTGCCGACATTATTACGAGGTTTGACAGGTTCAACTTAAAACTTCCCTCAAGAAAGAAAATAAGTCCCATCTGTCATTTTGGAAAACAATCCACCTTGAGCTGAAACTCAAAGTAGTCGCTTTACATGGCATACATCACGTATAAGTCATACACTTGTATAAGGCCAAATCTAAGTTTCACTTAAGTCGATCAGGACGAGATGAACAAAAGGCAAAATGTAGAGATGCTTAAAGCAACTCCAAAAATATAATAATGTGTTATAGATAGCAAGTTCAAATCTAGGCACTTTTCCCATCCATGCATCCCAAATTTAATTGACCTGAACGTATGTCCTGCTTTATGGCAAACTTTTATTTTTGAAACACTAAAGAAGATTTCTTGTTGCTGCAATCTTATTTAGGGAGAAAAAAAAAGATGAAATTCACATATTGTACCTTCTGAGGGCTCTCTGTCTCCGCTGGAAAATACCGTGTAATGAGAGGTTTCATTGCTCTTGTAATTTCCTCCTCCGAATTGTAGCATGCCAATTCAACTGGTAATACTCTTAACATGAACCTAGAGGACATAAGCAGTAAAATTTTAGCTTCGTAACCAAGATATCATTTCAGATGGGCATGTTCTTTGTGTATTTAACATAACATGCATGTCAATAACAAACCTTGACATGTGCTTCTTTGTTGATGCAGCAGATGTCATCATATGCTGCACAATATCTTTGGGGCCAGGATCTCCATCTCTCTTTCGCATTTGAACAAAGACAACACCATTACAACCTGAATCAAGGTTGAGGAACCGCCTCTGTTTGAACAGGGCGCAGAGGGGGAAAACGAAGTAAAAAAACTGGAAAAGCAAAAGAAATGCAATGCTGGCAAGCATCATCCTATTTGTTACAAGAGATGGCAAGAATAATTGTCATAAAGAAAACTTGAGCAATTCAACAATTTAAGGATGCAAATAGCATCTGAAAAGAAATTACTGAACAAAAATCACAAGTATCGGCATTTGTCAACAACTAAAAAGAATCACAAAAACTATGTTCAAGGTTGATAGACTAAATACAACAATTTTTTATTAGCAAAGTTCTATATACAGGCACATCCTAATGTGGGCTATTCCCTCATCAAAGGAAATAAGTGATTCTTCCCATAAATCATACACAGAAGTTTAACCAACATTCTTTTATTTTATTGCTTTCATTCTTTTAATTTCATTCAGAATGCCAAATAAAATGTTTCTTCTAAACTAATTATTCCTCTTTCTGGTATACAATTAATCTGCAAAATCAATTAAAAAATTTGTAGCTCTAGCTTACCAACCTTACTCTTATCTCCAAGCTCTTTGAGCTCAGCCTCTATAAGCTCATCAACGGATTTCTCTTTATCATTGGTTGCACACTTTGAGGTCCCTGTTTCAAGGCATTGTTTCTTTGCTGGTGGCTCCTTCATATTATCAGCTCGATTTTCAATATTTTCCCCATCCTCTTTCCTATCATTAGTCTCTTCTGTTACCTTTCCATGGCACACATCTTCTGAATTATGATGGTCCAAATCTTTATTTGTTAGACTTTCTTGACCGGCACCATTTTCTGTATTAGTATCTGATTTAGCTACTTCCTCTTGCACTTCCTCCTCTCCCACATCATCACCCTCCTCTTCATCATCATCGTCCTCATCACTACTATATGAGAAAGTAATCTTTTTATTTTGTGGCTTATCAGGTAACCCTGCAGCTTTGTCTCCCAAATCCTTTCCATGGACTAGCTCTTCAAAGAACTGAAAGGAAACAAAATGACCAGCATCTTAATGAAAATGCACAGAAAAATTAAATATGTTATAATAGATGGAGAATTACTTGTGGTCTATGGGCAGCAAACCAGCAAAAGATGATAAAAAAGTGTACTTTCTTCTAATTACAAAACTAACCGGAGATTTCAAAACATGAGCATCATGAAACTTAACAAAGGAAGCAGAATTACAAACAAATAGCAAGATGGAAAATGATCCAACATCAACAGTTAAGTTAAACCAAATGAAAAATACATGTAAAAAGGAAAACATACAGAGTCAATAACATTGATAGCTTCATGAGCAGCTTGGCGTTCTCTGCCACCATCACAAGTGATGAAGAATCCCTGAACCCCTGGCCTTAATGGGTACGCCCCTTTCTTCTTAACTGCTTTCTGTTTGCATAGAAAAAAAAATGTTGAAAATTTTTAAATAATATGAAAATATAGATTCCATGGTAAAAGAGAGAGTTTGGGTTTTGGGGGGCTAACATTGTGGGGAAGATAATGTTTCCTCTTCTTGCCTTTGTTTGTGCCAGTGCTGGCTTTTGCTTTGTTTTCAGTTGCCATTGGAGAGTTTCAGCTGTGTATACGAAAGCCTCCGTCTTTCTGCTTCTAACTCGACGCTCGAGGGTTCAGTGATAACTCGAGTAGTGAAGTGGGCTTAGCTCTTGGTTTCTTGGGCTCTGGACAGAACATTCAATCTAGGTTTGGAAAGGGACCAACACTCCAAAAGGGCTTGGATAAGTTTTCTCTCTTCTTGATGGACTTTTGCTTTAACAACATTTTTAGTACCATCAGTTTTACTTCGGTCAAATTATGCAATTAGTCCTTTTATTATATAGAATGTGTGGATTTAGTCCATCTATTTTAATTTGATCAAATTAAGTCCCTCAACTTTTATTTATTATCAAATTGAGTACTTTTATTTTTATTTATTATCAATTTCAGTCCAATCATTAACGATTTTAAATTTTCATAAGTAATTATGCTAACATGTCATTAATTATAATGATAAATGCTCTTAAAAATATTAAAAAAATTTCATGTCACTTTTTTTACTATATAATATATTTTTCGCCTCGAACAGATCATTGTTTATGTTATTTTTGAATATTTAGATTCATTTTTTGTGAGAGATTTCATAATCATGTTTAAAAGGTATTTAATGTGAAAAAAAAACCACATAAAAATTTTAATATTTTTTATAGGTACATATCATCAAAATTAATGTCACACCAATATGGTCAATGTCACGTCAGTATAATTAATGATAAATTTCAACACCGTTAGTAATTGTACAGAAATTGACAATAAAT
Source organism: Microcos paniculata (assembly GCA_030664755.1). Classification (NCBI taxonomy): domain Eukaryota; kingdom Viridiplantae; phylum Streptophyta; class Magnoliopsida; order Malvales; family Malvaceae; genus Microcos; species Microcos paniculata. Next base: position 37,400,165 of record CP131459.1, on the reverse strand, counting down.
AAAAAAAGATGGACTCAATTTGATCAAATCAAAACAGAAGAACTAAATCTACACTTTTGGTAAAGTAAAGCGACTAAATATAGATATATATATATATATATATATGCCCAAAAATAGTTCAAGTTTTGTTTGCAATGAAATTTGTATTAAGACAAATTTTTCAACTTCAACTAAAATTTGTGGCTAGTTTAATATTTGAAGTGGTGGAATTAGGAGCAAATGTTAGTCGGGGGTGATAGTGGCCTCTATTCGGCTAAGAGTAAGAATACAAGTTCGGATTTTTAAAAGCTTTCTTTTTAAAAGAGTTTACCTTCAACATTCTCAACTCGAAAGAGATTAGTCTTTGATTAATAAATTTTAAGGATATCCTTGGTTAAACGAACAAAAAACAAATGATAGATTTGAATCGTACTTTTAATAGGAAAAGTATACACCAATCATTAAATGAAATGTTACGTATATACAATTATCAAATTTACGTAAATACCGACCAATTTTACGTGTGTATGTTTGGCCAATGAAAGTAGGCTCAAGTAAATAGGGAAAAAATGAAAATAACGGGAGATTACCTAACACATGAAAATGTCAATAAAATCAAACACAGATGTGCAATGCAAGATGCATGGTTTTTGATAGAGAATATAGAAGATAGATTCACCAACATTACTTGTGTAACCATTTTGAAGACTCTTACACACACACACAGAGGATGGAAGGTCAACTAGAATAAAACACAAGGGCTAACCAAGCCATGATTGATTGACCCAACAAGCAGAAAAATGGGTAGGCTTCAATGACATTGATATATTAATGGGGGAAAAAAAGAAAAACCCAATGGTTAGGGCAATCTGATGTGATACTTGGGACTCTTAACGGTGGGGAATTTGTTACAACTTAAATGCAAATTGCAACTTCACAGGCATAAATGGCAGCCAATGAGAATTATTGGCGGTGGCCAACCAATAAAAAGGAAAAAATGAAGGGTAAAGTGCAGATGATCATAGAATACGGAACATGACCACATACAGAACCCTCCATGGTCCCCATTTCTGCAACTTGGAAATGAACATTTTGTTTTGCAAAAGAATATTTATGACATTTATTTTTCTGATGAACAAATAAACATCATATTTTCAAATCGCCAGCGTCAATATACAATAATCTTGGAAGAAAGAATGAAGCCTAAGGATACACTTGAAAGGGAACTTTTGAAAAAAGAGGGGAAAAGCAAAAGAACAAACCTTTCTTTTATACTTATATATAAAAGATATGGAAATAATTGGATTCTACATTTACAGGGGCTATATGTATATTGAATAATATATATTTATAGCAGCTGTACGTTATCCACAGTTTCGGATGAATGTGAGGCAGCAAGGAGAGCTGCTCCGATCCCTGATCCGTCATCACTGACCTTAAGGATGACATGTTGTGAGATATCTTCTCCCAATATTTCATGCAAAGCTTCATGCAAGTACTCTCTAAACATCGTGTATTGTGTGTATAAACTTCCCTCGACTGCCACCACCGTTCTTCTCATTTTGATATCACTCCTACTTCTTCCACCGGTGATGCCACCACTTCCATCCCGGCCAATCTTCTTCAAAATCCCCACGATCCCAGCGGCTGCCAATCTAGCAGCCCTACGGGTTACCACATCACATACCTTTACGACAAGCTTCCTTGCCTTCAAGGGAACATCTGGAATCTGCAAAGCCGTATGTCAACTTCATAATCCTTTACAGTCATAGCCAAAGACTGAACAAGAAGGGAAGAGGTAATGTCGGACTCAATTACCTCAAGGACATCTGTTAAGATTCTCGCCACTTCTGTCAACTCAGGGGAGTCATCCTCATGCATTGCAGCCATAAGAGGTGTCCTGAAATTGTGAAAGGAAATGGTTATACAGATATGTTACAGAAGCATAGCAGTCTAAAGGAAAGCCAATTGGGTAAAAAGACTAGAGGAAGACTAAAAGAACATTTCAATACTCCTAACCATAACAAAGTCCAAGTTAAAAGAAGATGAAAAATTATATAATGCGTACCTTAATGCAAATGGCATTAATAAACCGGAAGAAACTGGTCCAAAAATATCCGACTCTTCCAACATCCTCAGAATCACTCTTCTAACTATGTCACCGAGATACATGCCTGATATCATTTTCTCAAAACCCTGCAGCAAAGTCTGAAGAATTGTTATCTGGTCCTTCATCTTTATCTATTAAGAAAAAAGTGTAGCTAAACCTAGTCCTACCTGATCATTGGAATTTGGACTCTCAGCATCTAATTCAATATCATATGAAGTTCTTGGCAGATGAGATGACCAAAAATTTCCCCATTCCATGTTGACAACCTAGTCATGAGACAAATGAAACTGTGTGAACACAGATATACGAGACAAATAAAGTGAAATAAAGACTATATGCAGCATAAAGGAAAAATACCATGCCTCCAGAAGTTGTGAGAAGTCCTTGGCACTTAATGATAGCATCGGTCCGCTCCCAATAGCAGGCATTTGTACCTGTTCCAATTATCACAGCAGCAACAGTGTCTGCATCATGATAATGTCCCAGAGCTAATGTTCCAACGGTATCATTTACCTGGTTACACGATCCATGAAATTTATCCAAACACGTCAGGCTACAATGATTATTATTTTTTCCCAAGAGATGTAAGAAAAAAATTAGATCTCTATTTCTAGTCGGTTTTATGAAGTTATGAGTCAATAGACCACCTAATTAAAATCATATGATCTCTCATTATCATGATGCATTATATCATTAAACTCCTTTAATATGACATAAAAGCATTAAGAGTATCTAAGAAGGCAGATATTGAAATTTACCATGCCCATGAACAACAATATCAAAAATGTTTTCATAACCAGACCATAAAAATAATTCACTGCTCCACTAATGGCACATATTCTTAGTAGTTCCTTAAATTGATATCCAAAATTAAACCTATAATCCAGATTAAGAGCTCACCAGCACAGCAACTCGGAAATTTAAACCTTTCCGATCCAGAGCCTGCTGTAAACCTCCAGCTACTTCTTTTCCAACCTACAAATATTCAAGCCACAAATTAAAACACATCAAGATAGCAGTAAAGCAGCTACCAGAAATATAACTTCCAACAATTACAGAGTCAATCATAAGAAAACCAACTGCTACCAAAAGAAAAATTTTAGCTATCATATGGTGAAATGTGATGCACATCTTAATGCTCAAATTATTGCTTCCTAAGTTCACAAGAATCAATAAGCAGCCGAACGTTTCCTATGTCCTAGCAATTTAAAGCCCTAAAACTAAAAAGTAAAACACTAACCATGTCTTTGATTGCAAAAGCTTTAGTCCATTTGATTAAAATCCCTGATGAAGCAGATGTTTGTTTCACAGGAAAAGAAAATGTAAATCCAAGTTCTTTCCTGCTTTGAGATTGCTCGGAATCATTTCCCTTTTCGATGAACTGCTGTAGTGATGCAGCTATAAAATCAAAAAGTTCCTGCATGAAATGGAACATATTAGCCTCGATAAATGAGAGTAAGTATTTCATAAGTTGGCTGAGGATCGATAGAAGCATACAAGTTAGAACCTTAATTACCTCACTTCCGCCACTCATTAACTGCTCGGGAATGGCTCGTCGCTCCACATGCTGATCCAAAATGGAGGATCTTTGACCTCCTAGTTCAACCAGCAAGACCCTAAAATTAGTGCCTCCCAGGTCTAGAGCATAATAAGTTCCTTTCTCACTCCTGAGGAAAATAAGTACTTATTATATTAAAATAACTTACGCAAGAGGATAAAAAATAAATATTTATGAGTACATGACAGAATATCATTGACAAGCCTAACTCTAAAAATCAATAGAAAAGCGACCATAGAGCAAACATCTTCCATGGAAATCCTATCAAAGGCAATTCATTATCAAACCAAAGCATAACATACACCTATAATTACATGATGAATCAGATGTTTCAAATTTTAGTAAAAACAGATAATGCTGGTTCCATTTCCTTTAATCTATAACTTCAGACTACATTGGGTATAAGAACAATAGATTCCATCCACCAATGGAGTTTAAGCACAATAATACCTTAAATAGTTCTTATATACTTGTGTCCAAATAGTACGGAATAGAAGCAGAAGCCACCAAAATTCTATGAACTACAAACATAAAGTTTTAAGAAAAAAATTAGATTCCCTAACCAAAGCAGTGCAATGTTGAATGTGAAAACAACAGATAACACTATCCGAATATAAATGATTGAACTTCAAAAGCAAAAACCTTTTATACCAAATACCATATCCAGAAATCATGTAATTACTGATATCTGTAAGAATAAACACCCAAAAAGCAACAATAAAAGTGCATATAACATCAGAAAAAAGAAAAGCAAAAATAACAAACATCAAGTCCAACAAAAAAAAGAGGGCAAACCTAAATGAAAAAGGAAAAAAAAATTAAATTGAAAATCTTCCGCACCAGGGCAGAAAGCAAAAACTACTAGCAGAAAGTGTAGCCAAGTTGCAACGGGACAAATTGGGTAATTATCACCTATCATGGAATACTGACTTAAATGAACAATCGAAAACTCTGGCATAAGATTAAATACAAAAACAAATGCAACACTCAATAAAATAAGTTAATAGCAAAAAAGTAAACAGGAATCAATCATTGAAAAACAAAACCAATTTTCTTTATTTTCCCAATTTACGTATTTTGTGGAAAACTTGACTACCTTAACAAACATAAAAACAGTAAATCATTTGAAAAAACAGACAAATATAGAGGAAAGAAAATTCAATCAACAAAACCAACCCAATATACTACACTATAATGCACCAACAACCAAACCAATAAACGACCAATCTTATTCTCACGCAATAAAGAAAAATTAGCAAAAGTTTCAAAATTAGTACAGTCCAACAAGCATATAACATTACAAGAAACCAATCCGAACAATGCATCATTAACCAAACCAATAAGAACTCATCCTTAATCTCACCAAAAAAATGTCATAAAGAAGCTTAAAAATTTGTTCACCTAACAACCAAAAACGAGCCCAAAAACTACAATGCATCAACAAAAAATCCACAGCAAAAAAAACAGCAACCAACCAAATTAAAAGCAACAAAAAAAAATACATTAAAAAGATATGAGCTTTGATTACCCAGAAGGAAGATTATCAACGAAAGTGAGCAACATTTTGAGCTTGGATCCCCCTTCAGAAGCTAAACCAGCATGCATCTCAACTGCCATAGCATCCACTACTTGCCTTAACCTCCCAACTGTGGTCTCACAGCCTTCTTCCAACTCTTTCAAGACTCCTACCACTCTCTTCCATTTCCTCCTACTCCTTACTCTCCTTCCTACCACCACCGCCGCCACCGCACACGCCGCCACTGCCACCCCTACTGCCACCCCCAAAACCACCTTCCCCATCAAATTATAACACTAATATTATAACTGTCTCTTCTTGAATATCGATTAAAGTATCCATCTCTCATCCTTTGCTCCATTAAAATACCATTTGTTTGAGCTTTGATCAATCAAACGATGAAAACGCCACCGTTTAAACATCTGAGGTCCTCTTTTCTATCCCTCTGTTTATAAAATTTCTTCACTCATAACCCAGGGAGAAAAAAGGAAAAAAAACACTCCTTCTTTGGGTGTTCGTTCGATGGTTAACAAAATTAAGAACTTTTTACGGTGGGTTTTTCCGGCCAGGAATCACCGGTGAAGTTTTGCGAAACACAAACAAAAAAAAGAATTCTTCTTTTTTTCCCTGAAGATGACCCGTTTGAAAAAATGCTTAAAAGAGAGAGCTTTTTAAACAAAGAAGAAGAGGAAAAAAAAAATCGATGTTAAATTTTTTATTTGCTTTGAGGGGTCTGCAATTAGTAGCGTTGGAAAGCGAAGTGCAGGGTACTTATATAGGAGACAAAATGACGGATTTGGGCTCTGATAATCTCCAAAAGGACGGATTTGTTAATGGGGTAATTATTTTACCGTTAATGAAAAGATTGGTTTAATTTTGGTGTTTTCTTGAGGTTAATGGGAATTTTGACTTTTTGTCTGGTTTTTAGGTTCAAAAGAAAAAGCCCATTAAAGTTCGTCTTAATTACGGTTTTGGTCCCTTTTGGACCCTCGGTGTTGTGCTTTTAAGAAAGGTCGGTTACCTTACCTAGTTTGAAAGGTCTGGTTGATTGTTTTGACTGATTTGATTAAGACATCTTCAACATGTTTTTTCATTTAGCCTCTCTCTCTCTCTCTCTCATTTACATTTTAAAGAGTTGAGTTAGGAGTTCCTTGTCAACTTAGAATTTCTAAGAATAGTATGATCTGTGCTTGATTGTGACTTCTAATCCAATCCTGTCCATGCAAAATTTCCGTGGATCTCTTTGGGGGCATAAATAATCATGAGTTTTTATTCATTTGTTTTGGGTGCATGGTTATGGTTTGATTATAGTCTATTCATAAAGATTAGAAAAACATTATTGAGAATCCAATTTGAGATTTCATTTCATTGTTCGACTAATGATGACACTTGGTTAAAGAACCAATCTCCTGGTTGAGTATGTTTCTTTCCTTCTTTCCTAACGAAGAAGAACTACTTAGATAAGTGGAAGTTTGAAGAAGTCCTATGTTAATACGACATTATTTGTAAGTTTGGGTTCGATTCTTTTTACTATGCAAGTAAAATAGTAAAAGTTTGGATTAGTAATGAAAACGATCTGTATGTCCAAAAAAACTTCAATATAAGAATTCATAAATCTTTAAATGAGTCATTTAACACGACACGATATCGTTATTATCAATGGAGTTTGATAATAAAAATAGTACGAGTTTGAATTAATAATAAAAAGTACTTAGATTCAAGCTTCTATATAGATCATATTGATAGAGGATCTTTAAATCCGAAAAATTCTGTAAAAATGAATTTGTAAATTTACAAAAAGAATTAGTGGGTTACCTTACTCTTAACTAATTTTAAGAATTCTAATAGTAATATTTTGCCAGTCTCTTTTTCTTGCATCTAGTGAAGACATGTAACGTGCACTCCAACAATCTAGGACTCATAAACAGTACTTATATCCTAAGAATTGAACACAGTATTGGCCGACAAAATGCTGCACTTTACAAAACATTTTTTTTTTAAAAAAAAATCTTTAAAAAGAGAGTTTCCGACCATTGTAGTTAATAAGGTTGTATATAAGATAACGCATTGCCAACAGTGAAAGAAAGTCCTTCACTATCTTTTTTTACTAAAGTAAGTTCTTATCTGAAAGACCCAACATTATTGTTTCGGCGTAGCTTTAGGACCAAATAATTTATTTTTTTTTATTTTTTTAATTTCCTTCCCTTTCTCTCTCGGTCATGTTGTAAGTGTCACTTTGTTCGTTGAATACTTGAATTGACTAATTTTGTAGCGTGCATAAAAGAGAAGCTTGGAATTGGACTCAAATTCTTTCTATTTTCCCATCGTTGCTTGTAAACCCTAAAGACTCAAATAATTGTTTCCAAACTATTGAATTGTCACCATCAAATGATCACTTTATTAATCAAATAAAACTTATGAGTAATTCTTCTAATTATATTCTCTTGAATTATCTTTTTTTTTTGTACAAAAAGAGGTTCAACCGTTCAAGTAGAGAAGTAGAGGAGGAGGAGATTGTCATTTTTAAGTTTAACAGCCAACTCTTATAAAAATTTACTAATCAATTAGCTTTTTATTTACAAATTTATCGAACTTACCAGTCTCTATTGACCTATGGCCAGAGAGATTCAAACATGTGGCACATAAAGAGATCGAACCATAACTACTTGAGCCAATCTCTCGAATTATACATGTACATAACAATTCTATATAAAGCACTCTTCAAAGTAAAACTAGAAAGCAAGACTTGAAACCTCTTGATCCCCAATTTTTCTTTTTAATCATTAGAATTAAAAGTTTAGCATTCTATCAATAGGTCCTACATCCATTGACAATATTTTGGGTTTGGGTTTAATTTTGAAATTTTAAATACAATACTTTTCAATATGTAAAACATATGGTTAGTCCATATTTCATGCATGGATTGATGGGTCCAAATTTCTTTCCCTCCCTTCAAACAACACAGAAAGACACAGTTTCTTTGCCGTCTTTCTAAGTCTGTTTTTTGGTTCGCAAAGGTAGAAGGAGAAGAAGAAAGAGGGCTTTATTAAAGTAAGAACCATAAACAATTTCTAGAAAAACAAGTAGTAGTGTCTATGAATCTAGTGTTCCATTTTCAATGGACAAGCTGTCTTTTGCCAAACACGTTGAATTTCAAAAGTGCTTCAAAGCAATTTGTCGGAAAGATTAACTACATTCCTAATATTGTTGGTTAGAAAAACAACCACCAACATCAATTGATTATAACACCTAAGATTTGCTTAATAACAACTGCAATTTGAACTTCCTTTGACAAATGATCAAAGTTTATGAAACTTTTGAATGCTTTTTTTCGGGGCAGCGGTGGCAGATGGCGGGATTTGAATTCTTGCCTTACTGGACTTATTACAGGCTTCTGATCTCTGGACCAAGAAACTGAAGTCTAAGTTAGTTCTTGTCTATTTCATATAAATATATTTTTGGATTGTGTAATAATAAATAAATAAAATTAATCTTCACTACATGGATCATTAGGGGTCGTTCGACATTATTTTTGTTTTTTTTGTTTTATTTTTGTTATGCTATCAATTTTTTGAAAATATAAACACGTTTGTATGTATAATTTTGTTGTTTGTTTTCTCATGAAAATATATTAAAAAAATCTAAACATATTTTAGCTAGATATTAAGAATGTTATTAAAAAATTATTGTTCACTTATGTTATGGAAGTGTTTTGAAAACATATGAAAATAAAAAATTTCTGCTTTCACTTATTTTGAAATATAGAATTTGTTTTCAAAATTTCTGAAAATAGATACACTTTGGCAAATGTGTTTTTACCTATTTTATTTTTTTTGTATAAGTAAGGATATCCTCTGTCTTTGATCCAAGATTAATCCTTTTCGAATCGGGTTAATCCATTATAGGGTTAAAGCTCTTCCAACAATAATTTTTTTCATTTACAAGACTCGAATTCAAGAACTTATTTAAGAAGAATAAGTGTCAAAACACTTAAATCAATCTATTTTATTTTTAAAACATGAAAATGATAACAGAAAAAAAAAAATGACACAATGTCAAACGGATTCTAAATTTTTAGTTTCCACAAAAAATGACAAAAAAAGGGAGACAAGGGCATTTAAGTAAAATGAGGAAGGCGAATTCTCAAATGCCACCTGCCAAGACAAAACACCCAAATCATCAAAGTCTGACAAAATCCCACATAAATCTAAGAGGAGCCATTTGCCATTAAGTTAGCATTAGAAGGGCAAAACAGTGAACGTGGAAAATGGGATCCAGATTAATCGATTCCGCCTCAAATATATGAGAAAGTGCTCAAGAAAATAACGAAATGAAAAAGAGACCCTTCAGAAGGGACGGGGGTTGCCTTAGAGACAGTAGTAGCAGGCAAAGGCCCAAAAGCGATAAAACGGCGACGGTAGCTGCGTCTTTGGCCCGTACAAATGCCAGCTGTCTCCCGCTAATTCCAGCTGTGCTCACAAATAAAGCTTACCAATCCTCTGTACTCCCCAAAATTTTTTTTAACTTTTTGTATTTAATTTTACATTGCTGTCATTTATTATTTTATTTTTTTCACATTACAGTAAATTAAAAGCTGTCAACCAATAAGAGATATTCTCCTGTATTTAAAAAATCATATAATTTATTTATGATTTCAAGGAATAATTATTTGTTTATTTTTACAATAAAATTGTTTCCTCTGCCCTTTTTTTCAAAAATAAAAAATTATTTTTATTCAATAATAATAATAATAATTAATTCATTAAAGCCAGACATTCTCCAACAATTAATGTTTTTCATTTTGATGGTAAAATTTTTAGTAATGTCTTCCCCCAAAATTAGAGAATTTTTTTGGGAAAAATGGAAAACACAATTTACTAATTTAAAAAATCAAGCCTCACGTGTTCACGTGACTAAAGCCGATACATACAACAGGCTACAGCTAACCAAAGTTTAATATCTCGTTACTCGCGATATTATTAGGTACGGTGGGGACTGAGAAATCGATCTGGACCTTATAATTTACGGTCAGTTCTAATTGAGTGATCTTAACCGTACACTTCGTTAGCTGTTTATAAAGGAGGTTGAATTGACCTGACACGACACAAATTACAAATAGCCAATAGGTAGTCTTGCGAATTCAAACACGTGCGTATATATATTTGAATCTTTTTAACTATGTATTGTAACAGAGATAATACTAAAGATTTACAGTAGGTCCTCATATTACTTTATGTTTCTTGATAATATCGATAAATATTTTATTCAATAATAAAAATAAAAATAATTACTAATTAAACTTTTTTTTTATGAACTCGATATCAACTATCAACTATGTACATATTCGCATTGAATTTTGATTAGTTCAGAATTAAAATATATTAGACCTTAAATGAAAAAAACCTTTTTAAAGATATTTTCTTCTTTCACATAAGACGAAATCGAGACTTTTTTATTTTGGTTTAAGTCGTATATATTTATATTCATTTAACGGTTTATAATTAATCTATTCTAGCTGGGTCGGTTTAATATATGAGGGTAAAATTCTCTTAATGATGATCAAAACCGAGACTTAAGGTTAAGGGAGCGTTTAGTTCATGGAATCTTAAATTACCTAAGTTATATGATTAGCAGGTTAAAATATAACCTAATGCATATTCCCGATAATATATTCAATTTCTGTTTTGTTGAAATTCTAAGAATGTAAGATTGACCTGTTTTGTTGGGGGTTATATTTTCTGTAAAAATGGATAGTTTACTACAATGTCCTCAATGCAACACTTAAACTTATTTCTTATTTGTTCAATGTCTTGTACAATTATTATAATTTTGTTAAATTTGATAATTAACCATTACTAACATAAAAATTATTTATGTAATAAACTTAGCAAAATATTGTATAATTAATTTAATGATTATATTAACTAAGTTTAATTATGCTTTTTACCAAAAAGAAATTGTACTTTTAGTTTAATTGAACCAACATATAATTAATAGTATAATAATTATATAAGCTAAGTTTTATTATGTTTCTTACAAAAAAATTATGCTTCAAATTAAAAAAGTTACAATTTACCAATTACTTAAGGTTATTGGGGTCCAAAGGGGTAAAATATTAAGGGCAAACCAGGAAAAGATTTCAACATAACCTGATAATCTCATGTTATCCAAGAATTTAGAGGTTGTGAGTTCGTGGTAATCTTATCAAAATATAAGATTAATCCTGTTATGTGATTACCTTAAACCAAATGCCTTAATATTTCATTACCAAAGTCACATTACCAGGATTATAAAACATAACCCGTAACCAAACGCCTCCTAAAAGTATTAAACTCCTTCTGCTTGACCAAACAAACATTGATTACTATTTAGACCTTATAATCGTGTATAATTAGTAGATATATTATCATCCATAATCTTGACGCCTTATGCCACCCTTAATTTATCATAATAATTTGACTTTGATTTGACTATTGAAAACCTAATTTATTTGACACCAAATCACCTTGAAAATTAAATAATCAAATCATTCAATGCAATATATATCTTATACCACACATCCAACTTATTTATCTTTTGCTTTTATAGCGTGCTAAATCAAAAACCTTTTCGGAGGGTAATCACTACAACTTGTTCAGTATTCTTTTATTATTTTCTTTAGTTTAATCTTCGCATTGTTTTTCTTTGATGCATGTTAGGCTGACATTAAGGGGCTGTTTGATAAACTGTTAAAAATTTTCAACACCTTACGATTTTAAACATGTTTGATAAATTTTATAGGCCACAACTTAAATAAATTTTTTCAACAAAAAAGTGTTGAATTTAAAAAGTAGGTAGAGACATACTTATCATTGAATGGTGAAAAAATTAAATACTTTAAGTTTAAAAAACTTTCCTTTTATACTAAATCACCTTTATTTTAGCTATTAATGATTTCAAAAAAATTTCAACATTTATGGATATCAAGCAATTTATTTATATTCAACATTTAATTATAAAACAGTTTTTATATACAAATTCAGTCCTTATTAAATTCAATACTTAAATTTTCAACACTTATTTTTTTCAGTTTATCAAACAGCACCTAAGCCAAGAATTTTATTTACTTACTAAAGTAAATTTATGCAAAAATAATTATAACAGGAATTCATCAATTACGTTATAATTTTCTAAGCAAAAGACGAAAGTAATTAAATTAGGATAGACAAATAGAAAATACATATCCCGGTATCCTGTAGTATACAAATAGGAATAGAATCTAAGCACATATCTTTGATATGACGGTTGTGGTTGGTTATAGTACTGAAGTTATTCAACCCCAATTTTTTATTCTTAATAATAATTATTATATATAAATAGTAGAATATTTTAGTATTAGTTTAACACCGCCCCTAACATAATTAAACCTAAAACCCTAACAAACATGAAAGCATATGCTCCAATCAGCCCAAAAAGCCATGACCTTCGGCTACTACTTTAATTTTAAAAATGGTTGACAAAGAAATATAAGTCACAATCATGGCTAACTATAGGATCAATATGATTAAGGCTTTTTAATTTCTTATAGCAAAAAAAAAATCATCATTTTCATCATGTATATATGTTGAAATAGTTTCTTGTTTTAAGAGTAGAAAAAATTACCCCGTTTTCAAAGTATTAGAACAAAACACAAACCTATTTCTATTTGAAGACGGACCCCTTTCCACTTTTAGAAAAGGAGTTATGTATTATTCAACCAGAGGTGTGATGTATCTATGACTTGATCAATGACAAATTAATTAGCATGCTTTAAATATTTTTATTAGTTTATATTGTTTTTCTGTTTGGGTGTGTACAAAAGTGGTGCTTTTGTCTTTTGATAAAGTATATGTAGAAAGGTGAGAGAAGTGACAAATGCTGATGATGGTCCTAATGTGACATATGTTTCTTTGGTTAATTAATTAACAAACATTTAGCAAGCAGGCAAAGTGGAAGAAGAGGTTGAAATTCATTCTTGTCATTACTTTGTCATTGAAATGTCGCTGCCTTTTTTTTTTTCAACAAATGAGATTCATTATTCATTAAGCCACACGCATCAGATCCTAATTTCACCTCTTTTCCCTTTTTAAATACATAGGACAAATTAAGTGGTTCACAGTGATTCCAACAGTTAAGATTTAGCTTTTGTGGGGTAAATTGTTTTTGTTTCTTATTACATCACACCTTTGTTTCTTCAAATGTGAATTAATTTGTGCATAAAGAAACAAAATATTATTAAGAAAAATACAAAAACCTCTCCACGTATATATCTTCAACTTCTTAATTTCTGTTTTTGGGTGGTGGTGGTGGGTTTTTGGGGGGGGGGGGGGGGGGGGGGGGGGGGGGGGGGGGGCGGTGGGGGTTGGTTTGGGATTTGTAGTTTCACTAGTTATAATTCAACCAAAGATGGTATAAGCTGTGGTAATAATTATTCATTACCCGTTTGGGCCAATGACCTGAAGTCTTGAACGAGTCTTAATTCTATATTCATGAAGCATTTCAAAATAGTAAAATCCATATATATGCCTTATGGTAGAAGGTACCTAAGTTCGAGTCTCTATAAGCTTCTGTTAGTAGATAATATGTAAGTCCGAAAGCTCTATATATAAAATTCAATTGATCTCTAAATCCTCTGAAAGATTGGTGATTTACCCTAACTTGCTCATAAACTTGTTGGGCCTATTGTACAAATTCACCCTTGAACTTTTGCGAATGGAGCAAGCAAGCCCCTGAACTTTTAATTTGATCAATTTGATATTTAAACTCTCAATTTTAGTTTATTAAGCCTTTGATTGGATGAAAAATACTCACTAGATTGACGATGCTATCACCCTTCCTGCCACATCAACCAAAATGGCCATGTGGAAAATCCATGTGGATGCAGGACCCACATGATTGAAAAGCAAAAAAATAAAGGAAAAAAATCCCTTTTCATCCTTCTTCCTTTCTGGTTTACTTAGATTATCTTTCCTCTTTTTTTTTTCTTTATGATGCTAGAAACACAATCATCAAATCACTTGTTCCTCCCTTATTCCTTTCCTTCCTTTCCCCTTCTTTCTCTTCCTTTCTTTCCTCGATGGCCTCCTTTACCTATCTACTGGCCGATGCTACCTGAACCTCTCACTGTCGACCACCCAACCTTGATCCTTCTTTCCCCTACTCCTCTCTACTGCTGATGACCAACTCGAAAAAATTTATATGTTTTACAATATGGGCTTATGTTATTTTATTTTGATTATGGACTTTTTCTTTGTTAATTACTTGATTTCTTTGTAATGTTGAGTTGATTTGATTTATTTGTTAGATGAGTTGAGTTGTTGTTCTTAGCTTATTTGAGTTGCTGTTTTTTTTACACAAAAAAAAAAGATTTAGGGAAAGAAAGCTTTTTTGGGTTTACGGTTCCTTATCTCAACTGGATTCTTAATTATCTAAGTTTTGAATTTAGACAGTGTTTCTGGCTAGAATTTTCTTAAAAAAATTGTTCACCTGGTAACTCTCACAAGTACACATGGATTTTCGGTTAGAGGCCGATTTTTCTCAATCCCAATGGTGAAAGGAGATCCTTAAGGAATGAGGAAAAAATATTGAAAAATCATCACCACCCAACGATGGACGGTGTCGGATTGGAAAGTTAAAGTTTCAGGGTTCGTGTTAATTTTTGAAAAGTTACAAGCATTTTCGAGGAAAAATAAAGCCAAAATCATGATAATTAGGAGGTTGGAAGGGTTTGATCTGTGCTTCTTCAGCATGAATTGAGTTCGCGATCGTCGATCAATGACAGTCAACGATGGCTCCAAATGAGGAGGTGGTTACCGGGTTACCGGGTTCTGAGTTTTTTTTAATGTTCTGGGTTTTGGTTGAAGTTTCGGAAAGGATGAGGAGATGTCACTGTCCAAAAGGGGAGCCGTAAATCCCACATTGGTTGTGTACTAGAGATAGTCTTAGGATATAAGGGATCACACCACCATTAACAAGTGAGGCGTCTTTTGTGGGACAAAATCATGAGGTCAAGAGGGTCAAAGTGGACAATACCTCATAGATTGGTGTGAGCATGTGACAATTGGTAATCAGAGTCAACTCTGGGGGTACTAGCGATGTGCCACTGAGGGCAGTGGGCCCCCTAGCAACAAGGGCACTTGTGAGGCGCCTTTTATGAGACAAAACCATGAGGCCAAGAGGGTCAAAGCAGATAATACCTCACAGATTGGTATGACCTCGTGACAGGAGAAGATCTATAATTTAGAGAGAGAATAACGTAGAAAGAATGTCGTGGATTTCCACATGGCTTTTTTTGCTAACGTGGCAGGTAACTGACAATCCAGTTAGCTTAGTCAGTATTTTCTATCCAATTAGGGACTCATTTAAGCAAAGTTGAGAGTTTGATGTTAAATTGATTGAATTAAAAGTTCATCGACTTATCTGCTCGATTCAACAATGTTTGAGGGCTGTAATCTGTACAATAGGCAAAACTCTTTTTTGACAAAAAAATGCTATATTCTTCTTTTGCTATAGGAAGAAAAATACGGAGATGCACATGGTTCACATGCATAAACGTGTGAATCACATTGACTTAGGCTCCCTTTGGCACAGCAATGAGATTGACTATGGTGACATTAAAAACAATAGTAGCTGTGACATTAGTTATTGTAGCGATGGGATTATAATTTGAATAGTGAGATTAAAACCAACGATAATAAAATATGTGTTTGGTGAAAGCAGCGGTGGCGGTGAGATGAAAATAAAAAATTATCATTAAGGGTATGACCATATAAGTGCATTATATATGATTTTTACTTGTTATATTATTAACTTTACATATGTATATATTTAAGTATTATTAATATTCAATTAATACATTGTAATTAATTAATAATTACTATGATTTACTTATTTATATTAAAATTTTAATTTATTCAGACTTCTATATGTTTATTTTTTATTTAAAATTTATAAATTCATAAAGTTTAATTAGATAGCACGAAAATTATTTACACATATTACTTGATATTAAATAAGAGCTTTAGATGATAATAGAATTACTTCTTTATCATCAACACAACGTGGTTTGACTGGTTGTGTGTAGGAAGTAGAAAGAACAAGAGGAAATTTAGGAAGAGAAAAAGTCTGGAACCTATAAAACCTAAGGGTAATTTTGACTTTTTATTAAAATTATAGGGGTAACTAAGGAATGAAAATATGGGAAGGTGGTGCAATTGAAGAACTGGAGGTTTTTCTTGCACTGGAAAACTCAAGTTTCAATTGCAGGGAAAGAGAGCCACATGGGCAATTGGGCTGCAGTGAAAAATACAAGCTCGCGCTTGCTACATTTCAGCGTGTCCAGGGCAAAACATGCCGTAACACCGTGCCAAAGGGGCCTTAAATTTGAATGGTGCCAAATTGAAAATTACTATATCCCTTTCTAGCTTCTTCTCTCAAAATCAAAGGAAAAAAAAGGAAAGAAAAGAAAGATGTGTGTGAAGTTAATTACCCAAACAAAAACCTGCCGACCAAAAGTGCGCATTTATTATCCTGATATCTGTGGGAGATATTAATGTCCTAAAGGGCTTTTATAAATTCCAACAAGTTGTTTCCATCATTTTGGCCGCACATATAGTCAAGTCTCTCTCTTCCCTCTCTCTTTCGTATTCATTTGGGAGAGACTTTAATAAGTTAATATAAATATACAGGCCAACAAACACACAAAAATAGTGGTAGGAATGTAAGTTAGGGATGCGAGTGCAGGTCATTTTCATGGGTGGCCATGCAAAGAAGATAGATGAGGAATTGGAAGGGGCCAACCCAAAGAAAGGTGAATCACAACCAAGCCCTGATTCTATTCCCCCCTCCTCTGCCTTTAAATTGGACTGTGACTTCTGCTGTATCCATTTGCAGCTTTCACCAATCCAATTTTTATTTTTATGGGTCTTCGGCCACCACTCCCTCTTGAAAGCTACCACAACATTATTCAATCTAAGTTTTCACATTAATTTGTCATTTCTTCTTCTCTTTTTTTGGTGTGTATATATATTTATATATATATATATCTTCAGCCTAGCTGTCTCATTAGATTATTCATGAGTACCCAAAGGCTTATTGCTAAAATTTTATGTGAATTTTCATTAACAATATAACAATAACCCTAAAAGCCTAAGAAGGCAATGCATGCATGAACCGACAGATGGATGGAATTTACATGTTTAATTTATTCAAAATACTTGTTAATTATAATTAAAAAAAACTAATTCAATATGATATTGTTTTCCGTATAATTTAAACTTTCGAAAAAGATTATGATATTATTCATATGTCTTGCTATAAAATATGTACTAATAAATTATATTATCATGTTTACGAAACAACCCGATATTGTTTAGTCCAAATGTGATGAATTTTGGTTTTCTTTTTCCCTTTCAAGCAAAAAGTTTTATATATAAAAATGTTAAACATTTGACTGGTTGACAGGAATCAACAACTTTCAATAAATTTGGGAAATTTTAATTAAAAAAATCAAGTGGAATTAAATTATGCAACCCTAGAATGGATCTCTAATGCAATTCATTGAATGCCTGAAGTCCTACTGTTATGTTTCGTTTATTTAATACTCACAATAATATTTTTGTTATGAAAAACAGCATGATTTGATTGATTTCAATTCCTCAAAGTCCAATAGTAAATGATTATATCCCTCAAAGTGTCAGCCAGCAAAACCACCCTGTAATCATTCAGAGATGGTATATACTAGTATTAAGAAAATAAATTGAAAAAATAAATAAATAAAAATGCCGAGAATTGTGTCTTTCACAAAATTTCATGAGAAAGGGTATTTTCAAGCCGAGATTAAAAATAAAGCCGAGCCAACACATCCTGCTTGTTTTCAAAGCCACCAATCGTACGCACCGGTCAATTTAAACACACTTTTCACTATTCTTTGTGTTTCAAAATAATGATTAAAACTATTTTACAAAATC
The DNA here is from genome assembly GCA_030664755.1 of Microcos paniculata. Lineage (NCBI taxonomy): Eukaryota > Viridiplantae > Streptophyta > Magnoliopsida > Malvales > Malvaceae > Microcos > Microcos paniculata. Next base: position 37,382,016 of record CP131459.1, on the reverse strand, counting down.
AAGAAAAATATGTTTTTTTTTAGTTTTAAGCATTTTTTATTTAGTTTTTTATAGTGTCTTCTATTTAATTTTTCTTTTATTTATGATCAAAAGAAAAAAAATAGAAAAAATATGTATTTAATAACAAGAATAATAGAAATCTACAATAATATTACACTGATTTTGTAAAAGTGACAAATATTTTGAAATAAGAAAACTCTCAAAAGTGGCAATTATTTTAAGATAGATAAAATATTTTATAATATTAAAATTTTTTATTAAATTAAATAATCTTTTCATTTACTTACTTATTTTATTCCTCATTTAATTTTTCTTAAATTTTAATCAAATAGAGAAGATTGAGAGGAGATATACATTAAATAATAAAGATAATTTTAGAAATATACAATAATATTACATTGATTTTATAAAAGTAACAAATAATTTGAAATATATATTTTTTTAAAATGATGCTCTCTCCATCCCTAATTATTTGTCCACTTAAGTTTTGCACAAATGTTAAGAAAATGGGCGGAAAAATAATAGAATTTCTATTTTTGTTCTTGGTGTTGTGAGTTTTTGAATTTTATGTAAGATGTGATAGGAAAAAATTAAGGGTAAATTTGAAAACTCAAAAATTTTTGTTGTTTGTTTTAGATAATAGACAAATAAAGTGAGACTACTTAAAAAAGAAAGATGGATAAATAAAAATGTAGTATATATTTTCAGACAAAAAAAAAACACTTTCCTTAAACTGAATAAGTAATAACTAATGAAGAGTAGAGTAGTTCACTCTCGAAACTAATAACTCTTTAATTCTAATTTAATATTGTATTAAGCAATTTGAATTTAAAAATGAAATTATTTAATTACATTAAGATTAAGGGTAAATAATAACAATATAAACTTTGAAAGTAAAATTTTAATATTTCTTTTTATTAATGCCATTTTTTTTTTAAATATACGACCGAACGGCGTATTCTATCTATTTCAAGTTATTGAAAAAACAAAAATTGCAAGAAAAAGAAATACACGTTGCGAAAATAAAAGTTTCCCTCGTGTCGGTAATAAGTAAAGTTGTTCCAGCTAGATGGGACCACCTTAAGTTAAAGATACGACACGTGTCAATTTCCCCAGTTTGACAGCTCATCGTCGATGATTGAGGGGACCACTCTCCGATTTTTTCTGCTTTTAATAATTACTAATATTAAATGGTTTTCGTGTTTCCGGTTTTGCCCAGCCTCCGCTCCAATCGGTCTTAAGTCTTAACCTTGTACCTCGTGCGGAGTCGCTCACGTTTTTCCGCGTGCCACGTCGGAATATTTTTTTTGACATGATGTGATCACGTGACTCGCACACGTCACACACCTTCACCTTGTCGGGTTTTGATTTTATTACCTCTCGCTTAGCCCTCTGCTTTTCTTGTGAGTGTGTGACAGCCTGTTCCTTTTTATTAACGACAATGCCCATATTTTTTTTATTATTTTTAATTAATGTGCTCTTACTTATGGGCTATCTTCTATTATATGGTTAGGGTACCAACCATTCTTTCGGAATATATATAAATAAAAATGATTGAATCAAATTTCATTTGAATAATTATAAATAAAAGTCTTTCAAATACATTAATTTTATGAAATTCAATTTAATTTAGAGTGATGATTTAAAATCATCACGAAATTATTTTTCTAGTAGTTATCAACGGTGAAAGTACCCTTCAAATTCTTATAGTATATAAATATGTTCAGTTTAATTCCTATAATCAAATTGGATCAATTAGTCCTTGTGTTATTAAAAATTGAATAATTAAATCCTTATATATTACAAAATTAATCACTGTCATTAAAATTAACGATGTGATAATAATATGGATATGATCGGATAAATTAAGATATTAACTAATACGCTTGGTATTGATGTATCACTAATAGGTCATTAAAATGTCAAAATAGTGTCTGTATCTGTGATAAAGCATACCACATACTGATGAGCAATGCCATATCAGTGCTAGGCATATCAATTTATGGCTTAACTTATCATATCATTATCCTGTTAGTAATTCTGAAAAGTAGAAATTAGTCCTATAATAGTAATCCTAATGATTAAAATTGATTATGTGATCTAAAACGACTGGATTGTTCTATTTTTAATAGTATAGGGACTAAATTGATCCAAATTAGAGTACAATAACTAAATAGAACATCTTTATATAGTATAGGGACTTGGTGGAGACTTTTACCAGTTATCAACACAATAATTTGACAGGCTACCCATGAATAGTAGAATGTCATTCATTTTCTACTTGATATGAGATAAAGAGGACTAGAATGGTTAGTCATTCATTTTCTTTGATATATTTGAAATGTGCCCCTTGCTTCCTCTCCAGTCCAAAATGAGTTCGGATGGGGAGTCCTTATATATGAATGTATGCTCGTTACAAGGATTGAAGAACATTACGCGGGATTCAGTTAAAATAGCACTTTGTCATGGTTTGGGGTTTGATGATAACATGTTCTCTTAATTTTATTACTTTCTATGCTGTATAGACAAAGTAAACCTACATAAACTGTATAACAGCTTTTTGTTGCTTTTTTGGAATAAAATTTATAAAATTTTATTCAAAAAAAATTATTTTACTAGTACAAATTTTAAATGCACTTAAAACTAAAATTAAAAAAATCTTATATGCTTAATATTTTATGGTAATAGTTTCAAACCAAGTTGGGCCGAGTCTAATAAAGGTTACCCAAAGCCCAATCTACTATAAGACATGTTTACTAAAATGTGAAGTAACAAAAATAGGACCTCTACCTCTTGGCCTAGTGGCTAAGAGGCTTGAGAGGTCACAAGGTCAAGGGTTTGACCCCTGCTATCCCTCACTCCCAGGTCTTAATACATCATATTGTACAAAAAAAAAGAACAAAATTAGGGATTCTCACCTTATTACTATCATTTTAAAAAAAATTTAAAAAGATATTTTAATTCGAGTCCTCACAATTTCTATTAGTATGAAAAAGAGTTCATAAATTTCCATAAGGATTGTTGGCAAAAATTTTTTTTTTCCCAATAGATTGATAACTTACTTTGACTTTGACCTTAGAGGTAGAGTATGTAATCTCTTTCATGCTTCTACATTTATTGACAAAACAAAACAAAAATGTTAGCTACCAGTTTCACACAAAATACACGTATGAAAAAGAATTAATATGAGTTATTATTATTATTATTATTTTATTAAGGGCTGGTGACTGGTGAGTTGCAAGCCACGTCAAGGTAGCCAAGGATTCATCCACGTCATCAATAACGATAAACTGATATAAGCAAGATAACAGAAATTTGGAACAACAAAACGTTTTAAATTCAACCATTCCATTCCTTTCTCTTCACTTTAGAATCTCAGTTATGGCGCCATCTTTGCTTCATTTGAAGACTTCAGTTGTTGCCGTGGCGTCTGTTGTTCAAGGTGCTGAGCCTGACAACGTAAGTAGAGTTCAACTCCCCGAGAATACTAGGAATTCACGGGTCCTTGTCCTTGGCGGAACTGGTCGTGTTGGAGGTTCTACTGCCACCGCTCTTTCCAAGCTTTGCCCCGACCTTCGAATTGTTCTTGGTGGTAGAAACGGGTTAGAGAACGAAATCCCAGTTTTTGATTGTTTGGTTGATGAGGAAAATGGAAGGAAATTGTGTAGGGAACGAAGGGTTTCTTTGTTAATTCGCTGTCTTTTACTCTCTAGACTCTAGTTTGAATTGCATGCGAATTCTGAGATTTTGGTTTGTTTAGTATATATGTTGAATTGATGGCAATTTCTATTTTTGGTTGAAAGGAAAGTTGAGGGATAAAGGGAGGAAAATGCTTGTTTGCTGATAAAAAGGGAAGAAAAGGAAAGTGTTTGCTGTGTTCTTTTACAATTCAAAAGTGGATGATCACTTTTATAAGTGATTTGACTCCATGGAATGGAATAAAGGGTCACATTAATTTTAACCTTTCGTTTTCATTGTTGCTTTAACTACTTTTCTTGTTGTGCCATCTAAACTTCCCTTTGACATTAACCTCATTGATGGTTACATGAGATTTGGCAGCACCTGGCTATAAAGATAACGAAATAGTAGCATTAATTAACAGGCAGCAATCGATCAAATTTGACAATCTTAACTACTTTTCTGTTTTGGTAAAATACATGCTATCCTCTCTCTATTGTCTACATTTCTCCTATCTGTTCTTTGACATTTGTCTTGTCTTCTGCAAGTTCCTCACTTTTTCCTTTTCAAGATGTTTATTGTCGGATGTTTGTATGTATTGTATAGGGCAAAAGGGGATGCTATGGTGGCTACACTAGGAAAGAAATCCGAGTTCGCAGAAGTCAATATCGACAACAAAGATTCATTGGAAGCAGCTTTAAGTGGTGAAGCCTCTTGTCCCATTGTTCATGTTTTCTTGGTTTGAGCCTTTACAATCCATGCATATTAAGAATTGTACGAGTTGAAGAAATTTATCTGAAAGTGGATATTTAGATACACTCATTCTTTTAAGTTTTTTTATGTTGGTCTGTGTTCAGGGTTTACATCTCCATGTTCTCTTAGGTCTTTACATTTATTGTTTTTTTCTTGAAGATTTGCATCTCTAAAATGTACCATCATGTTCCAGTTTTGGCTGTGGCATAACCAAATTGGCTGCCTTACCTCTTCTCGAAATGAGGAGATCCCAAGTTCAAGTCCACCAGTACTAACTTCCAACGATTTTATCTGGAATGTGGGAAGGATAAAAGAATAATGGAGGGATTTCGTTATAAATAAATTTAAGTATTTACCTTGACGAAAAATCTAGCTAGTTCGAATGCATCTATACCTGACGAATCCATGACTTGTTTAGACCCTTAAGAAGAACACCGGATAGCACTCGTATTTCATTCCCATCAAAACTAGTTGACCTTAATTTTATTAAATTCAAGACATAAATGAGATTATATCATTCATGCATGCCTCCCTTTATGCTTCTAATTAAGAGTTAAGCTTTACTGGCTCTTGTGCAGATGTGGATCTTGTAGTTCATGCTGCAGGGCCTTTTCAACAGGCGCAGAAGTGTACTGTCTTGGAAGCAGCCATAGAGACCAAGGTGAGGCAAAGGTAATCATTGTGTGTGAATTTTTTTCTTTATTTCAGTCATCTGTGTTTTCCTTACGTGATATATAATGGCTTTGTGTATAGTAGATGACTCTTGCTAATTTAGAAACTATTCTTGTTATTTCTTAACAGACTGCATATCTTGATGTTTGTGATGATACAAGCTATGCGTTTCGTGCAAAATCATTCAAGGATAGAGCCGTAGATGCTAATATTCCAGCCATAACTACTGGTGGAATCTATCCTGGAGTGAGCAATGGTAACTTTCCTGTTATTGTTCCGCAGTTTAAGCACACAAATTTGCTGGTATATTCAAGACAAGTGAGAACATAGGCAAAGGGTCAATACTGTGGAATGAATGAACCCTTTAAAAATATGAACAAATTGTTTTGAAAAATTAAAGTGTTCAAGGTTTCATGTGTAGCCTCAAGTACATATGAAGGTTTTCGAAATTAGGTCTGATGTTTTGGGGGTTGTCTAAAGGTTTCTGTGACTGTGTCAACCTGATCGAAACCATGGCCTATTTCACTTCCTAACCAGCTGTGACTTCAGAAGCAAAAAAAAATTAACTATGACTTATGCCAAGCTTGAACTCAGAGACATTAATATATAGTGCTAAGCTTTCGCATCTTTTATTCCGGTTACTGTGCTTCTGTTGTAATCTCATACAATTATGCGGTTTTCTACATGACAGTGATGGCAGCAGAGCTAGTTCATGCAGCAAGAAGCGAAAGCAAGGGGAAGCCAGAGAGGCTAAGGTATTTACCTTATAGGTCATCCAAGAGCTCTTCATATAAAAAATAAGTTTCCGTTTCATTCAAGAAAAAACTCAGAATGGTTTCATTTTTCTGTAAGTTCTTCTTGTTCTTATATTCACAAGCTCATATATCTTCAACATAAAGGCATAAAGTTGAAGGTATGAGAACAGTAAAGTGTTTCTCACCAATAATAGACTAGAATATTTGATTCATCTCAGATTTTAACCCCGGCTAAAGGAGCTGATTACTTCATAAATGTGCATTCTCAGATTCTCCTACTACACAGCAGGCAGCGGCGGTGCTGGTCCAACTATATTAGCCACTAGTTTCTTACTTCTTGGTGAGGAAGTGGTCGCATATAATAAGGGTGAGTATCTGTATCGGGAAAACTTTAAAGCATATAATATCCTTAACTTAAAGTGTCACCTTTCTGTGTAGAATGCATAATGTGATTTAAGTATTGCTTGATCAGGACAAAAGATCAAATTAAAGCCCTATAGTGGAATGCTCAATGTCGACTTTGGGAAAGGAATTGGAAAGAGAGATGTTTATTTGTTGTAAGTTCATTTTCTTCCTCCACTTAACTTTCTTGCATAAATCTGAGGCACCAGTTGAAGGAATTAGACATTTCCACTTATAATATCTTAAAATGCATTTTGGGCAATGTGAATCTATACTTTTGTGTATATAATTTTCGTTCTGGTTCCAAATTCTTACATTTCACTGCTTACCTTGCCTTGAATGGCATTTGGAGGAATGGCTTAGTTCTGCTTGCCTTGTTCCAGGAATTTACCTGAGGTCCGAAGTGCTCATGAGGTCCTGGAAGTACCAACTGTCAGTGCTCGATTCGGAACTGCACCTTTCTTCTGGAATTGGGGGATGGAAGCCATGACGAATCTTCTTCCCATGGTATGACCTTATATTATATAGAGTTATTATTTTCACCGAATAATTGACACGGCTGAAGTTACCCTTGAAAATAAACCTTATTTTTCTGGCTTACAAAATCAGTAATAACAACTCTGGATGTTATTTTTCATATTTGATCTGCTCAATCAAAGTCCGAAGTTAGTAACTATGCTTCTTAACTTCTTCAAACAAGTCCATCCCATTAAAAGATCAATATTGCAGGAATTTTTGAGAGACAGAAGCAAAGTCCAACAGTTGGTTCAATTGTTTGATCCACTAGTCCGTGCAGTTGATGGGATTGCCGGAGAGCGTGTGTCAATGAGGGTATGATAAAAAAAAAATAACAGAACAAACTGTAATGGCTAGCTTTGCATTAGTTGTTTTCTCCTTTAGGGACACATGTCTCAACAAAAAAGTTCACTTCTCTTCTCCAGGTGGATTTGGAATGCTCAGATGGTCGCAACACACTTGCTTTGTATAGTCACAGGAGACTGTCTGTGTATGTCTAGAGCTTCTAGAAATAAGTTCAAAGTTCAATAAAGCCTCTGCCCTCACTTTAGTTTGTAGATAGAAGGCATCGAGTCTTACAAAAGTTCTCATATAAGTTTCATTGGATGCTTTGAATCAGAAATGATGTAATATAAACTTCATTGTTTCAGAGCGGTGGGAACCTCTGTAGCTGGTTTTGCCCTAGCCATTCTTGAGGGAAGCACACAGCCCGGTGTTTGGTTTCCAGAAGAGGTACATAAAATAGTTAACTATGATGCCGGATACAAAGTATATATTCTAACCTTTATAAATATTCAAAAATTTTCATATAGCCTGAAGGAATTGCAGTTGAGGCTAGAGAAGTTCTACTCCAACGTGCTGCACAAGGAACAATCAACTTCATAATGAACAAGTATGCCATGTCCCGGAAGTTAAATTTTTACCTTTATTCACAAGTATCTGTCTCTCTCAAACTCATATTTTGGTGAACAGGCCGCCCTGGATGGTGGAAACAGACCCAAAAGAGCTTGGGTTGGGAATCTATGTATGAGACTGCCCAGAATGAAGTTCCCACAGTAGACCATATTTCTGATTCAACTTCCCCATGATGCAGCAGAGGTACTATTTTTCGACAAGTAGTCAGCATTTTCGGTATCGATGACCTGTTGATCCCAGTCATTGATCCTTGTGACCGAGCTTTATGTATCATCTCAGATGGTGGAAGTTATGTAAGTCGAGAGCATTGCAATTATTGAGACTTGAGAGTACAGTTTGGGTTGCAATCCTAAAGGGAAGCAAGTGAACTGCTCTGGAGATGTTAACCTTAACACTCTTCTAGTAATTTATGATTTTTTTTAATTATTGTAATAATTTTCAGTTATTTTAACGAATTTCTCCTCTAAACCAATTACAAATTCATCATTCAATTAATAAAGTTGAATTTCAGAAATTTTTACAATCTTACGACATTTGTTACAAATTTTACATTAGATGTTACATATGTATTTTTATCCTCGTGCACATAAAATAATGTTAATATTTTAAATTAATCAAGGAAATTATAATAGAAGATCAGAAGTCTTCTCATTCAAACTTTCACCTTTCAAAACTGTACATGCAAACATCTTTGGTTCGTGTTACAATTAATTTGAAAGCACCATAACCCTTCATCAACAAGCAATGAAATCAATCAAACAATCAATCTGGAAAAGTATAAAATTTTTTTTTGATATGAACACTCTGAGAACTCCTCGGACTTAGCGGAACATCAGCCAGAGGAAGAAAACGGCAGCGTCCTGAAGCTCCTTGCTTGGATTTATTTTATCTCAATTGTGTCTGTACATGTGACATGTTACTGGTACCTTTGTAACTTCCAGACATTCCTCTGTTAGATTAGGGTACAGAGCTAGGCTCTTTTTCTTTCTTTCTTTTTCCATTTTTCCTATTCACAAGAAAACCATTTCCTCAAATTAAAATGTCTTCAAACTTTCAACTTTGTTAGTCCAAAGCTTATGGCCATTCGCAAAACTGCCAGATGAACCCTCAACAAAAATCAATTCAGGTCCTGGCATTCCCCAAAACGTTCACGAAGGCTTGTAAAATTTTAGCCAATCTGGTACGCCCTCCACCTAGTTCATGGACAGTGGTTGGAGTCAATTACTCCCTCCCACATTGTCCCTAGCCCAAATCTGAATCTCCTAGACATCACTGTAAAACTTGATCAGATATCTCAAGGTTCTCTTCAACCATGTGGGGCCCAATTGTCAATACTATTTGTTCATTCGAGTGGCTTCTGCTCCTTTGGAGCTTGAGTAGTAATATGATCTCCGGACCTCCCTCCATGGTCTCCTATTACCACTTCTATCAAATGAATTACTTTGAGCATCTGTGGCTGCTCTGGATGTGCCTGCAGTACGTTTCTTTTGCACATTCCTTGTCTCTTCTTCAAGATCATACCTTGAGCGCTGCAGAAATACATTGTTGAAAAGATAAACAACATATTAACCCCGTAACAAAACGAAATGGGGGAAAAAAAATCAAGTGCCTTTCTGTGTACAATGATATGCAAACCGGAGAAGGACACACGTGAAGGAATAAGTCATATCAACATTCATTTTCATTCTGGAAAATCTCAGGTATACAGAAATTACTTGGAACAATTAGGTGTTCATTTACATGGATAAAGCAACTTAGAAAAATGCCTATTCGTTTGATAGCAGGCCACATCAATTTATTAGAAGATTAATAAATATGAAACCATTGCAAAGAAAGTAGTTGTGCAAATTCAATGCATTTGACATCTTGTAAACTGCGTTGGTTTGTTTGATCTTAAAGATAGAACAATCTAGAAACAGTGGTATCTAAAGTATAAACAAAGTGATTTTCCTTCTAAGATTTGTTTTAAGTGTATAATGTGAGGTACTGAAGTGCTCAGATATCAACAAGGCATCATAGTCTTCAACATATGTGTAAAGTAGCAGGGTTTTAGGAACTTTCAAAGTTCCACAATCAAACCTATAATATTCTTCAGTAAAATGCCTGCTGGCACTTGGCACTTAGCAGTTATGCAACCGCTCAATAGCATATCTCGTTGTATGCACACTATCATGAGCATCTAAAATCTATAGAACAATTTGTCAAAAAATGAAAAAAAAAAAGCATCTAAAGGACAACGCTACCAAGTGTATATAAAGATAAAAAGGTCAGAAGGATACGATAAAAGCTATTTCAATAGTGCCAAGTGTTTCAGCCAGTAAGCATCCCGTCATAGAGTCCTGCTTCTGCAAGGGATAGGGGCTTCATGGGATCAAGAAGAGATAACCCTCACCATGGAACGAGGCCATAACAAGCAAAGACCAATAAGATCCACATAAATGAAAAGCTTAGAAAGGTTGAAGCATCTTTCAGGGAAAACAAAAACCAATCTTGATTAAGTTACATAGCAGAAGAAGATTTTCTATGGTTATTGAAAATCAAATTTCGCTTTTCCTACATTGGATGATCGTGTTGTTAAGGCATAGGAATTATTCTTATGTTTCGGAAAACCAAATTTCCTAAAGACCACCACATAGAGTATCAAACCCATCAACAACAACTAAAAGAAACACTATGCCTTCAATTTTGAGTGCCAAATTATTCATTGCCTGGGATCTGCTATAACTACTGATTGGAATGAGTCCTGCCTTTCTCTCTCTTTCCCTATCAAAACCATAATCTCTTTAGTTTTCCTTTTAATCCAATTGCTCCATGTGTTAAGACAAAATTCCAACTAGGTGATAAGGGGAATACAAGGGCCTGTCGAAGATGGTTTGCCTTAAAGCATGCAGGTAAATGGCACAACCCTGCATTCAGCAACTTGCAAACCTAATCTAGAAGTAACTTGACTACTATTTGTTAGGAATCCCTAGGCAATAAATAGTTCTATATGCCACAAACATCAAATGCAGTGGATGAGAATAATGGATACCTTGATAGGGTCTGAAAGTACTGCATATGCCTCTCCAATTATCTTAAAAAGTTTGTCAGCATCCTTGTAGGCTTCTTCTCTTATCTCCTTCCAAAGCCTGTCGTCTCCATTTTCATTCCTTACCAAGGACTGAACAGCCTACATATATAGGAACCTGTCAGATTGGCACCAAACTTCGAAAAGGATGCATATAGAGAAGATAGTAGAAGAAACCTTGTCCGGATGATGTCTCAGAGCAGCTTTCCGGTATGCCCTCTTAATTTCTGCTGCTGAAACAGATGGTTCAACCCCCCTGCCATTACAATTAAAATAACAAATATGGTTAATCATAATTAAAGTTCAACATTACATAAGTATGACTCTGCTCTGCTGGAGAAAAAAAGGACAACATAATATAAAAAACTTGTTACTTTGTTTCTAGTACATTGTCTAACAAAGATAAAACTGATAATAATAATAATAATAATACTTGAAAAGGCCTAAACAAAGGGCTAACCAATGATTTACAACTAAGTTAAGCAGATAAACAACCCAAGATCCATGTTCATCTTTGCCACCTATAATCACAGATGAAAAGGAAACTTACAGAATAAGGTACATATCCAGAGGGACTTCCTTTTTGGCTTCTTCCTCAATTTCAGAAAGCCAGAGACGAGCTTGCCTCAAGTCATTGGCCAAGTTCATTGATCTGTCAGTCATTCCAATTTGATTGGTCTTTGATTCCATTTGCTTAATGAGGAGATAAATTAGTCTTTCAAGATCACTGGCTGCTTGTCCATAGTCTCTAATCATCTCATATAAAGTGGCTCGTCTAGAAATTGCCTGCAAAAGTGTGCACAATAATTATGTTACCATGAAAGTTATTGTTCAGAAGAAAATAAAATTTTCCAAAATGAATAGATATTTCTTGATGTGAGGAACTCTCAAAGACATCATATACTAAATTCATGTGTGAATTTAACATGAACTGTGACCATATATGTCATTTGGATGAATTGCACCCAAATAGACATCATATACTAAAGCAGTTTGGAGCTGCGCCTTGGCGCCTAGGTGCACCTAGGCGAGCGCCTTAATAACACAGTGTGTACGTGCTTAGTATTTAGTAGATATATTAATTCACTTTTTCCAGCCAACCTTTCATGTTGCGATACCTGGTTTTTCCAATCATATGGAAAATACAGTGAAGTGATTTAATTTCTCAACTTAAATTCATTCCACTGGTTCTTCCTCTAGAAAATTATATTCATATGTAAGAGCATAAAGTGAACATCAGTTTGGAAAAAACCTTCAAATAATTGCCATCAAGTGCTATGGCAAGGCTGCAATCAGCAATAGCATCAGTGACTTGGCCCAGTGCTTTGTACGCAGCAGCACGATTACAGAAACAAATAGCTGCAAATGGCCGTGACTCCACATTGCAAGATAGAGCAGCAGTATAATGTTCAATAGCTTCTAGGTGTCTTCCTGATTGAAATGCTTCATTCCCTGCAGCCTGCAGATGAAAGAAAATAATCGTTTAAATTCCAAAAATTTGTATCTATACACCACAAAGCATATCAGACTTCTACCAAAAGAAAGAATAGAAAATTTAGCGTTGCAAGGCAATAGATGGCACTAATTTTCTGGCCACAATTTGGATGTTGTTGTTACAACTTGGAATTGATGCAAAATCATTAAAGCTGTGCACCAACAAAGAAGAAAAATGGGCAAAAGAGAAATCTAATTTACTGAAAACGAACAAGTGATCTACCCACAACACCGATTTCGATAAAATTGTTCAGTAGCGCAGTAAAACATGCATTTTCTTTGGCCAAAAACAATTACTACCATGTTTTTTTGTTTCAAAAACATTGTTTGCCTTTGTATACAAACTAAAACGGCAACATAAAAAAAGCATGGAAAACAATTTTTCTCAATTTTTGCTTATTACTTCTGAAGCTATAAGCAAGTAGCAAAAGCAATATCCCAATGAAACCTTAATGTGAATCCCACCAATTTAGTAGCAATACACTTTTCAGATCCCGCATAAGCCTGCTAATCAATAATGCTTTTTACATGTTCTATGAGGGGCAGCTTGCAGCACTGACAACTTAATCACACTGCCTTGTAGAAAAAGAATGCTAGTCACACCAACAAAAGCACAATATTTTGAATAACTCTGCATAAACTAGAAATAGTTTTTTAATTTGTGGATGCTATACAGCATTATGAAATGGCTCAAGCAACAGTAGCACAAGTAGCTGATATATATTGGTGAATGATGAAAGATCCCATTATGCTGAACCAAGTGCAAATCCCCAGAAAACATTAGTAAAGATTTAAATATTTATAGATTTGACTAACTACTCTGACATTAGAAAACATTAGAAAACAGAGTATTACTAACTACACTGACATTTGTGGCTTTAAATATCAGAAAATATCTATAGATTTGAATTTTCTCCATATATTAGTCTTCTCCATCATTGTGCTTGTGGAGCACGAATTTTCTTCTCTCTCTCTCTCTTTTGTGCGTGTGGGGGGAAGAGAGGGGGGTGGGAGGGGTGGGGGTGTTAACTAATGGTATTAAAGAGCCCATTTCATGGCATTTTCCGCAGAAAACACATTTTTGATAAATAAATCCTTCCTAGAGTAAAGAGCATATATCAAGGAAATACCTTATGGCGTAAGAGCTCACGTACAGTAGCAGTTAATGGAATTGATGATTCCAAACTATTGCTTCCATCCCTGGACAGACTAAAAAATGTACACAATAATTATCGTACTTCTTTGCATAAACTATGATATTTTGAATAAGAAGAGCAGTGAATTTACCTATCAGTAGCAGACAGCAATTCCTCCTGCTTATCTAGTGAAGCAATAGCCTGTTCAAGCTTTCCTAGATGAAAGTAAGATTTGAAGATCAGGTGACACCGCCAAATTCTAAACGTAGAGTCCTTTGAGAATCCAGAACCATCCAGATTGGACAGTTGCCCATTGGGAATGAATGAAAGAGAATTCCTTTCAGCAGAGTCAAATGTCTGTTCACACAGTTGAATTACCTCTTCATACTTGCACAGCTGCGAGATCGCAAAAATGTTATTGTGATTCCAATAATCTTCATGTGATTTGACATATGATTAAATAGAGAGCAAACTATTGTCTTTCAGAAGTCCACATTTAGACAAGTATATATCAACAAAAAGATACGTACAACAAAAAGAGCCTCAGCTTTCATTTCAAGTAATTTTTCTGAGTACAAGCCTATTTGCAAGGCCTCATCAATTATTTTCAGTGCACTCTCTGTATCATCTGATGTTCTCCTTTGTAAAAGTTCAGTCGACTGATGCATGGATGCAGACAGTTTCTGCCAGAGAGGAAAGAACTCATCAGTCAGATCACCCTAACAGCATATAAAACAACAATGTAGAGCTGACTAAAATTATAAACTTGAAAACACTTAGAATATTTATGAAACAAATTACCCCCCATCCCCACCGATACACATGCACGTGCACAGACTCATACACACACAAAAAGAGTTGGGGAGGGGGGGTTTGGTTTGGTTTGGTTTAGCAAGAAAGCTTGAATACAGACATGTCTGGATACAAAACATAGCAAATAACAATTAAATTCTGAAAAACAGCATATTGCCTGTAAGTGAATCAAGTTACCATACAAGTTGATTTGTGGAGAATAATGATTGACATCAATGAATTATGAGAAGTCGTATCATTAAGCTACCTTTAGTATTCCACTACTTTTATACTTTCAATAACACCTTTGCTCCTCACGCTGCTGATTGATGTATTACTTTCTTCCATTGAGAGTAGCAGGAACATACAAGATTTTCAAAGAAAGTTGAAATCTCTCAATTAATTTCTCCTCCCAAATGAGTATCACCAAGAGATTAGGCAGGGCAGCTATGATTGGAAAAATCTAAATTACTTTTATAGATGAACAACATCTCCTCAATGACCAAGCTTTTTCCAACCAAAAGATTAAAGGTTCCACTTATTCACGTATAGTGGATTCATGAGCAACAGTTCAAAAGTGTCAAGCTCTTAAACTTGTTTGAACTCCAACTTCTTACAGCCTAAAGACAAAATACTGGCCCATATCAAGTCATAATCCCAAAAGGACGTTCTACTTAGTAGCATAAGCTCAAATGAAGACTACAGGCATTTATTCAGTTGGGTCTATTTCAAATTTCATTAATGTTTATGGATCTAAAAAGTGTATGGTAAGTCATAATAAATGTCACAATTAACACAGATTAGTATTAAATAAACTTGAATAAAAGAATAGCGATAGAATACTAGTTCCTGGATAATTACAACAACAAAAACAATAACAATAAGCACCTGTGCCTTTTGTAGGCCATCAGAGGCTTCTACTGCAATTTTTCGGTCCACACAAACATCACTTCCAGGTTGTAAGCACTTCCTGAAATATCGCATTGCATTCTCCACCTCCCCAAGAGCAAGGTAGCAACTGGAAGGAAAACAAATGGAAGGAGACCAGGCCGGAAGAGGAAGACAAAGGCAATAAGAAACCAGAATTAAACTAACTATATCCAGAATTGCACTTTAAATCAAATAGCTGACATGGAAATTACTAACAAGCCAACGGTCCAACATAAATAACCAGAATACACTGAAGAGCAATATGAATCCAAATAAAAATCGATATGACGAAAACAGAAAATGCAGTTGGAAATTTCACTGCATAAAATTACATATATTAATGACTTCAAAAGAGACAAATGGAAAGGCTACGTTTCAAAAGAAGCATCAAAGTAGTAACTATAACCAATTTGAAACAAATACTTATGAATCCTCATGTAACAGAGGCTTCAAAGCAAAAATTCTCCATTGTGAACAAGTCTAGTAAAGAAAATTTATAGTTTTGAAGCAGAAAAAATACCATCACAGAAAAGTGCTCAAATTAAAGAAAAGGAAACAAATGCAAAGAGCCTTACTTCGCCACTCTGAGTTGAACCTTCAAAAAGTTGGGATCTATTGCCGCGGCCTTAATACAATCCCCTAGTGCATCTTTCATTCTTCCAAGCAACATACGTGTGGCTGCACGGTTGCTATAACACAGCATCAATGCCCGGAGACAGCTTCTAGATGTCTCACTAGCAGGAATGCAGTTGATCCCTAGCGTATAATATTCCTCAGCTTTGGATGAATCCCCATTTGCATAGGCCTGATTTCCTCTGGTACATATAATTTAAACAAAATGGACTCATCAATGGAGGTAAATAATGCACAAATAGAGGTCACATATTATCAAATTATAAGATGAATCAAATATGAAATATGACAACATAAAACAATGATCTAATTAAAAACCAGGATGTTAAAAAGGAATGAAGGTAAGTTAACTAATAATAACCTCAATCGCCACTTTTCACATGATTCCTGAGTTGCAATGCTTGCACCAGTCAAATTAGGCTCATCTTTGACCTGAAGTCCTTTGTCCACTACAGAATTATCTCTAACCTTGCTTTCCAGAGTAGATAAATCCATTTTGTGGCCTCGCCCGGGGGATAAAAGTAATGAAGCTCCAGAGTAAGAAGAAAACTGTACAGATGATGATACATAAGGAATTCTCACGTTCGAACTGGGATTAGGAGAGTCAAAAGGAATTTTAGCCAGATTCTTCTTTTTGTTCTGGCGTTTTGATGATGACAGTTGACTTTGAGCAGAAGAAGATGCGGCAAAGGTGAAGTCAAACCCACTTGTATGTTCTGTATTAGAAGCGGAAACAAAGGACATCTGGCCATCACTGTCTTGCCTCTCAATATTTGATCTTGAACTGGCTTCAGTTTCAGCTGAACTAAGAGCAATATCAGTATTATCTATCTCCTCAGCTGCAGATATAAAGCTTTCAGTTTCAGCTCCAGATACAGAATCTTCTTGAAGAGCTTCAGCAGCAGCAACTCCATCAAGGACATTTCCAGAATCCTCTTTTGTTTCTTCATACTTCTCCTCCCCTTCATTTATATTCATATGATGAGTTGCAGCCACCAGTTCCTCATCTATTATATCACTTGAAGCTGCTGGTTGTGATACATAGGATGCATATTTGTTATCAATACTGAAAGACTCATCGGAAGCTACAGAAGATTCTCTTGAACAATGAGTATGGGCTAGTGTTTCCTGATAAGGCGAGACATCCATTGGTGAACAAGACTCAGAAGCCTCTGCATTATCCAGTGCACCGGTTTTACTTGAAAAAAAATCTTGTCCATGCCATAGTTGGACTGGTGTAGGCTGCTTCGACTTTCCCTTCCTTTTCTTGACTTTTGTGCTTGCACCAGCTTCTCTTTTGGCATTGAATTCCAAATTTCTATTTAATTCAGAAAATATGCTTGTCCGTAGATTTGGAGTTCTGAATTCTACAAATGGTGTTTCTATACCATCTTGTTTGGCAATAAAACCAGACTCATCCTTCTTATCTGGTTTATCAGAAGTCATGCCAAAGACATTTGCACCAGGATGGAAATGCATGGCACTAGATGAAAACAAAGTTGCTGATGCTGCAGCTCCACCAGGTCTGCTATCATTTTTAAGTTGATCCGAAGGAACTTTACCACTTGGATATACACCTCGTCCTGCTGCCTGAAAAATAAATTCTGTCTGACCTAATTTACCAAACTCAGGGAGCTTCTTATCACCCGACTTTTCAGTTTGTATATCCTTTCCAAAGACTTGTGAAGAAGAAAATCCCCTATCATTTTGACCAGTAGAATCCCCCATCACACTCCCAATACTCAACTTCCTCTCAATCTCAGCTGACAACACCTTTTCACTTTCCCCACCAAAAGAACCAGCGCTTTTACTACTCCTAAAGACAAAACCATCTCTTTCATTGGCATTATTATGATCAGACCGCTTTATTGTCAACTTCTTAATTCCATCAAGAAGCACATCAGTCGTGCTTCCAACCAAAGAACTACGTTTTTCACTACCCTTAAACACAAAATCCTTCTTAGCTCCGTCAAAAGCACCTTCACTGCCTTTAATATTTAACTTGCTCTGCAACTCATTCGGAAGTTTTTCAGTTTCCATATTTATCCCATCACAACCACCTACATTGCCACCATTGTCATTACCCCGATCCCCTTTTGAATCATCCTCGATGTTCAACTTCTTTATATCATCAGGAAGCTTATCATTAAAACCACAACTCTTCCCTATTCTCAGATTCCTCATTTCCTCCAAAACTCCTCCCTCTAAATTCCCACCCATGCCACTTCCACCAGAGGGGTTCGGGTGGGAAGGCCGGAACGGGTTAAAACCAGGACCAACCCGGGTTTCTGAACTGCCTGAAGATTTCAAATTGTGGGAATTCAATTGCTTTCTAATTTTTACAAGCCTTGGCCTAGCAAGGCCCCCAGATGGTCGTTGTAAAGAAGGTGTATTGAGGCTAAAATTGGAATTATTCTGAGCCGTATTCGAAAACCCAGAACTAAAATCACCCCCAAAACCAAAACTGGAAGATGGGTTCATTGTTTCTTGAGAAAGCTTGGGTTGAGAAACTGAGAAAGACCCAAAAGAATTCACTGTAACAGGAACAGAAGAAGCCTGACCTTTGGGAGCTGAAGAGGAAGCTCCTCCAGGGTCTAGCAACGCCGGCGACATGTCAGCCTCCGAGTCATCAAATCCAACGGCTGTCAATGCGTGTTGGATGGAAACTCTGAATTCTTGATTGATCAAAAGGTGGCTGATGGTGGGGTTCCCTTCTTTCTTATTTCATTGAACGTGCAAAAGAGAGAAAAAAGATTTTGACATTAAGTAATTTCGTTTTAAGGATGATAACAAAACACAGATTAATAAAGCAAGGTCTAGAGACAGGTAGGTCTTTTTCACGGTTTTTGAAATTTTTTTTTTAATTTATTTTGATCCTCGAATGTTGCTTTGAGAAAGCTTGCTTTTGTTCCCTTTGTTTTTTCTTTCCTCTTTTCCTTTTTTGTTTATGCTCTTTTTTTCCCCCTTTTTCCCAATAGTATTGGATTGTCATTATCTTAAAATAGAAGCTTACAACCTTGCGAATTATACAATTTGTTTTTTTGCAAATTAATGCAAGTGGATAACAATAATACATCTCTTTTACCATAGTTTTGCAGGAAAAAATATGTGAGTCTTTTAGTTCCATTCATTATTGTATATTGACATATTGGGTAACTTGTAAGCTTTTTTGAAAACTCAAGGGACTAATTAAAGACATCATATCTAACAATTTTCTGTTAAGGGATAGCAGCCTCTATTTCGAGAAAGGTAACGCTAAGGATAAAAGTAATGATACAAGTTTGATCCACACATTTTATATTTTATATTTTCCGTGGATTTTATCATTCATCCTCTTAATTGGAAAAGGATTAATATCGATTCAATAAAACCTGTGAGACCCTTAGTTAAACAATAAAATTAATGAAGGCATCATCGTCATCCATTTAGAGTTAGGTTATCTTCATAAGAAATGCACCCATCTCTAGTGTTTCCAACTGTTTGGATCCTTATGTTGGTTGGTAGAATGAAATAGGAGCCATAAATCTCTATCTTGATCAACTCAAATCTTTACTCATGTGATGCCCATAATCGTGGGAGTCGGGAGTTAATCATTGTTAACGCGGAAAAAAACATGCAAAATTAACAAGTTTTCTCCTTTTTCTTTATGGAAGTAGAGATTTTTATGAAAAACCAAGGCAAAATTCTCATGGTTTAAATTAAATTATCGGTCGAATTCTAGTATGGATATATATATGTTTGGTTTAGGTTTTTCTAACATATGCTTGAGTTACTTTTTGAATTCAACTTACCTACTAGTATACTTTTAATTTTCAGTTTTAGGCTTTTAGCTCTAAAGAAGCATTTGAGTTGGATGTGGAGTTTGAATTCCTACATTCACCACCTCCTTGGCTTCGGCACCGGCTGGAGGCTGATGCTCATGGTGTTAGATTCCCTCGTGGGTTCAAGATGACATAATTTGACACCTCCTCTTGTAACTAAAAAAAAAAAAAGAAATTGTTCATTTAATCTTTTTTTTAGTAGAGAACTCTACAAATTAACTTGATTCAACCCAATATCTATTTTTGCCATTTTTCTTTAATCATCAAATCCCTGTTTAAAGATTTGAAATAATTATCTAAGTCGGTAGTCTTAAAATTCTTGTGGAAGAATCTCTCCTACCTACAACTTTGACATTGCTTTCCCTCTCACAAAAGGTCAAACCAAAGATTATTGCTATCGTGCTATACACCATAAGTCTATGGTTTTGTTTTCCTTTCATGTCCTCTCTTGGGGTCCGACCCTAACCGAACCAGTAGGTTATGGGCTCAAGCGAGTAATCCGACCATGGACGAATTACCAAAGTTATTATGAACGTAATGCAACCCTGTACGTACTGATGGATGACGAGAACTTTGATTTCTCCTAACTGATCTGTACAAAGAAATTAACCAGGTTTTGGTCGTCTCCATTGAACACTAATTTCTACGTCAATGATAGAAACCATGCTTACTCACCCTGTAAAGTAGCCAAGATCGATAGATATCTTCACGGTTACTAGGTAGACTTTTTTTTTTTAAATTAAAAAATTAATTTTATTGAAAAGAGGAAAACCTCAATGAAAAATTACAACCAAACAACAAGATTGGTGACTATGTAAACACCCTGTTTTGCAAGAGTCAGAAAAACTATTAGCTTCTCTAAAGACATGAGTGAAGAAAACCTGTCCAAAAAAAGATTAAAGATTAAAGAGCTTGTTGAACAGATCGTTATATTTCCAAGGTCTAGTATTAGGATTCAGAACCCATGAAATAGCAGTCTTTGAATCACTCTCAATGAGAATCTTGGGGCAGGGAGAGCTGCAGCTTCAACGATGATGGATAAGGCCAGCTGGTCCAGGTTTTCCTCGAAAACCTGGTTACTCGGGAGACTTTACCTGGAAAAAGTTAACAGTTTTGAGAAGACAATGGAAACACAGGTCTATCTGCAGAAATTCCTAGTTTATTTTTCTTGTATGATCATAAATGCTTTTTCGTTGAATATTCCGATGGAGCGTTTGACGGGGAAATGAGATGTGGAAAATTGGAAGTTTGCCTCTGTCTACATACATGGAACGAAAAGATTGGACGTTGTTAAGTTAAAAGTCATCTTCTCAACTAATCTATATGGCTTCATCCAATAGAAGAACCACCAGACCAGAGCCTCCATGGAGTGTTTGACGGGGAACTTAGAAGTAGAAAATGGGGGAAGTCTGCATCTGCAGTCTATATATATTCACAGATGAAACAAGGAGATGGAGGTTGTTAAGAGTTCTATTCCCAACTAGTCTATGGATTCATCCAACACAAGAAACACCAGAGCTTTCATGGCTGCTATATTGCTGTTTTTGGGGTTTCTGATGCCTCACCTGGGAACAACAGGTACTGCTTTACTCACAAGCTAAAACCTTCAGAAAGGTTTTAATCCTCCTGTAATTTTTAAGTCTTGCACAAATAGATTTTCTTAATTTTATTCACTTTCGCACTTACTCCTACCCCGACTGTGTAAATTAAAAATCAATTATATATATGTTGCTCTCCGAAAGGTAGATTTGAAAAAGGAGTTCAAACAATTTTTTTTTATTGAAAAAATTATTCTACTTCTTTTTAATAAGTCGAGTAGGATGAAATTGTTAAATTGTGGACTGTACACGAGGATGATCCATATCTTGGTTTAATAATTAAAAAAAGAATTATGCTTGCTTTTCTTACACGGTAGAGATTTTATTTGTGGGGTATTTTATATGTCCAATAGAGATATAGTCTTGCAAGCAGCTTAGCTTTTGCATGAGATTTTCATTAGTTGCCAACTACTAAAAAGGATGTGTCATGTGTGCCCTTGCCATAAGGGAAGGCTTGATGAGTTGCTTTTCCGCCAGAATGACGGAGGCTCAATGAGTTGTTTTTCGTTTTTCCCCTTTTTTGGAGGGGGCAGGAGAATAAGCTAACATTTGATCTTGGCAAGTCAGGGCCTCGATCTGGCTCTATTCCGCATGGTTTGCTGCTGATCTGAGTTTGTCCAATATGTTGACCACAGCTAGGGCGATATATGAAACGCTTGCATTTTCGGGAGTGCTAACGTACCGAGTGACTGATCTTGACCTGATTTTATATGTGTAGGTGCACAATCCATAGGCGTCTGCTATGGCAGAAATGGAGACAACTTACCATCACCAGCAGAAGTTGTAAGTCTTTATCAATCAAATGGCATTGGAAAGATGAGAATTTATGATCCACATCAGGAAACCCTCAACGTACTTAGAGGATCCAACATAGAACTCATCCTTGATGTCCCTCTTGACAGTCTCCAAAGTCTTTCTGATGCTGGAGCTGCAAATGACTGGGTCCAAAAAAATGTTGTGTCCTTCTCTTCTGATGTCAAATTCCGATATATTGCAGTCGGAAATGAAGTTTCACCTACTGACCAACGCGCAGCCTTTGTTCTGCCTGCCATGACAAATGTTCGCAATGCTCTAGCAACAGCTGGTCTACAAGACCAGATTAAGGTCTCAACAGCAGTAGCCTCATCTTTGCTTGGAAAATCCTCTCCTCCATCAGAGGGCTCATTTAGTGACACTGCAAGTTCATTTATAACTCCAATCATCAATTTCCTGGCAAGTAATGGGTCACCACTTCTTGCTAATATATACCCCTACTTCAGCTACAGAGATGATCCGATTAATGTACGCCTTGACTATGCCTTGTTCAAAGCTACTGAAGTTGTAGTATCAGATGGTCAGTATAGTTACCGGAATCTCTTTGATGCATTGGTTGATTCACTTTATGCTGCTCTGGAGAAGACTGGAGGGGCTACTGTGAACATTGTTGTATCGGAGAGTGGTTGGCCATCTGATGGCGGAAATGCAGCAAATGTCGATAATGCAGGCACTTATTATAGGAACCTGATTAGTCATGTGAAACAAGGAGGGACACCGAGAAGGTCTGGTCAGGCTATAGAAACATATCTGTTTGCCATGTTTGATGAGAATCAAAAAAGTGCAGGGGTTGAGCAACACTTTGGTTTGTTCCTTCCCAGTAAAGAGCCCAAGTATCAAATCACTTTTGGCTGAGGATCCCAAAGGGCCATTTTAGCGACCTTAATGCGTGTTGAATTTAAAATAAGAGTGCCTTCTGCCCTGGTCTTAATTCACATGCTGTACTGTTTTCTTACTCTTCTAATGAAATACAGAAAATATAGTTAAAATTAATTCTATGATCACTAATTTAAAACAATTCAAGTAATTGTGTATGTTCACAAACTTAGCCTAATTAGGGATTCGGGTTCCTCTGACCATGAAATCAAGAGGTCTGGGGCCAAACTAACCTTATATATCTAACATTCTTGGCTTGAAAGCTGACTAGTCTATCTTACAAGGCAAAACTCTTCATACAAAGCATTTACATTCGCAAGAGAAATTATTACATAGACTCGGCCTGCCAAGTTAGTGGTGTCTCAATCATTCAAATTATGCAAACTCATAATAATTAATTCCTAAATTTTAATGAAAAATTTAGCTACACGTTTAACCCTAATTTTTTAAAAATATAATTTACCAGCTAAGTCCTAAAATTTAAAATATTATTAGGGAGGGTTTTAATATTGTAGGATAAGTTTTGAATTACTACAATCTTAGTAGTTAGGACTACCAATAGATGTCATGGCCGGGCATAAACCCTTTCTTACCACGTAATCCTAGCTAGTTACATTATGAATAATTATCGGATTATTATAGTTGACTCGGTAAAAAAGTTACTACACATAAATAGTCAAAATCGTTTGAATGCCATAATCAAAGGATCTGATGATTGATTGAGAAATTTCTGACAGCTCGATTGATCTGATTGCCTTGAGTTTCCTTCATCATTTCTGATCATAATTGCCATGATTGCCCCGAGTCCTGCATTAACTCCTTTGATTTTCAGGAACTGAGAATTGATTGCTCCGACTTATTGTTCCAAAGTACACGTGACAAACGAGATCTGCTGACTACTTTCAATTTTCATCACACTATAATCATGAGAAATTATTATTAGATGATTGGGTCCGTCCCATTACTTCAATTATAAAATCAATCAATAGAATTTTATCAACTTAAAAACTTTTTATATATCTTTTAAAATCCTACCTTAATAATATTTTAAACTCTACTTAAAACTCGAGGTTAAACCTTACTCTAATATTTCATCTGTCTCTTATTATCTGTCTCATTTTGAGATTTTTTTTGTCTCTTATTATTTGTTCCTGTCTTAGTATTAATTGATAGTTTTTCAAATTTACCCTTCCACGTACTCTCTCTCCAAACTTGCTGGTTTTGTCTCAACCAGTGAATGTAAGAGAGAGACAGAGGGAAAAGAGAAGCTAGCCTAGAGATTGGAGAAGGATGAAGAGGAGAGAGAATAAATGGGAAGAGAGAGGGGGGATAAAATTGGAAAGTAAATGTAAAAATATATAGGATTTTGAATCCTAACTGATTTTATTGCCCTGTATGAAGCAGTTAACAGGACAGATAATGAGGGAACTGATTTTATTGCCCTGTATGAAGCAGTTAACAGGACAGATAATGAGGGACAGAGGGAGTAGTATTTTAAATTCTATACTTCTAATTAAAATCTGAGGTTAAACTTTATTTATTATTTTGAGTCCATAAAATTATATTGGTTGGTCCCATAATTAACGTGATAGGACAAATCTATCTAATTATCATTTCTCCCATACTCATACCATAAATATGCATGATGAGTAAATCTTAATATTATTCCTATTCACCACGTTTGAGTAATCAAATTTAAGAGCAATTAAAAGGGGTTCATCAATAATTAGCATAAAAGTCGGCAACTCTCCATATATATATTGACATTCAAGAAGACAAAACATATGCACAGCTTGCAGAGTGATTCTATAAGAAAATAGATTTTCGGCTACTTCCGCCCCACTATATCTACATGGAGTATTTCCTAGGTGCAACAAGTCGCAAAAATTTCATGGTTGCCACATATCTGATCCTAGGAATTTTTATATCATGCGGCCACACCATAACAGGTTCAATTCTCTCTTTCTCTCATCATGTAATTGCAAATTTTCTGTGAATGTGTGCCTACGCAATAATTTTATAATTAGAGTGACGATCCTATATAGACTCAGTTCCGTGGGAGTTATCATGAAACCAAGACGTGGCACAATTATAGCTACATATATAAACTAAATCCTACCCCAATAAATATCACTAATTGGAAATTTACCCTGAAAATTTTTTAAAATTTTTATTTGAAGCTAAACTTTTTCAAACTAGTGGCTAAACTTAGTGCCACATCTTGGTTCTGTGATAACTCCACGGAGCCGAGTGCGTGGGATCATTTCTCCTAATCTGTACGTAAAGAGGTGATTCAACCACTAAAATTATGCCAACTTAGAGATTTTCCTATAATTACTAGTAAAATTCTACCCCAATGATATACCTAAATTTCATATTGACCCTGAAAAATCACTTTTTTTTTAACAATTTGGGGCTAAATTTGTAACTAAATTTTGTTACAAAATCTGTCACTAAATTATTTGATAAAATTTAGAAGTTATTCTAAGTTGACATAATATTAGTGGTTGGGACCAATGCTTACATGGTAGGTCAGGGCCTGTATAATAATATCTCTTAACATAGAGTTCTTTTTTAATTTTTTACCCTAATATATAGTTCCATCATCTTCTAATCGCATAAATTTATATATGTTAAAAAAATTTGTGTTGCCATAAAAATAGTGCTAATTTAAAGTTCAAATTCATAATTAACGTACGGAATTTGATGTATCAATAAAAATGAGAACTGAAATACTATATTATATTATATGATTTCTATGTGATTTTAGGTGCAAAATCAGTTGGTGTATGCTATGGAAGAATAGCCAATAATTTGCCATCCGAGCAAGAAGTAATAAATCTCTATACGTCGAATGGCATTGGGAAGATGAGAATCTATGATCCAGACGAAGCAACTCTCCAGGCTCTTAGAGGAACAAACATAGAATTAATTCTCGGCGTTCCAGATGAGGACCTTCAATCCCTTGCCACCGACAACTCAGCTGCAATTTATTGGGTTCAAAAAAATGTAGTCACCTTCTCACCAGACGTAAAATTTCGCTACATTGCTGTTGGAAACGAGGTAAAGCCGAGTGATGCAGAAGCTCAATATGTTCTCCCTGCAATGAAAAACATTTACAATGCTTTGGTATCAGCAACTTTAGATGGTCGGATTAAGGTTTCGACATCGGTAGATACCTCTTTATTGGGCAATTCTTATCCTCCCTCGGTAGGTTCTTTCAGTGATAGTGCAAGTTATCACATAAATCCAATCATCGACTTACTGGCAACGACCGGAGCACCACTTCTTGTCAATGTCTACCCTTACTTTGCCTACGTTGGTGACCCGAGCAGCATCGATCTTAGCTATGCCCTATTCACAGCTCAGAGCACTGTGGTGCAAGATGGCTCAAACGGGTACCAGAATCTTTTTGATGCAATCTTGGATGCACTTTACTATGCTGTGGAAAAAGCGGGCGGTGCCAATGTGGAGATTGTTGTATCAGAGAGTGGTTGGCCATCTTCTGGAGATACAGCTGCAACTGTTGACAATGCAAGCACTTATTACAAGAATTTGGTCGATCATGTTGACAACGGAACTCCCAAGAAGCCTGGACAACCAATAGAAACATATCTGTTTGCGATGTTCGATGAGAATCAGAAGGGTCCTGCTGAAACCGAGCGCCATTTCGGCCTCTTCTACCCTGATATGCAGCCAAAGTATGGAGTCAGTTTCATTTAATTTCCACAAGGGCAATATAAAGAGAAGGAAGCAGCGGTCTTGTTTTCTTCCTCTCCCTAGCTAATAATTAAACAGCCAAAGTATCAAGTAGTTTTAGCTTAGAGACTAATGAGTCTATCTTTGAATTATTTCTCAGTTTCGGGCAGGTTGAATTTGAATAATACGGGCATGGCCCTAGTCTTAGGCTCTTTACTTCATTGTTTGCCACTTTAATTGGTTTCAAGTGGCATTATGTCTTAATCACGGAGGTTGGCTTTATTTTGGGTTCCGAATTCTGATTGAAGATGGCATTAAAAAACATAAAGACTGAAAAATTCTAATAAGATAAAGATGTTGAGGAAAATAGTTAAAGATCTGCTGGAAATTTAAATTGATTTCAAGTGATATTATGTCTTCATGAAGTTTGTCTAAATTTGGGGTCTGAATTTCTTATTCTTATCAAAATGAGAAGTCCAAATGAGACAGATCAGGTGAATTAGAACATCCTTTCTATACCAGTAAGCCATATTCCTTGAATCATACCAAGAGCCGTTCCACTTTTTTGTTTTCCTGGGTCAACATTCGATTTGGACAGGGCCAGAGAGAGAGTTGGGCCATGACCCTGGATTCTCCATTATCAACCATTAAGTCTTTAAGCCATATATGTGATCCTTGTCAGCAATTTTCTCGCTGTGAAACTCTCAGCTGTCACCATTAATTTGTGTAAAGAAAGTGCAGATTGAGGGAGGAAATGTGGCAGAGAAGAATTTCTGATTGTTTTGAGTTTTGCTTGATCAGGTCTTAATTTAAACTTTAAACTCCCTTGATTTGAGGGAGCTTATTTTCTGTCACACGGTATCAATATCATATCCTAAATTAATTCAAATTTGCAAAAAACCAGTTAGACAATCAAGGAGCAATAAAAGGGGTTCATCATCATTAGCAATGTAACTAGGTAATTAACTCTCTCCCTCTCCTTGTCTCTCTCTACATATAATATCTATTTAAACTCTTGCTGGAAGTTGTAGATGCAGACATTTTTCTATATTCAAATTCTCTGTTGATCTCCATTTAATATTTCTAACATGGGTATCCTACATGCAACAAGTGACAAAACTTTCCTGGTTGCCATATTTCTACTTCTTGCAACTTCCATGTCCAATGGGCAGAATACAACAGGTTCCTTCTCTTTCTTTATCTCAGTTTTGCTTTATTTCATATCCATAAGATCAATCTCAACATGACAGGGGAGATGCAGGTTTTTTTTTTTTTACCCAAAGGAAAAAATAGATATTAATAACGAAATTTTCCACCAAAAAAAAAGATATTAATAACGAAAGAATAGGGTTTTAGTTACATCACTTGGGAGAATTAAAAGCTGAAGTCATAAAGAGAGACAGCTATTTTAACATTTAGGTTAATGTTCTTCAGATATTAAACCTTATATTTGGTTCTATGTAACATTTAGGTGCACCATCCATAGGCGTATGCAATGGAAGAATTGCCGATGATCTGCCCTCGGAGCAAGATGTTGTAACTTTCTACGAAAGCAATGGGATCGAGGCAATGAGAATCTATGATCCAAATCAATTCACTCTCCAAGCCCTTAAAGGAACAAACATACAACTAATTATCGGTATCCCAAATGCTGTCCTTCAATCGCTTACAAATCCCTCAGCTGCAGACGATTATATCAGCACAAACATTGTGTCCTACTCACCAGCTGTCAAATTTCGCTACGTCTCTGTCGGCAACGAAGTGAAGCCAACTGATCCAGAATCACAGTATGTTCTGCCTGCAATGCAGAACATTTACAGTGCCTTGGTGTCAGCGAACTTACAAGGCCAAATCAAGGTGTCTACGTCAGTCGAACCAACTTTGTTAGGCCAATCTTACCCTCCTTCGGCAGGGATGTTCAGTGGAGTTGCGAGTCCTTACATAACACCAATCATCAATTTCTTAGCAAGCAATAAATCACCTCTTCTTGCCAACATCTACCCTTATTTTAGCTACATTGGTGACACGAAGAACATAGATCTTGGCTTCGCCTTGTTTACATCTCGGGGAATTGTGGTTCAAGATGGATCACTCGGGTACCAAAATCTGTTTGATGCAACGTTGGATGCTTTCTATTCTGCTCTTGAGAAAGCAGGGGCTGCAGACATGGAAATTGTGGTGTCAGAGAGTGGATGGCCATCGGATGGTGGCATGGCAGCAACTGCTGAAAATGCAGAGACTTACTACAAGAATTTGATCAATCATGTTAAGAATGGTACCCCAAGGAGGCCAGGAAAGCCTATAGAAACCTATTTGTTTGCAATGTTTGATGAGAATCAAAAGGGCCCGGCTACTATTGAGCGGCATTTTGGCCTATTCCTCCCTAATAAGCAGTCCAAATATCCAATTAAATTCATTTGATTGAGAGTGCTCACTGTTAGTATTGAACCTTCCCTCTGAATTTTAGGTTCCTCTTAATTTTCTGGTGTAGTCTTAAAATTTTATGGGAATTTTACTTAGTGCTGCATTCTTTTATGTAATTTGCTTAATTTTAAATGAATACTAATGCAGTCCTCTTTTACCTATTAGTCATTCATTTATGAGTTTATTTTTAAAAATATACTAGTATATATATTTTTTGCTTATATGTTGGAGTTTACTATGATTCGAAATGATCAAAAAGAAAGAAGCTTGGTTGACGAAGTTTCTCATGCCATAGCCTTTCTCTGCTTGAAAATAGGGGAATGACGGTATGATATACATTGTCGCAACAAATAGAAATTTTTTAGTTTCAACAAGGAATTAGTGTTGAGGCCCAAAAAGAAAAAGAAAAAAAAAGAAATTAGTGGACTGCGTTCCGAAAGTAACAACATTAATATTAATATATTAACTAACAACTTATGCTAATGCTGTGGGATTATATAAAATTGTATTATATTATATTTTTTATTTGTTAGAGTAAATATGAAAAACTTATATTAGATCTATACGAATGTCATGGATCATATAGATATCGTGAATCTATATGAAACCGTAATAAAATATTTATCTATAATATATATAAAGTACGAATGGTGTAAAATTTTTGAATCGTCTAAAATACTTTTTTTTTCCTAAATATTTCAGAATTATCATTGATATTGTTGATTTAAATCGAAACTCTTTATTCATCTTTTACTAAATATTTTTTATATATTTTGGCCAAAAAATATTTCTCATATATTTATTAAATGATGTTAGTAATTAACTAATTTTATTTTCATCATAATTAAATTGCTACTATATTATATTGAAGAAAATAGTTTAATTATTACTCAATTTTATGTAGTTTAATTTGAAGTTTATTAATCTATAGTTTAATTATTATTTATTTTAATGTAGTTTATTTTTTTATATTTATTATTATTTTTTTATTTTTGTTATTATTAATAACGTATTGTATCATGTGCAACGCACGTGACAGTAAATAACTAGTATTTGTTAAAATATATATATTTTTAATAATATTATTAGGAGCAATAGTATAATAGAGAGAAATAAGATTACATGACCAATATACAATAAATAAGAGGAAATATAGTTTCCTGAGAAATAGAAATAATGTAAACAGCAAACACATGTTGCTTTTGAAATCAACAGGGAGCCAATAGTTACAAAATTTCATTCCTTTGGTTTAACTGTAAAAAATAAGTGAAATCATTTTTAGAAATGGCTCCATCATTTAATTTTACATTGAAAAATCGGTATTCAAAATAACAAAAAGATGAGGGGATTTTTTTTCTTTTCTTATTAATGGAAGGATGATGAACTCAAAAAAACTTTCAAAATACATAAAGGGGTAAAGGACTTTTTCTGCTTTTTTATGGAAAGAGGAAGAATTAAAAAAAAAAAAACTTAAGATAGAACTTAAAGGAAATGAGGAAAATTGTTGTGAAAAGGCAAAGAAAAATTTTATTATTTAGCAAATAAAGGTATCATAAGCCATAGAAAAGATCACAATATCCAACATTGAGTAGGAGTAAAAGCACAGCAGAAAAAGAACCAAAAGTAGAAGATTCTTATGATTTTAAGTAAAAATTGAAGAATTTATATATAAAAAATTTAAATATATTTATTTAAATCATTATAGAAAGACAAATATGTACATTAAACTTGATCTCATAGAAATCAATAGAAGGTTATATAATTGAGATTTTATATAGTATTGAAAAATATATATGTATATGTGTGTGTGTGTGTGTACACTTAACTTTAAATTATAGAAATAATCCAAGGGTTATTTGTGAAACTTCACATATATATATATGTATATATATCACATTTAAAGCATTATAAAAAGATCAAAAGGATATTAAAATTGAAACTAAAGGAATTAGAATGAGGTTATATATGAAAATTTATAGAGTGTTAATTTAATATATTTATATAAATAATGTAAAAGATTTTTACATTGTGTATGTATGGAGTTTTCAAAGATAACAAGACATGCTTCATCGGGCTTTGTATTTAAGGAAATTAACTAAAAGTCCATTTATGTATAAATGGACTTTTTAACAATATATTCTAAATCCACTTGGTAGAGTTTAAACTTTAAAATTTTAGAGACTCCATTAACGTTGTTGAATGTTTTCATTTCGAGTGATAGCCATGTTAACACAAAGCAGCGATGCTTTTTCATTATAGGGAAAATTACATAGTTTGGAAATCCTGAGGATTGTTGTAATTGTTGTAAGAAAAACTTGAACTAAAATTGCAAAATATAGGAAAATTTTCTGCTCGGATAAAAATTGTGATATTTTAGGTAACAAAAAAAGGCACCTTGGTAAAGTAGGAAATTGGTAGGTATCATTTATCAGATTAAAGTTGACAGATTATGTAATTTACATAGGATTTTATTTTTTAAAATATAAAAAGTCACCATCGTAAAGTAGGAAATTGTGATATTATCATATTATATGCAATTCTAAATTAATTAATTTAATTATCCCTCCATGAATAGGATTTCCTTGCTATATAGTCTATTCTCAACTTCTTTCAACGTCCTGAGGTTAGATTATTCGAATCGAAGAGGCTCCTTTGTAGAACCTTGACGTTGACAAAAAAAGCTAGTGAGATGACCTCTCTTCCAAGGGAGATGTTGGCAGAGATTTTGAGGCATGCGGCCTCCAATTCACTTACCGATTTCGTTAATGTCAGGCAAAGTTGCAAGGCTTTCTTGGGAGCATCAAACGATAATCAAATCTTTGAGAATGTTTCAATGGAGAAACTCAACCCCATCCCATGGCGTAAAAGCCAGAAGGATTTTCTTAAAAGATGCACAGAGGCCAAGAATGGAGAGGCATTATACAGGGAAGGGATGATCAATTACTTTAGTCGAAAGGAGGCAGCTTCAGGACTGCAGTATTTGAAGAAAGCCGTCGACAAAGGTCACGTCGAAGCCATATATTCGTATGGCATTATCTTGATTTGTTTCGGAGGTGAATTTAAGAAGGAAGGGCTTCAGATTCTATCTTCTCTGAACCTGAAAACTTCCAGCAACAGAAGTTTCAGCATTGCCCGTTGCCGGTTGAAAACAATGAAATTCTTGAGCAGTATGTGGGTCTTTGTTTCTCTGACCAGGCCAAGAGAAAAGGTGGGCTGCAATCTTTGTGATGCCGTTAAGAGTACCCCAAGACCAAACAGTTTGAGCTCAGAAGAAGGTCTAGCTTGGGAAGCAAGCAACATCCTAGCTTACAATAACCGCCCTTGTTGCGAGTCTTGCTTTTGGGATCGTGAAGCAACTTTGTTTTCTAGTATGCTTAAGGATCACCTAATAGTTAATTAAAGTTTGATTATTAGTCCTTAATCTGGTCTTTAATTTACATGATTTTGTACTCTAGAAATATAAATGGATTTAACAGTTTGATAAGCGGTTGTTGAAATCTTATTGATTTAGAGATATCTTACAGAGCAAGGTAATTAAACAGAATCATAAACTAAGCAAAGCATTAAATATTTACCAGAAAAGATAAATATTTCTAATAAGGCATACAAGTTGTCAGAGTGAAGTGATTGCCTAATGCTGTTCCCTTGACCTTTCAGCCAACAATGCATTGTATTCCTCTCTCAGGCTGTTATATTTCTGGCTCAGGTTATTGAAAGCTTCCTTTTTCTCATCTGGAATGTCCTTCTTCTTCTTCTTCTCCAGGCAAAGCTTCACGTTCTCGATTTGTCTCTTGAGCTCTTGGATCTTTATTGTTTTCTCCTCGTGCTGTTTCTGTAGTGTTTCCAACTCTGATAAGGGTTTGGCTGAAGTTTTTCTCAACAGAGTTTCGTATGTCAGAATTCATAAACAAAAGACAAAAATCAACAGATTTAATATATAATTAAGAAAAATAACGCCAATGTGAACATCTGAACCAAACTAGATATTTGCATTAATTTGATTAAAATGCCAATTTTTGATAGTCAGAAAACTTCAACTAATTAATCAAAAGAAAGAGTGATTAAACAGCTTGACAGCATCAGAGAAAAGCATGAGAGCTCATTGTTCAGTTCTCTGAGTTTCTTTCTCGCTTGATTAGTTTGTAAATGCCTTATCAACTCAAATACCAAAAGGTTAGATATACTTGTAGAAGCCCCTGGAATTATATTAGATCTACAAGAACTTTCCTCTTCAAGTTGGTAAGTTAAGGAACTTCAGAATCTCTGGCGTGATATCCTTCTATAGAAGGGGGAAAAGAACCAGAAATAAAAGACAGTAAGAATTTGCTACCTGGGGGGTTAATCTGAGTGCTGCCACTGCTACCTTCCATGATGTTTACAGATTCCTGAAGAAAAAAAAAAAAAAGTTAGTGTCTTTGTTATATGGATTATATATAGCTAGTCTCTCTTTTCTCCCCTTATTTATTTCATTTCTCCAGGACTCCTTTATCCAATTCAACTCTATAGAAGAGAAGGGTGAGGATCAAAGAAGAAATCTGAAGGATAGGGAACCAAACTATTCAAATTCTTAGAATTTCCAATTTGTCCCGACTCCTCCTGACCTTGTATCTGAAATTCTCTGTCCTTTCCATCAGAAATTAAGAATTTCACCACTGATCAGTTTGTAAAATCTTCCACTTTTTCCCTCAGATTTGATGTCTACTTTGCTTATGTTAGTCCTCTTTTGGCAGAAATTACTTATTCCAAACAATTTGTTTGATCATAAGTGAACGGTCAGAAAGAGTAAGCTGATATTATAAACCAATGGAGTACAAACTGTGTTTATATCCTGCACGCAGAGATCTCACTATTCAGTTATGTTGAGTACAATCATCGAGAAATCCTTTACTGAAACAAATTTTGCTAAATCCATACTAGCACTTGCAAATTTCAGTTTCTCCTCCATCAATCAATGTTACAGCTTCAGTCAGGTTCAAACTCAAAAATTCCACAACGCACTTCAAGCCAGCAATATTAGCCGTAGACTTCTTGATTTAAGGTTGATGCAAGAAACAATATAATGATAAATGAAAGCACAATGGATACCACTTTGAGAGACGGGATCAAAGCATCAGAATTACCTCAGAAACTAAAGTGGATAGGAAGGAATGAACAAAATAACAAAAGAAAAGATTAAGAAACTACTAGCAAAAATCACTTAGTTTTAAGAGCTAGATCAGTACTAATTCTGCTGAAGCATGTCGCCAACGTGTCAACATGTGGCCCCAACCTTAGACACATCACTAACATAACATGGTCACGCCTTGGTGCAAGGCCTCCATTTGGAAAGGAAGTTTCTAAATATGTAAAACTTAAAATATAGTATATTTTTGTTTAAGACAAAACCTGTTAAGAGTGAAGATTAAGTAGTTAAAACTTGCAACACGAATCTTATTTAGCATATAATTGCCCTGGTTCCTAAAACTACTCGAATGCCTTGTAAAAACACTGGTAAGAGTTGAGTTGAGTAAACTCGAAACTAACCTTTTACAGTGTCGAACTAAACTGTCCTATATTGTAAATCCGAGAAGCTGCTGCCTACTGCCTGTTTTTCCTTTGTTGGTGGCCCCTTCGCAGTGATAAACAGTTGTGTATACAATGGAAGAAGTTCTACAACTTTATATAAGCTGAAAACTTGGCAAAGTGGGCACATGACGAAGCAGATCTTTGCAAAAACAAAACAAAGCTATGATGAAGAGCATTTTCCATTGATGGAAACAAAATCGAAGCCGTAGATTATGCTACAGAGATTTGCTGAGCCATTGATGTGAAAGTCTATCTGCTCATCAGAGTTCAGATATCCTCCATCTCTAGTACTACTATGCAAAAAGGAATCAGAATATTATATAGGCTGTTCCTTTGCAATACAGACATGAACATGTTTTAAGCTAACCAAGCTGATGAGATCATGCAAACAAGGAGCAACTTTATCCGAGTCTGTTGTCTTTTTTCTTCAACTTGGGAACAGCTTTTGGGATTGTTACGGGGCAATCATGGTTAAACTTAATGGGTTTTGTTTTTGTTGCATTGGCTTGTTGCCTATCTGTGGTATCTTTTGGAAGTTATTGGCCCTGTACAAATGAAATTATCTTTGAGAATAGATGGAAAAATAGGAGGGTGTGCCTGGAAAAAGCGACATCAGCTTAAAATCGTTTGAATGCCAAGTTTCATACATCTGCTAGAGCGCTAGTCATGATTAAGATTTTGCAGGCTTTTTCGTGGTTAATTGATTGATTGATGCATTGATTGTTTTTGGCTCAGCTTGAATTCATTCCATTCATGATGTCCAACTTCGACTGTTCCACCCCTTTCTTTTGTTTTCTGGTGATCCAAGTAATAGCAACAAATAACATCAGCCAGCCAGGATTTCCAATTTTCATGTATGGGCTCAATCTTGGATTAAAATTTTTAATATTTCTTGATAAATATTATTTGTATCAGAATAATTACAATATATATGATGAATTGTTTTTTTTTTTCCTTATAAACTTCCCAATATCAGATAATCATATTGAACCCTGACTAATTTGAAATCGAGTCATGTTATTAATCCCGTTAACAAACAGACCCATAAATTCAATGTAAATCTTGGAGGATCTTCCTTCCCTTGGAATTGGATACTCTGTCATCCCCTAAACTATACTTGCCATAAAACCTAAACTGACTTTTTCTAATTTGAGACAAGAGATAGAGATATAAGTGTATCATTGATTTATATTTGGATACATCCGAAGACCACTGACTATAAAAAGGCTGCCTGTCCAGCCCATTCCAATCACAGTTTTCCCAAACATAGTATGGTTGCCACTGCTTAAAATAGTGAAATTTTCCCTATAAAGCCTCTGCAAAATATTTCACATTATATAAAAATGAACAAAATGGACTACGCCTAGAGAAAAAACAAAATCTAGGAGTGAAAATGTGTCAAGGTAGTAAAATGATCAGCAATGCAAATAATGGAGGGATATCGTCCTGGCATGCAGCAGCTAGCTGGTAAATCATAGCGAGCCATGTAGGAAGATTGAGATGTATATATATAATATAATGATAATAATAATAATAATAATAATAATATATATAAGAGAGAATAGATTCAAGGCACTAACAATATTCCTTCTTGCCTATTTCTTTCTTTTTGTTCCCACTATCCACAAGGCTTCTGATTTTTGCCTCACAGCATGTGCTGCCAAATTGCATGGCGTCATGAAAGGCCAAAAGTCACCAAATAGTAAGTATAGGTTCTTAGGGCTTTTAGTACTCTCTAGTGGGAAATTTAGAAACTAAAAGTTTGTCCATGCAAGAATTTTCAAATAATTGGGAGACTGTTCTTTTTACAAGAAAGACATTAGTTTCCTAGCTATAATAATTGAGGAATTTTCTTGCAAAACAAACAAAGATTGCAAAAATAGACCTTTCATTTATTTTCTGAGTAGTCAATGATGTGTTAAGTATTGAACTGTGGTGTGGGTCTTAATCATTAAGAAGGATCAAGTACTATTGCACCAGGTGGAAAAGACTTGCATTATTTGCAACATTTTTATCATCTTAAAATTATTATTATCATCTTTTTTTTTTATAAAATAAACCCATCAAAGTTATATTATTCTAGAATCAAGTCATATCAAACCTTAAATGAAAAATTCTTTCAAATTTATTTTCTCCATTTATAAAACTCGAATAAGAGAATTATTATTATTATCATCATCATCACCAATTATCATCTTAAAACCTTAAGAAGTCAATAGGTTTATATACTTGTGTTGAATTAAAACTACGTTACGTACGCAGTTATTGTTTTAGCAGACATGGCAACATCATAGGCAGAGAATCAATAAAAGAGGAGTACTCAGTGCTATGTTGTGAAACATGACACGAGGGATGAGATCCTCGTGACAACATCTCTGACCACTCAAAAACACACAAACATAGTGGTCCAATCGATTATCATCTAAATGTTGGAAAGTAACCAATACAGCAGCAAACTCCACAACCAAAGCTGGTATGTGTTTAGGGGCTTCGACTCCTCACTGTTGAAGGCTCAATCTCACGTGAATTTTTTTCACCTTCTTCGCATTGCTCTTTTCTCTTCTTGTCCTACTCTTTCATCTTTTCAACTCTCTTTGCTGTATTCTCTGAGTGAGAAACAACCTCATTAGTTGAAATTCAGGAACTAAGAGCCTCAAGTACCCGAAAAGTAAACAAAAAGGTTTCATTAGTCTTCAAATGGGCAAATCATAAGCCTGATTAAGCTGATGCATAATGGCAGGGAGAACTTTAACCCCACAGGCCACAGCACAGTTCTTTTTGCAACTTTTTCCCCTTTCATCTAAGCCTTCTTTAATTTGAAAAAATCAGGCAAAAGGCAAAGTTTTAAAGTGGTTGAAGTAGTACAAGGTGCAACTGTGCTGAAGTAGACGAAGCATCATAATCATCAAAGATTTTTAAAAACCTGGAAATCACAAGGGCACTGGCATCAAATAAAACAACGATTCAAAAACTATAACATCTTATTTCAATGACCTGGAACATGAAAAGGAAAGGGGCGGGACACCCTGATTCCATTTTTATATAATGTCAGCCCCCATGTGAAAGAATGACTCTAACCCTTCATGTGGACCTGAAATAATACAAAAACGAGACAAAGTGCTCCCTGTAGCAGATGCTGATAGCCAAAAAGGACGTGGCTTTTTCATTTTTTTACCAACTTTCCAACATACAACATTCTTCACTTTTAATACCATGAAATCTGAGAACAAATTAACTATAGAAAGTTGAACATAAAAAAACATTACCCCATTACCCAACCATCCCCATGGCATCTTCTGATCTTTCCCCTCAATACTCTTTTCAACGTTCAAATTTTACTACTATAGTCGTTTCTCTTAACCTCCTAACAAACGTGCTTAGCTACATGTACACATTTCTGCCTTCAAATTCTCTTTTCATACAGTTCATCTTTACATATAGTGTTTTATATATATATATATATATATATATATAATGGATAGATGATAAAGCGATAAATGATTATCCCTAGTTTCTTCCGTTTTTGTCTGTTGGAATACACACCTACAAAAGGAGAAAAGAGAAAAGCCCTACACTCAAAAATCAGTTCGTCTATCCTTTAGGTATCCAATATGCATTTGCTGTTAGTAGTAATATCGTATTGATGAAGATGATGACGATCTTCCGGAGATATTCTTCTACGGATCTACTCTTCACTGTATAACCTGGCTATACACATCTAGTGGATTCTTCTTGTATATGCTTCTCTACTTTTCTGCACCAATAATTATCACTTTACAACATTAATAGATTGAAACTGAACAATTAATTCCAAATATAAGTTCAAAAACCATCATCGGAGTCCTTTAAGAGTTCTGACTGCACTTACCTTTATTTCCTACAGTTCATTAACTTCATGCCCAATGATAAAACCTGAGAATGTCAATAGATCTCAATTGCAACATAAAAGTTTCTACTCTTGTAACCATAGCAGGAGAGATCAAGTTATAACAACATTAAGGTGATAGTACCTTGGCATTAAGAAGAGGACAAATTAATGGAGGCCATGTTGATAGCAGAAGGGACAGGCAGTGATGATACATTTTCAGGTGATGTGGCACATAAAGCGGGACTTCCATTTACTTCAGCCAAAGCAGGAGAGTCCGAGAGGTGATTCTCAGAAGATTGTTTAGGGGAAGCAAATGGGCTATCAGGAAGTGCATGCTCTACACTGCTCTCAGGAGGTCTATCAGAAATGGGAAGTAAAAACAAATGAGGAAGACAATTAAAAGACAATCAATTTTAGAAAAGCTCAGAAGATAGAAGTTCGCAATAAGATTCAGATAAAAATAAGAAATACAGCATCTGTATGTGTTGGGAGTTTTCTAACTTTTTAAAGTCAGGGACATCATACCCTTCAGCGTTGGAGCAGCCATTGGTATTTACATCTCCACCTTCATGAACACAAGCTGAATTTACTTCTCCCTGCCCAGCAGCAGGCATGGTTGAGGGATCCTCGGCAGCTGTACTTTCACCATTGACTGCCACAAGCAATAATAGAAAAATTAATCACAGAAAAAGCGTTTTCTCCATTCCTTGATTTGACAAACTCAAACATATTGAACAGCTGATTTTATTTTCTCTTTGAAAAAAGAGCAAAGGAAACTCGCCCACGCATTCATGTACACACGACCAACAAAGTGGGATTGACGATACAACAAAAAGATAATAACATGAAATACAACTGAGGTTGATTGGCTAACCTTCTGAGACTTCTTGTTTAATGCTGTAAGATGGATGTAAATTTTGATTGGCTTGCGAATAAGCAGGCAAGGAAACAGAAGCACCAACAGACAGGCTGCGTTGGTGATGATGAATACCATCATTCTTGAAGTCTGGAAGTTGCAAATTCATGAACTTTCTCCTTTGCAGTTCAATGGCTTGCTCTTCCAATTTTCTTCTCATCATCATCTCCTGTGCATTGTAGAACATCTTTGGCCCTGTATAAAATCAGAAATTAAGACCTCAAAATTAAAGAACAAAATAAACATAAGGACCAGTAAACTTAAGCATTGCATTTGTCCCCTTAATCTTTTATCCAAAACACACAGGCACACGCACGTGGGCTCACGCGCGCGCGCGCGCACGCACACCCCACATGAACAGAGAAACCCGCAAAAAGCCATGCTTTTTTGTTGCTTACCAACATGAAGTTCATATGGCTCTCTAGAGTCAAGTCCTGAAGGGCTTGAACATGGAGAAAAGTTCCCCCTCTCAAACTGTTGTTGCAGGTGTTGCCTCCTGCAATCATTCCATTAACCACTATATAATTAATGCAAGATGAGAGCAAGATGCCAGATGAAAATGTAATCAAGAAAAAGATGCAATACTTTTCAGGAACTTTTCCTTTTTCCTTGTAGGGCTTAACAAGCACACGTGAATCACAAATGAAATGGGGATTTCCTCTGGCCAAAATGAGGTTTACAGTTTCCGGATGGACAAAAGTAACAAAACCAAACATTCGCTTCTGCTGGTATGGGATCCTCACATCTTGTACTGGTCCAAACATGCTTTAGAAGACACAGAATAGCTAAATTAGATCCAAAAGCTTAAAACTTAAATTCATAAACCTTTGTTCATAACAAAGAAAAACAATCTAGTAGGTCATTTTTTGAATTTGGCATCATCAAAAGAATTAACTGAACACAAATTTAAATGGAACCCCTTGGCTAAAGATAAATGGATACACAAACAGGCCCCTTCGCTCAAACTCTTAACAAACATTCTCGACCTTCTAGAATGTCAAAAAGCTTATGTCTATGGTATAGTAGTACAACCTTTGTATTAAAGTTAGGCTACTTGGATCTCAAATAAATTTCACTTCTGCTTCTTTCTATAAACATGTCTATTCAGGCAATAATCCATCTCCAATCCACAGAAATGTCAATTTTTTTCCTTTCACCACCACGAAGTCTTATGCAACTTAGTTGCAGGGTTTTGAAGCAAGCAAAATACTTTTGACCAAATCAACAAAAAACATCCCAAGCCCCAAACCTTGCCTTTTTCATAAGAATTTCTTATAAAACGTTTTCTTGGTATGCTGATTACAGGTAACCTTTGCCTACTGCTCCTTTATATTTGATGTAAAATTGACTCGCAGAACCATTGATCTCTCCTTGGAGTAAGAGGACTGCTTCTCTATACTCCTCTAGAAGATAAACACAACAACATATTCCAATTTCCAAAAGAGTTTTTGCAAAGTTCCGATTTTTAAAGACTGGTAAATGATAAATATTAAAATAAGAACATGCGTCAATAATAAAAAGGAACTCCCACCGAATATGCCTCTGATCTTTTGTATAGTCCTTTTACTATTGCAGGCATTGTTGCCAATTTGACATGTCCTCTATGTGATAATAATGTGATTCTAGATAAAGCACATTTACTTGATTATCCCCTCCTTAACTGAGGAGTTAAAGGGGCAATCAAATTGTTTTTACAATATTACTCTTAGATGTTTTTGAATACCATACATCTGATAATGGATGACATATTTTACCAGAGATGAACAAGTGTTAGCAATTAGTATAGTGTATTGCACAACTTAAATAAATAGATAAATAGATTGCGGGTTTTAAACTGAAAAAAAGTATTACACTATAGCTAGCTGGAAAGTATAATATGCCAAGTTGTTGCTAATGTCCTAAGAAGACACAGATGACTCTATCATAGTTAATGGAACAGCTTAAAAAAAGGTAGCTACCTTCAAGCCCAGATCTAATCAATCATAGATATTCATCCAGCAGGTATACAATATGAGACCGAGTTGATACAGCTCAACTGTGTTTGCACATGAGAAGGGAAAACCCAAAAGGAAAAAACCACAAGGCTGGCATTTAAAAGTTAACTTTACTAGGTCAATCATCTTTTACCATGTTAAAATTACTTGTCCCACTAGAAACCAAAAAATTAAGGCTGAATTATTTCCCCCCTTATCATTTATTTAAAAATAATTGAGATGTATGATGAAAACAACCATATTTGCATATTCTACTACAAACATATAGACAATAAGACACCGGGTAACCATCACAGTAAGGATGCCAAACTACATCTTAACAAAAGCAGTACCATACACATGTCGTAGCTTTCAATTGCAACAACAAAACTAATTCTATGGTGGACTAATAATTCAAAATGCAACTCCCCGTTCAACAACATGCTTGACTTGTAATGGATATATGAAAAAAAAATTGCCCGATAATTTAGGAGTGCAATAGATACCTGAAGTAGTTTGAAACATCTTCATCTTTAAATGTACTTTCAGCTGGAAAAGTCAGGTATATCTGCTTTGCAGCTGCATTAGCCTTTTCTGCCAATCCCATTGCAAAAAAATCATTTCTCTCAGATCGGCTGGGCCCAAACTTGCAAATTTCTTCACCCAACATCAATGCAGCAGCTCTGAAACACATAATAGCACGCCAGTGAACAGGTATAATTTAGCACAAAGGAAAATATATCATCCCATGCTATGGTTTTTTAACTAACACTACTCTCTAACCAAAAATAAGACCAACAATTATTATAAATACAAAACCCCCAACGCTGACCTAAACTCAAATTAATGAACTTTATGCATCACAGCATCAAAAACAAAGACAATGGCCAAATGCGAGTGTCTAATATTCCACCGTGGAACTTACCAACCACAAAAATAAAATAAAAACTTATCAAACATAGCAGCAAAACTATGAAGAAGGGCCAAATAAGTAACAGTAACAATAACAAATTTTGGGGGTAAATTTTAAGTAAAACCAAACAAACCCTAATGCAGAATAATTTATGGTCCTATAAGAACCAAAATAAACCAAGATTAGAACAAAAATTAAAGCCTTATAAATCAAATAACAAAAAAAAAAGGAGTAAGCAGCAAGAAATAAAATGGGAAATCTCTAAAATACCTCTGGGCATCAGTTTGCTGTTGCAAGAGAAGATTCATGCTTTTTTCATAAGGCAAGGGAGAAGAAACACCGGCCATCAACTGAGCAGCAGCCAATCTTTGCTGGTGAGCAGCTGCTCTCATTCTCATCATTTCTTCTTGGTGATAAAGTAGGTCCATTTTACTAGGCGAACCAACAATAACACCATTAACATCAACATTATCTGCTAGACCACCAAAACCATGTGAAAACTTACAATTATCACCATTCTTACAAAACCCTCTAGCAAAATAAAGACAAGGCTTGTAATAAGCCATAAGACCACCAAATCCACCAGTTTCTTCAGCTGTCCCTAAACATGCATCACTTGCTGAAAAACTCCTCCTATGACCAACAAAGTCCTCATTCTTGGAAGAAGAAGAATCATTCAGGAATGAAAAATAATCACTCATTTGATTCTCATCCATCAAATCAATGTTGCCGTCCCCAGTCGTTGGAGGAACTAAGACAGACCCAGAGCGTATATTCTCATAAGAAAGAAAAGGACTCGACTTAGGGCTACTAGATGGAGACCAAGAAGGCACCTTTCTTGAAAATTCCAAGAGGTCATTCCTAGGAATGAGCCTAGGAGACGATTGAGGAAGTGGGTTTTGGGAATTGTTGGAGTTGGAGCTGTTGGGCCTTGATATAGGGTTCAACGAAGGAGGAGCAGTAGAGAAAGTGTTCGAAGAAAGTCCTAACTGAGTCTTAGCCTTCAAAACGAGTGACTGTAACAGGGTTTCAGGACCAAACGCTAAACGCATCATATCCCTGTCTGGTAAGTCCTGAATAAGTATGTAACCCATGATTTTCGAAGCATTTTCTGGGTCTAAACCTTTGATTTTACTGAACACAACGTTGGTTATATCATAAGGATCCATGGAGGGTTTTCAGTTTTTTTCTTGGTCTTATTTTTGGGTTTGAGAGGAAACTGTGGAGTTAGGTTCTTTTTTTCTCTCACTGGGAGACAGTGAGAGAGAGGGGAAGAAAGAGAAAGATAGTGAGATGAGAGTGAATAGGAAGTGGCGTTTGTGGGGTTTTGGGGTTTTCGAAGTTTTTCTTTTTACTTCTTTCCAAAAGACTAACAATTAAAAATGAAATTAAGTAATCAATTAACTAAAAATAGAGAGAGAGAGAGAGAGAGAGAGAGAGAGAGAGAGAGAGAGAGAGAGAGATAGGAAGATAGAGAGCGGGATAGGGAACTGGGTAGGGTTTTGTTTTGAAGTGAAACAAAGAGCGGGCTTTTTTTATAATTAAAGACACTCATCTCTCCAAATTCTCCCTCTCTTTCTTTTTCTTTTTTGCCTTTCTTTTTTTTCGCCCTTTTCACAGTTTTTCTCTATGAACTATCCCAAGTTTCAACCCGAGCCTCCTACAAAGAATCCCTTTCTTGATTTATCAGAAAATGTAACTTGCATGGAAGCATTATCCATTTCAATGACTGATCTCTTCTGATTTATCCGTGCGAAGCATTGATAATTATAAAGAGACGATGATATCATTTTTGATCAGATTAGGCTTGCTTGTTGTCCACTTATTGGGCGTTCACTTTTTCATTATACCATAGCATAACATATGTTGACAAATGACAATGATCTTTTGTTCTTTTGTAAACTCGAGAAACATATTTTGAGCAAAAAAAAAAATTGAGTAAAAGAATAACTTGACCATGTTCTTGAAACAAGAAATGTATGTTAATCATGGACGAAGCCAGATACACACATTAGATTAATTTTATGTAAGATTTATAATAGAAAAAATATATGTATTGAATATGTAAAAAGGGTTTTAATAATATTTTATATACATGATTTAAAAGTTAAATAAAAGTTTTAAAAAATTTATTACGAAATAAGAAAATAAAAACATTAAGTAGACACTGATTAATTTACAAAAAATAAAATAAAATAAAATATAATGAGTTAAAATGAATTTATATTTATTAAAGGGGGTCAAATATAATATTATGTGAAATTTGTAAAAGCTTATAAGGATTAAACAATAATTTTATG
The DNA here is from genome assembly GCA_030664755.1 of Microcos paniculata. Lineage (NCBI taxonomy): Eukaryota > Viridiplantae > Streptophyta > Magnoliopsida > Malvales > Malvaceae > Microcos > Microcos paniculata. Next base: position 37,337,507 of record CP131459.1, on the reverse strand, counting down.
AAAATTAGGGGGTCAGATAGAATATTCTAAAAAACTTATATAAACTTATATAGGGGGTTAAACCACAATTCTACCAAGGCGAGGGCCATGGCCCCCGTGAGCACCCTGTCTCCGTCCCTAATGTTAATCAATTGCTCGAAATGTTGGAGTGCTCGTCCCTCTATTTAAGGTCCGATAGAATTCAACTTTGAACTAGTCCGATGTCCAATATAATTATTGATATCGATGGGTTTATAATGAAAAAGAAAAAAAAATAAATACTCAAGTGCAACAATAATTTCTTATGATAAAACAATAAACTTTTTTGGTTTATCATTATCTTAATAACTTCATTACGTACGCCCGAAATAGAAACAAAAATATTTGTGATTACATTGAAAAATCCCATAAACCCAATTATACTACTATAACAACTTTTCACCATATATATGCAGATTTTCTTTAAAAAAAATGTATGGATATGTTTTGATCACACTCTATTGATCATGTACGTATAGCTGTTTTGGTTATATATATACCTAAAAGGTGATTTAAGAGGAAAATTATCTCCTAATTGAGAAATGGATCTTGTGAATTCAAATAAACCATTTAAATATATTTTTTTTCTTACAAAAACTATGGAAAAGTTTAACAGATGCACCATATACACTCTTTAAAATACTAAATATGGTTAAAAAAATATAGAAAATTTTATATAATTAATACTTCATTTTTAATTGAATTCAAAAAAAAATTACAGCATTAAATAAGAAATATTTTTCTTAAATAAAAAGTCTACTGACCTTAAAAAATACATTGATGTACTCATTAGCGAAACCCATAAAACTATATATGCAATCCTTGAATTTTCTTTTCTTATACACGATGGATAGATTATACCGGTAATTATTGGATTTCTACTTACAACTTTTGGCATTGAAAAAAAAAATAAAACACCAAAATCACGTCATAATGAACAAACTTCAATGATTATTGGTCACATCTTAGCGATATACGTATATTCTCTTGTCCTTCTGAATTTGATTGAGGCCAATGTATACCAAATAGTATATCCCACATTATTAGTCTATCTTAATTAATTTATTATAAGTATAAATATAGAAAAGAATATAGATACAAATATCATTCAAGATTTATCTCTTTATCATTCAAGATTTATTTCTTCTTTTAGTAAGTATTAGGTTTAAGCTCTCGTTTCACGTTAGGATTGTTATAATTTAACCGTAAAATTCTAAATAAATCAATAAAATAAGTAACGATATAATTATCATCAAATTTTATAATTCATATATAAAAAATTAAATAATATAAAAATAAAGTATGACATTGATAAACCGCAATTAAAATCGTTTTAGGAAAAACAAAAGAAAAAAACTACCATTAAAATCGTTTTAGGAAAAATAGAAAAAAAAATTACCATTAAAATCATTTAAAAAAAATAAGTCTTTTAAGATATTATTATAATTTTTTTTTGTTATACTTTTGAATATTTATCTGAATATGTTTATTGTTAAAAAAATTCTCGAATTATTTAATTTAACAAAATATTTAAAAAATATCAAAATTATCATTTAGAATTATTTGGAATCAGATTTTATAATTATTTTAAATATATACAAGATGTAAGATGTTATTTTTAAGAGATAATCTTATACTAATTCAAGATTTGAGAACTCTTTGGTGCCTAAGTGAAGGCTTCATACTTGTTCTCCAAGTCATAATGCAGTAAATGAATCAACAAATCCTTCAGGTTTAAAGCCAAACCTAACCCTATCCATTGAAAGCATTTGCATTTACTATTTTCTGACTAAAAAGTTCACTTTTTTAGATTTTTTTTTCCGTTTCCAACATGGTAATTATGGTGCAGTTAAAAAAAATTTAAAAATTGGTCCACCCCATTGAAATTACTAGAAATTACCAAAATTCTGACTGCCAGATTCAGTAGTTATAATAACAAAAATAAATATTACTTTACTATATATATATATATTCTAAAATCTAAAAGTACTGCCAAAAACTCTGTTAGCTTTTATGGTGCACGTTCCTTCCTTCCTTCTCTTGCAGTTTTTATTTTTTTAATTTTTATTTTAAGATTTTGCTGCTGACTTTTCTGTACAATTTTGTGATGTAATCTTTTCAAAGATTTCGGATGCAATAAAAATAAATGTGTTAAAGACCTTTCTCAATGATGGTCTTTGTGTCAGTCAGAGGACATCTGTGTTATTGCATGGGAAGAGATCTCCACCGTTGGATGGGGATGATACCGTGGGATGGTGATGGGTGGATTTGGGATTGGAGGGTGGAGATTATTATTCTTTTGGGGTTGTGGGTGTGGGCACAACGTTACAGAAAAATAAATAAAATAAATGTTAATCTCATTCAAGTTTGGGTCAAAGTTTCTCCAATCACTTTTTCTCTTATGCTCCCATCATTTAACAACAGGGTTGGTTTCAATTATTTTCAACTTTATAGTAGTAAAAGATTTTTTTATGATAGAAATTGATGATGTGTAATTATTTCTATAGTGGTCCTCATCATTTATTTATTTTTTAATATTTGCTTTTATTTAATTATTATATCATTCTTATTAAAGTTAAAATTTTATTAATCAGAAAGTCTTATAAAAAAAAGTTTAATTAAAATTTCTATTTTTTAAAATATTTTTTTCATTAATACTCTGTTTTTTTTGTTTTCTTATTGAAAATATAAAAGAAAATGGGTTGGGCCAGTTCTCGAATTATTTCATTGAAGGATAATGATTGAATTGACAGGAATGCTTTAATATGTTTTGGCGGCTTGGGCCTTTTGGCCCAATTTTCTTCTACAAGCCATATGCCTCATGTTTATATTATCCATATTATTATATTATTATTTAATTTAATTATATAATATATAACTAAAATTCAATATTCTTAAGTTATAAGGAGAGCTCTAATTCATTAACCATCAATTCATCATGTCAGGCTCATCAATGGCCGTGATTTATTGATAGAGTGTTTTAGTCAACCATCATTATGATCTGTTGATAAAGGATTAAGACTCTAAATTTTCCCGATTAAGATGTTGTTTGCATTTTACGATATAAGTACAATGTCTTGATGATTAATTTATAATATTATTGCATTGGAAGTACATCATACCCATATGCGATTGTAGCAAGAACCAGACATATGGAAATTATATTCAGACTTTATCCAAATTTTGCATTTCTCGCCCAACATTGCACCTACTCTGTTGCCTTTGCCCCCATTTCTTTATATTATCTGATCTCTCCTGGATTATTAACACACTGTTGTCCTTAATTTAACTATGTATCAATTAGTCGTTTTGGGCCAAATTAATCAAACATTATGTTGCCTTAAACTTGATACTTTATTTTTTTATTAGTATTATTATGATTTTTGTATTATGGAGAACAGAGGCTGATCTGATGATTGAATGGGACCCCCAACATGAAAAGGAGCTGAAATCATGGCTTAATTAAGTAGGAAACTTGATAGTGGTCACACTGTTTTGCCCCTCTTTTTGCAAGAAATCATGAAACCCATTTCCCACTTCAATTTGCCAACTCAACCTACTGGTGAAAAGGTGAAAAGCTCCCCCATCCAATGAGCAAATTGTGATTGTGGTACAAGGCAGAAAGAATCACTACAAAACTAATTAAAGGATTGACCTCAAGACTTAACCACTTAAGTTAATATTCCCTCGGTTTCATATATTAAACATGCACCTTATTATTTGAGAATGTTTCCAAATAATATCTACTTTTTTAAAATGAAAAGAATTTTTACAACTTTATTCTTCATTTAAAAACAAACTTTCAGCAGATCCGTTACTTTCTCTATTGTCAGAGGATAAAATTAGAAAATATCCTTCTTCTTCTTCTTTTTTGCATAGAAAATAAAAAAAAATGGGTTTACTTTAAGGATGAGAGATTTCGAATTCGAGACCTCTTATATAAATTACTCAACCTCAAACCAATTCGGTTGAAGAGGAAATTCAAATTGAGAAGTAACTCATACTCAAAATATACCACTTTTTTTAAAACTTTATGCCATTTATCAAATAAACAGTTAATTTGGAACGGAATGAGTAGTTAATACTCATGATAATAAAATAGGGTTTGGTTAATGGATGTCTTTTATGTAGTATCTTTTAAAGTTGTTAACTTACTATTTAAGGAAATAAATTTTCGTTTTATAATAATACATTGGTGTTAATTATAGAAAGAAATACATTAAATGAAATAAGTAACACCCGTCAACCAGTAATAACTCTCCTGATTTCGTACCCTTGGAAAAAAAGGACAGCGCTAATTAGGCGCATCAGCAGCAGCATCAAGCCCACAATAGGTCAATTTTTTCTGGCAGAAGAAAAATTAACATGCATTGGAAAGCAAGCTATTTTTGGAAGAGCAATTTCAAAAAGGCAAATGAATGAAGCATTTTTACAACAAAAACATGTAGTAATTATATCAAGTGAAGTAAAAGGGCCCAGGACTCTTATCAAGATTTTCTCAATGAAAAACTGATTAAACCCCCCAAAACCAAACTGTGAGTGGAAATGATTATGATGCGTGCCACTAGCTCCTGCTCAAATCCTAGTCACCTAAAAAAACAAGAAACCATATTTGAGAAGATATAATTGTTTGCTAATATCAAATGTCTATATTCTTTTTGATAATGACAGGGTGACAACAATGAGAGTCCTGGCTGAGTTAGAAACAAAAGGGGAGGCTGTCACCTCTACAGGCCCTAAAATATCCCTAATTTCCCTGTCAATTTTCCACCTTTGCACGTAGACAATTATGTTTATGATTTTGACTTTACACTGGACATCATAAATTTCAAGTTAATTAACCCAGACTTAACCAAGTTAGGCACACCAAAGGCCTCCTTTTTTCTTTCCCATTGCAGCAAAATTGGCCAGCTATTTTGCATGAAGATTGGGGAAAAAAATGATACTGACATTATAACTCAAACAGTGGTTAATATCAAGTAGTAGTATTTAATCAACAAGGAAATTTCTTTTTAATTAAAATGGATCTACATGTTGCACAAAAGATTAGCATCGACATAACCTACCAATTATGGCTAATCACCCAAACCATAAGGGGAAATTTCATGAGAATTATCAGATAATAATGGGATTAACTATCAACCACCAGCAAAAGAAGTTGACAGACAAACATCTTTTATTTTGTGGTAGGGGAGCAATTTGAAATAGAGTTGGGAGAGCAGGCAGCAACAGCATTTAAACACGAGAGCACATGTAGACCCAACATGGGTTTTAAGAATACCAAAAAAAAAAACACATAAGGGCACCAATACCCATAAAACACTAAAAATCAGAACCAATTTTATTTAAAAAAATCAGAATGAGGTTAAAAGACTGAGAGTGAAAGGAGTGAGTGGTACCCAGATACCATTCATATAACTTGTCAGAACCCATGTGACAGTGTGGCCCTTACCCATTCATGTCCACCTAAAAGAAACCACAAAATGAGACAAAAGAGTCCCCTAAAGTAACCTTTAATCACATGAAAGAACAACCTTTTCTTTACCTCATCTTTTTATTTAAAAGAAAAAGAAAAAAATTCTCATATTATTTTCCCTTGCCCCGAACGCTTTTTCTTCCTGCTCTGCCTGTTTCACAATCTAGGTGGTTGACAGATTCTGTAATACTAACATGAACACCAACAATAGTTTTTTTCTTTTTCTTAAAAAAAGGAAAGGTCACAGAGGGTCACAGCTTTTACCCTCCACTTCCCCGGTTCTAGCATTTGTTTTTCCCTTTTGGGGTCTCCATATCAGTATAGTAGTTATACTTCTGCTACAGTACTTTTAAAACTTATTGGGGATCTACTTCTGTACACAAAGGGACATGGATCTATATTCTTCATACAGATTTCATTTATTTATAGTTTCCTTTTTCACCTCACTTCGAAAAGGGAGGGTAAAAAGAGTAGAAAAAGAAAACAAGAAAAAAATAACAAAGGAGAAATAGTAAAATTACAATATTATTATCATTTAAAGAGAGTTACTAGCCTTTGTTTCTTCTACTATTTTGCTGTGTGGTCCAGCACACTCACCTACAGGAAGGGTCACAGTAAGGAAAGATAGAAAGACCCCACTCCCATAAATCAGTTCCTCTGTCCTTTTTACCTATACATTATGTATTCATTGTAAGTAGTATGTATTGATGATGATGGTGATGTTGCTGAGATCTTGTCTACAGATCTTTTTTTCTTTGTTGTAGGTATGGTTTTTGGCTATACAGCTAGAGGATTTTTCTTTTTCTAATCTTCCTTGTATAATATGCTTTCCCATATGTTTCTGCAAAAGATAGCAGAACAAAATCAGTTCAACATATTATGAAATGATCATTCTTATTACCAGAATTTTTACAAGCTGCATTTATATGCATGTGCTACATGAAACGGCTTGGTCTCTTACCTTGGCAAAGTCAATTTCCCCCCTTTGCTGGCCATGCTCACCTTTGCCAACTACATGCCAATGGTTCCATGCCCAGAAGAGAACCTTCATAGCAAAATTAATTAACCACAATTATTAACTTCCCTTTTTGCCTTCGGACTATAAAAGGAAGGTTTTTTGAATGCTATGGCAATGAAAAATTATGACCATACCTTGGCATTTGTAGAAAACATGATTTAAGAGAAGCCATATTGAGGCCAGAGGTGTTGGCCAGTGAAGGGTTATTGTTAGAACAAGATGTAGTTGGACATGCTGTTTTGTCGTCGGCCTCCACCGAAGCTGCGGAGAAGATGGTAAGCTGTTCACCGGTTGACTTCTTAGGAGAGGCAAACAGGTTATCAGGGAGAATGTGCTCCAAGCTGTTCACATGACAAAAGGCCTTAATTTAGTAATGCCAACAAAGAAATTAAATGCGCATGGACATGCATCTTAAAGATCACCAAAAGCTAGAACAAAGCAGCAGAAATCTATGGCACCTGAACCTGAACTTGAACATTCTGCTTTTCTATTGTGGGTAAACTTTTTGATCTTACATAAAAAACTATGCTTGTACCTTTCAGGGAGATCACTTTCTTCAGTGTCGGCCTTCTCTTCCTTGGTATTTGTATTACCATTCTCAGTTTTGTGATTACAAACTGGATTAACTTCCTCCAGCTGCTTATCGGCATTCACAGTAGCTGATTTGGAAAGAACTGTGACTGGGCTACCACCGCTCTCTACAGGAAAAAAATAAAGCAGATCAATAAATTTAACTAGTAAGTTTTGTTCAAATAGTTAAGAAATCAATTTTAAACTGTTTCCAATGGTGTTAACCTTCTGGGACTTCTTGATCAACGTCATCAGCTGGAAAAATGAGTGCTTGATTGTTAGGAGTATGAGATACAGTTGGTGAAGGAATGGGGGAGCCGGTGGACAAACCATGATGGAACTGAGGATGGTGATGATTCTTGAACTCCATCAGCTGCAAATTCATTAGCCTTCTTCCTTGGAGCTCAATGGCTTGCTGCAAATCAGCCTGCTCCTCCAGTTTCCTTCTCAACAGCATTTCTTGAGTATTGTAATACATTCTTGCTCCTGTAAGTAAATTCAAATAAAAATAGAAGTTCACCAAAAAGCGCTGCAATTTGAGATAAAACACAGGCTAGTCTTTTGTATAGTTGCCTTGTTTTACTTACCAAGATGGAGATCAAATGGCTCTCTGGAATCAAGAGCTGATGGACTGGAGCAGGCAGAGTACTCTCCTCTCTCCAATTGCTGTTGCTGATGTTGTTGCTTCCTACAAATTTGATCAATTAGATAAGTAAATTACATCAATGCAGAAAGTAGGCAACACAGAAAGAACAAAAATGTTAACAATGGGGAAGAGGAAAAAAAGGGTAGGAACTTCACTTTTCTTGGACTTTTCCCTTCTCCTTGTAAGGCTTAACCAGCACACGAGAATCGCAGACAAAATGAGGGTTCCCTTTAGCCAAAATGAGCTTCACTGTCTCAGGATATACAAATGTAACAAATCCAAACATCCTCTTTTGTTGGTAAGGTATCCTCACATCTTGCACAGGTCCATAGATGCTACGAGAGAAACAAATGGAAACAATTTTAAACCCAAAATTCCAGAATTTGAAATTCAACGCAAAAACAAAACCACGACCGACTAAAAGTAACTTACCTGAAGTAATTTGAAACATCTTCTTCTTTAAAAGTACTATCAGCCGGAAATGTTAGATAGATCTGTCTAGAGCCTGGATTAATTGCTCCTCCTAATCCCATTGCTGAGAAGTCATTTCTTTCAGGACGGCACCGCCCAAACTTATGAATCTCATCGCCCATCATCAATGCTGCCGCTGCTGATCTGCAACGTCCAACAACAATGCCATAATGAGACAAGAAACCAAAATCCATTAACTCAAAACACTCTTAAACAGCCAAACAAGTTGCAGCTAATTCTGCAAGAAGTTAAGAGCAAGTAAAAAGTTTTTAACACAAATAAGCTCCATGCATTACCTATGGCTGTCATTTTGTTGTTGGAGAAGAAAATTAACGCACTTGCTGTATGGAAAAGAAGCTCCAGCCATGAACTGAGAAGCCGCAGCCAGCTTTTGCTGCTGCTGCTGCTGTTGCTGCTGTTGTTGTTGAAGAGCTTTTGATCTAAGCAACTCTTGGCACTGTTCCAGCTCACTAAGCTTGTTCGGAGAACCGACAAGTGCAGCACCATCAGCACAATCTCCATGAAGAAACCTACAGCTAGTACCATTCTTACAAAACCCTCTCGCAAAGTACAAACAAGGCTTCCACCCAACCCCAGAATTCACATCTTCAGCACCAAAACACAGTCCAGGAACCGAGAAACTCCTCCTATGCAAAGGAGAATCAGCGTAGCCAGTAGGACTCATTGCTAAGTCAAGCCGAGGATCGAACAAATCTTCGGGTTTGGAGTCGTTGAGGAACGAGAGATGGTCCTGGAATTGGTAGTCATCGACGAATTCATTGTCGACATTGCAGCTAGTATTCCCACAGGAAGCAATCGAGGGTAAAGATCCAGAGCCGTTTGCAATAACGTTACAGCTGCTCCCATTAACAATACTGGCGTAAGAAAGAGAGGACTTTGAGCTGGGGCTGATGGGGCGATGCGTGAGAGGAGGCCAAGTGTTGGTAGACGGAGAAGAAGGGTTTGTAAGTTCAAAGCCATTGCAGCTGTGAGAAGCTGTAAGTCTCGAAGTGGAAGAAGAAGAAGGGATGGATAAAGGGCTTGGCCTCGAAGAAAAGGGAGAAGGAGAAGAAGGAGTCGAAGGCGTTGGTGGGTTTGAGAGAGAAAGTCCTAAGTGGGTTTTGGCTTTGATGATTAAAGAGTGGATAAGAGCTTCAGGTCCAAAGGCCAAACGTATCATTTCCTTCTCCCCATGGTCTTGAATAAGGAGATAACCCATGATTTTCGAAGCATTTTCAGGGTCCAAGTTTTGGATCCTTGAAAAAACTATCCTTGTAGCTTCATAGGAATCCATGGAGAAACCAAAATCTAAACTTGTTTTTCTTAAAGAAAAAATACTAAGCTAAAGTACTAAAAAAAAAAAACCTTTAGCTTCTAGAGAGAAAGATGGATAAATATAGAGCGAGAGAGAGAGAGAAAGAAAGAGAGAGAGAGAAGGAAATGATAGGAGAAGGGGAAAGAGGATAAAAGAGTGCAAGAGTGGACTTTGTTTCAAAAGGGCAATGATGGGTGTGTGGGTTTAATATTTACTTATTATTTTAGTATTTAGTATAATTATTTGAGGTTATTATAAACAAAAACAAAAATGTAATGAGTTGAAGTTTCCTCCATCAAACCCATCAAAGAACACCAAAAAGGGAAAATAAATTACAGCAAATTCCAGAAGTAAAAGCTTGGACCAGCCTTGGCTTGGTGTTAAAGAAGAAAGAAGGAAGAAGAAGAAATAGAAGAAATGAAGAACAGAAGAAGAAACAAAAGAATCAAAGGTAGGTGCTTTAGAGCTGCTGCTGCTGCTGGCTGTTGCTGCCGATGATGCTTACTTCTGGTCTTTTTCTCTCTCTGTCCCTCTCTTTCTTACTTAAAAAAACTTAGAACCACAACTTTTGGTGGCAGTGCAAAGAAAAACCTGCAGGCAACCTTGGGGAGTGTAAACTCACTCACTCACTCACACTGACTCTCCTTTTCTTTGTTTTTCTGTTTTATTTTCTTTTTCTTTTTCCTCTCATGGGGTCTTTTATTTTTATTTTTTTTGCCTCTCTTTTCTTTTGTCTACTTTTTGTTTTAAAATTTCTGTTTGAAGGGTATTTGTCTTTACAGAATTGGACAAAGCAAGGCTCAGTGGGGGGGGTAGATTCAGATCTGCTTCAAAAAACTTGAAAGGGAAATTGTTTTTTTAGAAACAAAACAACTAAACTAGTAACCCAACTACGCCACTCGCCTTATTTATATTTTAGCGCACGCTTATGTTTATAGTTAATCAATCAATCCACCCATAAATATTCAACATTTTCATTTTCATTATGGATATATAAGTGGATAATCCAATTTTTATTCAATATAAATAACAAAAAAATATAACAATTGTGGATTTCACATTTTTGACATTTGCCCATGAGTTGTGCTACTTAATTTGCATGAGGTTAACTGATATTTCCTAATGCTTTCATTTAAGCTTCAAAATTGAATAGATTTTTCTCTTTTCTGTATATAAAGTAGTATACCTTTAATTTTGAAATAATAACTACTCTTCTTTCAAAGATAGTCTTTTGAATATTCCTCTATTTATTTATGTTATATTAAGAGATTCGAATCTCGTTTTGTCGATATTCTTTTCCTTTTATACAGATTTAACGGATTTAGATCTTACTTTTGTCGGTTTTCTCTTTAATAAAAAGTACATGATGTTTTAATCATTTCGATGATGTTTCTTAACATAAAGCTATTTAAAAATTTGAATATCAAATTGTACGTAAGAAAAATATGAGACCATTAAAGAATTTCTTACTATATTCTTTAGAAACGTCAAATTGAAATTTTAATTTTTTTTATTGATTGACACTATTTTTTAACCGAAAATATGTGAACTATAACTTATTTTTAATCATAAATTATAATAGAACAGTATGAATTATCAACCTAAATTCATCTATTATAAAAATATATATGTTTAATTTAGGAATGACTTATAAATCATAAACATTTGAAATTAATATATATTCGTTGTTTATATGATAAAAGACATTCATAAAAAAATTCAAATTTATTACTTTTTTATTTGCAAATGAAAAGAAAGGCATATGAATTGATCGTAAATTACTTTGCCCTAAAAAATTCTAGAAATAAACATACTAAGTAGAACACTAATTCCAATATATAAACGACTGAAATTGAAATGTAAAAAGAAACAAAAATAGAAAAAACATTGGGAAGTAATTTTTTTTTTGGTGGAACATTGGGAGGAAATTACCATAAAGCATTGCAAGTTGAAAAAGGAATAAAGATAATACTCTCCAACTGGTAGTTAAAAAAAAAACTTGGGAAGTGAGACACGCTGGGATAGAGCGCGTGAGAAAAGAAGACCTTCAGTTTAAAATTAGTGCACGTTCACTTGCATCATTCTGACAAACTTCTTCTCCCGTACTGTGTGATGTAATTTAAATTGTATTTTCATTTAAACAGCACAGTTTTGATACTCTGCATGCGGCCCCATGGAACACCACAAATCTTCACCACTTGATTTCCTTTCAAGATTTTGTGGGGTATTTTGAAAATGAATGAGCATATATCATATCAAATTATCAAATAACTTTATTTTATGGATTATTATCTCATTCATTCACAATGGAGTTTTTAGATTCTATAAACGAGGTTAGAGGATTGATATATATTTTTATAAAGTATATTTTAATATATTTTTTAATTAATTCATTAAAGAGTATAATATTTATCATTCTTTTAATCCTACTTGTAAAGTTAAAAACCTCTACTGTCAATATATAAAAATTGAACTCCTATTTTATTTCCTTTTCATTTTATCTTACCCCCTTTTAGGATGATTTCAACTAAATAAAAAAATATACTCTGTCTCTCTCTCCCCCAAAATTTTTACCCTATTGACTTACCCATTGTTCAAGAAAAAAAAAGTCAATAAATTATTAGTTTATATTATTATATTTGTGTTTGTTTTACTTTTTTAAAATTTTATATTGTGATGTAATAAAAAATAGGGATAAATTTAAAATTTTAAGTATATTTATTATTTATTTATGATAAACTGTAAATAAATTAGAATATTAAAAAAAAAGGATGAAAAAAAGTATATACTTAATTAATGCACTTAATTTCTTTATTTTCTATTTACTTTTTCTTTATTTTTTGTCTTTTTCCTTCAAGGCCAAGAGGCCAATGCCATCATTGGTAGGGAGACATTGGTAAATTTGAACGCTTTGCTAAATATTTACATCTTTTGGGTTGTCAATATCAAGTGGGCCCTTATCTATTAAGTTGTGTTCTGGTAGGGGTTTCAATGTGGCCCAACTGATGGGTCAATGTAGGTACTAAGTGGGCTTGGATCATAATAATCTAGTAGCAGTTTTTTTTGAAGGAGTAAATTGTCTCATCCATTATTAGTTATAAAATTTTAATTCTCCGCGTGTTTAATTTAAATGGTTGATAAGTGTTTCTATAAATATTGACTAATTAGGCCACTTTTCAATTATCTAATCCGTTTGTGGAATTACTTTGAGGAAAAAAAAAAAAGGAGGAAGGAAATGTTATTTATTTATTTTTTGATTCGAAGGAAGGAAATGTTATTTTGATAAAAAAATAAGATGTTTTGAAATTGCATATCTTATCAGGCTTGACATAAGTTATTAAGCTTCAAAAATTTTGTACACACCAACTAGGTTCGAATTTCATTAACCGTAATTTTTCATTAGTAGCCATTACATGAATCGTAAATTTGAAAAATTTACAAGCGCCCTTGGATATGAGATAAGTACTATTAATATTTTCTATGATAAAAAAACAAATTACATTTAAAAAAAATTAATTAAATAATAAATAATAAATATAATAGAATTGTTCAAAAGGGAATAAAATATTTACTAGTGAGTTTCAAATTTAAATACTAGTATTAGTGGTGATGGTATTGTTGCTTCCAAGTCCCAACAACAACATTGATTTAATAAACAGTGAGGAGACACGCAAGAAAACAAAATTGAAAATTAATTTACCTAGGAAGCCACAATGTTACTGTTCCCCTTGATCTTTTGTTTGAACAAAATGCCTTTAATAATTATTATCCTGTTTTGTCTTGTTGCTCTAAAAACAAACACCCCGCCCGACACATACATACACTCTCTCTCATACTAAGCTAGTCATACTCATAGTAGTGTACAATTTTTCTTTCTCAAACTCTTCTTGTCTTTACTCCTTTTCTGCTTTGCCATTTCGCTTGACAAGAACTTCAAAATATATTACCCATTGTTGGGATTGAAGCAACTTGGCAAAGACCTCCTTGCCTTTTGCCCTGGCTGATTCATCTAAATTCTTAAGAGAATTTGTCCAGACTAAAGGCTATTCCAACTTGCCCAGCCAGCATTAGCCCAAAGCTGAGGGCATTCCTTACTGGTTTTTTTTTTTTTTTCTCTTTGTCTTTTGCTCGATTTTACTATTTACAATCGGGGATGAAGCTAGTGTTGGCTACGGTTCGGTTTAGGTTCTAACCGGACAGTTTCAGTTCTTGGAATTGGATCTAATCTAATTCCAATTCAATTTAATCCTGATTTTTTAATTTTATAATTCGAATTGAACCATGATCACCTTTTTAACGAAATTTTAAATCCTGTCTTCACGACCTCCTCCATGCCTTTTTGTCATTAGGCCAAGAAGTGGAGGTCAGCATTCCTTACTATTTGGTGCATATATTTCCTATTAATCCATGTAGGCTAATTCATGATTGGAATATTATAATTTGATTAACTAATATAATCCGACAAGATATTGTCCTTGAAAGTAGTACACAAACTGATCTGATCTCTCGTTACATATCATTCTTACAAATGAATTTGAAAAGAACGAATACTACTACTACATAATTTAAATTATCACTAAACTTATGATTTGTATACCATTGGATGTGCCTTATTGTTTTCTCTAACCATCTTTTTAATAAGTTTTGATGGCATTTAGTGGAAGGGAAAAGAAAATATCTCAAAACTGTTTTGAAGATGGTAGATGGAGACACAACACAAAGTGGGTAAAAAACTTCAAAATAGTACTAGAAAAACAGACAATTTTGAAGGCTGATAAATAAGACATCATTATTGAGATTTTATTTCTTAGTAATCAATTCAGGCTTCCTTTGATAATACCGCTATTTTTTACTGTGATAATGCAATTACTTGCTATGGCGGTGAGATTTCTCACCGTAGTCCTTCTCTTGCAGTTACTCGCCACAACTTCCTTTAATTTACGTAGGACAATTATACTTCAGTGCAGCTTACACTTAAAACCATCCAAAGTAATTGTATAACCTATGAAAACACAAAATTCTTCTCACCTCATCGCAGTTGTGTTATCAAATGATAGATTGTATATGTTGTTGTTATCTATTTCCAAAATAATATTTTTTTAATCAAAAAATTTAAGAGCAGAGAATTATTTTATCTAAAAGATATTAACATGTCACAATTTCTTCGAAAGCTTACAGATTTTAGTTATGAAACTTTTCAAATTTAAAGATGGCACATTAATGAGGCCTATAAGTTAAAATCGGATGCCTTTCACCATTAATCAAAAGTCTTATCACTTTAATTGATCTCATTGGCTTTTTCTAATTCAATCATATCTGCTGATTTTAGTGCCTACCATGCTTTTCCTTTAAAAATTACAAAAAAAGAAAAGAAAAGGAAATTCAATCAAGAAAATCAAAGACAAAAGGAAATGCATTACATGATTGACACTGACAGGGAGGGAATCCTAAAAAACTCCCACATGTAAATAAAATAAATTCTTAGTATGATGTTTGGGAGAATCAGTTCAATGAAACTTTGTTTTGATGATTGTGAGGTTTGACTCTAAGCTCTTGCAACAGCCTGGGAGTGGCAACTGGGGGCTTTCCCCACACACCCTTGCCTGTTCCTTTTTCGGCTCAGCCCAATTTATTATCCCAGTTTGAAGTTATTGCGGTTGCGCTCCTTGCGGAGCTTGGGTCAAGCACCCCATGCCCACGGATGTAATCGAACTTTAGTAGCAGGCTCCAATTTGGATCCATTGAACAACTTTCATGATCGAGTTGCTCCTCACGACTCAAAAACTATAATAATATAATTAATCAACAAGTGTTTTTCAAAAATTAATTAAAAAATGTTGATCGAGGTGTTAATAATTTTTACTTTCATAAGAGTGGACACAAGTTTGATTTTCAAAAAGATAGAAACCTATTCATTGGAAGAATTTTACTTTTAACATTTTTGGTCCAAAAAGATTATTAGATTTTGGATAATAAAGCTTCATTAGTTTTTTTTTTCTTTTTAAAAAAAATACCACAATTACAATAATGTTATAATCTGATTATAATTATCACCTTGATTCATGGGTACTACCCTATACTTAATATTTTCTTTAAATCTCGAGTTTTTTTTTGCTACTAATTAAATCTCGAGTTTAAGTATTATGAATAAATGATTTAAAAAAAGTATTATGAGTAAAAAAGTTTGAAGAGAGTTAATTGTAAACTGTAAAAAAGATTTTTAAAAAAAAGACATTTACCTTAAATTCTGTATAAAAATGGAGAAAAGACATTGGCCTTAGAATTAGATTATTTCGGTCAACGGAACATAACACGATATGATCTGCCCGAATAGGGCACCCAGGACTCGGGAAGTTTCAGTTTAACAAATAGGAAAAGAACTTTCCAATCCCTTGGGACTAATAAAAGAACCCTCAAATGCTTTGACCTTCTTGCGGGAGATATTTCACGACGCCTCCCTTCGCTCTTTGCCGGCGAGACCACCACGTCTTCCTCCCCCGTCATCTGATTTCGACTCAACCCTGCTTTGTTGCCATAACTCACTTCCTCTCCAATTCCACAGCCCGTTCACGCCGTTAACGTAGCTGGTGAGGATTCGATTATATCTTTAATTTCTCGAATTCATGTATGAATTGATACTATTTTTTTCGCCTTCTTTCTTGCAACTTCGATTCTGTGTACGGATAGAAGAATAATGAATCGATTTTTCTCTTGTAAATTGTTTATTCAGAAATTATGGTGTCCGGCTTGATTAATGCAAATCCCGTGGTGTACGAGAAGAAAGAGCGGCGGCTCCGTAACCCAGCAACTCTACCTGATGAATACGCCGTCGAACCTATCGACCAGCAAGAAATTTTTGATATCCTTTTCCCTTTCTCTTCTTCTTCTTCTTCTTATTATTATTTCTTTATGCAAATTATTTTTTATTCTCTTGATGTGGAGCAAAGTTATTTGATGTTCTTTAACTTTTTATTAAATCATATTAGAGATATAAAGGATCCAGAGCATCCCTACTCTTTAGAAGAGCTTAAAGTTATAACTGAAGATGCCATTGAAGTAGATGATGAGCGTAGTTATGTTAGGTAAAATGATCAGAATAATCTCTTATTTAATTTCCTACTTATTGCTCATTTTCTATCTATATTATGAGTATAATTAGTTTTTAATCAAAGGGGTTTTCTTATTCAGGGTCACATTTACTCCTACTGTTGAACATTGTAGTATGGCTACTGTTATTGGACTTTGCTTGAGAGTCAAACTTATGAGGAGTCTTCCTTCTCGCTACAAGGTATTTTTTTTAATCATTCTGAGCTAATCTATTTGTTTTCTTGTTCACTTTGGTTGAGGAACAAGGAATGGATGGGTAGGTAGATAAGAGTTTGTTACCGAACAAAAAACAATGCTTGGTATCTCTGATTGTAAGTGTTTTATTTGGTGATTGGAAAGTAGAAAATTGGGACAAGAACATTGAATTTCCTAGTGGTTGGGTTATTTTTATGAAATGAAATGTAATCAGTACTCTTTCTGCATATCAGAATTAGTGACTTACGACCTGCAAATTTGTTCCTCATTCCTCTCATCTTAATAACTGAATTCGGTGATCTAAAATTTTGATCTTATCTCACTTGAGATGCCATGCTGATCTGAGCTGCTTCTTTTGCTTCAGAAATTCCACTGATGGCAAAAAGTCCATTGGTATTCTATGTATCTTAGCATATTAAATACTTTTAAATTTACTGCTTGGACTTTGGTGCTAGAGTAATTTGAGATTGAAGCTTGTTCTTGTAAATAGAGCTGGTAACCTCTAGTGTGATCTTTTGCTAATGCCGCAATATGCTGACTTGTGAAGCCCTTTACTCATTCTGTTTATTCTGTCACACGAGGATATGAGGCTTTTCAAACCAATATGCAGGGTTTTATCATTGCTAGCCCCACACCTCAACTGATAGTTAATAGTTCATATAAGATGAGTGTTCCATAAATCAGTTAATGATGTGTTCTTATGAGGTTCCTATGCATGCTTTGTCAATGATTTGGATGATGAGTGGTCAATTAATGATTTCGAGTTATTAGTTCCTAACTGTTATGTTTGCCACTCTATTGAACACAAAAATTTTTTTGTGATTCTTATTCTACTGATTCTCTTTACCAATTGTTGCTCTTTTTTTTTTATTTTTGTATTTTTTGTCTCTGACCCTAGGTTACCTTCTCCGTGCTAATGACTGTTCTTTATTGATTTTAGATGGATATAAGGGTTGCACCTGGAACTCATGCGACCGAAGCTGCAGGTACTCTCTCTCTCTCTCTCTCTCTCTCTCTCACACACACACACACACACACGCAGAGTTAATACCGCCTTTGTTTCCCAAAATTAGTTGTGGGTTGAGAGAAATTTTCAGATTAACTTTTAAGAAGTGTGGTACAGCCTTCAAACTAAGGTCAAGATGATTATGGATTTAATTTCTCCCAAATTTCTCCCACTTTATCTTCCTTAAGTGGCGGGAAGTGCTTATTCTCCTGATATTTAATGATTACTAACTAGCTACTACCTAAGCAGCATAAATATTACATATGATATGAATAGGAGCCAAGTATGGTAAATACAAAGCTTCTGTTGCGTAGTGTTGTGGTTAACAAATGATCTCATTTCTGTTTTCTTTCTGTTATAATGCAGTTAATAAACAACTGAATGATAAAGAACGTGTTGCAGCAGCACTAGAAAACCCAAACCTTGTGGATATGGTTGATGAATGTCTGGCTCCATCCTATGGATAAATACTCAGTGTATTATGTTGCTAAATGCAGTGGGAGCAGTTCTCTGTCTTCTATGAAGTCTACTTGGTTTTTTTTTTTTTTTGTAACCTTTGTATAATTCCTTGCAAAATGGTGAAGGAAAAAAGAACGAAGTTGAATCAGCATCAGCAGAAATATAATCTTGTATTGTTTTAATCGTAAGTTTAATTTATTGTAGTTAAAAGATGCTGAAAAGGAGGAAGGTAAACCTATCGTGTGTTTTGATGATTGAAGTCTCTTATAAGTTATAGTACAGCATTTGACAGCAAAATATCACTTCCGTGAGTTCTCTCAATGAATCTTAGCTTGGAAAATAAGTAATCACAATTAATGCTGACAAACCATTTTGGCAGATCCTACCATCTTGCATTTAAAAGCTCCAGGTTCTAAGCTGTAGGCAATGCAAGTTGAGTTAGATCTTCAATCTATAATATATCCCTGATATCAAAATTTGGGTGGTCAAGAGCCATTCTTTTCTGTCATGTAATTAATCTACTTAGCATCAAAATTCTTTTGCAACCATTGAGCTTGCTTTTCCAGCCCAGCATCCCTCAGGGCATTCATAGCTGAATGATACAGCCTTCCATCTAGCTGAGTTCCTTCAGCTTTAATGTCTTGCAGAAGCTTCACCAACTCATCAACCCGACTCGTCTTAGAAAAAACTCCAACCATTATGCCAGCCATGGCCTTATCGATCAAGCCTCCATTAAATCTAAACTCCAGGTAGTATTTCACACACATCTCATACTCCCTTACTCTATTGTAAGCGGTGATGATGGTAGTGTAGCTAACTTTATCTGGTGCTATCTTCCTTCTCTTCATTTCTTTCCAGAGCTTCTCCACCAGTCTCAAATTCTTGACTCTCCCGTGCATGTCCATCAAAGTATTGTAAATCCATACATTCGGCGGACACCCTCTCTGCTTCATTTTGGCCACAAGCTTCATAGCTTCCCTTATCCTCCCTGCTTTCCCATACATTGCTATCATGCTAGAATAAGCCACAACACATTTATCATATCCTTTCTGCTCCATCTCCGAAAACACCATTTCAGCTTTCGAATTGAGACCAAGTCGACAGTAGGCGTTGATGATCGAGGCATAAGTTACTTGACCGGGTTTGCAGCCTTGCAAAAGCAGCTCATCATAAACTACAATTGCAGATTGAAACCCTCTTCTTTTGCTGAAACCATTGACTATTGTACAGAAAATACAATCAGAAACCTTTACATTGGCCTCCTTCATCACCCTGACAACTTCCAAGGTTTTTTCTACTAACCCTTCCTCTATATACATCAATACGAGTTTCATGAAAACTTCCGGATCCCTAACCATTCTCCTCTGTGCCGCCTCTTGGAATAGTTCTTCAGCTACAGTTAAATCGCGAATGCTTGCGAATGAGCTGATCAAGGAAGAGTAAACAGATGAACTCACAAGAATTCCTTTCTTTGTCATGTCTTTTAAATATTCAAGAGCTTCATAAGCTCGACCTGACTTCCCTAATGACTCACAGAGGATACCGTATATACGAGTCGTAACTGGTGCCAAATTTAACTTCCTACTTTCAAATTCATCAAACAATTCTGAAACTTTGTCCAAATCACCAATTTGCTGATAAGCTTCCATTATCTGGCAATAAGATTCCGAATCCTTAAAAATTCCATTGAATTTCATTGTTTCATATACAGCAATAGTGCTTCTATACATATGCAACTTATTATAAGCTGCCATTGCTGAATTAAATGCAATGACAGCAACTTCCTCTTCTGTTTTAAACACTTCAAGCAAAGTCCCCACAACCTTGAATTTTCTAGCTCTAATTACAGTATGAATTAATCTTGAACAAGTATAAGTATCAGGCAAGACATGGAAACGCCTAAAATCCTCTGAAAGAGACATAATTAAATCCCATTTCCTGGACTGGACCAAGTACCTGATCAGAAGCTTTAGCATTGGTTTTTCTGGTATGAACCCGGGCCTTTGTTTTGCTTTCTCATAGTAATCATAGGCTAGCTCTTGACTGTGAGTATCTTGCAATAACCCACACAAAAATCTGTTTAAATTGTCCACATCCGGGGGAGAAGAAAATTGTTGAGAATCTTGAAATTTTAGCTCCAACTTGGCAATGGGCAGATTGGTCGATGCATCCTCTAGGATAGGAGATGGACAGCCGGTGCAGGAGTTGATGTGGAAAAATGGAAGGTTGGAGCTGGGGAAAGAGACAAAGTGAAGAGTTCTGCATGATGAAAAGAGACCAAATTTCCTGGTCTTTGATGTGTAGGAATCAGTTGAAGCTAAGGACCAGTCTGGAGAACTGGAAATGGCCATGTTGGGGAGGGGGGGATAAGGTATGGAACAGCAGACCTTTGGAACAGAGAACTAAAGTACCTTGTGGAGCTACAGAACATAAATAGCTTATCTTTTTATGGATTGGATTCTGCCATGTCTGCATGAATTGTATCAACCAGTAAAAACATGACAAGTGGAATTTAAATCTATCCTTTTTTATGTGAAAATAATAAAGGACTGTGTTCTTACTTCTGACACGTGTTCTATTTGCGGCAGCTAGAATGGCAGTGCCTACTTTGCCGAGATTGCTGCTGAGAAAGAGAGAAAGAGAAAACAGCACTTTTTCTTTGCAGTGAATAGCAAAATGAAAACAAAAATGAAGTTCAAAACCAGTTGAAGGAAAAAACTGTTTACTACTTAGTTCCTTATTATTATTTGACTTCAATAATTGAATATCTTCAATTAAAAAAGTTAGTTAAATAATAAAATTCTATACAAATTTTATTTCACTTTTCAAATTTACCCTAAGTCTATTTTATTCTCTCTTCTCTTTATAAGTTAGTTGGCTTAATATACAACTACTACATTTAATGGTTCTTACAATTCTAAAGAAGGGTAAGTTTGAAAATAAATAATTAATATTTTATTAAAACCATAAAATGACAAATAAAAAAGAACATTAGATTGTGGTTAGATAATAAAGAACGAATAGAGCAATAACTAGATGACTAGAATTCAAATTGGCCTAATTTCTGCATAATAATAAAAAGACAACATAAATGAGCTTTGTGTTATGATAATGGACTTCAAACGCCACAATTGGAGTTTTGAAATTATTGCTGCAGGATGAATAGTACATATCACTATCGATGAATAGTGCATATTACTATTTATATATAAAATCTGTGGATGAATTATTGATGAATAGTGTTTACTATTCATATAGGGCCCACATGTATTAAATTTTCAAACATTGCATAGTAACTTTTTTCGTTTATAAAAACGTTTGCGCTGATAAGAATAAGTAATCAGCTTTTCTTCAGTTTCTTTAATTTCTCTCTCTCTCTCTTAAATTCTCTTTTACTATTACTTGCTTCTTGTTCCAATTATTATTAACACACTTCCACAACACGTTATCAGCACGAGGCTCTGTCAGCACGAGCGTTATAAAGTGAAGCAAGTTTAAAGCCTGGTAAGTTCTTAAGGTTTGATTCCATTATTTTATTTAACATTTTCTTTACACTAGTTAATTCAAATTTTTATTGTGTAAAGATTTACTTCTAAATAATTTTGACACAAGAAGTTGTCAACCTAATTTTGACACCAGAAGTTGTCAACTTAATTGAGACCATTTTTTTTTCAGAATTATGGCAAATATTGAAAAACCCAAATTCCAAATTTTGGATGTAAGTGGCAATAACTATTTATCATGGTGTCTCGATATTGAACTGCATCTCCAAGGTCAAGGTCTTGCAGCTACCATTGGTGCAAATGGAAATGCTAATGATAAAGATAAGGCAAATGCTTTGATTTTTATCCGTCGGCATCTAAGTGATAGCCTAAAAGTTCAATATCTATCTGTCCGAGATCCCTTGATCTTGTGGACAAGATTGAAAGAGCGGTATGATCATACCAAAACTGTCATCCTCCCTCAAGCACAATATGATTGGCTACATCTGAGGTTGCAGGATTTCAAGTCCGTGTCCGATTATAATTCGGCATTATATGATATTGTATCACGGCTTGAACTTTGTGGTGTTAAGCTTACTGAGCCTGAGCTTTTAGAGAAAACATTCTCCACCTTTCATGCTTCGAATATTGTATTGTAACAACAATACCGGCAGCGCCAGTTTGAAACATATTCTGAATTGATCTCAGTCCTGTTGACTGCAGAACAAACAAATGAGTTGCTGCTTAAAAATCATGATTTAAGACCTGCTGGCTCTAAGGCATTTCCTGAAGCAAATGCCGGCTCAAGTAAGAATGTTGGCCATCCTAGAGGCCGTGAGCGCAGGCATGAGAATTTTTTCCGTAAGGGTAGTGGGAGATTTAATCGTAATATAAATAACTCCCCACACAACCCTAAAGGTAAAAAGCCTATGAAGAAGCATGATGATAGTACCTGTCATCGTTGTGGAATGACTGGTCATTGGTCACGTACCTGTCGTACGGCCAGACATTTGGTTGATCTATACCAAGCATCCCTGAAGGATAAAGGCAAGCATGTTGAGACCCATGCCATTGACCTAACTGCGACTGATGCTGAAGTCAATAAGGTTTTGGTCAATGAAAAACCTTTTGAGGTTTCTGATTTCTTTGTATAATGTTGATGAAAACAATAAGTCCCCAGAAATAGATCCTAAGGGTTTTCATCTATGTTTTGCCATACCCTTGGATAATTATGTTACCAAGGAAGATATTAAATAAATATGGTCGTTAAAATCCGTGAGGTCCTGAAGTACCAAAGCGGACAATATCCACAAGCTATTTATATTTTGCATTATATTATATTTTGCATCATATTATTAATTTGTTAAATTTTATGCATTTTACTGCTTCTTGTTGGTTTATATTTTGCATCATATTATTAATTTGTTAAATTTTATGAAACTTGACACCTGAAGTTGTCAAGATAAATGCAAATGGGACACATTGAGAAAAAGGAAGATATATGTTTGCTTGATAGTGCTACAACGCATACTATACTTTGTGGCAAACACTTTTTCTCAAATGTGACATTGCGCAAGGTAAATGTTCAGACAATATCTGGTCCTATTAATATTATAGATGGCTATGGGACTGCCACAGTTATTTTGCCAAATGGCACAACATTGTATCTTGAAGATGCATTGTTGAGCGGTAGATCAAAAAGAAATCTACTTAGCTACAAAGATGTATGACGTAATGGGTATCATCTTGAAACAATTAATGAGCAAAATAAGGAATTACTTTGCATCACTTCCTACAAGATGGGCCAGAAGACCATCTATGAGAAGCTGGAAGCTTCTAGTATGGGATTATATTATGTCCCAATACGAGCTATAGAATCATATGCTACGATGCCCTGGAAACTAATGAACCCTGATGTGTTCGGACTTTGGCATGATCGCCTTGGTCATCCAGGAGCTACAATGATGCGAAGAATCCTTAAAAATACTCGTGGACACCCTTTAAAAGATACAAAGGTGTTGTTGTCCAGAGATTACATTTGTGAATCTTGTTCACAAGAAAAGCTCATTTCTAAACCTTTCATGACAAAGGTTGATTATGAATCCCCTTCATTCTTGCAAAGAATCCAGGGTGATATCTGTGGGCCGATTCAGCCTGCAAGTGGACCATTTAGATATTTCATGGTACTAGTGGACGCATCCTGCAAATGGTCCCATGTTTGCCTATCATCAAAGCGCAATGTGAACTTTGCTGATGAGAACAAAGCTCCCATCCTTAGCGTGGGGTCATGCTATTTTACATGCTGCATCTTTAATTAAATTGCACTCCACTACTTCTCATTTATATTCCCCCCTTCAGTTAGTCTTGGGCCAGAAGCCAGACATTTCATATCTTTGCACCTTTGGTTGAGCGGTACAAGTGCCTGTAGCACCACCGCAAAGGACCAAAATGGGTCCCTAACGCCGTTTGGGCATTTATGTTGGGTTTGATTCACCGTCTATTATTTGGTTCCTTGAACCATTGACAGGTGATTTATTTACCGCTAGATTTGCGGATTGTCATTTTGATGAGACAGTATTCCCATCACTTGGGATACCAAATGCTTCCACATATGGAAAGCAGAAAAATGTCGAGATTTTCTCATGGAATGAGAAAAGTTTGTCTCATTTAGACCCAAGAACACCTGAATGTGAAAATGAGGTGCAACGATTGATCCATTTACAAGCTACTGCAAATCAAATGCCTGATGCATTTAATGAGACTGCTAAAGTTACAAAGTCTCATATCCCAACTGCGAATGTTCTAGCTAGGATAGATGTTCCTGAAGAACCACAAAAAATGGATCTAAATGTCCCGCGCCTGAAGCGTGGTAGACCGATGGGATCAAAAGACACTGTTTCTCGAAAAAGAAGGGGGAGGAATTTAGAATCTGCTCCAGATGAGCATAATTCTGCTCCAGATGAGTATAATTCTGCTCCAGATGAGCACATTAATCTTTCTCGAGGAAAGCAAATTGCACCTAAAGTGCCACAACATAATATTCAAAGAGAACATATTACCCCTGAAGTGGCACAAGTTCATGAGCATATTGCCCCTGAAGTGGTACAAACCCATGAAAAGATCACCAACCTTGGGAATACTGAAATTTCCATCAGTTATCATAATGAGATATGGGATCGAACTGAGATAATCATCAATGATGCATTTGCTCTCTCAGTTGCTCATGAGATTATGAATGATGATTATGAACCTCGGTCTATAACCGAATGCCGTCATAGGCAAGATTGGCCTAAATGGGAGGAAGCAATCCAAGCTGAATTGACTTCCCTTGCCAAACGTAATGTTTTTGGGCCTATTACTAAAACCCCCGACAATGTAAAACCTGTTGGATATAAATGGGTCTTTGTCCGGAAACGAAATGAGAAAAACGAGATCGTGAGGTATAAAGCCCGACTCGTAGCCCAAGGTTTTCTGCAGAGGCCTGGGATAGATTATGATGAAACATATTCACCAGTAGTGGATATAGTTACCTTTCGTTTCCTTATAAATTGGGTTGCCCAAGAAAATTTTGAAATGCGTCTTATGGACGTTGTGACGGCATATTTATATGGTTCATTAGATTCCAATATCTATATGAAAATTCCCGAAGGTTTAAAAATGCCTGAAGCATACACTCCCCGCAACTTATTCTCAATAAAGTTGCAAAGATCTTTATATGGGTTAAAGTAATCCGGCCGTATGTGGTACCAACGATTAAGTGAATACCTGACAAAGGAAGGGTACATAAATGATCCCATCTGCCCATGCGTGTTTATTAAAAGATCTGAAACCGGATTTGCTATTATAGCAGTTTATGTCGACGACATGAATTTAATTGGGACTCCTGAAGAGTTATCTGAAACTGCTGAATATTTGAAAAAGGAGTTTGAGGTTAAATATTTGGGTAAAACCAAACTATGCCTTGGTCTAGAGCTTGAGCACAAAAAGAATGGAATACTTGTCCATCAGTCAGTATACACTGAAAGATTGCTTATACGTTTTAATATGGACAAGGCTCACCCATTGAGCACCCCTATGGTTGTAAGGTCTCTTGACCCCCAAAAGGACCCGTTTCATCCTAAAGAATCTGGTGAGGATATACTTGGTTCTGAAGTACCATACCTCAATGCAATCGGGGCTTTAATGTACTTGGCATAGTGCACGAGACCAGATATCGCTTTTGCGGTAAATTTGTTGGCACGTTTTAGTTCTGAGCCAACTCGGAGACATTGGAATGGGATTAAACATATCTTTCGTTATCTCCGAGGAACCATTGATTTGGGGTTATTCTATTCTAAGAATACTACTAACTCTGGTTTAGTAGGTTATGTTGATGCAGGATATAAATCTGATCTGCACAGAGCTCGCTCCCAAACCGGTTATCTATTTTGCTATAATGATACAGCCATTTCTTGGCGTTCCACTAAGCAAACACTAGTTGCTACATCTTCCAACCACTCTGAAATTATTTCCCTCTATGAGGCCGGAAGAGAGTGTGTTTGGTTAAGATCTGTGATATCACATATTCACAATGCTAGTGGATTCAAACCGGTGATAGATTCTCCCACTATAATTTATGAGGATAATGCTGCTTGTGTTGCACAAGTCAGGGGAGGATATATTAAAGGTGATAAGACCAAGCACATCTCGCCGAAATTTTTCTATACTCATGAACTCCAGGAAAGTCGACAAGTTGATGTTAAACAGATTCGCTCCGCTGATAATCTTGCAGATTTATTTACCAAATCTTTGCCAACATCAACATTTGAGAAATTAGTTTATGGCATTGGTATGCGGCGAGTCAGTAAAATGCAAGATTGAATTCCCCAGAAGTTGAAATGTTTAGATGCTCCAGAAGTAGCAATTTGTTTTATTTCAGGGATAGCGATTATGGAAATAAGTGCACTGTACTCTTTTTTCCTTCTGTCCGGTTTTTGTCCCACTGGGTTTTTCCGGCTTAAGGTTTTTAATGAGGCAGTAATAGCACGTGAAATTAGGCCACTGAAGTAGGCCTACCTATATTGTCCTGAAGACAAATAGATTGTCCTGAAGACAAGCACATATTGTCATGAAGACATATTAGACGGACTTAATTGTGCTGTACTCTTTTTCCCTTATGTTCGATTTTTTCCCACTAGGTTTTTCCGACTTAAGGTTTTTAACGAGACAGTACACGTCCAATTTTTCATAGTGGCATTTTGTCCAAGGGGGAGTGTTATGATAGTGGACTTCAAACGCCACAATTGGAGTTTTGAAATTATTGCTGCAGGATGAATAGTACATATCACTATCGATGAATAGTGCAAATTACTATTTATATATAAAATCTGTGGATGAATTATTGATGAATAGTGTTTACTATTCATATAGGGCCCACATGTATTAAATTTTCAAACATTGCGCAGTAACTTTTTTCCGTTTATAAAAACGTTTGCGCTGATAAGAAGAAGTAATCAGCTCTTCTTCAGTTTCTTTAATTTCTCTCTCTCTCTTAAATTCTCTTTTACTATTACTTGCTTCTTGTTCCAATTATTATTAACACACTTCCACGACACTTTGGTTTTTATAACTTTTTGTAATAATTGGATGGGAGCCAAAGGTGATAAATAACTTTGAAAAACAACAATGTATGCCAGTTTAATAGTAGAGCCTCAATAGAAGCAAGCAAAAGTAAATATCTCAAGTTTTTGGTGGTGGGTGAAACTTGAAGGAGTAGACAATAATAGTAGTATTTAATATCACTAATTGCTGAGATTATTTCATAATCAATCATCAATAATTGTTGTATGTGGTAGCTAATGTCATATGCTCCTGAACCAAATCTTCAACCATAGGGTGGTGCATCTTTCAAAAGGTAAAGGAGGAATTTAGTCAAGAAGATTTTTTTTTTTAATAATTATTTAGGAGAAGAAAAGAAATCATCCAAGAAAAAAAAAAGACAAAAGGGAACGCTTTCCTTTCCGAGTATGACATTTGACACAGACAGAAGACTCCCTCATTCATATATTTCACTATCAGTTCCATTACTTTGTTTGAAAATTTGAACCTCTTAGGCATCCCGATGGACCATTGGATTTAAATAATCTCACTACTTCAATATCTATATCTATACCTTCATATAAAGAATGAAGGCTATTAGATTGGAGCGGTATCTGTTGGTCACTCTCCTATTCCCATTAGTGAAATTTCTCTATCTCAATTTATAAGTATGTTAAAGCCCAATTGAATTTTTCTCCTTTGGGCCATGAAAAATATATGGGTCTTAAGAGTTTTTTCGGCTATGAAAATATATATGAGTTTGAAGGGTTCTTTGGATAATGAAAATAGATTTGGACTTCCAAGTGTTTAATAAAATATGTTTTGAGATGCATTGTTTACACTTCTTTTTTTGCACAAGCATTTCTTACATTTTATGTTGTTATTTGCTATATATATATATATATATATATTAGTATATAAGATGTCTATAAACGATTTATAACTTTAATATAGGATCATCAGAAACGTCATGTTTCAATAATGAAATAACATACATGAAGATATATCCAACACCACAACTCCTTGGTTCCAATTCTGAGTAAGATTTGTTAAAAAATCAGAACACCGATTCTCTTCTTTATAAGTATATCTCACCGCATTAACCTAACCCTCGTTAACAAGAACTAACGAATCCAAATGATTATTTGATGAAAAATGCAATATGTTAATAGTGTAAATAATGTTTGTAGACCTCTACCTCTTGCCTAGTGGCTAAGAGGCTGGGGATGTCACAAGGCAGGGGTTCGACCCCTGCCATCCCCCACCCTCGGGTCCTAGTATCCCGTATTGTACCAAAAAAAAAGTTTATAAATTAAAATCACTTTCAATTATACCATTTTCATCTTTATGCAAAGGGATCCTATGGAATATAATATCCTTTAAAAATCAGTTATATTCCATCACAATATTATCTCTAATATAATTTTTAGCAACTCATGGATTTGTCACGTATCATATTTTTATTATACTTTTTTTAATACAAAATTTGGTCCCACGACAAATGTAGGTAAGTTTTAGTAGCAATGTAATGCCAACATTTGTTGTGGGACATGCTGCAGCAATTAACAGAAGTAGATAGAAGGGGGAAAAAAAAATTTAAAATCTATTCATTGCAATGCTAAATTAAAACATAAGTGAAGGAGGGGATTTTATTATCTAGGACTACAAAAAATTTCCTACAAAGTATAATTTCTTTGCTTCCTCTCCAACTCATTGGTTTTTGCTACAGATTTCATGCGTGCTTGAATAATTTCATGCTAAGCCAGTGGAAATATACAGCAACCACAAGAAGTGGGAGTGTTAAGGGCACCAAGTAACAGTAATACCTGTTAAAGAATTGGAAGCATAAAATCAAAGAAAAATGCATAAAGATCATTAACAAAGATAGGAAGTTGAAGCAATTAAAGTGTATGTATATATACATGTATGAGATTTAACACGCCTTCCATTTGCCTTGTATTTTAATTATTTACCTTCTATTCACTTAAACATAAGTATTTTTTTTAATGTAACAATTTAAAAATTAGCTAAACAGTGGAAAAAAAATAGCTTATGGTTGAATCTAGGGCGTAAGTGATGCACTTAAACTCACAAACTACCCGGGGTTTTACTAATGAAAAACTCAAATTCGGCCAGATAATTGTCGAGTTGAGCTCGAGTTCGAGTATTCAAGTGAGTTGAGTTTGAGTATTATAATATCCGGTTTGAGAGCAGTTATTATCTGAGTCTAATTGAGTATTTTATTATTTTAATTATAAATTTATTATTTTTACACTTGTGTCTAATCAAGTTCAAAATCAAATCCAAATATATTAAAATTGATTTTTTTATTTAGTTATTGAATTTAATCAAGCGGAATTTAAATAACTTTATTTATGATGATTCGAACTCGAGTTTTAAAAATAAAATTCCATTAAGTTTGATTCGAGTATTAAACTACGAGTTTCGACTCGAGTTCGAGTATTCTATTACTCAGCTTGAATCCTATTGCTCGTCTTAAACTCAATCGATTACACTTGAATCTAAGCAGTGAATTTTTTTTTTCCAAAGTCTTCCGGTTTGTAATTTTCATTTTCTTCTCCTTAGTTTTCCATCATCTAATCACATCCTTAACATTATTATGAAAAAAAAAAACTTTTAACTCTGGGCAAGATAAGAACCTTAGCAGCAGCAGACAATAGTTGGTCGAAATCTGCAAAGTTCAAAATTGAATTGGAAATTAAAGAACATTAAAACGGAAAACCTAAAAATTACCTGTCGTTTTGGATGGCTGCGATAATGGGATTCTTGGACGGCGGAAGAAGCTTCGAGATGAAAGCGGTAAATA
Organism: Microcos paniculata; assembly: GCA_030664755.1. Lineage (NCBI taxonomy): Eukaryota > Viridiplantae > Streptophyta > Magnoliopsida > Malvales > Malvaceae > Microcos > Microcos paniculata. The sequence goes on along the minus strand of CP131459.1, from coordinate 37,307,340 downwards.
GAAATCCGGGCAAGACAAGGGATCCGATTCCGATCAACAACCACCCCCAAAACGTCGTCGTCCTTGCCTTAATACTACTATTACTGTTCTCCCCAGAAACCACCATTGACGATTCGGTTAACGGGTTTCCAGATAAACAAGAAAGGAAAAAGGGGAACGGACCGGAAAACGTTGTCCTTTTTCTCCTTTAAGTTTGAGTGAGAGAGAAACCGGGTCGCAACCCCGAATTAGGAAAAGGGGTCAAAACCCGAACCTCTTATAAAAATTGAAAATTTATCAAAAAGAAGTGATAAATTTTAGCCGCTTAAGGTAAAACAGAAAAAGAAACAGTTGCTTTTTTTTTTTTTTTTTTTTACAACTTGGAAAGCGATGTGTCAAGTTGAAATCTGTCTCCAAATTCAATATTTTAGGTAAGTTTCTTTCTTTTTCCAAATTAAATCCACCATTTAAACAAATTTATTTGTTTTTTTAATTTTCTTCTTTAATTTGCATGAGAACCTCAAATTTACTCATTATCAGTGATAGTTAGAAGTTGGTAATTGAGTTGAAACTAGAATCATGATGATCACAGAACAAAGGTCCTAATCTGCTTTGCATTGTAATGCAAAATTCTGTAGGAAGAAAAAGCAAAATAAAAAATTATATTGGTTATTATTCTTATTTCTTTCTTTACAGCTGTACAATATGTGTGAAATTCTGTAGGTTTTTCTGTTTAATATACATTCAAATTCACATCTATAGATTCTAATGTGTGCTGCTGTGTATCTATTATTGGAGAGCAAAATTTTTTTTTTGGTTGGGACAATATATGGTTTTGGTTATTCATGATCATGATGCTACAGCAGTCCAATAATCTGCCGTGCACAAGCTCGTTGGGGTGCCAATGATCCGTATCCAAATCCATTGCGTGTCGTCAACTTTTTGAATTTCTGCCAACTGCACCATGTTAATAATTTTCATTAGCTTCTGATTTATTTCAGGATCGTGACAAAACTTCAGTAAGGTTCCTTATAATTGTTTTTCTTCATTTAGGCTAATGAAAATATGTTGCATGTTTAAAGTTGTTAGTTTTATTACATTGTATGTCTATTTTTTTGGTTGCTGAGGATAATTCATAAGATGTTGGATATTAGAATGTAGATGAATTATGGTTTTGATTACTCACTCTGCCATCTCTTAGCTCGAATATAACTGAATCTTCAGAAAATGGAATTGGTCTGGTAGGAGCAACCTGTATGTAGTTGTAGGGATTTTGAATATATCAGTTTAACATCAATATTTGCGGTAGACTTGTGGGAGTAAGTGTGTGTGGATAGCTGGATACAAACCTTTGGGTCACAGTTTCTGTTGGGATCATTTGGATTCTCCATATTGTTATCTGAAGTAGCTGTAAAATCATTATCTATGCATACTTCTTGCTGTATATCATGGACCCCAGTTTCTGTTTGATCTTCTGCAGCTTTGTCACCATTATTTGGGAAACCACAGCTTTTCCATCTCCATGTCAACTGGTCCATATACCTCAGGTACACACTTCCATCTGAACCAATCAGAAACAGTTGATTGCCCTCGAAACAGGGGCCAGGAGGACCAATGAAGGTAACATCCTTGCATGGAGTGCCGTGTTCCACCCAGTTCCAACCATCCCATGGATTCCAGTGATATTCAACTAGTCCACCATCTTCTGAAATCATGAAAAGTGAGCCTGTTAATGAGAACCATGATGGCCTCATAGCAGTTCCTGGCAACCTGGATAGAACCAAATGCTGAGATTGGTGGTGCTCATGCCACAACTCAGTCACTTTGTTATACTGGTAAAGCCGGCCATTTCTTCCAACAACAAACACTATATTTTCCCTAAAGATTTCTTGGTCTATTATGCATGCAATTTTGGTTTCTGGAGGGTTTCGGCAATCTTTCCACTTGAACTTTCTCAGGGCAACCTGCATGACAGTTAAAGATGCTTGTTAGTGCAACACTTTGGGAACATTAAAATGAGTCTGCATCTCTAGTTTCCAAAGTCTAGATACTGCCCACTATGGAGTGCGAAATTTTACATTTTACACTTTTGAGTTGCCCTTGGCAAGGTGCAGTACCATTTTGGATCCTCCATGTAATAATCATGTCATCAGAATGTGCTACTGCTCAAGAAATTATATGAACTGTTGCTCTAAAATGGTTTTAGGAATAGTGTGGTGAAAAAGAAAGATAAATTGAGTCATGTACTAAAATACTGATTCAAGGCTTATATTTCTTATGAAAGAATTTCAAAATAAAAGTAGTCTTTCTGGTTTCCTGTGCCTTTGCTCCTTTCTTTTTGCTTTCTTTTTTCTCTTTTTCTCAGCGAGGAAAAGGGAAAGAAAGAAAGAAAGAGAAACAAATCATGATATATCTGATCTGTTTGCTTTAGTCATTTTATTTGATTTGTGCAACTTACTGTGAACTGCAGTAGTCTTCCGCTTTTGCTCACAAAGAACAGTGCATCCTCTGCTGTGACTTTCATAGCTTTGCCTGGCATACCATCCCAAGGAGGGCCTCCAATAACTTGCCTTCCTTTCCTCATTGCAGTGCAATTTATCCATGCCAGCTCATTGCTGCTTCTTTCTCTGATAAGCACGGTTCCGTACATGTCAACAAAAAATAAACTTCCATTGTAGTTTCCTAGGGCGCCTCTCATAGGTGTTGAATGATCGTGTCTTAACCAGAGCCATACACTTTCAGTGTAAAGATATTCGAATGTCAGACCGCTATCTGTTACGATGAAAAATGATACACCTCCATGCATCACCCTCAGTCGGAAGTTAGTATTGATCCAGTTATCTGGGAAATTATATTCTTCTGGTGTCTTCAGTAATCTACTCTTGGATGTGCCTAGAAATAAGTAGTCCTCTTGTGCTTTGTTACCCTTCCTCCTCCTTGTCAGTGATCTTGTAGTTCCTGAATCATTTGGTTCATCTTTTATACCTACTATGCAATTCATAGGTCCACGTTCTTCTGTACAATACTCTGCATTCCATCCTTCTGTCTCAGGGGCATCTAATATTGACCAGACATACTTGGATGACGATTTTTTTCGCATGTTAAATTGATATGTTGGCCCTGAGTTTTCACCGCCTAGGCCAGATATATGTAACTCTGCAAGTCTACCATCATCCAGTGCAAAGAGTGTCCTGCCAAGCTGAAATTTTAGTCCAGCAATACCTCTTGCAACTTTTGCGTTTGGAGGATGGATATGATTCTGCCAGGCTTCTGAAATTTGGTTTTCTTGAGCTGTACCTGTCTTTATGTGCAAAAAGTTACATCGAGGATGTAGTATTGTTGGTAGATTTACTAGACAATTGTAACTAGTAAGTAATGCAAAAGCCTTATCATTTAAGGTTTACATTTAGTTTTTTGCATTTATCCTATCTTGCTTGGTCCTCTTACACAATAATAAGAAAGGCCTTGAATTCCCAGAATTACAGGTATGTAAGAAAGGACAACCTCACTCACAAGTGAATTTGTTTCTAAGAACTTAGAGACACGGTAGTTATAATGTTTTTTGCTGCTTAGATTTGAGCCATCTTTGTTCAACCAAAATCAGTGAACGGAATTTGTGTTTAATTTTTTTTGTTTTTTTAAATTTCCGATTACTGGTAAACTTTGTTCTGATTGCTTTATCATCTATTCCCTCATTTTGACTTGCTAAAAGACCTGCTATCAAGGTCCCTTGGGACAAGTTTTCTTTAGTCCTTTTCATGCTTCTTCATCATTTTGTCGATAACTGATTGCTATGAAATATAAGAGTATTTGGGAGTGTCTAAGAAATTACTTGAGCTTTCAAGGCCACTAGCATCTATATAGTTTGATGTTGAAATATCTCATATTATTGGTTTCTATACTTTTGTTCCCGTTCTTTGCGGGGTCCTAAATCTACTTATTTCTTTTCTGCTTTTTTATGGAGTGTATTAGCTCTCTTATATCCGCATACTTTAACTGGTTTCTTGATCACAATCAAAGCAAAGTATATTGGTGCCACATTTGAAGAAATGATTCTTAGAATTGTCTCTGATATGATTCAAAATGACATGGCTGTTGACATTGATATCTTGATGTATAAAAAAGACATACCATGAAAAAGGACATACTCTTGATTTTATGTAGGCAGATTATCTATCAAATTTATAAATTCTTTTGTGTTTAATTTTTTTTTATCTAAAAGCAAAAATAAAACAAAAAAAGAAGAAGAGAAGAGTAATGAGCTGCTTTACTGTTACTTGACTTACCTGAATGTTTCATTATTCTGTATTCAAAAACTGATCCAGTGGATGTAGTGAGGAACAATGAGAGGAACCTTTCATTCGGCTCATCTTCTAGAAGGGGAGCAATAGATGTCAGGTGATGGCTTTCTGGACTTCCATGTGTTATCCATTTCCATTTCCTTTGATGTAGTCGTCTCTCTACCAACTTACCGCCCTGTATATTGGAGGAAGTTCGTAAGACATCATATTTATGATAATAGGATATGTACGAATTTTGCTGTCCTCAAATGATGTGTAATTGGCTTGTTAGTATTGGTGATAACTGATATGGGAAAGTATGAATTGTTAAAGCAGACTACCTTTGTTAGAAGAAACAAGGATACAGAGTGGTCTCCACTCAATCCATGTATGGTACACCCCAGTAATGGTCTCAGAGAACCATCTTGTGCTATCTCTTCACTCTGTAGATGCTTCTTCCATGATGGCCTTGAGCTCTTATCATATTCATAGAGATCACCTGTAGAACTATTGCAACGTTTCGTGTTTAGCTCACCTTTTTCTTTTTTGATAATCATGATAGCTTGCTTTGGTAATTTTAAAACTGAAAATGCAGAACAAAATGACAATATAAATAGATATTCATGACATTCACACATAACCATTTCCTCCATATCTTAGGAGCTTGTTTAAGTGACTAGCTATTCTATTTTATGTGCATTGATTGCTTAATTTGACAATATTTTTCAGTTAGCTAACTGTGAGTTGTGTACTGATAAAAAAATTTTATTCTCACTTTATAGACTAAGGGTTATGTGTTTGTGTGTGGGTGTTCTTTCAGAAAGAGAGATATAGCACCTTATTGTATATACTACTTCTGTTCTAATTGTTGCTGCATCAGCTATTGCTGCAACATCTGCTCCTGGTGGTCGGCCATGATTCTCCCACCTGTTTTACGTTTACAGCACAATATAAGAGTTTCCTATTGAAATCTAAATCTTATATGTGAGGACTGGCATACAAGCATGGCATTCAAGACATCAATGTTAGCCGTAAGGGCTCTGCTCATATTAAGACCTTGAAAGAAATAAGTTCTACCTTACAGGTTCAACCTCACTCAGTTCCAGCAACAACCCGTCGTTTGTGCATAAATAAACTCTCCTGCATTAAGTTCAGAAAATATAGGAGCTATTGGTGGAGACAGAATGCATTTATGTTGCAATCAAATTTGACCATTGCCTGAAGCAAAAGTCTTAATTGAATTAATGTACTTACAGCCCATCATGTGTGACAGTACCAGACTTTATTTGAATAACTGAACTCTGTTCTGCTTCTTTATTTGTACTTTGATGGAATGCCGGATTGAACTCCACCCAAATTGGCTGTGAGTTGTCACTCAGTTGCATCTGAGAAAAGAACGAGGATAAATCAGCCAACAACAGCGGTAAGGAACCATTGTAATCCCAATCTAAGTCCCTTTTGCAAGCTGCTATATATTATATTATTGTGATTATGGATTCAGAATGTTGGAAACAGGTATCTAATTTAAATTTTGTAGTGGACTATGATGATGGCACTTCTGCCTTATCTGAGGTGGTGAGGAGAGTCTTAAGTACCAAAGATTATGCTCAGTTACAACAGTAACCCAAGTTAAATGTCTCTGAAATAAAATTTGTAGGCTAAAAGGGGAATCAGGGTCTGAAATTATCAAAGTGGGTTATTTTACTCCAAGATTCTTTCATTTGAGGGATTTTAAGAGGCGAGTTCTTCAGGGGTTGGTTCACTGGTTCACCTCCAACCTTTAGTTCCTTTTCACTCTACTCTCTTCAACTCCCCCTTTCAGTCCAAACACCTTGTAAAAGGCGTGGTTTACATAGATGTTGGCTTTAGTTCTTGTTATCTATGATTGGAGTCTATCCTGATACTGGTGCAGTGGTGCCTGAGATCCTCCATTCATATTTTATGCATCTGAAAAACACTGCTGGGTTCATTTCCTACCGGCCTTAGTTTCTGGATAATTGACATTTGACTTCATCAGGTTCTATCTATGCAAGATGATCAAAGATATTCTATGTGTATGTGCATGCTGTTTCTTCTACTTTATGGTGCAACTCTTAATATCTTAACTACCTCACATATTCATCAGAATATTGGAGAAACTTTCTATAGTAGGCACTTAACAAGGGTAAAAATGACCCAAAATTTGTTTTAGTTGAAATTCACTCTGTTTCACTTACCATAAGATGAAATTCATCTCATCCAAATTTCAGTCTTTACTTCATGCAACCCTAGGATAAGTAGACAACTAGTACAACAAAAAATTGAAGGGGACTGAAAATTTCGTAGGATGTTTGATTCTAGTGTTGTTTCTATACTTCTGTAAAAGAAACTGTAATATGTACTGATATAACATTCTCAAAAGTTTGACTATTTAATCCTACACGGTTCATATCTCATCCAATGAAAATTTAAAGCAACCGGTGTTTAGTGGTACCTGATAGAGATTTCCTTCTTCTGAGATAGCAAGAATTGTCTGGTTGACAATCAAAACAGAGACCGCATGACCAGCTGACATCTGCAAGTCATGGGGTGCTATCACCCACTGAACTCCATTCCAGAACCTCTCATAGATACACCCACTTTCACCGGTGACCCAAATGGATGTATCAGACATTTTAGTCAAAGAAATTCTTTTTCTTAGAGACAAGACTGTACAACAGCTCTCCTCTAGTCCTATATCATCATCCTTCATTTTTAAATTCTTCTTTTGTTTAGATGCATCATTTTCTTTTTGGAATTGCTCTTCTTTGGTCTTCGTTTTATGATCAATCAAAGCCACTTTAGTACAGTTTTCATTAACACAAGATACAAGATCAACAGGGAGTTCCACTTCAACCCAGGTGTTGGATTGCTCTTGGAACTCCCAGAACCGATCTGTTTTCAGCTCGAACCGTCGACTCGCTTGTTGAACAAAGTGTGGACACCATGAGGCAGAAGTAAGAAAGACAAGGCAGCTTATTGACAAAAGGACCCAGAAGAAAGTTATCAAATGAAATATAGACATGATAGCTGAAGAACCTGAAAAAAGGGAAGGGATACCAGATATAACAGAACTCTTCCAAACTAAGATATGCTGATTGTGTCATGAGGAAGTTAGGTTGGTTCCATACGGTTTGTGGTGCCCATATGGACCATAGGAAAGAAAAAGGCTATTCTGAAGTACTTAAAGGACTAACCATAATTATTGGAAAGACAACTGCTCCTTTCTTGGCCTCTCTCTATTGCCATGAGAGCAAGAGAAGCTAAGGAAGGTTGTTGGGGTCCATGAAAGAAAGATAAGAGAAAATAAAAAACATATATACAGATTTCATAGATTCTAACTACCCTTAATTGTGAGAGGCATCTGTATTTGTCAACTCTATTGCGGTAACAACAGCAAAAGTCAAGTTTTCTCAGTAGGTTGTTTCTGTTTAACTTCTTTTTTACTCTGCATGTGTTGTTTGCAGCTAATGATGCTTTTTTCTCACCTAATCATAACGACTTTGTGTCAGTCTCGTATTAATTAGTAATTGCCGTGTATATAAAGTTTTAACCTGTATGGTAAACATGATGGGTGGTGGTGCAACTGGAACATCCTTGTTCGCTTTTATAAAGTAACTCCATTTCATGAAATTCCTGTACTAACTCTACACCAGGGAATAGATTCATTGTATTACATGTTGCATTCAGGTGACTTCAACCCTGCTCAGATGATCGAATGACTTTAAAACTACAGGCTGCAGCCTCCCGATCGATACAAGTGTCGCAGGGTCTATTGGCCGGTAAGGGTCCTTGGTTACTTGATTCCAAGCTTAGAATCATGAAAGTTTTTGCACCAGAATTCTTCCATCCATTCATTTACTTATTCTGTAGGATGAAAGAGATTGGCATGTGAGCATGTGTCAGCCGAGGCATGATATTAGCACTAATTTTCTATGGTCATTAGAAAATGTAGGAGACACATAACAAGTTGGCTTTGTTAAATGTCATATAATATTAAAAGAGTTCAGCTGATATGTACATGATGAGGATGTGAGATCTGTCATCATCCATGCATGGTCCACATCTGATCATTGGCCTTTTGGTAGATGTAGATGTCATGTAAGTATGAAAGCCCTTTATGGCATATACCATGCAGTAGTAGTGAGTACCCAGAATTGTTATCAACTTCATTCCCATTGGAAGAATCTAATCTAAAATCATTCATTCATCAGTGGCACTCAGGGCCTCATGGGAAGGTGGGGTGCCTAAATGTGGGGTCTACGGGAGTTATTGCAGCCTTGGATTTGCTGCAAAACCCGTGCCATCCTAGAGCATTGGAATCTTGGGTCGGCCACTAGGAGGAGGCTAAAAAGAATCTTTCAAATTCTAATCTTTCCCTTCAAAGATATCAATATGTGTGTGATTCCTATTAGCATTTTTCTTAAAGATCAGACACCAATATGGAGAGTATTTGTTTTCCTCTCCATATTGGTGTCTGATCTTTTAGAAAAATGCTAATCTGGACCTCATTTATTATCCGAAATTAAGTAGGAATAGACCAAAATAGTTGTTTTCGACATTTTATTTATCAACAAGTATGTTATTATATCTACTCTTTTTGTTGATTTTGGAGAAAAAGGATTTCATTTCAAATTCCATCTTTCGAGCGGGGATCATGCACAAACTGTTGAATCAAATGTTCGGATTATATATGTTGCAATTATATTCAATTTATACACAATATTGAACAAATTAGTAACGTTTTAATTTTTTGTATGAAAAATAAAGATGCTAATCTTTTTGTCTATATTTGTTAATCTTCTCACCTTGTAGACAGAGAGTTGTTATTAATTACTCCCTCCCTTCCTTATTATTTGACCCCCAATCTAATGTTCCTTTTTATTTATCCTTTTATAGTTTTAATAGAAGCATTAATTATTTATTTCTAAATTTATCCTTCTTTGGAATTGTAAGAACCATTAAATACAGTTGTAAAGAGGAAGTAGAATGAAAAAGACTTAGGGTAAATTTGAGAAGTGAAATAAAATTTATATAGAATTTTATTACTAAACTAACTTTCTTAATCTTAGAGGAGTCAAATATATATGAAAGGAAAAAGTAATTAATTAAACGGTGGCCTTATATTTTGAGACTCCGTGAAAAATGTGGACTGACTTTGATTGATAGGTATAATGTTCAGCCGATGAATTATTGATATAGTGAAAATGACGAATTAAAATGCTTTTAATAAAGAAGCAAAAACAAATACGATAAAGCAGAGGAAAGTGATAGAACAACAAAAGGACTATCAAAATTCAACTTGGAAGTCTATGCTCCATCACTTATCAGAAGCCATTTTGCCTTTAATAAGCAAGAGAATGTGTTGGCCAAGCCTAAATGTTTTGTCTTAAAGGATGGGTTAGAACTTAGAATTTCGACCAAAAGATGCTTTGGTTGAATTATTCAGATCTATATGTCTATCTATATATATCATAATGACGTGCTTTCTACTGCATTTCTTGTGACTTTTCCGAATTCTACATATAATCTTCAAATTCCCGGTAGCTACGTCGATTCCCCTACTAATCTAGAGTTAAAATGCCGTGGACCCTGAACTTGTGAAGCCCTCCCAAAATTATTTTTTTCCACTAAACTCAAATTTAAAACCTTATTGGAAGGATATCAAAATTCATTCATTCAACCTATTAGGCGTTAGTATAATATTGAATCATATAACACAAGATTATAAATAATTAACGTTTATTGGGTCATTTTTTAAACTCAAGTAGTACTGGAACAGAGATTTTAAATTGGCATAATACTCAATTTGGTCCTTAAAATTATATAACAAAGGACAGATTAGTCATTTAACTTTTATTTTGAGACAGATTGGTTCCTGAATGATCAAAAACTTGATGTATTGGTCCTTGAACTTTTATTTAGGGACAAAATGGTTCCTGAACTTTTATTTTGAGACAGATTGGTTCTTGAGTTTTCTTTAATTTTTTTTCCGGACCTATTTATCTCAAAATAAAAATTCAGAGATCAATCTGTCTCAAATAAAAGTTTAAGGACCAATTTGTCATTTTTGTTTAATCCAGGAATTAAAGCTGATATTAAGCCATTTTAAATTCAATCTTGTAAAGGATTTTTATTGTATCAAAAGAAATGATCACGTTGTTGAAATATTAAAAACCCGTAACAAGAATATTGAATATATTATATAGAGAAAATCTAAATTAATCTGAACCTTGAACAGTATTTTATCATGCACTTGCTGCCATGGGGATTTAAAGATCAAATCTCCTAGTAGAAGTCCATTTGATGTGGGGAATATATGGTATTTTTATGAACTAAGGGGAAGTGAGATCAGATGAGAGAGAGGAGGATGGGCTGGAGAATTTGATCATCGGATGCCCAAAGATAACACCTTTTTTGGGATCTTCGTTGGATGGTTCATTGGCTTTAACTTTTTGCCGAGAAACAAAATGAATTATTGCCCAATTACCATGCATCATGCAATGAATCAAATAAACCATACTATTCCACTGAAAAATGGAATCACTAAACATAAGCTTTGCATTTTTTGCATTAATTTGTTATTATATGATTTTGGAATATTCAAGTGGGCCCCCCTCTTTAACTATCAACCGTTTCATCATTACAGTTTTTTTCGGGATCTTTACTCTCCAACCTCATTTTTTGACCTTTAGTCCTTCACGTATCTCCCACACTTATTTTCTTCTTTATTACTAATATCTTAGAATCACAAAAATCAATAATTTTGATTGTGACTCGTAACAGATGGAACTTTAATTACATTCGGATGGTGAGAAAAAGATTATTATCGTAATAAATCGGTCGATAATATCAATGTTCAAATTAATATCTTGAGTTCAAATTTTGTAAATAAAAAAAAATATACTTTATCAACATATAATTGGGTTTAATAGAATGAGTTCAATACCTTTTAAATAAGAGTTTTTTTTTAATTTAAGATCCGACGTAATTCAAGTAGGATTAATTGTAGATCGTTAAAACAGATACAGATATATATTATTATATATAAAAAAAACACTTTTGAATATTTCTTTCGTACGGGATCTGACACGACTCAATTCTGACTGAATTAGACGAAATACTATATCATTATCAAATATCGGTAGCTTTATATTGAAAATTATAAATATAAATTTTAAGTACTTGATGATAAGTAGATTGATAACCATGCGTATTTTCAAAGAGTCTAGGAATTCAAATTCTGATCTTGACGAGAAGATTTTTGTTGTGTGGTTGGAGATATGGAATTTGAGTGGGAAATTAAATTGCAAAGAGAAGAGTCCAAAAAGAAGGTCACCTTGTTGACCATCAAGGTAGTAGAAAGAAATGTAAGGGAAAGAGACATCAGCTGTGGCCTTTCTCTTTGCTCTTACCTGAGTGGCCTTTGATAAAAAAGAGAGGCTACTTAGGCTTGCCTCTCCTTTAAAGCTTTTTTTTTTTGGAGATATTTAAGCGTGCACGGTTAATTTTTTAATCCCTTCTGACAGAATATTAGTGGCGCAAGACCTTTTAGCCACACTAATTGTGGTACAATTTCAACCAGGTGCAAACTCAATTGTGCTACAATTTCGACCAAGTGCAAAATCTTCTAATATTATATCTAAAACAAAGGGTAAAGATTGTTTTATCCTTTTTCTTTTATATGAAAAGATTCATCATTTGATTTTTTTTTTAAATTATTGGTATCCAATAATCATATTACACTCTAATTATTTTGAAGTCGAGTCACATCAGATTTTAAATGACAAAATTTTTTTTCAAGTTTATTTTTTCAATTCATAAGATTTCGATCCAAAATGTTTTTTAAAGGAAATCGAATTCTTTCTGCTTGATATGATAGATTTTGATAAGATTCATTATTCAATAAAATTAAATCAACGTGTACATATAATGTAGCATAAAAGAAACTAAAGCATTGAATATACGGCTCCATCATTCATTTGAAGAGAATATTAGTAGGTATCAAATGAGTTAGGATTGCTTCAACCTCAAGTAACATCCTCTTTGAATAAAGAAAAGTTGTCTTAACAAAGAAAATATGGAATTTGAGAGTGATAGTATTTCTTTTTCCTTTTAAAAATTGCTTTGCCTGTTTGATTTTATGGACGATGATGCAAGTATGAATATGATTGATCTAATTCAAAAGAGAGATTAATGTGGACTTGGAAACTAATACCCATACTCGCTTGGTTAAGATGAGACCAAGTCTTGCGTAAGAAAATGGGTTCTTAATGTGTCCATTAATTACTTTTAATGGTTCCTTTTTGCATTTCATCTTGTTACGCTAATTGTTTAGAAAAAAAAATCTTTTTTACGTTAATATAACCCCCTTTTAAAATTATCCCCAAAAGAAGCATTGTGAGACCATCACGTCATACTTTTATTTTTTCTTTCTTTTAGATTTCTGTTTTGTTTCTTCTTCATATATTTTTATATATTTTTTAAATAGTAACAATATTATCTTTCTGATTGTACTGGGATATGGATCGAATTGATTAGTCTTGAATTTTTTCTTGAAAGAAGAGTGAAAGAGGGATCGAATCCGGAAACACAGGGGAATAGATTCATCTATTTATAACACTCATGACGTGTCAGGCTTTTTTTTTTAAATTCGATTATTATTAAATTTATTAATTATTTATTTTGTGTATGTTCTCTCTGTCTTTTCTTCTTTCTATACCTAGCCTCCACCGACTATTTGCTTCTTCGCTCCTTTTCTCTACTGTTTCTTTCATCAACTCTATGGATTGAAGAACAAAACCTACTGTATCGGTGAGTTAATTTTTTTTTCGGTCTCTTGAATGAAAGGGAAAGAAAACAAAGTGTTCATATATTTAGTGCATAAAGACAAATCCCAGCAACAAAAGCTTTGCCTTCATAAAAAGCATTATTACATGTATGAGAATTTTTGAAAGTCCGTTCTTTTGTTTTTTGTAGGTTGAAGCATTGTTGCAGGTACGAGAATTTTTTTGAAAAACTCTGTTTCTTTTGTCTTTTGTTTTAGATTCTCTCTTTGGTTTTTTCCTTTGAATACTCAATTCAAAGTTTATTGGAATTGAATAGAAACTTCGAAATTGGAAAGCCACAAGTAAAGAACGAAATATGGATTGAGATAGTAGGGAGACTTGAAACGGAAAATTTGCAGGTATCTTTTCTATTAGAAATTTATCTTTTATCTAATTTTAACGTTAATTTAAAATTTCCAGTAGTAAAGAAAAATTCAAGCTTGGTTCTCAGGTGGCAGTAGTGGGGGTGGCGAGTAGGCACAGGAAAGGTTATCTCTTTTAGCAGATTGGAACTCATATGTAGCTTCAAGAGATGCAGAAGAGGGAACTGCAACTGGGTTTTGGTTCGATCTTGAATCTGTTGCGAGGTTTGCCTATTGTATATTGTAACCAGTACCTTCAATGTGTAAACTATCATTACAATCTTCTTCTTTTTAATTTGGGAAATATCATGAAGCTTCTATTTTTAATGTGATTTTACATTTTGTATGGTTAATTTGTGAATTGGATGATGGGTATTTGTTTATATGGCTTTTGGAACCTTGGAATTTTGTGGGCTTTAGTGTGTTAGTCATAAAACTTGCGTTGCTATATGTTAATTAGTATGAAATTGATTATTGGCTTATGAATTTGTTGATTTGATGCCAATTGATCTTAGGACTTAGACTCGGTTTGTGGATGACAATTTGATGAGCTTCAGTGTATGTATGGTTTCATAACATCATCTGTTTGCAAACTAGATATGTGAATGTAAACTCTTCTGTGTCTCAACTATTGGCCATTAATGTCTTTGACTAGGTTCATCCAAAAAAGACCCTTTGTTTCACTCACAATTATACTGCTTTATTTGGTTTTTTGGGCAAATATAAATAATTAGTAGATTTCGATTAGTAATTTAATTGGGATGAAAAAGCTCAATTATGAGAATTGTACTTTGTCTGTAACTATGTCTTCAAGTGATGGTGAGTTTTTGTCACCCACATGATGGGCAATGGAGACGTTCGATTTTACTGAATTCGGATAATGGTCGAACCATAGGCATTTGTGTGTTTGTTTTTTTTTAATGTATGCCTGTATATCTTCTGTAGTTTATATTTTTTCCAAAGGATCAGTCTTTTGAAAATAATAATTCAAGACTTTGATTCTTCTTTTTTAAGTTGTTTTCTTTTTCATTACAGTTGTCATTCTCCAGATCTTCTCCCTTTGTTCGGTTCCTTGCAAGAATGAAACAGGTTTCGTCATTAACTAATTTTGAAGAAAAGGTTCCTGACCTTAAAATATGTTTTTCTTTTTCATTACAGTTGTCATTCTCCAGATCCACTACCTTTGTTCGATTCCTTGCAAGAATGAAACAGGTTTCGTCATTAACTAATTTTGAAGAAAAGGTTCCTGACCTTAAAATATGTTTTTCTTTTTAATCTGAGTGTGCAAGTTCATTAATTGTTCAAGTGTTCAATGGAAAATATGTGGTTGACATCATTACTTGGTTCGTAAATTATTCAGGCCTAATCTGAGTGTATTTAGAAACTCAGTATGGAGCATTTGACTGTTGCAGGTGTACTTTTTCTTCAAAATTAGTTTTATAGGACAATTTGTACCAGCTCTGATAAGAAGAACTGTAATCAAACTATACAAAGTAGACAGTAAGTAACGCAAACGTACTTTGTTATTTGCTGTCTTAGACCACATTATGAATTGCTATCTCATATGTCTGATGTATTAATTATGCATAACGTATTCTTTTGTTACAAATATCAAACAGTTGCAGTCTTTGCTACTGGGTGAGTTGTCAGTGAAGTTGAACTTGGTAGAATGGGCATGCAAGATCACATTTTGGCGGCTGTTGGGCAGTCTAATTTTGGGAACCTACTTTCTCCATGTGCGCTTTCACACACCCTTGAATTGTAAATCGTTTCATCTTTCGATTGCAGGTATTGTCTCGCTTATGTGTTTCACTATTCAATTAGGAAGATTTCCTTTTCCATTTGCGTTGGGTTTTATCTTTGAAATTGTTTGTGATTAGCCGTAGTAGTACTTAAAATACCTACAACATTTTCTTACCAATAATATGAACAAAAACAGTTAGTTATCTGCTACGTTGATGGTTCTTATATTCCTACTTAATGAATTAATATGATACACTATAAAGTGCAAAAACTAATCCATTTAATGCCTTTTTTTTTTCAGGGACAGGGAGAAAAAAGATAAACTGATTCCAAAATTCCTTGCAATTTGTCGAGCCAAATATGAAGATTTTTCATTATAGTTTCTTTAATGTTTACAATTTAAACTATTATGATCCTTCCTTACATTACTTCTATATAGATACGGTATTATATCTCAGCTTTGTTGAACTTTAATTACTTTTACAAAGTTTAGACGTTCTATGAACGTATTATACGATCGACTATGATGGACTTCATCTATATGAAGATATTTCATGATTAGAGTATACTTATTTAATCTTAAACTATTACCAACATTATTGAACTTTTCTTCTACTATCTTTGCCATAAATGTCAATATCAGAATTTATTAGTTTTTGCTTATTTCGCATATGTTAGCATGTCACCAAAAAAAATAAAAAATAAAAGAGGTCTTACAATAACTCATTTTAAAAATTGCCCAAAACGTAACATTAAATAATAATATTCGGCCAAAATAATAATAATAATAGAAAGTATACTCTAATGATTCTACATAACATAAAATATTATACTTTAAGTCTTTAATGCTTTGATGAAAGCTTGATAATGACCCGCAGCGTTAGCGCGGGCTTAATCTCTTGTTAATATATAATTTTAGTGTTTAATGGGGCCGATTGGAATAGCTACTTATCAATTATCATTACCAAATAATTGTTGTATTGCCACGAATTCTTTTTGATATTTTTTATAATAAGATATATAAACGTGATTAAGCCTAGATCATCATTAAGGGTCTCATGTTAATTGAAATTGTAACATTTTTTTTTAAAAAAAATTACTCAATGGTATCCTTTGAGTATATTAACCCGAGATTAATATTTTTTGGGAAATTGTATCGGTTTTAAGAAGTGATATGTGCTTTGCATTAAAAATATGGAAAAGGAAAACTCTTAATGTAAAGAATTTAAATTATATTAGAATCATCCTATTTTTTTAAAAGAAATATTAGAATTATCCTAAAAATTTACTTTTTAGGATTCTATTGATATAGTAACACCTCACTTATTTTAAAAGATATTTCAGTTTTAAAATACATTCACTCTCACTAAATCAAATTCTTAATCCACCTTAACTCTTATTATTAATTAAAAAAATCAATCAAAACAAAATTAATTACGAAACAAAAACAGCATACTCTCTCTCTCCCTGTTCTCTCCCTCTCTCTCTCTTCCTAACACCCCAACCCTTCTTTTTTCGCCTCAATTTTTATTTTGTGCCTAATGTTTTTGGGCTTTAGTGAATTTGATGAATTCGATAAACTGGGCATGGTCCAATATAGTTTAATTGGGCTTTCTTGCGAGTACCCTTTTTTTGTTTTTTATATAAATTTTGATTTGTAATAATAAACGAAAAAGAATTAAACCTTTCGACAAGAATGAAAATAATTAGGAAGTTGAGCTAAATAGAAAAAAAAAAAAAAAAAGAAGAAAGAAGGCGAGGGATGCAAATTAAATTAAACTAAAACCCTAGGGTTTTAGCCACTTCCTCTGTTCGTTTTCTTCTTCTTCATCTTCACTGTAAAGCTTTCCTCTCTGAATGCTATTACTTTTATATTGGAAATTCAACCCTTCAAACCTATAAATAATTATAAAAGGCAAAAGATACAACAAAAGCGGTAAGCTTCAAGCTTTTCAGTTAGAGTAGAAGGTCAAGAATTGTTTGATGAAATGACTAAGTGAAAACAAGAACCAATTGTTGCAGAGAAACTGGGAAAGAATGGAAGGAAGGTTGGCGAATGCGTGGCGGTTGACAGTGAACGACAAGAATTTCATCAAAACTGCTTTGCTTTCTGAAATTCGAATTGATGGTCGAGAGCCCTTTGAATACCGTAAGATTGCTATCAAGTTTGGCAGGCAAGTACTAGCATCATTCATCAATGTATGTATAAGGACCAACTTATATGTACTTGGCTATTTGCTGTAATGCGTTTCTTACCTTTTCAGCTTATAATTACTCTTTTCAAAGCTGTTGTTTTGAAATGGCTTATTTCAAAGCGTGGGTTTTTGGCACTTGCAGCTTATGATTTTTCTGTTTTGTTGTCAACGTTAAAAACTGGTAGAGATTATTCAATCCAAAGATAAGACTACAACGAACTCTAAACCTGATTACCATTGGATAAAACCACTTAAGACCTCCCTTACGTGTAGGCTTAATACTAAAAGCCGAAGTAGACGGGCCTAGCTGCATAATACATGCGATGAATAACATAATATTAAACAGGGTGACAAATAAACCAGCTTCAAATACCAAGTTAAGCTAAATGCAATAGGCAATAGGTGGAGATGCTGAACTTGAACATAAGGCTACAACAAATTCTGAACTTAATGGATGTGGGTTCACATCCCTTATGTAATGCATGCAAGAAAGTATGTTGTTGCTGTGAATTATTGAATCTCTTGGTTTGGATAAACATTTGTACCTATTTAGGTGACATGTCTTTGTTCTCCATTGCTTGTGTGATTTCTGGTTGAGTAATTGCTTAACATTTGATGCTATTCTTCTAGTTGACTATAAATTGTTTTGCATTAACAAATAATTTTTTATACTTGATAACAAGTTAAAAACGAATCTATGTTGATTTCCTCTTTTTGGTTACAGTGAGTAGTTTGTTTGATGGATTCATTGATAAATTTGAGTGTTTAATTGTTATGGTATATTTGCAGAGAGGATGGCTCATCAGAGGTACAGCTAGGCCAGACTCGAGTTATGGGCATTGTTACTGCTCAACTGGTTCAGCCTTATCGAGACCGACCTAAGGAAGGGGTGCTTTCAGTCTTCACAGAGTTTTCTCCAATGGCTGACCCTTCATTTGAGCCAGGCCGTCCAAGTGAATTGGCTGTGGAGTTGGGACGTATAATTGATCGTGGTTTAAGGTACTGTTATATTTTGAAAGATTTTATGGAAGCTGAACCTTGTCAGCTTTTGTCCTCCACCCCCAAATCTTCTCCTTGAATGAATAGGGCTTCTAGCATGAGTTGTTTGTACATTGGTATAACTTATAAGCTTTTTTTTCTTTTTCCCCTCCTTTTTTTTTTTCTTCCTGTAATATGTTCCTGTTCTGTAGAATTAGATGACACCTAAAGCACACGCATTTTCTTTTATGAATGCTATTTTGCTAAAGATGTAGATTCTTCGTGGTTAAAATGTGAGCTTTAATAAGCTTTTGGGGGAAATGTGGTCGAACTTACTTTCTGATTTGTCACTTTGTTGTTCTTTTTAAAAATAAAGGTAACTGAAGGTTAGAGTGATCTTACAGGGAAAGCAGGGCTGTAGATACTGAATCACTTTGTGTTCTAGCTGGCAAGTTTGTGTGGGCTATTCGTATTGATCTCCACATTCTAGATAATGGAGGGTACTACTGGAATCTTGCAATGCTTTTGTTTCCCTAAACTGGATATCATTTCATTATTTGTTTTCTGCTAATGATTGATGTTCAAGTTCAATTCCAATTAAATGTTTTTGTGGAGACAGAAACCTTGTTGATGCTGCTAACATTGCTGCTTTGGCTGCCCTACTGACATTCCGGAGGCCTGAATGCTCATTAGGAGGAGAAGATGGTCAGGAAGTAATAGTACATCCACCTGAGGTCAGATTCCTAACTTTTTTGGCATTTAATATATTGATTCAGCTATGTTTCTTGAAATGATATCTAGTTAGTTTTCAGACTTACATGTGATTTTACAACTAGGAGAATTTTATGTTTAAGAAAACGAGTCCTGAGCATAATCATGAAAAAACTTTTCTTGATATGGACATACATGATATGCTTTCATTTTTGTTTTTGTTTTGGTTGTTCTTCTTTTTGTTTTTAATATAGGCATCAGAAATTGATAATTTTGGACAATTGGTGATGTTTGATGTTTGCTTTACTTGGAATTCACTTGACTTGTCTTTACCTTGTGGGTGAAATTTGGCTTGTGGTGGCTTTTGCTTCTCGTAATTCGAAATAGCAGCTGCAATACAATGCCAAAGCTGCTTAATAATAGATTTTGACCTTTTTGTTACTTCTGTTGCCAATGTTGTGTTTTTGGGTGGTTGATGTAGTTCATGGTTGTAATAACTAATATAATCAACACATTTAATTGGATGGCCTTTTAAGAGCAATTCACGTAGCTATTGTTTCTGCTGCCAGAATTTTATTCTCTCCCTGTTTCTTCTACTTGCTTTCTCTTAGAAGCGTATGGATGTTGACTTCCTTTCTTTTGATTACCGTTCATTTTTGGAGGGTGAGGTGGTGTGGTTGTGTTAACTAGAAGTAGTTTCTCTTGTTTAGTTAGTTAAATGAGGAGAATATCAAAGAGAAGAGAATTGTCTTTTAACAGTTTCCTTCGATCTACTTTCAAGTGTCAACGAAAGTTGAGAGATTTAGAAAGAAAGGAGATCAAAGAGAAAAAGAACATACATAATTCAAACACTCAAAATTTTGTGAATTTCCCTTTAAATCCCCCATCACATTGAACATACTTGCCATTTTGACTCTATTGCATGTCTAATTATGGTAGTTGAAAATGTCTTCTCTTTTTACAGATAAGGGAGCCTCTTCCTTTGACAGTGCATCATCTTCCAATTGCAATTACCTTTGGATTTTTCAGTAATGAGAGCATTCTGGTAAATAAATTTTTTTCATGAGGATATTCTAACTACATTTGATTAACACATCTTGTTCACGGCTAAAGTCATGCTCTTCTTCAATGTAATGAAATTCAGGTAATAGATCCAACCCACAATGAGGAAGCTGTTATGGGTGGAAGAATGACTACAACAGTAAATGCAAATGGTGATATCTGTGCAATTCAAAAAGCTGGCGGAGAAGGTGTCCCTCAAAGAGTTATTATGCAATGTTTGCAGCTTGCTACATCAAAGGCTTTGGGTATAACAAAGCAAATAAAAGAAGCTGTAAGAGTATTCTCTTCAAAATAGTTTTCTGAAGCTAGAAGCACCTGACTTTTCTTAGCTAATTAGTTTATTTTGATGGCATGTTAGGGGGACATTTTTTACTAATCTATGGTCATTTGTTTGAAATTTTGATTGGTTTTACAAAAGTGCAAAAATGCTAAGGGAGAAAGAGAACTTTGAATAATGATAACATGCTGCAATTTTCTATGAAATTAAACCACTAAACACAACCATTGAAAGTAAAGATCTTCTACCAATTAAATCACTTTGGTTTTGAGATCCTAGGTAGACATTTTTGTTGAAACATATAGAAAGAAAGGCATGACTCAATCATAGGTGTACTGTACCATGAAGCACATAAAGCACATAAATTAGTATACTAGTCTTCTCATACTCATGACATGACTACTTTGCTACTTGTCTCCATCTACCGAACAGTATAAAAAGTTGTGTTGTAACCTCTGACTAATTCAAAAATGGAAAAAGATTAGTACAATTTATGATTCAACCAAATCCTACTTCTGCCTTAGAATGAAGCTCTTAACACTTATTCCCTAAAAGTTTAACTGTTAACATGCAGAACTATAGGACATTTTATGGTATTATTTGCTTAGGGAAATAACTTTAGAAACAGGGTAGTATGTCGTATTTCGTTTTTGATGTAAAATTTTCATTACGCTTTATTCCTCTGCTAAGTTGCTTTCCACAAATAGTACTTTACCCATTAGGCTTCTATCGTTTGCTCCACACTTGAGTATCATTGTATATCAATGTAGGTTGAAGCGTACGACGCACAAAGAGTGTTACGAAAGATCAAGCGCCACCCTACTTCTACTGGTGTTAGTGTTAAAGAGAAACAAAACCAGTCCGTTGGTAAGTAAGTTGGTCGCCATCAAAGTATGTTTGAAAGTGGAACAAGGGAAAAGTCATCGTAGTAGTCATTGACGAATGACAATCCTCTAATGAAATTTTGTTGTGTAATTTAAATTTAGGAATTCAGAACTTTCTGTTATAAATTCTTTGTATTCTATTCTTCAGGTGCAGAAACCTAGAATTCTGCAAAACCAGCATCCAAGGGTGTTTCTTTCTTGGGGCCCAAGTTGGTTGCTTTAGGTTCTAGTTAGTTTCTTAGTATGGACCCTGGTTCTAATTGGTTTAGAAATATCTAAGCATGTAATCTTCATTATATTATCAATGAAATTGTTTTAGTGTTTTGCAGTATCATGGCATGGATGTCTCTGCATCATCTGCTCCCCTCACTTTTGTCTCTGCTCTTGTAGCATAATATCTTTCCCCAAAAATCCAAACCTCTTTCGAGATCTAATCCGAATGCCAATTGAATTGAACCTTAATTGCTACTTAACCCATAACCCCTACTCCACAGCCATGGGTCAGAAAAATCCTAATTTTCTATTCCCAGCCCACCATAATTACAAGCTAGTAACACTTCCTCTGCAAGAAGAGCAAAGATAGCGGAAGTCTGCAAAGTCAAACGTTAAATAGAGTTGAAGTTTGAGGAAGAAACAGACAACTATATTATTTACAATTAGAAACAAAGAACAGAAGAAAAATCCGGATTGACCCGGAATGGGCATTGATGTATGAAAGCATAATTGTGCCCTACAAGCTATCAGTTCAAAATGTCATTTGACTACTTTCCAATTACAAGATATGGAAGAAGGTTCCCTCTAATTGAGCAAGCTATTAGACCTACTTGACTAACTTGCATATCGCCTATCTGCCGGTTTTGTTCATGATGCTTGAAAAACCTGACTACTTTTACATTACATTGCAGAACTATAGCTCTCACTGCTGAAAGTAAGGGATTTGTTTTCACTAATAACAGCAGAAAGAAACAACTACTTACTCATAAGAGTTAGAGGTAAAATAAATTGCTCAGGACGAGAGTTTTGACTTTGCCTATTCAAACTAACAAAAGCAGCTACTAAAAGGACAAACTGTTGTTATCTATGGACTGCAAAGATTCTTGAGGTCTTCCTCTTTGGCATACCAGCTTGGTACAAGCTTTGAAGCATGGGGATGGAGGTCCTTGTAGGAATTTCTGATGGTCCCTTCAGCTACTCCTGTTGCTAGGGATATATCTGCATCAGATTGGCTTAATTTGTTAGTTGTTGTCTTCGCAAAGACAAGAACTGGGGCCAGAAATGATCGTATGTTGACTTTCTAACCTTTGAGAAGCTTCTTATCATCTGAAAGCTGGGTAATTATGTAAATGACAGCAGCTGCAATTGATATAGGGCTTCTCCTGTGGAAGTAGACAAGAATACAGGCTATAAATATACAAGTTATGCCCTGGGGGGATAGGGCTGTACATCCAAATTCTTTGACAAAATAAAAACAACATTTGAAGAACTACATGGTTAATGACACTTCCGATGCCTCTCGTTGAGGACTATGAGGGGCATATCATATAGATGGAAAGCTTTCAAGCATCACTCCAGAGAGTAGACAAGTCAAATTTACTCACACCTATTGCCACCATTCTCGGTGGTCACAAAACAAACTCATATAGGCCATAATTAGAGAAGCTTTCAGCTTTGCCTAGGAGCTATTGAAAAAAAGTACCTTATATCCAGCTCTTCAGATTTTTGCACAGCTTCTTGAGCAGCCTTAACTGCTTGGTTGCTCATACCAAGATGGGAGCAGAATCGTCTCTGTAAATATGTAGATGTCAGTAGTTGGAATGGCAAATCTGAAAACAAAGCATTTACAAGATACAAAACAGACAGTAGTAAAGAACTACCGCAATCAAAAGATGTGTTACTCCATCATCAAACTCACCAGAAAGTCCCCAGCATGTATTGTTCCCATTTCCATGGATTGACCCATCTCCACCTCCAATTGCTTCACGATATACTCTTTTGCACGGCCAATTTCTTTCTTTGTGGCTCCATTGGCAACGGAACAGATTTCTAATTGAAATTCACGTTTTATGAATTTTAGCACATGCTAAGAAAAGACATCCATCAAGTATCAAATTTGGAAACCATACCTTTTACAGTGCGAGGTTTGTCTTCTTGCCTACAAGCAATATACAGGCAAGCAGCCAAAATTGCATCCTGATTTCGCCCCCTAAGAGGTTTCTGGTCTTCAACTTTCTTATATATTTCATTCGCTCGATCCTTAAAGTCAAAATCGCCAAACATAGAGCTGATTAGTTCCTTTAGTACACTGCTGCTTGACATTACAATAGCAGGAAACAAATGCGTTATAATTTTGGCCATAGAAGCAAGAGAGAAAGGATCAAAAAGTTAACCTAAGCATGTTCAGACATGAACTATTGAAGAATCAGTTACCTTTAAGAGGAAAAAAAATGTTACACAAATTCATGCATTGACATTTAACAGGTTTGTGGTATTGGAACTCAACGAAATTGTTATCACAGATGTAGTAGTACTTAGAAGGAATATCCAACATAAGAATTGCAAACAACATGCATGAGTTATGAAACTTGTGGGAAGAACACACACCAAAGGAAACAGAGTTCAGTTTCATACCTTTATGGTTGCAACAAGGCCCAACCTGAAACATTCAATGTACGATCAGTTATTAATTACAGAAGTGAATAAACAATCTTATCTTGAAAATGCTTTGAAGACATCCTTGTCTTTTCTTTAATGGACTTCAAGGAATGCAACAAGATCCAACACGGTTCCACATGTCTCAAAAAAGACCACCAAAAGGAAAAAAGAACTTGTCACTACTCACTACTACCATCTAATGAAGTCTTTGACTTTGTAATAGTAAACAAACAGGGAAAGAAACTCAATTATATCCTCTACCCTATTTTCTCACCAACCAAACACATAATTGTCTCACCATAGATATGGAAATGCACCCAGACACACAATTAACATAAAATGTTTAATTTTTTATGATTTCTATGGAGAATTATAAAAGAAAAAGAAGAAAAATCCAAAAACGAACCTATCAGACATGGTGGCAATAGTCTTAAAAGCCTGGATAAGGGAACGATCAGGGTTAGCCCCACGGTTCTGCCAGCGCCCCAGAGAGGAAGTCAAGAAGTCACCCGATGAGCCATTTGGCTTGGAAATGACAGTGGAGAGGCCACCATCAGCCAAGAGTGGATTAGAAGGGCCACCGACACGAACAGGGTCATTGTCCCCTGACTCATTGGCAAAGGTTCGCCACTCGGAGGTCTCGTCTATGGAATGAGCCTCAAGGACAAGACCACACTCGGAGCAGACAGTGTCTCCGGCAGAGTGGTCGAACACAACCTCTGTCGTACGCTTGCAATCTGGGCAGAAGAAGTCAGCCATGTTGCAACGGTTTTCTAGTAAGCATATTCGGTTTTGTTTTGCAAAGTGTTTGCTTTGAAATGTGTGAAGGTTCGTGGTCTTATCCAGTTATCTGTTGAGGTCTGAAGGAGTTGAAGTGAAGGTGAAACCGTGAAAGTGGTTTCTCTCTTTTTTTTTTTTTTTTTTTTTGGCCCTCCGCCGCCCAACCAAAAAAATCCTTTTGCCTTTTTCATGTCTTTATTTTGTTTTGTAGTGGTTGGGGGAGTAGGTTAGATTTTGTGGCGGTTCGCAAAGGAGTTGGAAGTTCATTGGGGTTACCAAAATAAAACGAAAAAGATAGAAACCAAAGCTACATTTGCCCAATTCTTTTAGCAGTGCGATCCATATATTTAGTATAAGGGCGTTTGGTGGAAGGAAATTTTATTTTATTATAGAATTTCATTTTATTATTTTATCAATGAGATCCATATATTTATTGTAAGGGAGCGTTTGCTTGAAAGAAATTTCATTTTATCATAAAAATTTCATATTGATAATTTTCAATAACCTTGATTGGTTTTGAGATGTTAAGATTGAGAATTTAATATTACTCTTTGGGGAGGAAAATTACTATTCCATTGGAAATTTAATTATCAATTAGTTGTTAGGCATTTTGTAATTATCATGGGAATTGAAATTTTTACCTATTATATCTTCGTAAAACCAAACATTTGGACAATAATAGCTCTTGATTTCATCTTAATGATAATTACTTATTTACCTATTTTTATATGATAAATAAAAGTTTACCATCTTATTATCTCTTTATCTAAGTATCATCAGACAAAATTTATTAGTTTTTTCACCATATATAATATTTTTATTTGTTAATTTATCTAATTTATCTCTTTTGAAAATAGTTTATTCTAAAATTAATATATATGTTAAATTATTATAAAAGCAATTAAATAATTATTTTATATACTAGAGGTCTTTTAGTAAACAACTCATTTTATAAGGTCATTATTCTCTTAAATAAAACATAATCATTTAAAATTTTTATGGTGACAACCAAATAGAAAATACATCAATTTTTAATTATTTTTTATTATTAGTTATTATGGTGTGGGGATTTAATTTCAAATGATAATAAGAAATTACCTGAATCAAATGCCTCCTAAAATTTTTTATTTACATGCCTTTCATTATTTTACATAGAAATTAATATAGATAGATGGATCATTTTTTTTGCAAGAAAATGATCACTCGTGTCGTGTATGTTGAATGAGAAAAGTTTGTTGGAATTGTAAATACATTTATTTACTTATTTAAGTAAGGAAGGATGTTTACTGTGGAATAGATTCTTGGTTAAGGAGTGAGGAAACGTTACAGACACCGTAACGAGGTGCAAGAGGCGTCGGAGAGGAAGACCGAAACAGATCCTGAGAGATGAGTGTGTGATGATAGGTGGTAGTTTTAGCCTTTGAAGGCTGGTGGTTTGAATTTTGTAATGTATTTTTACTTTTAGAGCTTTTTTGGATGTCAAAGGTATGGATTTTCTTGCTAGAATTTCATTAATCATTCTCCTTGTGAGAAGTGAACTATTTATAGACAAAATAAGTAACCACCATTTGAAAAGTTACTTAAGTCATGTTAAAAGAACGTGAGATAGTGGGTTTATGAGTGGTGAGTAAATCATGGGATGATAGATGTATGTGTGCTACAAATAAGAACCCATTATTTAATAAAAATCAACCGACATAATTAGGAGGGATTGTAAGGAAGGTGACATCATTCACTTTTCAGGAAAAGGTTGGAAGGGATTTCCAACTACCTCCTAGTTTAAGGCTTCAAGCCAAACCCTCCAACAGATTCCATGATGGGGTTGACCTTAAGACCTTGTCACACATCTTGGGTTAACATCATCAATTATATGAAATTTGTAATAGTGACAAAATCAACATCTAAATTTACCGAAGAGTTTGTAACGGGAAATCGTTAAGAACCAAAGAAAGATTAAATTAAATTATTTATACTAGAATTCAATAACTTCTTGAAAGTAGATCATATCTCTAAGAAACAAAATCACAAAAAGGATTTAGGAAATGCAACAAGAATAGACAACAACAGATATTGGTAACTAATTTAATTAGAGGAATGGGAAAAAGACAATTTAAAAGTACCGGAAGAAGATTATTTTTTGCTTTGCTTCTTCAAGTCGAAAGCTAAGAGCCAAATCCTAGTTTTGCTAGGCTAGAATTCATAAAGCAGCCTCCCAAAGGATTTCAAGGGCAAGACCTCAAGACTTGCAACCACAGACAAGCTCCCATCATTAGTTGGGCTTGAAAGGATGTAAATTTTGCCTTCATGCACGTTGTTTGCTGGCCTCATAAAAACAGGACGTCCCCATCCAAAATCCGCATCATGTACAGGCAACCATACCCAACTATTGATAGTTAAATTTGGGCACCCCCTCCTCTTTGGTCCTTGCTTCACATTCTCAGCGCCAACAACTTCCATGTAGTCTACAGCAGATCTTAGATAGTCATTGTTTATTTGTTTCAATGTTCCATGAATCCTTTTCACCGTATCCAAAAGTGGTTCGGATACAAGATCACCCGCTAAAACAACTGGTGTAGCGTAGAAGATACAGTTGCCAAAGAAGCCAGGTGGCAGAGGAGGATCCAATCTATGTCGCCCATCGACCGGCATCAATAGCTTGACCACTTGATCATGTGCCAAGCTTCTCGCTTTGGTTGCACAACGCCATATATGTGCGGTTAAGATGCAGTAGGTGGTGTAATATTGGTCTGTATTTTCACTTATTTTGGATTTCAGTGAGTTTAGCTGATCAGCCGTGATCTTAAAGACAGATGCACTTGAAGGATTAGGATCGGTGGAGACAGAGTTTTTCAAACAAGGGAATGGTTGGTATTCAACATGATGAAATGTTGGAGTTGGTGGCAATCGGGCTTCAAGAAGGGTTCGATCGAGGAATGGCGCAATCTTAATAGGCAAACCTCGTACAGTGTCGGCCCAGCTGTTGATGAAATGAAGTGCGGAGGGACCATCCGTCAATGTATGTTGAAATGCAACGCCAAGAGTAACTCCTCCGCAGTTGAAAGTTGTTACCTAGTGATGTTGACATAATCGTTACTTGAAAATTGAAGAAATGCTAACTCGATCTTTTATTTCTCTTAATCTATATAAGTGAGTATTTACAGAAATTGATATCTAACAGCTTAGGGGTTTGAATCGCTATCATAAGGTGAGCTGCCCTAGTTCCTTTTCCGTCAGGCAAGGTGAGGCTACTCAAAAGAAAATACTAGTTCTATATCTTACATTGAAGAGGTAAAATTTCTATCAAGCTATACAGAGAAATGAAGATGTAGAAACATTTAAATACGTAAATGAGGAAACTTGATTTGCTTACCTTCGGCTGGAAGCGTGTAGGACCCTTATTAGTTATCCTAGCTCACGTATAGTACAATATTTTTCACCTATCCTTCCATGCATCATTACTTGTCAAATTAAATTTTAGGTGTTTTTAATTTCTTTAATAATAATCTATAGCAAGTTTATTATTACTGCAAAAATCAGTGTGCTTTTATAGAGGAAATGAACCTGGTGGACAATGTATTGATGGCTCAAGAGCTAGTAACCATAAATCTCAGACTTCTTCTAGACGTGCTCTTAAGATAGACCTAAAGAAAGCATTTGATTCTTTCTATCATTGGGCATCTATTTTTAATCTGTTGAAAGCTTTGGAGTATCCTAATTTATTCATTGGATGGATTAAGGCCTGTATTTCTTCTCCCAAATTCTCAATTACTGTCAATGGTGGTCTTACTGGTTACTTTGAGAGAGCTGAGGGAGTTAGGCAAGGGGATCCCATCTCTCCTTATATTTTTGTGCTCTATATGAATGTTCTTTCTAAATTGTTAAATGTTGCTATTAATCATGGTGTATTTTCCTACCATCCTAAATGCAAGAAAGTGGGGCTCACGCATCTATGTTTTGCTGTTGACCTTCTGATATTCACAAAATGTAACTATGAATCTATTGTGGGGATTAAAAACCTTTTTCATTTCTTTTACAAATGCTCTGGCTTGCAGTTAAATTATGCCAAAAGTGAGATATATTGCACTGGAGTTTCTGGTGTTATCTTGAAAGATATTATTTTTGCAACTGGATTCTCTATGGAAAGTTGCCTGCCAGGTACCTTGGAGTCCCTTTAGTCTCAAAAGGACTAAGGGAAAGTGATTGTAAACCTTTGTTGGACAAAGTTACTCGTAGAATTGCTAGTTGGACAGCTAAATACTTATCTTATGCAGGCAGGTTGCAGCTTATTAAATCTGTTATATTCAGTCTCAGTAAGTACTGGTGCCAGAATCTTATTCTTCCTCAATCAGTCATTAAGAAAATCACGCAAGCTTGTATGAGCTATTTCTGGAAGAGGAAGGAGGGGACAACAAAAGGAAGAAAAGTTAGGTGGGGTTTTATATGTCACCCTAAGTCAAAAGGTGGTCTTGGCATAAAAGATCTTAAAGTTTGGAATAAGTACTACATATTTCGGAATCTCTGGTCAATCTATGTGAAATCAGGTTCATTATAGGTGGCCTAGATAAAGGCATATATTTTGAAGGGAAGAGATATCATGCAGATTCCAATATTGCAAAACATAGCTGAAGCATAAAGAAGTTATTGAAACTTAGGGAGTTAGCTGCAAACTTCATCCAGCCTATTCATACAAGGAGGGCTATCAGTAATAAATATAGTGTTGGGGTTGTTTATGAAGAAGTTAGACACCATGAAGTTAAATTTTGCTGGCAAAGACTTATCTGGTATACCTTTCATGTGCCTAAGCATTCCATCATTGCTTGATTTGCTATCTTGGGAAGGCTTGCAACCAAAGATAGATTGGAAGCTTAGGGTATGAATATCGGAGATAAAACTTGCTTGCTCTGCAACCATGCTGCAGAATCTAGAGACCACTTATTCTTCACTTGTGTTTACTACAAGGAAATATGGAGGAGTGTGTTACGGAATTGTGGTCTGGATAGAATTGTTAGTGATTGGACATATGAATTAAATTGGGCCATAAAGAGATGAAAAGAGAAGGCTTTAATATCAATTATTCTTCAGTTATCTTGGTGTGCTTTCTATTACTTTGTCTGGGAGGAAAGAAATAACAGGTTTTTTGGTGGACAACATAATTCAATTCAAAATGTCTTCAGGAGAATTGGGGATATTGTTAGAATGAGGCTTTATGGATTAATTAGAAGGTGTGAAAGATGACCATATTAATCTTCAACTCAAGGCTATCTAGAATCTCAATATAACTTGTACATAGCTTTTGTTTGTGTATAGCCACTGTTTTTCTTTTTGTTTGGAAGTTTAAACTTGTAAACCATAAATGTCCGATACTTTGTATATCTGTAGCAGTTTTTACTGCTTATTGGAATGAAAACTTTACATTTCATCCGAAAAAAAGTTTATTATACGTGAGTAAAAGTTTGCTGAATTTACCTGTAATGCAAGAAGCGGAAACGAAGATATTCCTTCCGAATAATCAATCGTGGGAATTAGCTGTGGAACTCTTGAATTATCGGTAAAATCCCCGATCAAATCATCGATGGAAGAAGTAGTTTCAGCCTCGAAGAACAAAACTCCCTCTCCATTGCATATTATTTCAAGTCGTCCATTTTGGTCATATTGGAGCCTACCAGCTATGGGATAAAATGGCACAAGAACCTGACTTAAACCATCTTTAAGCGCTTGAGCGTCAAAGAAATCGGAAGAACCATTTGGTTTGTAAAAGTATAGGGTAGGGATATGATATCTTATCTGAACCAAGTCCAAGTTAGAGACCCACAGGCTTCGTTTGGGAGTGTCCCGAGCAGGAAACACCATTGTTGACCCCTTTATAGTAATCTCCATCAATCGATCTTCACACCACCTACAAACGAATTCATCAGTCAGTCAAAATGCCTTCAAACTAATAATCTTTCCCTCGGAAAACATGAAATATTGCATTGAGCCAAACATATTCAAGTGATGTGAGAAAAAGAAAGAGTAAACAATTAAGCACAAGGAACTTAGTCTATACCTTAGTTATGGGGGAGAATAAGAATCAGAAGCCAGAGATAAGGGCTGGCCAAAAGATTTCAAACTCCTTTCCACACCGAGAAGAAGAAGAGAATTGGGTGAAGAGTACGACAAGGCGTTGTAGTATGCGCATGCTGCATATCTATATATATATATATATATATATATTTATTTATTTATAAAATGAAGAAAGTAGGACAATTTCTTTTTGTCAAAAATTAATCCCATCGACCTTAGTAATAATAATAATTTAATTCTTAAAGCAGAGGGTCTGACATGATATGATATTCAGAGTAGAGAAGAGAGCGATGCGAAAGTCACCATCACTTTATAAGACACTATTACTTGTGATAGTTATTAACTTGTACGTGAACCCATAAATGTTTGAAAAAGAAAAGAAAGAAAGAAAGAAAAACTAGTGAACCATATCGAGACACCCGAAATCACGTCACCCACCCAAATAATTTCCCAAGCTATTTTACTGATTTTGGGGAACGGTTCTCCACCTTATCATCTTAACTTCCTAGCAGCAGTCATGATCACGGTTCGATTTCGGTTCGATTCTGATTTTGAACCGTCAATTTCGGTTTTTGGTTCTTTAGAATTGAAATCGGAATCTTTATAAGCGGTTCTAATTTCTGTTTCGTTTCGGTTTCCGTTCGGTTTTGGTTCTAAATCGGAACCTTAGGTTTTTTTTTTTCAAAATTTTTTAATTACTTTTTAAAATTTTATTAAATTTTATTTAAATAATATATATATTAGAATAAGTAAATTTAATTCCAAATATATAAAAATTAAGTGTTTAACCATCTAATTTTTTTAAAAAATATTAAATGTAATAAATCTTTATAGTTAAACTAACATTATATAAAAAATAAATGTTAAATAATAATATAATAAATTTATAATGTATTACTTATATGATATTATTATATAAATATACCATAAAATTTATCTTAAGACATATATATTATACCTCATTATTATTAAATAAAACTATATTACAAATAAGAAAAAAATAAAATCGGAACTGAAACAACCGATTTCTGTTCCACCAAAAGAGGAACCGAACTGAAACTGAAACCTTTTCGATTCCGATTCTGTTCTAGTTCTAAAACTGTAAAAAAGTTCAATTACAATTTTTTAAGTTTCATTTCGATTCGGTTCTATGATTCGAACCGAACCGTGATCACTCCTACCTAACAGCCATAGCATAACAATTAGTACACCAGTAGTAATTATAAAGGACATTTTTCAAGCGCCTTCTGCTAACTAACCGTTTTAATAACCTGCAATCAGTAGCTTACACCTGCCCCACTGTTCCGATCAATTTCCATCAAGCACGGTTATAGATTTATTCCACCTGTCTTTATTTATTTATTTCTATTAATTATTTTATATAGAACAAGAAAAATAATTATATGATAAAATTTTATATAAAATTATTTTAACTTTATTATTTTACTCTTTATCTCTCTCCAACGTTTATTGGCCGAAACAAAGCAACCGGCAAGTTGATAAAGTTTTCCTTAGAAAACAAAAGAAGACCACACATTTAAGAAAAAGAGATGAGTTCGGAGAGAGAGAGGGAGAGAGAGAGAGGAGTTTAGAAGAGTAAACTTGAAAAATTAACAATTAATATTAGATTAGGAACAGATAAAAAAAGTAAAAAAAGTTTCTAGAAGAGGACAAATAATAGGAATAGAGGGGGTAATATTTTGATTATTTGAAAAAATAATACTAATTATTTAAAGAAAATTAAAGAATATGGATTATTGAGTATTTTAAACCCTTTTTTTCCAAAAGTAAATAGTTTTATCTATTCTATGTGTATATTATTGTCCTCCTTATGATAATACTTTGAAATTGCTTGAAAAATTGCATTAATAATTAAAATATTTAACATTAAATTTTGTTTTGGGCCCTAATTAATTGTAATGATTTATAACACTGCATAAAGTTCTTGAATTTCTTCCCACCCTTATTTTGAAATTTGCTTAATTTAGAACCATGTCCTCGACATGAAGGTAAAATCCTAGTTTTGCTAGATTATTTGATTCTCTAGATTAATTCATAATTAAGCGGCTTCCCCAAGACTTTCATGGGTAAGGTGAGGTCTCAAGACAAAACTCCCACGTTAGTTTGGGCTTTTGGTGGTATATATGCAAACTTGGCATTCATGGACAACGTTTGCCGCCTCATATAAACAATGAGGCCTCCCATCCATCCAAAATCTGGCTGGCATCATCATGTATCATGTCTGTTAAGCCCATAACCCAAGTGCCTCGTAGGGTTAAGGCTTAATTAGTTTGGCATTGTGGTTGTCATTTGAAAAAATTGGGTTTGTCAAAAATATTTTTGAAGAGTGTTTTACGAAATTATTGTAGAAAAATTTGATAAGTATTTGATATTGTTGTAAAAAAGGTGTGATAAAAAGGTAAAAATATCTAAAATCGATAAAATTTAAAAAGAAAATAAAAAATTATTCAAAAATTTTTTAGTCATTTAATATCAAAATGTACTTTTAAAATGCAAAAACACAAGAATTCCAACTTCTCAAGTTGGGTGACTTTTAACTATCCAAACTAGCTTTTTGTCAAAATTATTTGGCATTGCACATTTGAGGTGAAAAGCAGCTTTTTAACATCTAAACACAATGTCAAACGAGCTATAAGTCTCCATAATCCATGTGGCTTTTCAAGGCTACATCTAACAACAGCCTTCAATTCAATCTCCCAATGTGGGACTTTTATCTTCTTGTTAACATAGCAATGGAGGTGGAGGTTCATAGAGGTTACCAAAATAAACGCAAAAAGATAGAAACCAAAGCCCAAATTTCCCAATTCTTGGAGCAGTCGGGTTCATGTATTTAGTGCTTTTTTTTTTTAATTGATGTATTTTGTGTGAATTTTGATATTTGCAGGCATCCCAAGTATATATACTTCATAATATCATTTTACATATAAATCAAGATAGATAGATGGATTATTTATTTATTTTTGTGCAACAAAATATCACTCGTGTGTGTTGAATGAGTAAATAAGGTGTTGGAATTGGAAATACATTTATTTACTTAAGCAAAGGAACAGGAAATCATTAATAGTGAAAGAAGATTAAATTAAACTATTCATCTTGGAGTTCAATTTCTTTTTGAATGTAGACCACACATTAAGTAACAAAATCACAAAGGATTTTGGAAATGTACGTAACTGGAATAGAGAACAACCAATGGTAACGAACTTGGAGGAACGGGGGGAAAACAAACAACTTAAAAGTACTGGAAGACGGTTATGTTGCTTTGCTTCTTCAAGTTGAAAGCTAAGAGCCAAATCCTAGTTTTGCTAGGCTAGAATTCATAAAGCAACTTTCCAAAGGATTTCAAGAGCGAGGCCTCAAGACGTGCAACCACAGACAAGCTCCCATCCTTACTTGGGCTTGAAAGGATGTAAGTTTTACCTTCATGCACGTTGTTTGCTGGCCTCATAAAAACAGGACGTCCCCATCCAAAATCCGCATCGTGTACAGGCAGCCATACCCAACTGTTGATACTCAGATTTGGGCAAGCCATCGTGTGTGGTCCTTGCTTCACATTGTCAATGCCGGTAACTTCCATGTAGTCTATAGCAGATCTTAGATAGTCATCGTTTATTTCTTTCAATGTTTTATGAATCCTTTTGACCGTATCCAAAAGTGGTTCGGATAGAAGATCACCCGCTAGAACAACTGGTGTAGCGAAGAAGATAAAGTTGCCATAAAAGCCAGGCGGGAGAGGGGGATCCAATCTGCGTCGCCCATCGACAGGCATCAATAGCTTGATCACTTGGTCATGTGGCAGGCCTCTCGCTTTGGTTGCACAACGCCATATATGTGCAGTTAAGATGCAGTAGGTGGTGTAATATTGGTCTGTAATTCCCCTTAGTTTGGATTTAAGGGTGTTTAGCTGATCAACCGTGATCGTAAAGACAGATACACTTGAAGAATTAGGATCGGTCAAATCAGAGTTTTTCAAACGAGGGAATGGTTGAAACTCAACATGATCAAATGTTGGAGTTGGTGGCGATCGGGCTCGAACAATTGTTCGATCGAGAAATGGCGCAATCTTAAGAGGCAAACCTCGTACAGCGTCGGCCCAACTGTTGATGAAATGAAGTGCCGAGGGGCCATCCGTCAATGTATGTTCATATGCAACGCCAAGACTAACTCCTCCGCATTTGAAAGTTGTTACCTGTAGTGACATTGACAGAAAAGTTGGTACTTGTTTTTATTAGTATCTTTTTACTTAGCCTTAATATTCAGGTGTACGTGTTTGTCATTTCAAATAGTGCTGCTAGAATTTTGAACTAGAAAATTGAAGAAATGCTAATTCTATCTTACATTGTAGAAGTAAAATTTCTATCAAGCTATAGATGAATAAGATCTAGAAATATTTACAAATACCTACGTAAGGAAACTTCATTGTTTAGACTAGGAACTTCCTTATTATAAATTAGTTATAGCCTAGCTCATATTTCTTTTTTCACCTATCCCTCTGCATCATTACCTGTCAATTATTTTTAGGTGTTTTTCTTTAATAATCTATTGCAAGTTTATTATATGTGAGTAAAAGGTTTATCTTGCTCGCATTTGTGATTGAGTCTTGTTTGCTAAACTTGTAATGCAAGAAGAGGATATGAAGATATTCCTCCGGACTAATCAACCGTGGGAATAAGCTGTGGAACTCTTGAATTATCAGTAAAATCCACGATCAAATCATCCATCACAGAAGTAGTTTCGGCCTCTAGGAACAAAATTCCCTCTCCGTTGCATAGTATTTCAAGCCGCCTATTTTGGTTATATTGGAGCCTACCAGCTATGGGATAAAACGGCACAAGAATCTGACTTACAGCATCTTTAAGCGCTTTTGGATCAAAGAAATCGGAAGAACCATTTGGTTTGTAGAAGTATACGGTAGGGATATGATATCTTTGTTAGAGTACTTTATTTCTAATTTGGTGAATTATCACCAACCAATTTTCATGTCAAATCATCAAGAAAATTTAGATCTAAATATTTAGATCTGAGCGGAAGCGTACCTGGATCCATGAAGAAAGCTTGATTTTCTGGTTATTATCTTCCAAATCAATATGCCGTCTTTGCTCTCTCTGAAGAGAGTTATCTCTTTTCTGATTGATAGGATTTCAGAAAAGAGAAAACCTTTTGTTGTGCATATGGCTTGGGGACCATAACCCTTATTTATATCCTTAGTCTAACTTCTATTTTAGCCCATCATAAAAATAGAAATTAATCCTTTGGGTCTCTACACATTAAAATCCATTCTCTATTAGATGTCTAGCCCAAAACTTTAAACTTTATTGATCACTTTAATTGGGCTTAATCTTATGATAGCTCATAATATATAATTAATATAAATATATGGGCCCACATGTTGAATTAAATCCAACAATCTCCCACCTGGGCCATATATGTATAACTCCTTTAATTATATATTATGTAATAACCTTATGAGCTCAAATTTTGCTATCATTACCATAGACATCTTAAATCAATCTGGTTCATCAATCATATCAACATAGGATTAAAGCGGTTTTCATTATACACATATCATAACGAAACCATCAATAGTCACATATGTCAATATAATTGAACAACATAGATCAAGCATGGATGCATAGCGTGGGAAGTTACATGTAATGTGATCTTAACATGCCTACTTCCAACTGGTCCAACCTTATTCCTTAATGAGATCAACCAAATAAAGAATTCAAACAAACCACAAAATGTGTCTATAACTGAAAATCAACCAAAATAACAAACTCCCACTAAAATTACATGTTATCAAAAGATACAACACCCATATGAGCGGTATGCTCATGAAAGACCTTAGGTGGTAATCCCTTAGTTAGCGGATCCGCAACCATAGAGTTTGTCCCAATATGTTCAATAGACACCTGACCATTTTGAACTCTTTCTTTAACAACCAGGAACTTCAGGTCTATATGTTTTGACTTCGTTGAGTTCCTGTTGTTATTGGAATATAGCACTGCTGACTTATTGTCACAAAATATCTTTAATGGTCTCTCAATACCATCCATAATTTACAGCTTAGTGACAAAATTTAGCAGCCAAATCCCATGACTAGATGCCTCATGACATGCTATAAATTCCGCTGCCATGGTGGAAGAAGCTATGAGTGTCTTCTTAGCACTCTTCCAGGAAATAGCTCATCCATCCAGCAGGTAAATATAGCCTGATGTGGATCTCCTACTGTCTCGGCATCCAGCAAAATCAGAATCAGAATACCCAATGATCTCCAACTGATCCGATTTTCTGTATGTGAGCATGTAGTCCTTTGTTCTCTGTAAGTACCGCATAACCCGTTTAGCCGCTTTCCAATGATCCATTCCAGGATTGCTTAAGTATCTGCCCAGCATTCCAACTATGTACACAATATCCGGACGTGTACACACTTGAGCATACATTAGACTCCCTACTGCTGACGCATAAGGAATCTTTTGCATTTTTTTAGTTTCAAACTCATTCTTGGGGCATTGGTTGAGACTAAACTTGTCTCATTTAGCAACAGGGGTGTCACCTGGTTTACAATCCTGCATGCCAAATCTCTTTTGAATATTTTCGATATAGCTCTTTTGTGATAACCCAAGTATACCCCGAGAACGATCTCGGTGTATTTGTATGCCTAATACAAAAGAGGCGTCACCAAGATCTTTCATTTCAAATTTCTTTGTTAGAAAGCTCTTGGTTTCGTGCAATAAGTCTATATCGTTGCTGGCAAGCAGTATGTCATTGACATATAAAACCAGAATACACTTACTCCCACTGAACTTGTGGTATATACAATCATCAACTGCATTTATCTCAAAACCAAATGAGATAACAACTTGATGAAATTTATAATACCATTGACGAGAAACTTGCTTGAGCCCATAGATGGATTTCTTTAATTTACAAACCATTTGCTTTGCATCTCCGGACACAAAGTTTTCTGGCTGCACCATATAAATCGTCTCATCAATATCACCATTGAGAAACGCTGTCTTAACATCCATCTGATGTAACTCAAGGTCAAAATGTGCCACTAATGCCATTATTGTCCTAAAAGAGTCTTTCGAAGAAACCGGAGAGAAAGTCTCTTTATAGTCAATACCTTCTTTCTGTGTGAAGCCCTTTGCAACAAGACGAGCCTTGTACCTTTCTATATTACCTCTCGAATCCCTTTTGGTCTTAAATATCCATTTACAATCAATGGGTTTCGTACTTTCAGGTAATGATATAAGGTCCCAAACGTCATTGTCCTTCATGGACTTCATCTCTTCATTCATGGCATTAATCCACTGTTGAGAGTTAGAACTTTCAATGGCTTGATGGAAGTTGATTGGATCATCTTCTACCACACCAATGTCAACCTCATGTTCTTGAATAAATACAATATAATCGTCCGAAATTGCATTTCTCCTCTCTCTAGTGGATCTCCTTAATGGCATAGGTTCTTGAGGCTGTAGAGTTTGTTCTTCTGGAACAAGTTGTTGAACTTGAGCAAGAGGATCAATAACATTGTCTTGATCTGGAATTGCTTTTTGAACAATACCAAGAATTGAAGCCTGACCTTGATAATTTTCAAAAGCAATTAGAGGAATTTCGACACATTCCTCTTCAAAGACAAAGTTCTTAATTCCTTTTCCCCTCGCAAACTGAACATCCTCAAAGAACCGGGCATTTCCCGTCTCAAACATTGACTTAGTAGTGGGATCATAAAACTTGTAACCCCTTGACCTTTCGGAGTATCCAACAAAATAGCAACTGATCGTTCTGGAATCCAGTTTCTTTTCATTTGGCCTATTTGGCCTTACCTCAGCTGGACAACCCTAAATGTGCAAGTGATTTAAACTGGGCTTCTTGCCCGTCCAAAGCTCATAAGGGGTTTTGATAGTTGCTTTTGTTGGAACCCTATTGAGTATGTAAGCTGCAGTCTTTAGTGCTTCTCCCCAAAGAGATTCTGGTAAAGTAAAATGACTAATCATACTCCTTACCATGTCCTTTAATATCCTATTTCTCCTTTCAGTAACACCATTCATGCTAGGAGATCCTGGCATGGTGTACTGTGGGACAATACCACACTCTTCGAGAAACTTAGCAAAAGGTCATGGACGTTGTTCACCTGATCTGTCATATTTGCCATAGTATTCACCACCACGGTCAGATTTGATGCTTTTAATTCTTTTGTTGAGTTGATTCTCAACTTTAACTTTAAAATTTTTGAACACATCCAAAGACTGTGACTTTTCTTGAATGAGATATAGGTAGCCATAACGTGAAAAATCGTCTGTGAACGTAATAAAATATTGTTGACCATTCCAAGAAGCTGTAGGGAATGGCCCACAAATGTCTGTATGTATTAGTTCTAAGACGTCCATAGCCCTGTTGGCACCTAATCTCCTTAGGTTTGTCTGTTTCCCCTTAATACAAGCAACACAATTTTCAAAGTTCGTAAAATCAAGGGGATCAAGAATCCTGTCAGACACAAGACGATCAATTCTTTGTTTAGAGATATGCCCTAAACGTTTATGCCATAATGAAGCAGAATTCTCATTGGTTAATTTTCTCTTTATACCTCGATACACATGCAAGGTTTTATTATATGAGGCAATTGTATCAAGCAAATATAGGTTATCAACAAAAGATAAAGAACCGGCACCAATAACATTTGAATTTTGAAAAAGATTAAACTGACTATTTCCAAATGAACAAGAGTAACCAAATTTGTCCAATACGGAAATAGAAACCAAATTCCGTCTAAATGACGGTACAACATAAGTCTCATTCAAATCCAAATAATAACCAGTCTTTAACAATAACCTAAAAGTTCCAATAGCCTCAACTTCCACTGATTTACCATCGCCCACATAGATGTATCTTTCACCATCAATTGGCTTTCGGTAGTTCAGGCAACCCTATATAGACACACTTATATGAGTAGTAGCACCAGAATCTAGCCACCAAGTGTGTATAGGTACCGAAGTTAAATTAACCTCAGAACAAACCAGAGTGAGAAGTGTACCTTTCTTTACACGCCATGTGCGATATTTGGTACAATCCTGTTTCCTGTGTCCAGCAGCTTTATAGAAATAATAGGTAAATGCCTCACCATGTTGGTTCTGTTTCTTTTCTGGTGGAACATTTGCAGCTTCCTTACCCTTCTTCCTTTTCAAGTTCTTGTCCTTAAAGGTACTAGCCAAATGAGCACTTTCTATCTTCTCTTGCTTCAGCCTTTCTTCTTCTTGCACACAATGAGAGATGAGCTCATTAAGAGTCCAACTCTCCTTTTGACAGTTATAACTAATTTTAAACTGACTGAATTGTGCAGGAAGAGAGAGCAAAACTAAATGCACAAGTAAGTCCTCTGACAACTCCAACTTTAGTGCCTTTAGCTTTGAAGCAAGATGAGACATCTCCATGATATACTTCCTTATATTACCTTTTCCTTTATACCTCATTGAAATGAGATTTGCCAAAATCGTACTTGTTTCAGCCTTTTCGGTTTTGGCAAACCTCTTTTCAATTTCCTTAAGGTAATCTTTAGCAGTAGTAACCTTTTCGGACATAGTGCCCCTGAAGGTTTCCGGAATTGCACGTTTTATGATCAT
Organism: Microcos paniculata; assembly: GCA_030664755.1. Lineage (NCBI taxonomy): Eukaryota > Viridiplantae > Streptophyta > Magnoliopsida > Malvales > Malvaceae > Microcos > Microcos paniculata. The sequence goes on along the minus strand of CP131459.1, from coordinate 37,266,884 downwards.
AAGACTTATGCGATTAGAACATTCCCACCTTTCCATGTCCATCTTATCATTAGATGAACTATCAACCATAAAGTCTGTGGGTCATTTTGTCCTTAACGCAAGGTCTAGATCCATAACACCGAGAACAATCATAACGTTCTCTTTCCATGCTTTAAAGTTCGTGCCACTAAGCATGGGAATGGAATTCAAGCTGGCAGTAATAGTAGATGCAGAACTAGCAACTATACAGAGAACGAAACAAGTAGAACATGCTCATATTAATTCCATATAATAACCATATATTCAAATAATGGTAAACCCCATCGCAAGATACCTATCACAACATTAATATCTAGTCTTTGGACAGAAATATTAACTGTAAGTGGTACTCTTGGTGTAGTAATCAAATATTGACAATAAGATCCTGTCAAACAATTAACCTTTCTTTGGACCGATTAATTGTTCACATGACAAACCGAATAATTGTCACATATTTATTACCACAAGTGCACATGTATTTCGGCCAAATATTGACCCTCCTTTGGGCTGGCCAATATCCGCATGAATTACATATACACAACCAACTTAATATTATAAAATAAATTAATCCAGACAAAAGAGGCTACTTTGGTAGCATGTTGTTTCAATCAACTTATCTCATAATATTAATAAAATAATAATATCAAAATTTGAATAAGTCAGTGACAATTGACCAAAACAATCATTATGCCTAATAAAAATTTTTGGCTAAAAGCCGAAACCAAAGGCTTTCAATTGCCACCGAAAGTTCTACCATTTTTTTCAATCAACTTATATCATAATATTAATAAAATAATAATACCAAAATTTGAACAAATTCCTTAAACAACCAAGTGGGCCCCACGCCAACTTGCACCACTAACAAGCCCCATTATTGCCGTCATAATAGGAAAATTCTCCTATTCATCCTGCATGATTTTCATATTTTGGACAATTTACACAACTGGCATTTGTCCATTTAAATACATATGTGATTCATGTATTCCAAAAAAACATGCCAGCCGAATATACAAAAATTGCTAAAGCATGAAGCCAATTACCAAGAAAAGATATTAAATTTCGATGGCAAGCATGGCATAGATTTCGACAATAACAATTGGACAAAACCTAACGCCTAATAAAATTGGCCCAGAAAACCGAAACTTTTATCCTTTTTTTTTATTTAATCCTTAAAACTTGAATCTGTTTCTCAATAAATTGGATCTTAGCTCTTGATAATAAGATTCTAACTAGATGCTAAAACGTAAAAGTCAAATCTAAAACAAATAATCCAAACTCTAAAGCCATATTTCTTAATAAACTAAATCTATGAAAAACCAAATCCATGATTATGGAAGACAAAGAAACAAATTGATTCCCAATGATTTGACATGAAGAAGGTCTGATACCACTTGTTAGAATACTTTATTTTTAATTTGGTGAATTGTCACCAACCAATTTTCATGTCAAATCATCAAGAAAATTTAGATTTAAATATTTAGATCTGAGTGGAAGTGTACCTGGATCCATGAAGAAAGCTTGATTTTCTGGTTATTGTCTTCTAAGTCAATATGCCGTCTTTGCTCTCTCTGAAGAGAGTTATCTCTTTTCTGATTGATAGGATTTCAGAAAAGAGAAAACCTTTTATTATGCATATGGCTTGGGGATCATAACCCTTATTTATATCCTTAGTCTAACTTCTATTTTAGCCCATCATAAAAATAGAAATTAATCCTTTAGGTTTCTACACATTAAAGTCCATTCTCTATTAGATGTCTAGCCCAAAACTTTAAATTTTATTGATCACTTTAATTGGACTTAATCTTATGATAGTCCATAATATATAATTAATATAAATATATGGACCCGCATGTTGAATTAAATCCAACAATCTTATCTGAACCAAGTCCAAGTTAGAGACCCACAGGCTTCGTTTTGGAGTGTCCCGAGCAGGAAAGACCATTGTTGTCTCCTTTATAGTAATCTCCATCTTTGCACCACCTACAAATGAATTCGGTCAGTCAAAATGCCTTCAACTAATAATTTGATCCTTCGAAAAACAATGCATTGAGCCAAACATATTCAAGTGGTATATATATATAATGTGAGAAAACGAAAGTGTAAACAATTAAATTAAGCACAAGGAACGACTTAGTCTATACCTTAGTTATGGGAATTTATAGAACAATATATAGGAAGGCAGAGATGAAGAAGAAGAAGAGAATTCGACAAGATGATGATGTTCTTTTATACCCTGCATGAAGCTTTGGTAGTTGTAATATGTGGTGGATATAGATAGGATGAAATAAATTACATAATTAGAACAATTTTATATAGAGGAGGGATTCATGTATACCCATTGTAAAATAAAAGTTTTAGATGATTAGATTAAACTAAATCTAACAGCTCAGATTAAAAATAATTTTTGACCTGTTTCTATTTTCCCATGTTTCCTCTTTCCTCGTTATTATTTCTTGTAAATCCATCTTTGTTTGTTTGGCTTAATACACAAATTAAATAGCCCCGAACTTGTATAAAATTGTCGTTTTGGCCATTCAACTTTTATTTTAGAATTTTTAACCCTCGAACTTTTATTTTGTGCATAATGTAAAATAGTATAACAATAAATTATTTTCATCAATATATTAATTTTATTTAATATTTTTAATGCCTTAAAAATATATTTAATTTAAAAAAATTGAATTATATTTATATTAAAATAACAAAACAAGCATTTCAAATATTATTTAATAAAACAAAACAAACAAATTTAAATATAAATATAAAAGATGAAAGGTTATTTTTGAGTTTGTATTAAAATAATGAGGATGAAATAGGGCTAAAAAATGGAGACCCACGTTGCTCCAGCCGAGCAAAAAGCTCCTGCCAATCTACTGGAAGTCCAATTGGCCACGTAGGTCAATTGGCACCAGCAGAAAATACTAGTATCACTTAAGCCTACGTTAGATGTATTTGGACCCCAAATACACTGAAATGCTCTACCTATCAGAGCCTAAGTTAGGAGTAATAAGTGTACCATATCTTCCTGTCTTGGTATTTAAGAGTTAATGTGACAAAAATCATTAATGTTTACAGCTAAATTTCCCGTAGTGAGTTGTAAAGTAAGTGAGCGAGTGATATTCCACATCTTTAAAGTTTATACGGAATAATTAAAGTGCGACAGAAATCAATAAAGGGAAAGAGAACAATTGATATTATTTCTCTTCACAAAAATCTAACTAATCAACCAATAATTAATTAATTCAAGTGTTTTGATATTTTTTTTTCTTAAGTAAATTTTCGAGTTTAAATTTTATAAATGAAAAAAAATATTATTTAAAGAGTTTTACTCCCACAATAAATCAGTTTAACTCATAAAAAATTAATCTTAAATTAAAGACATGAAAAATATAAAAAAAATTAAAAAGAATATTTGACAAGTACAAGTTTATTGCAGAAAAAGATAAAAGCTGCTTGCCATGTTTAAAACTCAAACTTACGGCGCAACAGAAAAAAAAAAAAAGAAAAACTAAAGCTAAATGGAAATTAAGTCCAGAATCTATTTCAAATGAATCTTTTTCTTGTAAATTAAAGATACCCAAATACGTAACTTGGTTATATACATAAAGAAATATTTGAAACTTACCGCGAAATATAGATGAAATTCTTCTGAAAAATTAAGGCTGAATATGGAGGTTTGCAGTAATAAAACAATTAAGTCAGGTTCACTGTCGCTAGTTAACTCATCATAAAACTAGCTTAGCTAATTGGTTATAATTATTATGTAATAATTCTTGGTATTAATTTATTGAGAGGTTGAGAGATTTTGCGTGTATATATATATTGAGACATAACAGCAAGCACGATGATGGTGGCAAATGGAGTCAAAGGCATCTCGTTTTCGACATTAAATTAAATAGAATGGGAAAGAGAAAGATAGGAAAAATGGAAAATAGAAAAAAAAAAAAAAGAAAAGAAAAGATCTCATTAATAGATTTGATTAAGTGCAGAAGTAGAGATCCCTTTCCAACCGGCAACAGATCATAAGAAGAGGAGTGGCCAATATTAATCCTCTTCAATATTGCATGGTACCCAATAACTGTTGTGATTACGAGTGCATTCCAAAGATCAAGCTTTTCTCGATTTGTTAAGATTTGAGATTTTCTAAAGAGAATAGAGAATACAACAATCCACTTGCCAAGAACACAAGAAGACAATAGATAAGTCCGGAAACTTATCTATTTTTAGTTGTCGGTTTCGAGCTAAAAGCTAGGCGTGACGTGGTTGCATAAACGCGCAGCATTCCTCATTATTGAATTTGCTAACAGCAAAATCATATCCTAGTTTTTTTTTTTTTCAAGCCAAACAACAACTTGTAATTTTATTGCAATGAAAGAATTGCACTGTACAACAGATTTACAAAGTCAAAGTCACGTGGAGATAGAGAAACAGATTCTACAAAATCATATCCTAGTTTTGCTACAATTCTTAAAGCAGCTTCTGGAAGATTTCCTCGTGCGAGGTCCCAGAGGTGTGGCCACAGACAAGCTCCCATCGTTAGCTGGGCTTGCTAGATGCAAACTTGCCTTCATGGACAAAGTTTGCCGGCCTCATATAAACAGAAACGTCCCCACCTACTCCCCATCCAAAATCTGCTCCATGCGTCGGCAAGTTAATAAGCCCATAACCCACGAGGCGCCCATCTTTGACTATGAAAAAATGGGCTAATCAATGGGATAAGCCCGCAACTTATGTGGTCTCTTAATCCTTTAACAAGGATGGGTCTTTACAAGGCACTGAAAGTAATCGCCTTCATTCTCTCAATGTGGGCTTTTACCTTCTTGCTAACAAACTCTATATAAATATATATATATATATATATCTATATGTGGAATAAGTTTATAATGTTTGAATATTTCTATTTTTCTTCCCCTTTACACATTCATTTATTTTTGCATCTAAAACTTTAAGAAAGCATCCAAAATTTTGAAGAAATTTAGAAGAAAATTTTTATGTGAAAATGAAATGTAGTCAATCATCAATTTAAAGTTTATATTTTCAATAAGTGTGATAATTTATAAATATTTTTTAACTTGATTTAAAACTAATAACAGGGTTTCTTAAACAATAGTAATTAGAGAAGTATATATCATGCTAAAATAAAACCATTCAAAGAATAAATTTGAATTACATTTAACTTAAAACAAAAATATTTTCTTATAAGATAAAAAAATATATAAAAAAGCTAATTATTATGTCCAACCGAAAACTAATTTCCATGTTCAATGAAAACCCGCATGTTGCGCGGGATAATTCCTAGTGAAAGAGTAGTTATATATGACAGAAAGCATTAAGAGCCAAAGAAAGTACTTGATATTTATTTCACTCACAATTCAGCGTCCTTAAGAAACACACCAAACGGAACAATATCGGATTAGTGCCCTCGAAAGCGGAACAGTTCTCACCCTTTAGGTGCTTTTTATATTAATAGTTATAGTTATTAAAATTTTGTTAAGTCTCTATTCATATCATTAATTAATTAATTTTTTTTAATATCTTTAATTTTTTTGTTGTTTTTTTTATTTTCTCTTGTGCTTTTTTTTTTAAATTTTACCATAATATATTTATTTTAAAAACTCCAATCAATTTTTTTCCCTAAAATCTTACATTATATTTATTTTAATATTCAAAGCTTATCCTTAAATGGTTAACATATTTAAAATTTGGGACTAAATTTTGTGATATGTAATAAAATTTTTTTTCTAGAACCCTGTCACAATATTTATTTTAAATTAAAAACTTATCTTAAATAATTATTTATTCAAAATTTGAGGCTAAACTTTGTAATACTTATTTTTTTTATAAAAAAAAAAAATTATAAAACAAATAAAAATTATTCTAAAAAAATTATACTTCTAATGGTGTTAAATGATTTATAGTTTAAATAAATACTTGACAAAATTTTAATGGCTATTAATATAAACAGCACCTAAAGAAAATATTATAAGTTTTGTATAAAACAAAAAAAAATGGGGGTAAAGAAAGAAAGAAAGGAGAGAACAATTATTAATAACCAGAACTGCTAGCACAAAATATCAGTATTGCTGGAATTCATAAAGCAGCTTTCTCTAAAATAAAAAATTCATAAAGCAGCTTTCGGGGAGACCTTCATGGGCGATGTCTCAAGAAGTGTGACCACAGATAAGCTCGCATCGTTAGTTGGGCTTGGTAGTATGTAAACTTTCCCTTCATGAACAACGGTTGCTGGCCTCATAAAAATCGGACACCCCCATCCAAAATCTGCATCATGTACCGGCAACCATACCCAACTGATGATACTCATATTTGGACACCGAAGCGTGTGTGGTCCTCTCACGAAATTCTTAATGTCAGCAAGTCTTTCTATGTAGTCGATGGCAGATCTCAAATATTCATCGTTCATTCCTTTTAATAGTTCATCAATTCTCTTCACGGTTTCTAGAAATGGTTCAGATACAAGATCACCAGCTTGAACAATCGGCGTAGCGGTGACGATTGCGTTGCCAAAGTAGCCAACTGGGAGGGGAGGATCCAATCTGCATCGCCCATCTGTTGGCATCAATAGCTTTGCTGCTCGATCGTCTGCTAAGGCTCTTGCTTTTGTTGCACAACGCCATATATGTGCAGCCAAGATACAATAGGAGCTGAATTTGGTACCAGTATTTTCATTTATTTTGGCTTTCAGGGTGTTTAGTTGCCCAGTTGTGATCTTAAAGACAGACGACTGAAGGTTTGAAATCGGTTGGAACAGAGTTTTTCAAAGTGGGGGCTGGTTCGAATTCAACATGATGGAATGTTGGAGTGGGAGGCGATCGGGCTCGAAGAAGGGTTCGGTCGAGGAATGGCGCCACCTTAAGAGGCAAATCTCGTGCCATATCAGCCCAACTATTAACGAAATGAAGAGCGAAAGTACCATCCCCCAATGTATGGTGATTTGCAGTTCCAAGACTTATTCCTCCGCATTTGAAAGTCGTTACCTAGCAGTTTCGAAACATATACAAATTACTTTCCATTATATCTATCAAATGTACAAAATATTAAATTACTAGAAAATAATATAGGTACAGAGGAATGAAGATATTTAACTAATTATATACTTGAAAAAATGAACTTATTATCTGTAGGTACCTAATTAAGACTATGAAAGTCCAAAGCGAACCCAAAAATATCCGAACCCGAAGTTATCAGAATCCGAAGTTGTCCGAGTTTAAAGTGATCGAGTCCGAACCCGCCAATTTGTCATCTCTTGGTACAGAAAATTTTCTACCATATAACAACATAATGTAAGAAATTGAGCCAAGTATGCCTCAAGCAGAATGAAAAAGAAACAACAAAGAAATAAAAGATAAAAAGGCGCACATCTTCTTAATTACTACCACATTCCAAACAGGTTTGGACCACAGTTGCCTGTAAAGAAGCATAAAATCATGATTTTGTCTTTCTGCAGAAACTGTAAGGGACAATTTATGGGACCGAGGCCGAATAGTTTTAAAAATGAATTACCATCCAAACCTAAACTTTCATGTCATTGGTATTTTTCCTTCCTGTCCTGCTACGATAAAAAACACACACAAAAACCCTACTTAAAAGGGTAAAACAAAAGGACATGATTAATCCACTTCCTAAAATTCTGTGGCTCTCAAGAATCAAAGTTGAATTGATAGCTCCAAGGCCATCAAACTCGGTGATGACTTCGGTGCGCAGCGGGTATGGTAAGCTGCAAGTAAGCAGCGTTAGCCGGTTTTGATGGTTTAGTAAAATATAAAAATGTCAGGTATTGTCTTATCAAGTCAGATTTTGTCTTAATAAACCAATTGATATTGTTTGTTTATTGATATTAAATATAAAATTGAAATCTTTTGTCAAGTCCAATAAGCTTTTGTCATGTCAACATTATTTGGAGATTGAATTTAAAAAATGAAAAAATATAGTAAAAGATAACTACAAAATAAAATTACTCTGTTAAACATACAACTAGCAAACAAAATTATTTATATCCACGAAAACGTATTATTAATTGATAACCACCCCCATCAATTTTTAAAACTGAGGAAACATTTTATTTAATTAATGTGATGAAATAAAATAAATTCACAACCACCACCATCAATATTGAATTTAATTGATTTTTATTTATTGCGAAAGGGAAAAATCAAAAATAAAAAAACTTGTCTCAGTTTTAATTTTTTTTAAAGAAAGGAAAAAATTCATATGTTATGCTAATATATGGAATTTACTATTTTTAATTGAAATAAATAAAAAAATGTAAGACATAATTTTTTATTCTATATTAAATTCACAAAATTTATTTTATTTAATTACATTTGTTAAAAATAAATTTTTAACATCAGTTAAATGACCACATTTAAATGAAAAGGTGTCAACATGTATAGATATTGTATTAGTGATAAGAGTTAGTAATAAATAAAATTTAAATGCCTAAATGATACATATTTAAAAGAATCTCTCACAGTTAATCAGATCTCTAAGTTATATCTATTTCTTTAATCTTTTTAGTTTTCATTCTTATAATCTTATTTACTTATTCGTAGTCCTTTATAAGACAAGAAGATATCAAAGGTCGTCACAAAGGTTTTTTACTGCCTTTTGGAGATATAGGAATGCAGTTTGCAATCATGTCTAAATATTTGAAGATCATGAATGTCTATTTAATCAATCATGGTAATATATTTGGAGATTAGTTAAATCAATTGAGGATCATGGAAATTAAAAAAAAAATTATGGCATGCTCATAATTTGGAGGCTTGAAAATTCAATTTGGAAATTATGGGACTTTTGAATATTATGATGTGTAGATGATGGGATTCTATTTGGAGATTACGATATTAAATCAAAGGAGAATATACCGATGTAAATTTCCTCATTCTTGATGTAACAAACAAGGGCAAATGGGTGCCGTGCCTCCCTTTATTGTTCATGTGAGATAAAATATATATAACAATCTATAAATAATTGTGAGCTTTTGCTTTTTAGATTGACTCATGAGAATATTGTTACATTTGAGAATGGTTGTCTTCTCTTGTTACTGTGATTCTTGGGTTTGTTACTGTGTTTCATTCTTATAATTTTATTTGCTTTTTCATAGTGTTTTACAATGGATGATAAGAGGTCAAAGACTATCACGGAGTCTTTCTACTGGCTATATGAGCATGTTCTTATTTCTTATTTGGACATCATGGTAATGCATACTACGGTCCTGTCAATGTATTTAAAGATCATGATTTGTCATTTTGAGGCCAATGTATTTGGAGATCATGACTGGCCATTTGGAGATCGTGAAAATGTTTTTAGAGATAAATTAAATCAATTGAGAATGCTTTGAAATATATATATTACATCAATTGGAGATCGTGAGTTTGGTATCTATATATATATAAGATCCTTTGTCTAAATAAATATACTTTGGATAAGGCGTTTCGTTTCCTTTTTCTTTTTCATTTTTGTTTGACCAATACTTTATGATTTGTGAAGAATGAAGGATTTTGTCTTTATTCATTACTCCATATGATGTGTAATAAAATTTTATACACACATACATGATGAATGAAGAAAAATAAGATATGAAATTAAAGATTATGCATAGAAAAAACATATGTGAACATGACATTCGTAGTATGATGAACTGAAAAATAATTTGAAATTGATAATAAAACACATGTAACGGAGACATTTATTGAAATCAGATATATACACATGACTTGTTGATATGAACTAATGAAAAATATTTTGATTGGGTTAAACGATCATATTTAGAGGAGACATGTTAAGCATAAGATAATAATTAAAAATTACATTAGTAACAAGTGATGAAAAAAATTTTAAACCTCATACTATTCAAGATGATATTTGTAGAAAATATGTTTAGGATTAAGAAGAATATAAATTACTGGTATACTTTATAGTTAGCAATATAAGAAAATGATTTTTTTTAATATGCATGATTGAATGAAGAAATATTAAATAACCTATGAAAGTAAGAAGACATGTCTAAAAATAAGATATGTGAACATGACATTCATAATAAGAAGTATTATAAGTACTCACATTTAAATGAGACGGATTGGATTCAGATATTTGTAATAACTGCAAATGACTTAGTGATAATGCATCACATTTTTATTTGGTCAATGATCATACTTAAAGGAAATATGTTTTTATACAAGAATATTAGACATTACATTATTAATATAAACAAGTGATGAAAGAAATTTAAGATCAATTCAAGATTATATTCGTGAAAGATATATATATGATTAAACAATGATAAATGAAGAAGTAACGTATGAAAATAAGAAGCCGTGTACAAACAAGAGATGTGACCATGACATTAGTAGTAAGAAGTATTAACAATTACTCACTTTTAAAAAAGACAGGCATAGGATTCAGATATATGCACAAATGTAAATGATATAGCGATATGAACTAATGAACAGAGATTTAATTGAGTTGAATTAATAAGTTATGATATTAAAATGAGATATATATACTCAAATGATCAATAGATATTACATTAGTAATATGAAGAAGTGATATACAAACTTTAAAAGATTATGATAATATAAGGGTAAATTACATGTTTGGTCACTTAACTATTAGGTAGTTTCTGATTTGGTCACCTATCTATAAAAAATCACAATTTGGTCACTAAAGTTTGTGAAATCAATTTTTTTGGTCACTCAACCGTTAAAGACTAATGGAAAGATGACGTGGCTGTTAAAGTCTACTGACATGGGCCATGTGGTATGCCACGTCATCTCGTTTGCCACGTGGATATTGCCATGTGGCATTACAAATTTTTTAATAAAATAAAAACAAGATTTAAAGAAAATTGGAATTTTAAAAATTGAGAATTTAATTAAATAAAATATTTACGTATATCAAACTCCCACTTTATCAGTATCGAAAAAAGAATGAAAGGAAACTTTTTATACAGAATTCTTTGGGGCTAGTACAGTAGATAGATATAAGAGGGTTTTCTTTTGCAAACATGATTTAGGTTTTCTAAATCATGATTAAGGGGTTTTAATCACGATTTAGCTTTATTTATTATAGTTAATCTTTGTGTTATAGAATTATTGATTAGGGTTTCATTCAAGGTATTCTGAGTTTTTTTTTTAATTGGTTTCTTGGGTGGGTTTGATTCAAGATTTTGACAATGAACCGAATGAAGCTTCGATTGGAAGGGGATCCTTCCCCCATGTACGGTAAGAAAGTTAACTTCATCAAAGTAGTTTCGTTTCCCTCGTGTCTGCACTGCAAGCGTATGAGTTCTGTATTGCAACGGGTTATATAGTCCTTGTACAGGCACTTTTATAAAGCTTTATATTACGCATGCAGAGCCAGTTTTGTATGTTGCCATGTGAGTGTTTTACTATTGTTTTTTCTTGTTCGGTGGAGACATGTGGAGCCATATTTTTCCTATATGCTTTATTATTTTATTCTATGCTTGCCAATTGCCATATTCCTTTGTGCTAACTTACTTTATTGCCATATCATGTGATTAAATAATAGATATTATTATTATATTATAGAGATTTAATTAGTACATCTTTTATATTGGCTAATAATACTTATCTTAAGCTGACTTGGGGTATTTTACAATGTTTTCAGAACCAAAATCAGATTATTTTACTGTTGTTGTTCATCATGGTGGTCAATTTGTTTATACTCCTACTATGAAGTATTCTGGAAGGAAACTTGATTATTTTGATTTATGTCATGTTGAAGCCATGTCAATGCTTGAGATAGGTGATATGGCTAAGAAGCTGGGTTATAATGGTTCAATGAACTATTACTGGAAAATGTTAGAGGGGGCTATTAGTATTGATGGCATTAAGGCTATTAAAGTTGATTCTGATGCTTTGAATATGGTTTCAACTATGCCTAGGAATCATTACATCCATTTGTACTTGGAGGATAAGACTCTTGTGGACATCGGGCATAGAGATAGCTTAAATGATAGTAATCTTGAACATGAACCAGCAGTGGAAGTTGCTTCTGATACTGATACAGAAAATGAGGCAGATCAAGTTCATGAAAAGTGTAGTGTTAACAAATTATCAGATGAAGATGTTGGCAAAGAGGCAAATAAAGAGTCTGGCATTGAAACTTCTGATTCTGATTTTAATGAGAGTGATTATGATATGGAAGATGACGATGATAAAGTCTTTGAGGTTAATGTTGACTTGGGAATTGAGAGGGATATGGGAAAAATTAGTGGATCTAGTTTTGGAGTGGTTGATGGAATAGGATCTGGAGTAGGTGCCATGGTTACAATTGGACAACAAGTTTCATGTATGGGTGATGAAAGACAATGTCGTTTTGGTTACGAGTCTGAATATGAAAATTCAGATTCTTTACATAGTGTATATGAGTATGATTCCGATGGAATCAATTCGAGAAAGAGGTGGGCAGAATTTAACACTGAAATAGACATGCTAAATCCAAAATTAGAAAAAGGGATGTTGTTTTCTAATAGGGATGTACTGAAAGAAGCTATAAGGCAGTATGGGAGGAAGAATAGGTACAACGTAAAGTTCAAAAAGAATGACAAAAAGAGAGTTAAGGCTATTTGCAAGGAAGGGTGTCCATGGACATTATGGGGTGCAAAATTCAAAGCAAAGGACCCGGTGGACTCTACTTGGTAGATTAAAACCTATGTTTCTGAACATAAATGCCTTAAGGACATGAAGAATATAAATGTCACTTCTAAATGGATTGCCCACCATTACCTTCAAAAGTTCATCACTGATCCCAATTACTCATTATCTTCCCTTCAACAAGATGTTAAGACAGACTTTGTTATTCATGTGTCATTGACAAAGTGTCAAAGGGCTAAAGCCAGAGCACTTGAAGTTGTATTAGGAAATCATAAAGAGCAGTATACTAAAATTTATGACTATTTGGGGGAGCTTAGATATACTAATCCTGGGACTACTACAATATGTTTTCTAGAGTGCAGGTTATTCCTAAGGATGTATGTTTGCTTACAAGCATGTAAAGAAGGGTTCAAAATTGGTTGCAGGCCTATTATCAGCCTCGATGCTTGTTTCTTGAAGGGTTATTATGGTGGCCATTTGTTTGTAGCAGTGGGGATTGACGCAAATGATTGCATGTATCCACTTGCATCTGCTAAAGCTGAAAGTGAAAACTATGAGTCTTGGTGTTGGTTCATCGACTTGCTAAAAAATGACTTTGAGATAAAAAATTCTTATCATTGGTCATTTATATCAGACAAACAAAAGGTATGAAATTATTTTCCTATTTACTTTAGTCATTTATATATCATTTAAATTTGATGGTTGCTAAAAGCTTATATGGTATTATTCTTTATAGGGTTTAGTGAATGTGCTTGTGGAAATTGTGCCTAACGCTGAGCACAGAAACTGTGTTAGGCATTTATACACCAATTTCAAGTCCACACGTACCAATACAGGAAAGGCATTGAAGGATTGTTTGTGGAAAGCTGCTAGAGCTACTTACTTGAAGGAGTTTGAGGATGCAATGAAGGAAATGAGGAGCTTATCAACTGAAGCACATGCATGGTTGGAAGGAAAAGATCCTACGCATTGGTCCAAGTCTCACTTCTCTCCAATGGCCAAGTGTGACATGCTTCTTAATAATTTGTGTGAGTCATTTAACAAGTACATATTGGAGGCAAGGGATAAGCCAATTTTGACTATGATGGAGACAGTCAGGACAAAGTTAATGCAAAGAATTGCTATGAAGAAAGAAGCGGCTGAGAAGTATGTGGGACCTCTATGCCCCAAAATTCAAAACAAAGTGGATAAGATTGTTCAAGAGTCAACTAAGTGCTGGCCAAAACATGCTGGGGGTCCAAGGTACCAAGTTGCATGTGGTCCTGCAAACCAACATGTGGTTGACATAGATATGCAAACTTGTTCATGCAGAAAATGGGATCTCACTGGTATCCCATGCATTCATGCTGTTTCAGTCATGTTTTTGAATGAAGAAAGACCTGAAAATTTTGTCGACCCATGCTATAATACGAGCACATAGCTGAAGATATATTCCAGTTACATTAGCCCAATTAGAGGTGCTAAACAGTGGACTCCTGAAGAAAACAATGAGCAAATACTCCCACCTATGTTAAGAAGGCCACCTGGAAGACCTCACAAGAATCGAAGGAAGGAGGCAGATGAAACAACTACAAATCAGTTCAAAGTTAGCAAGAAAGGAGGTCAACTTAAATGCAAAAAATGTGGAAAGCCAGGACATAATGTAAGAACATGTAGGGGGGAGGTTGGTGGTAATAGAAAATTAAATCCAGCTGCTGTCGCTGAGAGCTACATTGCTAATGGTGGAGTTGTTAGTCAACAGAGCAAAAAAGTGTCCAAGTTACCTGTGAGTCTTGTAATATATTTTATATGCACCAATTACAATGGCTAACGATCTAATAAATTGTTTTATTGTTTTTATATTTCAGGTTAAGAAGCAAACAGGTGCTTCACATACCAAGGTAAAATATACCAAAATGTATTAATTATTTTTGTTACTTTTAAAGAACACAAAATTCCACTTTCTTCATTGCATCCTTTTGTAGGTTCCCATCCGAAATAGCCCAAATGCTCAACAAGTTCAACCATCTATTATGACTGTTAGATTGATGCCTGACGTGAGTAATTTTTACTTAACATTAATTAATTTACATTAATCTGTAATTTTTAGTAATTTTTTTAACTATTAAATTTGTTGTATTGATAGGGCACGAGTCAAACTTTTTATTCATCGCAAAGTTGTGATAGTGAAACTACTAAAGCTAATGGTCAAGGCAATCAACTTGGACAGCAAAAGAGACAACAAGGAAGGCAAGTTCCATCTACGTATTTGGGTGATCAAGCTGGAAATGAGGGTAAAGGAAAGAGAAAGTTATCTCAAACTAAAGTGAATGCTCAAACAAAGAAAGGACATCACAAGTAATCACTAAGAGGTGCAAGTGCAAGGGCAACTTCAAAAAAAAAATTATAAATATATGATCTCTCAAAATTTAAGTGGTTTACGATTTTTTCCAAAGTTTACTGCTATGGTCTTGAGTCGTTTTGAGGTTTAAAATTGAATTACATATATGTATTCTTTTAGTTTCAACTGGAGCTATATATTTTATGGAATGGTATTATGGAATGATTATGCATTAGTCATCTAGTTTTCATTCTATCTCTCAACACTATATATATATATATAATGTGTTATTGAATTCCGTATAAAAAGTTACCTTTCATTCTTCTTTCGATGTTGATAAAGTGGGAGTTTGATATAAGTAAATATTTTATTTAATTAAATTCTCAATTTTTAAAATTCTAATTTTCTTTAAATCTTGTTTTTATTTTATTAAAAAATTTGTAATGCCACATGGCTAACGAGATGACGTGGCATACCACATGGCCCATGTCAGTAGACTTTAACAGCCACGTCATCTTTCCGTTAGTCTCTAACGGTTGAGTGACCAAAAAAATCGATTTCACAAACTTTAGTGACCAAATTGTGATTTTTTATAGATAGGTGACCAAAACAGAAACTACTTAATAGTTAAGTGACCAAACATGTAATTTACCCATAATATAAAGGAGATGCCTATATGAG
Organism: Microcos paniculata; assembly: GCA_030664755.1. Taxonomy (NCBI): domain Eukaryota; kingdom Viridiplantae; phylum Streptophyta; class Magnoliopsida; order Malvales; family Malvaceae; genus Microcos; species Microcos paniculata. Next base: position 37,251,227 of record CP131459.1, on the reverse strand, counting down.
TAATTAATTAATATCATATATAAAGAAAACATGTGTATGGAAGTAATACATTTTATAATAAATGACATTAGTGAATTTGTAAATTTGTAAGTAAAAATTCATATTAAATCATTATATGAAAGTTAATAATGTAAAATTCATATTACATAAATCCATATATGAATAAGAAAAAAATTTTCATATTAAAGTAATTAATTTTTTTTTAATTGGGAAAAGTTAACTAATAAGATGATTTAGACATTTAGCATATTGGGAAAATTTAAGTAAGTCTAAATATATACATACGGTCCCTCTTTTAACGTGACTATATCTCTAAATGTGAAGTAAAATTTATTATATCTCCAAATAAATTACATAATTCAAATATATCTGTAAATATGATATTAAAAATCATAATTTGACAAGTTTTTAATTAACGTAGTTGGATTTGGATAATATAATTTCATTATTATTTATTATTACCAGAAAATAGTGACTGTTTCAAAATTTATAGTGGCAAAGAAAAAAATTAATATATAGATCCATATATATATATTTATTTATTTATATATTTATATATATAGCACTCAATTTCCATTTACAAAAAGAAAATGTCATGTCAAAATTTAAAAAATCTATAGCGCTCAATCATCAAGACCAAAGAAAATAAAAACTTAAACATTCAAAAATATTCTATCGCTTTTATTTTTAATAAGAAAAAGAAAACAAATGGTTAAGGTTATGTTTGATATGAGAAAATATTTTTTATTTTCATTCTCTAAAAAATACAAAGAAATTACCATGTAAGTATGTGTTGTTAGGGGAAATGTATATATGATTTAAAAAATAAAAATGAAAATGGATCTAAAAATTAGATTAAAAAAATTATTCTCAATGTTAGGTTCATTGTCATTTTTATTTTCTAAAACATACATACATTTCTATAAACTACACATATCTTATATGGTGATTTTTTTGTATTTTTTAGAGAATGAAAACATAAAATATTTTCATATACCAAACATAGTCTAAATTTGTTAAATTTTTTTAGCATTGTACTATAAGCATCTAGTGTACAGTTAATTTTTTTTCTCCTTTTTCTCCCTTTGGTTTGTCTCATCCTCGACCAAATCTTAAAGTTTTATCCATTTGATTAATATTTTTAGTTTTTATTTGAATTTAAAAATTTGTGAATGTTTAGTTGTTGGATGTTATTTTGTAGTTTGTTCGGTGCAAATGGAAATAAAATGAAAATAAAATTTAGGAAAATATAGGAAAAATAATTAATTTTATTTTTTAATATTTCAATCATAATAATGCTATTAAAGAGGAAAATTAAATAATTACATGAGTTGATATATATATATATATCTTTTATTCTAAAAAAAACTAATACTAGTAATAATAGTAATATTAAAATAAAATAATACAAAAAAAGTGGCGGAATTCCAAAGGCAATGGGCGGGATTTAGTAAAAATTTGAACAATATTATACCATTATTATATTATTATTATATATATTACTAACAAGTGTAATAACAACAATTAAAAGAGTTGACAAGGCCTCCTGAAGGGTTTTAAGGCACGGGTTCGGGATACATATGGCGTCCCCCCATTGGCTACTATTTTTCCTTTTCATTTGATTTCTCCATTCTTTCTTTACTTTACAGGGCAACATAGAGAGGGAAAGTCAAGTATATTCCTTGTTTTTTCCTTTTCATTTGATCTCTCTATTCTTTCTTAACTTTCTCAAATCAAAGAGTACTCTAAGAAAGATATAAGCAAGGATTTGGAGACCAAAACAACTAGACCCTTCTAAAGAAAAACCAAACAAAATGAAAAAAGAGAGATGAAGAGGGAAGGAAAATGAACGAGGGAGGGAAAAGAGTTTGTTCTTTGGGTGAAGTGTCTTCGGTAGCATGGAAGCCTGTTGTAAGAGCCTGAATCCATGGAGATTTTTTCTTCTGGACACTTTGCTTGTCCAAGGTGCAATATCCAACTATCACTCCACTGTCCAGGTCATGTCAGCAGATTAGATACATGGGTTATGGTCTCAAGGCAACCCAATTGAAGAAGCAACCTAACTGGTTACTCATCCGGTTACCAATTTCTCCAGACAAACTTACTCCCACTTTACCTCCTATTTACCTCTCACTTACCTCCCTTTTATTTGATCTAACGACTGATGTTCGATCTCATCTAATCCAACTGTTAGTAAAAAAAGTCGCTGATTGTCAGCTCATGGCACATGACGCTGACTGTAGAAGCCACCATCAAACTCCCAGCACAAGCTGCACATACCACAATGAAACAGGGTTTTACCAGCAGCTCTAAGAACTAGTCATTATATTTTGTACCCAGCTAACAACTTTTCCTCGAGTATCGAATAATTAAACCTAAGAGGCTAAGACCTCAGTCCAATCACTTTGGGCAGCAACCATCTCCGTGTCCTGATTCATGGTATCTTCAACTAGATCTAGATATTGACAAGAAATCGCTGACTAAATATAGAAACTTAATACTATGAACGTATTAAACAGGATAAACCTTTGTTCTTTCATTGGAGCCGGTTAGAGCAGTTTAAGTTGCCCTGAGCTGTCTTCAGATATATGGCTATAACTCAAGAGCAGTAGTGCTTCCGTGCAACTCTCTAAAGCAGGTTCAGAGAACCCTTGGGAAGACTGAGTGAGTAGCGCTGTTTTCCGTGCTCTTAGGAGCATATGAAGATAGTTATGACAAATCATTAAGTGCCAAAGAAAGTAGTACTAGTACTTGATAGTAGTATTTATTTCTCTTACAATTCAACGTCCTATAGAAACACACCCAACGGAACAGTTATCGGAATTCACTCGAAAACGGAACGTTTCTTACCAAAAATAAAAAAAAAGAAAGGAAAGAAAGAAAAGAGAGAACAATTATTAATGACCAGAATTGCTAGGACAAACCCCAGTATTGCTAGAATTCATAAAGCAGCTTTTCGAAGAGTTTCATGGGTGAGGTCTCAAGACGTGTGACCACAGATAAGCTCCCATCGTTAGTTGGGCTTGGCAGTATGTAAACTTTGCCTTCATGAACAACGTTTGCCGGCCTCATAGAAACAGGACGTCCCCATCCAAAATCTGCATCATGTACCGGCAACCATACCCAACTGATGATACTCATATTTGGACAACGAAACGTGTGTGGTCCTCGCACAAGAGTCTTAATGTCAGCAAGAGTTTCGATGTAATCGATAGCAGATCTCAAATATTCATCGCTCATTCCTTTTAACAGTTCATCGATTCTCTTCACGGTATCTACAAAAGGTTCAGATACAAGATCGCCAGCTTGAACAATTGGTGTAGCGGTGAAGATTGCGTTGCCATAGTAGCCAATTGGGAGGGGAGGATCCAATCTGCGCCGCCCATCGGTTGGTATTAAAAGCTTCGCCGCTTGATCGTCCGACAAGCCTCTTGCTTTTGTCGCACAACGCCATATATGTGCAGTTAAGATACAATAGGAGCTGAATTTGGTACCCGCATTTTCATTTATTTTGGCTTTCAGGGTGTTTAGTTGCTTGGTTGTGATGTTAAAGACAGAGACATTTGAAGGTTTAACATCGGTTGGAACAGAATATTTCAAAGTGGGGGATGGTTCGAATTCAACATGATGGAATGTTGGAGTGGGTGGCGATCGGGCTCGAAGAAGGGTTCGGTCGAGGAATGGCGCCACCTTAAGAGGCAAACCTCGTGCCATATCAGCCCAACTATTAACGAAATGAAGAGAGGAAGTACCATCCCCCAATGTATGGTGAATTGCAGTTCCAAGACTTACCCCTCCGCATTTGAAAGTCGTTACCTGGCAATTTTGTAACATATACAAATTAGTTTCCGTTATATCTATCAAATGTACAAAATACTAGACAACGACCCGGCGCTTCTTTTCGGAATTTTTTTTAACCCAATTTATAACTGATAAGATATAATGATAAGTATTTATATAATTCCATAACATATCAACACATCTATTAGGGTCCAATAAAAAGTATTTAATTTTCTTAAGTAAAGTTTTATATATTTGAGTCTTATGAATGAAAAAAAATAATATTAGGAGACTTTTCCTATATTTAAATTTGATGCTACTTCACTTGAATTAAAAAAATTTGAGTTTTGTTGGTATTACATGATTTTTATAGTATTATATTAATAAAATTTTGTTAATTAATTAATAATATTAATCTTTGTTATAGTATTAAATAGAATTTAAAAATAATTAAAATTAAATTATTTTATTACATAAATAATATTATTTTAGTATACTATTAATTTAATTAAAATAAGTATAATAATAATATTAATAGTAAGTAGGACCCATAATAATGGGGCTCATAGAATTTAAAAAATTGAAAAGAAAATGAAAAAATGAAAAAATAATGTAGAGAGGGGTTTGACGTGGCCCCTCTCCCCCATGCTTTTAAGAACCCATAAACAGAGTAATATATAGATTAAACTAGAAAATTAATAATGTAGGTGCAGAGGAATGAAGGTATAGAACTAAGTGTGTGTGTGTATATGCATAGAGACCTAATTAAGGAGCTAAATGTTTTCCTTTTAGTCTCGTAAGTTCATTCTATATTTATATTTGCTGAATGCTTTTACCTGTAAAGCAATAAGAGGATAAGAAGATATTCCTCCAGAACAATCAACTGTTGGAGCTAGCTCTGGAACTTTTGAACCATCTGTGAAATCCCCAATCAAATCGTCGATGACAGAATTAGCTTCAGCCTCTATAAACAACACCCCTTTTCCATTGCATATTATTTCAAGCCTTCCATTTTCGTCATATTGCAGCCTACCAGCTGCCAGGTAGAATGGCACTAGAATCTCTCTTAGAGCTTGTTTAAGCACTTTTGCTTCAAAGAAATTGGAAGAATCATTCGGTTTGTAGAAGTAGACTGTAGGTATGTGATATCTTGTCATCACCAAGTCCATGTTAGAGAGCCATATGCTTCGCTGTGGAGTGTCTCGAGCAGGACACACCATCGTTGACTCCTTTACACTAATCTCCATCTTTACACCACCTGCATGAATTAATCAAAGTTCAGTGAAATAATGCCTTCCATGAGTGGGAGATAAACTTGTATTCTGATTTTTAAAGCCTATTCTTCGGAAAACAAAAGCATTGATGAGCCAAACATTCAAGTTCCATATACACACAAAAGGAAAGAGTAAACAATTAAGCACCTAGCAGGAGTTAAAAAGGATATATACCTTAGAAGCAAATCGATGGAAGTGAGAATAAGACAGTGAGGGGATGCGCGAAAGTACGTCTCAAAATGCTTGCACACCGAGAATAAGAGAGATTTGGGTGAAGACAGAGAGTTTAGATGGGGTGAAGCTTTGGTTGTCCGACCCTAATAACTAAGATTAATATATATATATAATAATAATAAAAAATGAGATTAGACAAAAATGTATTTATATTTATATTAAAATTAATAATATCTATAAATATTGTCATCATCATTTTACATTTTCTCGAAGGACAATTATTTTCGCACTTAAAAAGGAAAAAAACTAGTACTATAGAAACTTCTTGTGTTTCACCAAAAAAAAGAAAAGAAACTTGTGGTAAGCCATATATACACGTTTCTGAAAAACACAGAACTGAGACAAACCCAAAATCAAAATATGGCCCACGTGTGGCCTTCACCTCTTGGCCTAGTGGTCAGAGAGGTTAAAAGAGGTCATCAAATCATGGGTTCGTACTACCAACCCCCTTTCCCTTATTCCTTATTTGATTGGGGGTATCTAGGAGATTTAGGAGGAGTTAAAAGGAAGTTTATTTTGTTTGGTTAGAGAACGGAGGAGGAGGAAAGGTGAGGAAAGGAAGATAAAATTCCTTCTAATTTCTCGTATTTCACTCCTTAAATTAAGGTTTTTTGAGAAAATAATAATTTTTTGATAAATTTATTCATTCATTATTATTAATAATTTTAATATATATTAATTATATAATTTATCTCTCTTTTTTTCTTTCTCTCAAATTTTCCTTTTTGTTTCATTCCTTTTTTTATTTTTTTTAAAATTATATTTTACCAAATAATTTCTTAATGTTTATTTAATTTTTCTTTTTATTTAATTTTTTTATTTTCATGTTTTAATTTAAATTGTTTTATTTAATTATTTATTTATTTATAGTCTGTAATTTTTTATTAATTTTTTGTTTCTCTTTTTCTTAATCTTCACCACATATATTTTTTTAAATTTTATTTATATTTGATTTATATTTTATATTTTTAAACCAAGAATAATAATAATTAATTAACATTATTTAATAAAGATTATTTTTTACATGGCATGACAATATAGAAAAAATATTAATATTAATAATAATAGTAATAAAAATTTTACATACTAGAATAATTTAATAAAAATATACATTAAATTTCTCCTAACTCCTCTTCTAACTAAATAAGAAAAAAGAACCATCCTCCCCTCCCCTCTCCCCCTTTGAACCAAGCAAGCGCTTTGACAAAATTTTCCACCTCCCCACGTTTGTAGCAGAAAAGGAAAAATATCGCCCAGGTGTTTTCAACACAATTGGATCGTATTATAGCGATGGGGACAAAGGACAAAATCAATTAAACCTATGATCAATTTATAACTAAGGATGTTCATGCTTATCATTTCCACTCTTTCATCATTGAGTACTATAGGTCTATACTTAATAAATCAATAGTTTCGGGTCTTGAAGTGTTTTATAGAAACCAATATTAATGTGCTAACTTTCTTGTTAATATTGGATATAATAGTTAAAACAATTTTATTTATATTGACAGTCTACTTCCTATACTTAATTTATTGATTTTAACGGATGTTGTAGGAATTTATCTCCTCAAAATTCGTTTTGTTATAGTTTTTTACTCAAACGTTTTTCACTAAAAAAAAAAAAAGTATGCATATCTATGCTATATATATGCTATGTACGAAAAGATGAATTTTATATATTTATATAAGAAAAGGGGAGGGCAGTCGCGTTACCCTCTCCTTTCTGTCTCTTGCTCTTTGTTTTATTTTTTATTCTTTGTCCTTTTCAATGCGGTTGGTCCTATGAGTATTGGGTCCTTCTTGATTTTCGCTTTATATTTTTTTATGGAAATTTGCTTTACATTGTTATTAATTAGTGCCTGTCATACTTATTTTTAACAAGTAATATAAATGCACAGATTATTTTAAAAACAGCAGTAATTATATCATCTGATAATTTTTTTTTGACAAAATCACCCTCATAATTTTAATTTAAATATATGATGATGAAAAATTCAAAGATTAACTAATTCACAGAAATTATCCCTAATGATTTGTTGAAAGCTATCGAAAGATTGTCAGTGCGTAAGAATGATGGACCCGATAAAAGAATTTGGCCTCACAACAAGGGTGGTGATTACACTGTTAAGTCCGGGCATCATGCTTTGAAAAGTAGAGAACAGCAGAGGCAGGGACGGAGCCGGGGGGTGCTCAGGGGGGCCATGTTCCCCTGGCTTTGGTAAAATTATAGTTTAATTCCTTATAAGTTTATATAAGTTTCTTAAAATATTTTATTTGCCCCCTTAATTTGATAAAATTATTGTTTAACCCCTATAATTTTTATAAATTTCACATAATATTATATTTGGCCCTCTTTAACAAATGTAAATTCATTATAACTCATCATATTTTGTTTTATTTTTTATAAATTAGTCTGTGTCCACTTAATTTTTTGTTTACTTTTCTTATTTTACAAAAATCTTTTTTAAAATTTTTATTTTATTTTTAAATCATGTATGTAAAATGTTATTGAAATCTTTTTTATGTATTCAATATGTATATTTTTCTTATTATAAATCTTACATAAAATTAATCTAATATGGGTATTAGACTTGACTCCCATCACTTTAAATCCTGGCTTTATCCCTGAAAAGAGAGGAATAAAGGACCCGTCTACATCTGTAAGGGCAGATGATTCTGTTTGGAAAGATATTTGGAAACTACCTGTCCCAAATAAAATCAGGATCTTCTTATGGAGGACATGTAATGATGCAAATGCCACAGCTTGGAATTTATGGAGAAGGAGATGTAAGGATGCTCCTTTATGCAGCATATGTAGAACCCATGAAGAGAATATAGAGCGAGTCTTATTAACCTGTGAATGGGCTACCCAGGTATGGTTTTCTCTGGAGACTAACTACAAAGTTAGAAAGGAAGAGATAACTGCATTTGATAAATGGTTGAAAAATGTGCTTAATATGAAGGGCTTAGATAAGGAACAAAGAAGGTTTCTGTAGATGATGATTGGTTAGTCATGACCTTAGTTCGGTTCTGATTTGGTTTCGATTCTAAATCGTCGGTTTCGGTTCTTAATTCTTTAGAATCGAAACCGTAACCTTTATAAGCAGTTCCAGTTCTGATTCTAATCTGATTCTGGTTCGGTTTCGATTCCAAACCGAAATCTTAGGTTTTTTTTTCAAAATTTTTTAATTAATTTTCTAAATTTTATTAAATTTTGTTTAAATAATATATATATTAAAATAAGTAAATTTAATTCCAAATATATAAAAATTAGGTGTTTAAGCATCTAATTTTTTAAAAAATATTAAATGTAATAAATCTTTATAGTTAAACTAAAATTATATTAAAAATAAATGATAAATAATAATATAATAAATTTATAATGTATTACTTACATGATATTATTATATAAATATACCATAAAATTTATCTTAAGACATATATATTATACGTCATTATTATTAAATAAAACTATATTACAAATAAGAAAAAAATTATTTGTAAAAAGAAAATAAAAAATAATAAAATCGAAACCGAAACCATCGGTTTCGATTTCAGTTCCATCAAAAGATGAACCGAACTGGAACCAAAACCTTTCCGATTCCGATCCCAAAACTGCAAAAAATGTTCAGTTATGATTTTTTAGGTTTCGATTCCGATTCGGTCTACAGTTCAAACCGAACCGTAATCACCTCTATTATTGATTTTACTTGTTGGCATATATGGAGGGGGCGTAATGAGTTCATTTTCAAAAAGAAGCCACTTGATGTTAGGAAAGTTGTTAATAAAATCAGGGGAGCAGTGATGGAATACTCAGGGTACCAAGGGCTGGCTAGCAAAAAAGATGGGCAGATCTGACCAAAAAAAAAAAAAAAAAAAAGATGGGCAGAAGGAAGTCAAATGGCAAATGTCAGGGCCGGGAAAAGCTAAATGTGGATGGGGCTTTTTGTTCAAAGGATAATAGTGCAGGTATTGGTGTTATTGTGAGGAACCATAGGGGAGAACTGATAGACGGATACAATACAAGATAGGAAACGTGCTCTGCACTCTTGACTGAGACAATTGCAATGAGGGAAGGAGTGAAGCTGGCAGCGAAAAACGGATATAGAAAAATTATTTGTGAAACAGACTCAGAAGCTCTGTTTAAAAATCTCCAGATGCGTAAAGGCCACATTGATTGGAGTATTCGGACAGTCGTGGAGGACATTAAAGTCATCAAAGTCGTGGAGGACATCAAAGTCATGATGAAGAACCTATTCGAGAAGATACAGTTCTGTCATATCAGTAGCAAACCAGATTGCATTGCTGACCAATCAAGGAGGATGTGCCTCGGTAACTAGGTGGAAGCACCCCCATTGTGTCTTTGTAATACTTTGGTTACACGAATGACCTGTAGCTCTATGCAATGGGGTCTTTTTCTTCTAACCGCCGGAATGTTTGACTTTTGTACAAACTCTTTTTGTTTTAATAATACAAGTAGATTTTTGTTGTGGCAAAAAAAAAACTAATTTTTTATTTTTTTGAACAAATATTTTACTGTCAAACTTGAGGTTTTTTTTTCCTCCTAAAAACCTTACACAATATATATTAAAAAAATTTGAAACTTGTCTTAAAATTAAGTTTTCTTTTTATTTAAGATGAAATTTTATCAGATTTGTGATTAAATTTATCAAAAAGATATTATATCAGACTTGAATTATTTTTTTAAAACCCTATTATAAAATATACTAAAAAATTTTGAAATTTATTCTTAAAATTATTTTTTAATTTGGGACTAATCTTTATTAAATTTTGTACTAAACGTGTCTTTAAAGATAATTTATTTTTAAGAAACATATCATCAAATAATTGTACAAAAAAAATAATAATGATATTAACTTTTTTTAGTTCAGCATAATTTTAAAAAAATTATTACTTGGGTGCCATAGACACCATTAGCAAATTCCTTATATTATTATCATTATGCTATTTTTATTTATTTATTTATACAAATATAACATAATAAATACTGTAATAAGAATAAGAATATAATTAATCATTAATTAACTTTAATTGTAATAATTCTTAATACTATAAAGCATAATATTATTAATTAATTATTAATTATTAATAAAATAACACCATAAAGATTACATAATATCATTGAATTAAATTTTTTATATAAACAACTTGTTAATTTTTTGTCAATTTCATTGGCTCCTTATTAATTCAAAGTCAAAATAGTATCGAATCTTAAATATAGAAAAGTATTTTCAAGTTTATTTTCTTTATTTATAAAAATTAAATGTGAGAATTTACTTAAAAGATAATACTTATTTAAGTTCTTTCCATTAGGTTGTCTATTACAAAACCCAATAAATCTTTGAATTATACTATCAAACACACACAGCGTAGCGTCAGTGAACAACTATCTAATGAAAATGTATTTACAAAATTATACCCTTAATTACATCTCTTATTATTTGTCATTTATTAATCTTTTCAGTCATCTAGCTAAACTCAAATTTGTGAAGTTTGAATTAATTTTCAAACTTCTCAGAGCATATTTTTTGAAATATTATTTTATGTGAATTTATAGCGACCAAATTCCCTTTCTATTTTTATTTTTAAATAAAGGTAAAAGACAGAAGGGGTGGTTGAAAAAAGCGATGAGTCAAAATAAACAAATTAAATAAACTGAAAAGAAGCATGGAATATTTCCTCTCACTAAAGCCTTAATTGAGTAGGTTGCCTAGCCGATTAGCCTATGCACGTGGTTGTCCATGTGAACAGGTAAGGAAGGCAAGGCAAATTCAACCAGAACAGTGTTGCAATGAAAGTGATTGACTGATTTATTACATTTATTATAGTAGTACAAAGAGATTTATTGCCACAACAATACTATCCCATATTAATTATTTTATCTGTTCCTCATTGATTTTTTTTATCAAAAAACTTTTTCTGATCATTATTTTCTATAAAAATGTAAAGTCAAAAAAATTTTATAAATAATATTTATAAATCTTGAATCATGAATTTCTCAAAATATATTTTTAAAATTTTAATTTTACATATTTTTTTCATAAATATTTGTCAAAATTAAATTTAGTAAACAAAATAAAATTATGAGGGGACAAAAATATAGGAGGAGTATATTCCAAACATTTATTATAAATAAAAGAATGCGGGGCAAGTTGAAAAAGGCATGACTCAAAATAAACAAATTAAATAAACTGAAAAGAACCATGGAATACTTCCTCTCACTCGCCGTGGTTGTCGGTTGCCGATCAGCCAATGTACGTGGTTGTCTATGTGAACAGGCAAGGAAGAAAAGGCCAACTCAACCACGAAAAGTGTTGTTACATTTATTATAGTAGGACAAAGACTTTAATCTTATTCCCTCTCTAATCAAGTAATCATGTCGCCCACAATAATCCTACTTCCAAACATTTATAAATAAAAACTTTAATGAAGCAATTTGTGCTTGTTGATTACTTAAATGGGTGGGCCACCTAAACGACTTTCTCTGTTAAATATTAGAACCACATGCATTCGTTATATTGCCGCGGTGGATCAACTTTGAAGAAAACATTTTTATTTCGGAGTACTCTTTTAATTAATGTTTAATATATAGAAAGATTTATGTACTTTATTTTTTTAATTGAAAGTCTATTAGATTAAAAGGGTGTATCATATACGAGCACACCGATGGAAAAAATATTTAATACTAGTTGCATCTGATTTAATCATTTCTGTTTCGTTATTGAGAAAATGCAAACATTAAAGGAAAAAAAGGTAAACCCCACATACTCCAAAATGGAAAAACTGAATATATACCTTAATAATATGATTTAGAAAGGGTAGAAGCCGGGATTGAAAATCTTCGATCGGCTGTAGAAACAAAGGGCTAAGTTCTCCAAGTGCACCACTGATGAAAACCTGGATTAATGAAGGATAAATATATACCGAAGCCGATTAAAGGCTAGATTTTGTGGGCTAGAAACCGCAACATTTTCATATCCAGATTCAATCATTAATCCTCAAGAGATCATATCATAATCTAAAATTTAAGAATTACAAGAAAAAAAAGAAAAAGAAAACTGAAAAAAGCAAGTTGCAATTAGAGAAATGATAAACATGAATATATCTCGTAGGAAATAAGCAAAGAATAGCCTATCAAAGTTGTAAAGAAGTCTGATTACATCTAAAGAGACAATAAAGAAGAGCAAAGTTGGAGAAATACCAGCAGAAAAATTGAGAGAGAATATCAGAAGAAGAAGTTGCTCATAGCCTTCAAGGAAGTAGAAGACACCGGAATCTCATAGAAGTGTCAACAATAGAGAATGAGAAAATCAGAAGAATTGAGTTTGCTTTACGTGTGATATATATAGTCTGTCACTTCAACCTTTTTATAAACCGCTTAGGTCAGCTTTAATATAAATTAGTATTATTAGTACTATTAATTAAACCAAGTGAAAGCAATTTTTTCGGATCTTGAATAAATAAAAGTTTTAAGGAGAGAGAAGTTACTTTATTTTATGCTTAATGTGCAAATGGTTCTTAAACTTAAAACTGTTATTTTAGTCGATAAATTTTTATTTTAAATTATTTAATCACCGAATTTTAATTTTTTAAATAATGTGGTTATTGACGCTAACGTGAAATATTTAGACATTGATATAGGTAAAATTTTCATATTACGTCAGGTTAATATCAAGATTATATAATTTCAAAAAATTAAAATTTAAGGATTAAAATATCTTAAAATAAAAATAAGAATATTAAAATGATAATTTGTATAAATTTAAAGATTATTTTATATATTAAGCCCTTTATTTTTAAGTCCATGGTGTGTTATCAATGTGAAATTTATCAAATCACAGATCATTTAGCAATAGAATATTATGGACTCAACCCATTAACCACTAAATGAATATTGAAATGATGCTCATAATAATTATAAACATTCTTAGTTTATTACTTTCATGACTTTTCAATTTTACAACTCTTGACTATTATTTGATGATCTATCCACTTGTACTCCTGTGTGAAAATCTGTTTCTTGGATCCCACCTCCCCATGGGTCATGGAAAATCAATGTTGATGACTCCTCTCACAGGAATATGGGTTCCACTGACGTGTGGAATGGGGGTGAGGATTGTCCCATTTTGAACGGAGTACGCGATTTTGAACGGAAGGCTCTCTTCACATCTTTCTCATGGAAAAAATTATTAGTAACCATTTAGACCTTAGGGTCACATGATTATCCCACAGACGTAAAATTTCAAAATTGATGTTGTTTTTTTTTTTTCCTTTGGGTGGAATAAAGAGCTGCAATACTTAATTTGAAATAGAGATGTCCTTAATATTACAACCCCAGCTTCATCAAGATGAAATCTATTCAAAGAGTTCAAAGGCCCCATTGAAATTATTACACAAAATATGACTACTATGTTTTACAAAAAGTCAACACATGAATTTCCTTCTCTTAACTCATGTTGAATTTGCTTGTCTCAAACTTCATCCAGTACGCACTAGCAATCAACCATGATTGTTAACAAAGGTGCCATTCTTGCTCTTATAAACAGCAGCAATAGCAGCGGTGCTATCCAATTCTATTTCTAATTTAGAATTGCTTAGTTGAATTGCAAGAGTTAGTCCATCCCTAAGTACCCAGCAGTTTGCTGCAAAATTAGCGGTGTGTCCCATGTATCTAGATGATCCTATAATCCATTTCCCATGTTCATTTCTATTGACATAGCCTTTTCCAAATTTTCCGGGGCTGCCAAACGATGATCCATCCATGTTCAATTTAAACCAACCAGGTTTTGGTTTTTGCCAAGTAACAGGAGTAAAGATGGGAAGAGGCATTCTGTTAACCTTTCCAATATTAATGGCATAAATTGAACTGCTTTACTAAGAATGGAGTTTTTAACCGAGGCTGCAGGTTGTTTTCCATAAAATTCAGCTGTAATGAGATCATGGGGCAACTTGTGATCAGAAAGGAAAGTTTTATAAAAAATGATGTTGTTTTATCTTTAGTCCATTATTACTCCATCTTTAATTCTTTATCATCTTTCCAATCAAGCACTTTACGTCACGTTGCCTGACAAAATTTGGAACGGGGAAATTCACTTTCAACCATTGATTATGGATGCAGGATGCACATGCGACATTAATATTCCCTAGGTTAGTGAGCTTTTTCTCCCCGAAGACCGGTTTTTTTTCTTCTTCATCGGTCAGTTTTTGCTTCTTTAATTTCTTTGACCGACGTTATTGATTTGCCATCTGTATTTCCTAGGTGAATTCTACAATGAAATTTCCTTTTGTTTTGGTGAAAAAGCATAGAAAACAATTATTATTATTCTGAAATTAGTCTGGGGTGTGAACCCCCACAACATTACCAATTAACAGCAAATTAAGCCCAGGACGTGGGCTATCAAAACATACAAAATTAAGTTGACTATTACTACCTCCAATATCAACAAGAAAATCATTACTTTGATTTGCTTGTCTGAAAATTTTACACACACCTTATACTGCAAAAACCGGTTGAGGCGTTGAGCATGGTCCTACAAGTTTTGACTATAACATGGTGAGGATGAAAACTAGCAGCACCGGTGGACAGATAATTGAAAATGATTTGGGATCCGTTCTAAGAACAATATTGTGGAATCTCTTAAGTAATCCGTTTCAAATGGATCCCGATTAATCGCCACTTTTTTTTTTCTGTATAATTGTGCAGTAACATGGTTATTCATAAAGGAGAATTACAAATTTACAACAAATAGGACAAAATTACAACTCTTCTATAAGTATAGCACCGGTTAAAAAAACATTTCTCACCACTTTGTCTCACGCTTAAAATATTTTTTTTTAAATGCAATTGAACTTTATTTAGTGAAAGAAACACAAAGCCCAATTCAAAGCTTGAGTTAAACAAGAAAAAGAGCAAAAACTATTAGCAAACACAATGCAGCCAAGGAATTTGCAGCCAAGGAATTTGCCTATTGACTCATTCCTTTTAGCAAAATATCAGCCTTCTCATTTGCTTCCCTCATAGTGTGTAAAATTATAAAGTCCTTCATATCTCTTTTTGATGATCTCCTCATTTGCTTCCCTCATGGTGTGTAAAATTCTAAAGTGCTTCATATCTCTTTTTTCATAATCTGAACAACCCACTTTCTTACTTTCCATAGACAATCAAGAGGATTAGCAACCCATAACGCTTAAAATATTTTTTATTTATTAAAATTCTAGGTTTTGACTGGTTTGGGCTTTCTTTTCTTTCATTGGACATTTGCTTACAAATCGTATTCATAGCTGTGTCCACGCGTATGAAGAGTATTCAGATGGTAGTTTTTATAAAACTTTGCTAACTCATCTCATTTATATTCCGCTTATAATCCGACTGATAATTTTTCGTTCTGTCGGTTCTACATTCTTTTTATTCTACTAAAATTCTATCATAATAAAATTTTTAAAATTTAAAATTTATCTTATCATAATTAATTTATCTAAAGTACTTTTGGTGTAATTTTTTTTTAAATTTAGTACTAGACTTTGTAATATGTAAAAATTGAAAAAGGCACATTAATTAAAAAAAGGTTATAGGCTGAATGGGTATAGTCCTTTCAAGGAGGGTTTTAGGTTTCCTTTATTTTTTGCTCTTAGATGAAATGAGAAACTCTGCCATTAGCTAACCAAGCCGGGTCTTTTCTTGGTTTTCATACTAGTCAATCAAATGGAACTGGGCGGCAATTTCTCCACATGCCAAAAACGAATTTTGACCATTAGCATATGAACAGAACTAATTTGCAGGGGTGCTGACTCCCAAATCTCAAAATCTAAACTATGCCCCTCTGCATGGAATCACTCTTATTTCTCTCCAAGATTACTAGCATTCTCAACCACAAGCGAGCCCATATACCTTGCTTGATGCCACACCTGAAGCCCAGACAGCAGGATGATCAAATTCACACAGTCAATCCTTCCATCGCGGTCCATTATATTATTTATCCATCAATCCATGCATGATTTCAAGTCAACAGTACCGAAAAAGAGGAAAGAAAGATAATTGGGAGGGGTAGCAAAAAGATTTTCTCTTTCTTTTTTAAAGTGAGAAAGCAAAAATGATTTCATATCTACCCCGAGGCCCATGCCCCAAGCTCCCAACCACTCCTCTCGATAGTTTTATGGTGACTGACAGGGTTTTATTTTAGCTTTGTTTTCTGGATCTCTTGGTATTTTTGGATTCCAACTAGTATGGGATATATATAATTTCATTTTAGATGTTGATTTTTCTTATGAAATTAAAATTACAAGGAAATAATAATAATAATTATTCTATCTAGTATCTAGGGTGAATTAAATTGAACATACAAACTAACTAATAAATGAAGAAGAATATATAGTTGAAAAAATTCAATTTAAAGTTAAACCAATTGATGTGATTTTGACATCTAAACATGTTAATACGGTGACCTCCAATTTTCCTATCTTGTGACTTCCCATATATAATTATGTGGGGGTACATATATATGTGAAATTTTTAGAGGGTACTTAGAGGAAAAGTACACATATCCAAAGAAAGCACCTAATTAAGTTGCAAATTAAAAGCAAAATTAATTTTTTAAATAATTATAGATATTTATATCTATTTAAAAATTTATAATTAATTTTATTTGAATTATATCGAATTTAATATAAAAATTTTTTTTAAATCATTTTCTTTTCATTCGTAAAATTCGAATTTAAGATATTATTTAAAAGATATTATATATCTTCTACGTAATATAAGAGATGTCGGTAATGAAATTCTTTTTACTATAATTGTTTTTTTGGTATAAACTGTTGAAGCAGCTTTTGGAAGACTTTCATGCGGGGTCTCAAGACGTATGGCTACAGAAACAAGCCCCATCTATCGTACGTTAGGCTTGGCAAAAATATCTTCGAATCAATTAAAGCTACAGGGAGAGAGAAAAGAAAGAAGCTAGGAGCTTGCATAGTGATGACTAATAGATTAATAGCACAACGATAGTCTAATCGATAGGTGACGGATTCATTAATGATTATGCCAGCCTGGGATCCAGTTTGGACAATGATCAACCTTCTTCTATGTTTAAAAAAGGAAAAAACAACAGACTTGTAACTCCTGATTTCGGCTAAATGTTGAGTTGTAAAGTGGCCAGTAGACCTGTCTAAGGGCCAGGTTATCCGTTTCAATCCGTAAGTTCGGCCGATATTTAGAAGGATTTGGATAAAAATTTTAAATTTAAGGGTTGAGTTTGGTAAAAAATTTTAGGCCCGTTTAGAAAACCGACCAAGCTTGGTCATAGGTATAAAAGCCCGAACCTGACCCGTTTTACTATTGCTTTAATATAAATATATTTTTATATATTTATTTTATTTGTTAATGTGTTATTTTTTTTATTTTTTTTGTATATGATATTGATATTTTCAAATATTATTAGTGTTTAGACTTTGTTAACTTTGTAAAAATTATTTAAATAATAATTTTTTAAATGTATTGATTTACTTTTATTTATAATATAAATTAATTTTTAAAATTAATGTCTGAAAAAAATTAAAAAACGGACTTTTTGACTGACCTCGGACTTATATAAATATTTTAGGGCCGGACTTGGACAGAAGAGTAGACCCGAAATATTGGGCCTGGCCGGACTTAGACAAACAAAGATTTTATAAAATTTTATTCAAGCCCGATCCGGCCCGATCCGAACCCGGCCCATAGACACCTCTAGCTAGTACTAAGTCGGCTGTCTCCATATTAAGGGTGATTATGAAAGAAATCATTAATATATAGTACTTTCTCTATTTTAAAATATAAGTATATTTTTAATTTTTTCAGTCAAATAACTTAATCTTTGATCATTATTTTTTATAAAAATATAAAGTAAAAAAATTTAAAAAATAATATTTGTAAACTTTAAATTATGAATTTCTCAAAATATATTTTTTGAAATTTTAATTCTATATAAATTTTTATAAATAACAGTTAAAAATAAATTTAATTGATAAAAAAATAAAAAATAAACTTATATTTTAAGACAGAGAATAAGAGCAAAATAAAAGTACTTGATTTAGTATTTCTCTTGAACAGTTCAACTTCAACGTCCTAAAGAAATACACGCAAATCCAACTGAACGCAATCATAAAGGATCTTTGGAATGCACTCGAAAACGGAACAATTTTTTTTTTGATAAGCTGGCAACTTATCCAAAAATATAAAAGGAAACAATTATTAATGACCACACATGATTGAATTGCAAAGAGAAAAATCCTGCTATTGCTAGAATTCATAAAGCAGTTTTTCGAAGACTTTCATGGGCGACTTCTCAAGACGTGTGACCACTGACAAGCTCCCATCGTTAGTTGGGCTTGGAAGTATGTAAACTTTGCCTTCATGGACAACGTTTGCAGGCCTCATAGACACTGGACGCCCCCATCCAAAATCTGCATCGTGTATGGGCAACCATACCCAACTGATGATACTCATATTCGGACTCCGAAACGTGTGGGGTCCTCGCACGAGAGTCTTAATGTCAGCAAGACTTTCTATGTAGTCGATGGCAGATCTCAAATATTCATTGTTCATTCCTTTTAACAGTTCATCGATTCTTTTCACGGTATCTAGAAAAGGTTCAGATACAAGATCACCAGCTTGAACAATCGATGTAGCGGTGAAGATTGCGTTGCCAAAGTAGCTAATCGGGAGGGGAGGATCCAATCTGCGCCGCCCATCGGTTGGCATCAATAGCTTCGCCGCTTGATCGTCTACTAAGCCCCTTGCTTTTGTTGCACAACGCCATATATGTGCGGTTAAGATACAATAGGAGCTGAATTTGGTACCCTTATTTTCATTTATTTTGGCTTTCAGGGTGTTTAGTTGCTTAGTTGTGATCTTAAAGACACAGACGATTGAAGGTTTAACATCGGTCGGAAGAGTGTTCTTCAAAGAGGGGGATGGTTCGAACTCAACATGATGGAATGTTGGAGTGGGTGGCGATCGGGCTCGAAGGAGGGTTCGGTCCAGGAATGGCACAACCTTAAGAGCCAAACCTCGTGCCATGTCAGCCCAACTGTTAATGAAATGGAGAGCGGAAGTACCATCCCCCAATGTATGGTGAATTGCAGTTCCAAGACTTACTCCTCCGCAGTTGAAAGTTGTTACCTAGCAATTTTGAATCATATATATATAAATGTATACAAGTGCTTCTCATTTCAAGAAATTAAAATAATGTTTTGTACTTAAATGCTTAATTACACATTTTTTTATAAGTATATAAGTATTCGCATCGTTTAATGGTCTAAAACTAATTCTGTTCGAGTTCAAATGATTCCGATCAATTTGATTTCGAGCTATCAGCTCCTCTTTTTTTTTTTTTTTTCCAAAATTGAGTTTTCCAAATTTGAAGAATTCAATTTTTAGTTAAGTTGGATAAATATAAAATTAAATTAGGAGTGAAATAAAATTATTTCCATATAACTTTTAAAATTTATTTTGTAGGAAAAATATATATTAAATATTGTATAGTTATAGTAGTAGTATATAAATAATAATTATAAAATGTAATTATAATAGTATAATAAATAATAATTTAAACATATAATAATAATAATAATAATAATTATGTTATAGTTATAACATTATTTAGTAATATATATAATAGTAGTATTTTATATGTATAACTTATAATTATAAATATATATATATATATGTACACACACATTACATTTGTATTAAAAAAAAAAAGGAGCCGGAGACGTTGGTGTCGGTTCCTATAGTTATAATTATACATATAATTATAATAAAAAAGGAAACATAGGAAAAAGTTACTTAGATCTTAAAAAAATTATTTGTTGAAGAAATGCTGATAATCTGATATTGACGAGGCAAAACTTATAGCATGCTACATTAAAGGAATGATTAATGAAGAGAGAGATATATATATATATATATATATAGTACTAATTATATACTTGAAAAAAAAATTAAACTTATATAAATGAAGGTACCTGAGACTTGAAACTCCCTTATAATTAATTAGTTACCTTATCCCTTTGCATTAATTACTTCTCCATTATTTAAGCAGTTAGATGTTTTAGGGTTTATATTTCTTTGATAGTCTTGCAAGTTAATTTTAATATTCTTATTTGCTGATGCATGCTTTTACCTGTAAAGCAATAAGCGGATAAGAGGATAATCCTCCCGAATAATCAATTGATGGAGCTAGCTGCGGAACTTTTGAATTATCTGTAAAATCTCCAACTAAGTCATCCATGGCAGAAGTGGTTTCAGCCTCTACAAACAGCACCCCACTTCCATTACATATTATTTCGAGTCTTCCATTTTCGTCATATTGGAGCCTACCGGCTGCGGGGTAGAATGACACAAGAACCTCACCCAGAGCTTGTTTAAGCACTTTTGCTTCAAAGAAGTTGGAAGTGGCATCCGGTTTGTAGAAGTAGACTGTAGGGATGTGATATCTTGTCATCACCAAGTCCATGTTTGAGAGCCATAGGCTTCGTTTTGGAGTGTCTCGAGCAGGGAACACCATCGTTGACTGCTTTACACTAATCTCCATCTTTGCACCACCTACATTGATTGAGTTCAGTGAAACGCCTTCCATGAGTGTGAGATAATTAAACTTGTATTCTAATTTTCAAAGCCGATCGATCGATTCATTGAGCCAAACATTCAAGTCATATACACACACGTATTTATACATGTTTAAAAGGAAAGCCTTAACAGTTGAGCAAAAGATGAACTCACAGTGTGTATAACTGTATACATACCTTAGTTATAAGTATAGATGTACGTAGAAGCAAATCAAAATGGTTCAAAATGCGGTAAACAAGAAGGCAGCTAGCGATCAGGGCATGCACGAGATTAGGTTTCAAAATGCTTCCACACCGAGAAGAATAGGAGATTATTCGAGGTGGAGTCGGCTGAGATGATGTTCTTTTATAAGCTATTTTTTGCACGCCGGTAATTAATTATGTATATAAATGAGATTAGACAAAGAGTACTATAGGGTTATTTTTCGGGTCACAACCAAAAAAGGAAGTATTACCTTTTTTCGGAGAGTACTTTTCGAAGCAATTATTAACTCTTGAGTGGAACATTATTCCATCTTCATGTACCTCACAAAAATTATCAACTTTTGAGTGGTGACACGTAGACGTTTCCAAAGAGAAAAAAAAAATTAAAAAGAATTTGTGAATCACATTGGGACACACCGAAGATCACATTACCACGCAACTTGTTCTTCAAATCAGTTTCGAAATTAATGCAGCAATAATCATAGTTCAGATATGTGTCTGCGGATTCAAATTTCAAAATCACAAATTTCTAGCACTGGACCTACTTTGGTAGTTGATGTGGATGGTAATTATTACAACATGAGGAATATTACAAAATTATTATTAAGCCCCTACATCTCTTATTATTTGTCATTTATTAAATTTTTTAGTTATGTGAATTCATCAATTTTGATAATTATTATTTAATTAAAATATCATAAGTTATACAATTTTAACTAAAAAATTTGTGAAACTTTTCAAAACATAGTTAATTTTGAAATATATTATTTCTTATGATTTTATTCTAAATAATTATCAAAGTTAAATTCATTTGAGTGAAAAATTCAAACAAGGACAACATATTTCGTTCCTTTTTTTTTTTTTTGCGCTAGTTAATTGTAAGGACTTATATATATGTTCTGGCTTTTGCTTGTTACGCTTAATTAATCAAGATCTGCTTTTCAGCGAGGTGTTTGAAATAAATGTAAAATTAAACCATAAACGTATGTAAAATCATTATTATAAAAGCAGGACCAATAATTTGTATGAGGTGAAAAAGTTAAACAAATGTTGTATCCTCTGTAGTTTCTGATTTGTTTCGGCATTTATCTTATTATTATTATATGTGGGTTACTAGCTAGGCTCAATTATTTTAGCAAGATTGATGTATTATGATTTATTTATAAATATAAAAATACTATTTGATCCGCTACTTTTGTTTCACATGTCCTAATACAAGTTTATAAAGCACAAACTGTCGCAACGTTACCCGAGACGACGACGGATTTGGGACTTAAAAGGATTTTACGGAGTCGCCACTAACCATTTTTGTTTAGGTGCGGTTAGTCACCTATTAAATCTACCTAACTTAGCATTGGCCGTTAGATGGCGTACTTAAGTTGGGTAGGTCCTAGTCTGCGGGACGGAGAACTGGAGTCGGGAGTACGGTTACGTGCGGGGAAGGATGAGCACCCCCACAACGCCCGTCAAGATGACGGTACCGATTAATTTAATAATATTTAGGCCTTAAATATAAAAATGTTTTTATAATTTTTTGATTGATTTTTTCTATTTTTTTATTTTTTTATTTTGTATTTATTATTTCTATTATTAGAGAAAATTTAAAATGAAAACAAATTTCGAAATATTCTCTTTTCTTTTTATTATTTTAAAAAAAGCAAATTCTTTCATTCTTTATTTTTGCTAAAACATTTGTACTGACATGTAGAATAAAATCATTGAATAATTTCTCCTTTTCAAAATTTATTTTTATTACTCCATTCTTAAAACAAATTTTGTTTCATTTTTTAATTTTTTTGAAAGCCGTTATCTTTATTGGATACTTACTAATTTTAAAATGAGAACGACTTTTGTCAAAACTTTCTATGAATCTCGCCCAATTCTGGGTCCAATTCAAAAATAGTCACTTGTCTGGGAATCCGTATTAGGTGTGAATTTTCACCGTCCCAAATCGGATCCCGCGATAGCATCCTCATTTCTCTTACATAGCTTAAACCATATTTACAAATATTTGCCCAAAGATTATTTACTGATTTAATTGACATTGATTATTATTACATTAAAATGACATAAATTAAATACGGATAGATTAAAATTAAAACGATATGAAATTAAACATTCATGAAGTTAAATTGAAATGGATCTAAATTAAGCATGTAAAAAGAGAGAAAAAAAAAAATTAATTTCGGAAAATACCAGAAAAATGGAAAGCAAATCACTGCGATCGGGTCGGGTCAGTGCGCGGGTCAACACGCGGGTCACTGTAGCGGGTCCGGGTCAACACGCGGGTCAGCAGCTGGTCATTGTAGCGGCACTGTAGCGGGGTCACTGCAGCGAGGCACTGCAGCGGGTCACTGTAGCGAGGCACTGCAGCGAGGCACTGTAGCGGGTACTGTAGCGGTGCGCGGGCTGAGGCGCGGGGACACGCGGGCCTGAGGCGGAAACACGCGGGCCTGGATGTTTTAATGAGGGTGAATTGACAGGATTGCCCCCAGCAGTATAAAAAACACGTTCAGAAACTGTTTTCAACCTTTTTTTTCATTTTTTCAGATTTCACTCTCTCTCTACCCGAAATTTTTCTCCTCTCTCTCTCTACAAACACAAACAAACCCAGAAAATCCCCTAAAACAGATCTAAACCCCTCTTTTTACATGAACTTCTGAAGAACATCAAGAACAATTTTTCTCCACAAACACAATTAAACCCAGAAAATCAACCCCAAAAGGATCAAAATCAACTATTTCACATGAACTTTTGATGAACACCAAGAACACTGAAGAACACCAAGAACATTTTTCCGGATTTTGTCTCCTAAACCATGAAAATAAACACAATCTCCCCAAACGATTCTCCTCAATCCCTTAAACACAAATCCAAACTCAGATTTGCCAAACTCCAAACCAAAAACCCTAGATCTAGCTTTCAAATTTTTGAAAAAAAATAAAACCCAAAATCCCAAAAAACTTCAAATCCAAGCCTTTTTCTTCCTATTCCAGTGAATCTTAGGCGGAATCCCAGCCAAAAATCCACCGATTTCTAGCCTAACAACCTCGGAATCCCGAGTTGTTTTCTATTCTCTGCCCCTTTTTTTTTTTGAGACAAAAACCCCCAAGCCTCCACTTTCAGAACCCTAGAAAATCTCAAAAATCATGCCCCCCCCTTTACTGTTGAAGCAGTGAGATATTTATAAGAGCCAGGGACTTAATCCAATGGTAGATGTTGTAAACCTAAAATCAACGATTGGGATGGCTTTATATATATTTTTTATTTCTTTTATTTTTTATTTTTTATCTTTTATTTTTTATTTTTTATTTATTTTTAATTTTTTTTAATTTTTAATTTTAATTTTAATTTTTTTTTATTTTTTTTTATACAAAAAATGGTGTCTACAGCTGCCCCTCTTGGAGCGTTTGCTAATGATCATGAAGCTTGCTTCTAGATAATTAGGAAATGGTCCAAGACGTAGACACCATGTCTTTTTGAACTTTTCAAAAGCCAAAACTTTGGTCTTCAAACAAATCAAATGCCATAAATTGGCCTTTAAATGAAACGAAAGCCGTGACTCGGTCTCTCAATAAACTAAATGAATCTTTAGAACCTAAACCAGGCCTCAGAATGAATCAAGAGACATGATTTGATCTCTAGATGAAATGAGAGCCGTGATTCGGTCTCCCACTGAACAAATTAAATTGAGAGAACCTAAATTAGGTCTCAAAATGAAACAAGAGCCATGACTTGGTCTCAAAATGAAATGAGTGCCGTGATTCGGTCACTAAAATGAAACGAGAGCCGTGACTCGGTCTCCCACTGAGAAATTGAACTGAGAGAACCTAAATTAGGTCTCAAAATAAAACAAGAGCCATGATTTGGTCTCTTATATGAAACAAGAGCCGTGATTCGGTCTCCCAATGAAAAAATAAATTGTGAGAACCTAAATTAGGTCTCAAAATAAAACAAGAGCCATGATTTGGTCTCTTCAATAAAATAAGTGCCGTGATTCGGTCACCAAATGAAACGAGAGCCGTGACTCGGTCTCCCACTGAGAAATTAAATTGAGAGAACCTAAATTAGGTCTCAAAATAAAAGAAGAGCCATGATTTGGTCTCTTCAATGAAATAAGTGCCGTGATTCGGTCACCAAATGAAACGAGAGCCGTGACTCGGTCTCCCACTGAGAAATTAAACTGAGAGAACCTAAATTAGGTCTCAAAATAAAACAAGAGCCATGATTTGGTCTCTTCAATGAAATAAGTGCCGTGATTCGGTCACCAAATGAAACGAGAGCCGTGACTCGGTCTCCCACTGAGAAATTGAACTGAGAGAACCTAAATTAGGTCTCAAAATGAAACAAGAGCCATGATTTGGCCTCTTCAATGAAATAAGTGCCGTGATTCGGTCACCAAAATGAAACGAGAGCCGTAACTCGGTCTCCCACTGAGAAATT
Source organism: Microcos paniculata (assembly GCA_030664755.1). NCBI lineage: Eukaryota > Viridiplantae > Streptophyta > Magnoliopsida > Malvales > Malvaceae > Microcos > Microcos paniculata. The sequence continues at coordinate 37,225,671 of CP131459.1, read as the reverse complement.
GAACTGAGAGAACCTAAATTAGGTCTCAAAATGAAACAAGAGCCATGATTTGGTCTCTTCAATGAAATAAGTGCCGTGATTCGGTCACCAAATGAAACGAGAGCCGTGACTCGGTCTCCCACTGAGAAATTGAACTGAGAGAACCTAAATTAGGTCTCAAAATGAAACAAGAGCCATGATTTGGTCTCTTCAATGAAATAAGTGCCGTGATTCGGTCACCAAATGAAACGAGAGCCGTGACTCGGTCTCCCACTGAGAAATTAAACTGAGAGAACCTAAATTAGGTCTCAAAATGAAACAAGAGCCATCATTTGGTCTCTTCAATGAAATAAGTGCCGTGATTCGGTCACCAAATGAAACGAGAGCCGTGACTCGGTCTCCCACTGAGAAATTGAACTGAGAGAACCTAAATTAGGTCTCAAAATGAAACAAGAGCCATGATTTGGTCTCTTCAATGAAATAAGTGCCGTGATTCGGTCACCAAATGAAACGAGAGCCGTGACTCGGTCTCCCACTGAGAAATTAAACTGAGAGAACCTAAATTAGGTCTCAAATAAAACAAGAGCCATGATTTGGTCTCTTCAATGAAATAAGTGCCGTGATTCGGTCACCAAATGAAACGAGAGCCGTGACTCGGTCTCCCACTGAGAAATTGAACTGAGAGAACCTAAATTAGGTCTCAAAATGAAACAAGAGCCATGATTTGGTCTCTTCAATGAAATAAGTGCCGTGATTCGGTCACCAAATGAAACGAGAGCCGTGACTCGGTCTCCCAAAGAACAAAATGAATCTCGAGATCCTACAATGGGTCTCAGAATGAATCAAGAGCCATGATTTGGTCTCTAAATGAAACAATTGTCGTGATCTCAAATGATTGAATTTCCTTTTCAAAGGCTTGTCATTTCCATTCATTCTCCTCATGCCATAATCATCATTTTTCATTAATTTCTTTCTAAGAAAAACATCATGAACTTCTAATGCATGTAAGATGTCACGTGCATGGATGCATGGATGCATGTATGCTTGATTCAAAGTTGAATTTAAAAGTAGAGTGATTCTCATTGGACTTCCCTGTTTTTGCCGTTTGCCCCAACACTCAGTCCTTTTGTTCAGTCAGTAGAGCTTGAGTCTATCTTTGGTCCCGATCGTGACTTTCTTTGGCATTCCCTTTGCCCCATTCACATCTTAAATTTTTCCTGACATAGACATCAATAAAGGTTCAAAATTCATATGTGCATCAAGTCAAATTTCAATTTCACATCTAAATAAATGAACTTGATAATGATCAAAAGTTACTTTACACTTAAGCACTCTTTATTTAAGAAAACATCAAATTGCAAACCATTCAAATATCTATTATTCATCTTTTGAAATTCAGATCTCTTGAAAGTTGGTGATTGCTTTTCAGAATATCCTTGTGGGTGAACAGGCTATTTTAAATTCCTAAATGGGTTTCAACAGCAATGGGTTCCAAAGAGGCTATTTATTGTCTCATGAAAGAGAGAATTTCAATATCTCTTCATCTAGGCTTACAATTAACCCTTTTTTTTGAAAATCAGAATTTTTTATTAAAATCTGTCTTGAAAAACAAGATCAAGTTGATGCTTGCTTAATCTCTTAAGTTGACAATCTTGATATGAGTCAAAATTTGGACATGAAAGGCTTGAGATTTTGTGAGATTGGTATCAAAGAGAGGTGTGACCCAACTTTCCATATTTAGAGTTCAAAAAGATATCTCATCTTATGGGGTTTATCATTTTGGATGCCCCAAGTGGTATTGCTCATTTCTAAAACTCATTTTGCTATCTTAGTCAAATCTTGGGTGATCTCATGAATTCTCATTTCTGCTCTAGACTGCCCTTTCGAGTTTTCACCCTAGAGCCACATCATTTCATTTCTTTTTCTTCTTCTTTTTTTTTTTCGCTCTTTTTTTTTCTCAATGACTGCCTCATCATGCACATAAAAATTCAAAATTCATTCAAATAGTCTTTTTTTAAAAAAAAATATGGTTCAGTGTAAAAGATCTATTCTTCTAAAGAAATGCTCTTCAATTAAAGTATCCACACTTGATCAAAATGGACTTTTCAAGGCACGTAATGTAGGCCATGGTTGAGGGTTCAGAAAGAAAGGATAAACAGGCCCAAAAAGTATTTCAAGGTAACTGAATCAAGGATCACTTTTCGGCCATATGAAGAATTCATTTTTTCATGCTTGATTTCTCATTTGCCTCTATCCCATTAGTCTTTTCATTTCAATTTGCCATTTTTTCTTTTTCTCTGTCTCTTTTCTTTTCTTCTTCTTCTTCTGTTGTTTTTTTTTAACAAAATGGGTTCAAGGCTTTTCTTCGTATTTGACTTACCAAGCACTTCTTCATTAATTTGGAGCATCATTTCCTTCGCCTACATGCAAGGCTTTTCTTGTTTTTGCTTAAACAAACTCTTTTTTTGCATTTGCCCCCAATGTGAGGGGTGATCCTTGATTGGGTTCATTAGAAAGAAAATTCATTTAGGCTCAAAGGGGACAGCAATGGATAATTTTCTCAAAGTGAAGGGGATATGAAAAATGGCCATTTGTCTTCTCAAGTACGGCTATCTTCATCGAAAAGCAATACCTTAGAAAAACGTAACAATAATTTTTTGAAAGCTTTTGAAAACTTTGTTCAAAATCCTAAAACATCACGTGCATGATGATGCAATCAAATTTCTTCTTTTTATTCTTTTTCTCTCTTTTTTTTTATGAGAATTTCACAGAAGATGATATTTCCACCCTTTTCAAATTATAACTAAGGCAATCAATCTGAGCAATTTGTCTCGATAACAAAAAGGTATCGGGACCTTACAAAGTGACTTTGGTCTTTCTGATCATTTTGTCCCCAAAGGTGGGTGAATGAACACCTTGGCAGGAAATGTTACTTATTTTCAAGAAAATCAAGGTGAGCTCATTTTGAAACAAGAAGGTAATGTGTTCAAAAGTCATTCATTTCAGTCACTTTTGAATTTTAAGGGAATTGGGAAGCATATGGGCATTATGAATTCAAAGAACATGGTTGATTTCAAGACAAGGAAGCAATGAATTCACAATTTTAGTGCAGTTTTGACACATATCAAAATGTCACTTTTTAGAGTTAAGCAAGCATCTTGTTAAACAATCATTTTTGTTTATTACCCAGATGAAGAATATTGACTCTCTCAAATGGTTTCCAAGGTTTATGCCTCATTTTTACTTCGAGTCTCAATTTGAGATTTTATTCAAAAGTCAATGAATGGCAAGAAAGATGGTTTGAAGGACTTGTTAAGAATTATTTCTGAAAGTAATCACCAACTTTTCATGAGATCCTTTTTTATTTTTCAAAAAAAGTTTCACTTCTTCTCTTCTTTTTTTTTTTAAATGTGACAATGGAAAATGAATAACACAAATCATTTATTCCAAAAAGGCATGTAATCCAAAAGAAGTCAATATTTACAATGAAAATCCAGATTAAAACACTATGACATGATTTTCGAAATCTAAAGTTTACCCTTTAAAATTCAAATATCTAAAGGTTATTGCTTTCAAGTGACACTATGTACAAGAATGAAAAGGATTAGAAATTGCCCCTGCTTGGCATACTATTTACAGAGCTCCACGATCCATGAAGAGTTATCACGACATAATGACACCTATTGGCAAAGATGTCAATCTTTTCCTTTATTATCAAAAACTCTTGCATACTTGTATGCATGAAATGTCATGTATGAATGGTTGGATGAATGTATGGACATGTAAATTACTAATATGCGTAAGATATAAATGCGATGAAATGCATTTAATGAAAAATTTTTTTGAATGATGTGATGATGATAACCCAGGATTATGGTACGATGATACTGATGACCCCAAATTAGGGCAGAATGTTGATGATGACCTAAGATTAGGGTAAAAATGATACTGATGACCCCAAATTAGGGCAGGATGATGATGATGACTCAAAATTAGGGCAAAAATGACAAATATGATGACCCTAGATAGAGTGAATGATAAAATGACAAGATTATGATAATATGATAGCACTGATGAGATGACAACGATGATGAGTTAATGACAAAGTAATGACAATGTGATAATGGAATGATGATAATGACAATGTGATGATAGGATGATAATGCTGCAGAGTGTTCAATACATGCTCATTCTCTTTCTTTCTTAAGGTTCAAGATAGCATCCAAGCTCAATCTGACTTAAGACCTGTGAAACATTTCTTGTAATTGCTTCTTAAACCCATTCTCTGATACACATGTGCTTTGAGTGCCGTTTTGCAAAAATGCATGACATTTAAATCATAAATGATTAGCAAACAGAGAAATTAAGCCCACAACACATGGAGATCAACCACCAACACTCTTAGGCAGAAGTGTGGAATAAAAGACGAAATCGAGGCTCAACACATGTCAAATTCTGTTATCGGCATCCTAAAAGCCTCCAAATTGTTCAGATTGGTCTCTGGTGCTAATTACCGGACCCATGTTTTGCTTGGACTGCACACCGGTATCAAAAGTCAAATGACCTTCCTTGATCATCTCAAGTACCACTTCTTTCAATCTCGTGCAGTTTTCAGTACTATGCCCTTTGGCTCCTGAGTGATAGGCGCATGTTGCATTCTCATCAAACCATGTAGGATATGGAGGCTGTAAAAGGGTCGAGTACTGAACCGGTTCAATCATCTTGCTATTCAATAGCTCGGTGTATAACTCTGTGTAAGTCATGGGGATGGGAGTAAACTGTTTCCTTTTCTTTGGTGGTCTTGGATTCCGGTTTTTGGTGTTTGGTCTTAGAGCAGTGGAAATGGTGCTGGACACTGGGTATTGGCAAGCATTTTGAGGTTGTGTATAGTTGGGAGGAGGATACTGATAAGTGTTCTGAGGTGGTGTGAAATCGGCGGAATGGTATTGGGGTTGGCATTGTTGGCATTGGGGTTGTTGGTGTTGTTGGTATCCTCCACATCTGCTAGTGCTCGCTTCGCCTTTTTTCTCTTTGGAACTCTCCTTGGCTGCACTGGACTCCCCATCATCTAACTTACCGGTCCTGAGCGAATTCTCCACCATTTCTCCAATTAAGACCGTGTCATTGAAACTCATGATGCCGCCAGCTAGCATACGGAAATAATATGGAGCTTTTAAGGTGTTAATGAATAGCCATGACATCTCTTTCTCAGTTAAAGGAGGCTGAATCTGAGTTGCCATGTCCCTCCATCTTTGGGCATATTCAGTGAATGACTCAGAAGACTTTTTCTCCATATTCTGTAAAGTCAGTCTATCGGGCACTAAATCTGTCATGTACTTGTACTGATCGATGAAAGCCCGAGCCAAATCATTCCAAGAATGAATACCCCTCCTATCCAACTTGTTATACCACCGTATTGCTGACCCGGTGAGGCTGTGTTGGAAACAATGAATCAATAGTTCATCATTTCGGGAATAAACGGCCATCTTTCGGCAGTACATGGCAACGTGGTCTTTAGGGCATGTAGTCCCTTTGTACTTTTCAAATTCAGGCACTTTGAACTTCTTTGGGATCGCCAATCCATCAACTAAACTCAACTCATATGCATCAGTAGTGCCATAAGTATGAGTGTCCTCCATGGCGTTAAGCCGCTCTTCTATCTGATTCAATATTTTCTGGCTTTCAGCTCCGCCAATCTCTCTTTCAAACTGTTCATCAGGCACAATTACAGGATTGGTTGGGGCAAATCTAGGAACAGGAGGTGCCACGGTGTATATGGGAGGAGGAATTTGTTGAGTTGTAGATGGAGATCCCCTACTAGTAGTAGGCAACAGAGATGCGAAAGAGTATGTTCCAAGTGGTGGTGGGGGTGGTTTTTGATTTTGGGTATCTGATGCAGATGGTGGAATAGGCATGTTGAGGATTGGAGGATTTTGTGCAGCTGAGGGGACTGTACTTGATCCAGAATTTATTGGGTAAACTGGAGATTGAAGATTAGAAGCACTGGCATTCTTTTCCTTGACTATTTGGCTTAACTCCCTGATTTTATCCATGGCATCCCTTAACTGCTTTAACTCCCCGGTGGCATCCCTTAACTGCTTGGCTAAGTCTTCATTCATGCGTCGGAGATTTTCTATTTCTGAGTTCTGTTTAGCCATTTTTCTAGACTGCAATCTGGTGTGGAATCTCTGAATGAGGGATTGGTCGTCTCTCTGCTCTGTTCTCTTCTTTTTTCTCTGTTTGAAGGAAGGCTGAAGCTCTCTCCTTTTCTTCGTTGTGCTCTCTCCTTTCTTTTTTATATTTTTTGAGGAAAAATGCTCCAACCTTTACCTTTGTGCTCTCCCTCTGTTTCTTGAAGAGAAAATGCTGAAGCCTTCTCGCTGTGCTCTCCCTTTTCTTTTTTCTGTTTTCTTTTGAAAGAATGGCTGAAGCCTCTTATTCAAACCAGTCCCTTTTTTTTCTTCTTTTTACCCGTTGGCTTTCTTCTTTTTTTTTTAATGATAGCTGTTAATTAATTTTAATTTTTTTAACCAGGCTCTCCTTTTCTTGTCTTCCCTTGCTTTTTGTCTTTGTAAAAGTATCCGAGGGGCGCAGCATCCAATAAGTGTAGCTGGCGTGGTCACGGGTGCTCTCTTAGGGTCAGTGGCCAAAGACACGATGTAGACAAGCACGAAAGTGCTAACCATCTCAGCACTCAAAGCAGTTCCCTTGTTGTAGCCATCTGAAAGAGTGTTGGCTCCACCTCCATTCATATTGTAGAATGATTTTTGGAAAGCCTTGACCAGTCCTACCCCACAACTCGCAGATCCCAAACCAGCTGGCCCTTCTCGGTTAATGAGAATTCAACGGTGTGCTTGCTGGCTGGCTTGATTGTTACCTCGGTGACAGCATCAGCAACAGTAAATTCCTGTTCATGAATTCTCCATACACGTTGTAGCAAACAGGATGGCCTCCCAATCAATTTAGGCCTCAGGGCCCAGGACATTTAGCCCGTCAAGGACAGGCCTTAGTTCCACCTGAAAATTTACCGACTGGTTCCTTTGTGAGAGGCCCAAGTAACTATGGTGCTCAAGGGCCTTATAGTCAGGGTCCTCCTCCTCTTTCTGGTGCTCCTAGGATATCTCAAGGTGAACCTCTTGCTGGCCCACCATTTGGTACCCCGCCTCCTGCTGCTTTTGAATCACATGGTGCACCATCACATGCACCTGAGGGTCATTTGCTTCAGCAGCATTCTGCAAACATGGTGAACTATCATGCTGATAATAGACAGCTAGATCCTAGGTTCTCTGGCCCTCGTTCCACATCAACATTCAGCTTGCATGGTGAACGGTTAAAGCCTGGGCAAGATGAGCATTTAAATCCATTCGCTTTGGATCGTGCTCATCGTGGTGGTGACAATCTTTCAACTCTGGCAACTCAAGCAAACTCAAAGTTTTCTTCCAATTAAAATCAGGGTCCTCTATCACTTCCACAGGTACTACCTTTCCATCTTCTGCCATGACTGGTTTCCTTTACCAACCACTTTTCACCACATGATGCTCAACAGAATAGGAAGATAGAGAGGAAAATATTATCAACAAATCAAATAAACGGTTAGTCCAATTCAAAGGAATAAATATATAAACAAAATAAAGAATAGAAAATAGACATGGAATACATACAAGAAATAAAGGGCAGGGAAACAGGCAAGAAGTATATACAAGATACAGGTAATTAAAAGCAAAGATTGGCATACAAGATGTACACAATATATACATGAACAAAGAATAGAGAATAATCATGCCAGACATAAACATAGGAAAATTGAAAATCAAACAAAGGATATACAAATATGTACAAGGAAAGCAAGATCATGCTGATATAATATAAATATAATATAAAGCAATGAATCAAATAATATGAGGTCGAGAATGTAAATTTGAAAAGTTTTATTGATGTAATTTAAGATGCAAAGTAAAATTTTGAAAAGTTTTATTGATGCAATTTGGGGTGCAAAATGCAATTTGGAAAAAGTTTAATGGTACAAATGTAAGGTGCAAAATGTAATTTGGAAAAAACTTAGTGATGCATGAAGATGTAAAGAATACAGATGACAGAGAGATATTTAAATTAGTAACAAAACCATGAGTAATGATTAAGGATAGATAATAAATAGACTTTGCACGAATGCCCCATTCTAATTAATTTAAAAAAAAAAAAGGTTAAGCAAATATGCCCTGGGGCAGGTAGTCATCCTAATATGGCTAAAAATGCTCGACCACTCTACAGCCCTCATTACAAAAGCACGAGTAGTAAAAGGGATAGGAGTCGTTCCTTCATGTGTCCTATTTCAAGGTTGCGCTCATTAAGGGTTTGGCCCTACTTAAATTTGGCTACTTGCAGGTGACCTATATGATGGTTATGGTCATGCCATCTGAAGGTGCCCAGACTGTCCTTATTTGGCCATCTATCATAGGCTAATAAGGCTTCCAATCTTAGCCCATTATAGGCTTATTGGAAAGGATTCAATCTGAGTGGGGGTTTTTCGCTTAGAAACTCACTATGAGGAGTTGCCCCACGCGAGTAAGCTACTTTGCCCCATCCTAAATAGGTGATATCCAATTCTGGACTTATGCGTGTAATGCAAATGTGAGTGTGTGTGAAGGAACATACAAACCTTTCCAATTTACCAATATACCCAAAATGCCACATTAATCAACAAGCAATAAACTTCTATTCACAACAAAAGGCAAAGAGATTAGCAACAACAAGAAAACATGTACATTCATGAGCAAATAAAGCATCAAATTCCTAACATACAAACTAGGATTCACTTTATTATCTTATATTTATATAAATGAGATGCAAAATCATGCAATCGAAATGTCGAAATAAGAAAAATAAATAATAAAAAAAATTAAGGCCTAAATAATTATTAAATTAATTCCCGGATTGACTCTCTAACCATATCCCCAGTGGAGTCGCCAAACTGTCGCAACGTTACCCGAGACGACGACGGATTTGGGACTTAAAAGGATTTTACGGAGTCGCCACTAACCATTTTTGTTTAGGTGCGGTTAGTCACCTATTAAATCTACCTAACTTAGCATTGGCCGTTAGATGGCGTACTTAAGTTGGGTAGGTCCTGGTCTGCGGGACGGAGAACTGGAGTCGGGAGTACGGTTACGTGCGGGGAAGGATGAGCACCCCCACAACGCCCGTCAAGATGACGGTACCGATTAATTTAATAATATTTAGGCCTTAAATATAAAAATGTTTTTATAATTTTTTGATTGATTTTTTCTATTTTTTTATTTTTTTATTTTGTATTTATTATTTCTATTATTAGAGAAAATTTAAAATGAAAACAAATTTCGAAATATTCTCTTTTCTTTTTATTATTTTAAAAAAAGCAAATTCTTTCATTCTTTATTTTTGCTAAAACATTTGTACTGACATGTAGAATAAAATCATTGAATAATTTCTCCTTTTCAAAATTTATTTTTATTACTCCATTCTTAAAACAAATTTTGTTTCATTTTTTAATTTTTTTGAAAGCCGTTATCTTTATTGGATACTTACTAATTTTAAAATGAGAACGACTTTTGTCAAAACTTTCTATGAATCTCGCCCAATTCTGGGTCCAATTCAAAAATAGTCACTTGTCTGGGAATCCGTATTAGGTGTGAATTTTCACCGTCCCAAATCGGATCCCGCGATAGCATCCTCATTTCTCTTACATAGCTTAAACCATATTTACAAATATTTGCCCAAAGATTATTTACTGATTTAATTGACCTTGATTATTATTACATTAAAATGACATAAATTAAATACGGATAGATTAAAATTAAAACGATATGAAATTAAACATTCATGAAGTTAAATTGAAATGGATCTAAATTAAGCATGTAAAAAGAGAGAAAAAAAAAATTAATTTCGGAAAATACCAGAAAAATGGAAAGCAAATCACTGCGATCGGGTCGGGTCAGTGCGCGGGTCAACACGCGGGTCACTGTAGCGGGTCCGGGTCAACACGCGGGTCAGCAGCTGGTCATTGTAGCGGCACTGTAGCGGGGTCACTGCAGCGAGGCACTGCAGCGGGTCACTGTAGCGAGGCACTGCAGCGAGGCACTGTAGCGGGTACTGTAGCGGTGCGCGGGCTGAGGCGCGGGGACACGCGGGCCTGAGGCGGAAACACGCGGGCCTGGATGTTTTAATGAGGGTGAATTGACAGGATTGCCCCCAGCAGTATAAAAAACACGTTCAGAAACTGTTTTCAACCTTTTTTTTCATTTTTTCAGATTTCACTCTCTCTCTACCCGAAATTTTTCTCCTCTCTCTCTCTACAAACACAAACAAACCCAGAAAATCCCCTAAAACAGATCTAAACCCCTCTTTTTACATGAACTTCTGAAGAACATCAAGAACAATTTTTCTCCACAAACACAATTAAACCCAGAAAATCAACCCCAAAAGGATCAAAATCAACTATTTCACATGAACTTTTGATGAACACCAAGAACACTGAAGAACACCAAGAACATTTTTCCGGATTTTGTCTCCTAAACCATGAAAATAAACACAATCTCCCCAAACGATTCTCCTCAATCCCTTAAACACAAATCCAAACTCAGATTTGCCAAACTCCAAACCAAAAACCCTAGATCTAGCTTTCAAATTTTTGAAAAAAAATAAAACCCAAAATCCCAAAAAACTTCAAATCCAAGCCTTTTTCTTCCTATTCCAGTGAATCTTAGGCGGAATCCCAGCCAAAAATCCACCGATTTCTAGCCTAACAACCTCGGAATCCCGAGTTGTTTTCTATTCTCTGCCCCTTTTTTTTTTTGAGACAAAAACCCCCAAGCCTCCACTTTCAGAACCCTAGAAAATCTCAAAAATCATGCCCCCCCCTTTACTGTTGAAGCAGTGAGATATTTATAAGAGCCAGGGACTTAATCCAATGGTAGATGTTGTAAACCTAAAATCAACGATTGGGATGGCTTTATATATATTTTTTATTTCTTTTATTTTTTATTTTTTTATTTTTTATCTTTTATTTTTTATTTTTTATTTATTTTTAATTTTTTTTAATTTTTAATTTTAATTTTAATTTTTTTTTATTTTTTTTTATACAAAAAATGGTGTCTACACAAATTTAAAAACAATTGTGATTTAAAGGATGAGTCTTCAATATTAAAACATTTCATGTAATATGATTTTAATTATTGTAATTACCCCATATCATATAAGACAAAATGATCAGATAAAAATAACTAGCAATTAGTCTCGTACTAATACTGTGGGTATATATGAAATTTCATTTGATTATTTTGTTAAGAGAGAAAAAAAATACTGATATAATATTCATCTATATAACTCCACAAATAGCAATCAAATAAAATTTTAAAAATTAATAAACTTATATATGAGAGAAAATAAAAATAAATTAGAAAAAAATAAAGAATAAATGTAAGCATAATTTTTAAGACATTAAATTAGAAAAAATGTCAAATTCTCACCTTTAATTAGTTTCAATAAATATAAAATGTATTAAAAAAAGAAATTTTTAAATAAAATTATAAAATAATCCACCTCTAAAACTATCAATTGTCAACTTAAAAGTTAAAAAAAGGATTTCACACAACATTGATTTCTTTAGAACAAAATTATAATTCAATCAAATAAGTAAATTACCTTATATAAGATTAGAGAAATTAAAATGAATATACGTAAGACAAAAATAAGATATAAGTATAAATATAAATATTAAATCTTCTGACAGAGCTCTTATATTATTACCCTCAAAAATTGTCGGCCACATGACAAGTCAATCCTATCCTTCTCCATTCCCATTAGACCTATGACCTTTTTGGTTGGGAAAATATCTAAAACGGAGTTTTTAGTCCTTTGTATATTTCTTTTATTATTAATATTAATAATAATATTATTATTGTTATTATTTTATTCTTTTCATTTAAATGTAGGCTTATATATACATATATATATATATAGGCATATAAACTACATTCGTTTTATCAAAATAAGTTTTTATTTTTCTATTGGATTTAATAAATCTAAAATACCATTTTGTATTTTTTTTTAATTTGTGCCTATCAGCCTATATATGTGAACACGTGATGCAAATAAAACCATGAAAAGTATTGAATGGCCAAATTAGTAGTTACCCATAAAAAAGGACCATGAAAAGTGTTGCACTCATCATAAGTTGTTAAGGACATTTTTTTATGTTTTTGGCCCTAAATCGTAAGGATTTAATGACTTATGAACTGTATTCTGTATACAGTTCACAATACAGTTCACGAATTTCCTTTAATTAATTACGGCCTTATTTTGCAATTAAAGCTAAATATGTACTCATGTTTGGGAATTAAAACTAACAATGTCAGTAGAAGAAAGAGGGACAAATTTTCAACCCAAAAAAAATGGACTGTCCTTTTCCGGCCATTAATGTTTGGGATTGGGTGGCAGAGCCTTGATTCGTCACTAATTAATGCGGCTTCTAAACAGTGACCATTCGAATTTGGCCGGGGAAAAAAAGAGAGAGAAAAAGTACCTTCCAATTAGAGCTATCCAAGTACCTTCCAATCAGGCTATTTGTCTAAGCCCGTAGATCTATCCAATATTTAAGAGAACTTGGATAAAATTTTTATTGGCGGGTCAGGTTTGGATAAGGTTTAGAAGTATGTTTATTAAATGGGCCGAACTTAGTCATAGATAAAAAAAAGACCTGACCCAAATTCTAATTAATTTAATATAAATTTTTTTTATATATTTATTTTATTTGTTAATGTGATATTTTTTCCCTTTTTTGTATATGATATTGATGTTTTTAAGTATTATTAGTATTTAAATTTTGTTAACTTTGTAAAAATTGTCTTAGATAATTTCTTAAATGTATTGATTTCTTTTTATTTATATTATAAAGTGATATAATTTAATTTTTAAAATTAATATATAAAAAAATAAAAAGGACTTTTGGATGAGTTTTAGGTTTATATAAATATTTTAGGGTCAGAATTAGACAAAAAGAGATGCCCCAATAGCCGGGCCGGGCTTGGGCAAGCATATTGCTTGTAAATTCTTGCCTAGATCCGGCCCTACCTGGCCCATGGACACCTCTACTTCCAATTAAAACACGTGGCTAGTTTCGACTGAGTTTAATTTTGCCACCATTAATTCCTACATTTGCAAGGAAAGATGTCATAAGTTAATGGGATCAATACCATTTTTCCTAAGTATGGTAGCAGGTATGGTATCTATTTTATGGTCAACAACTAATCCTTTAATTGTATGCCCTTGTGAAATTAAATTTGGAAAAATAATATTGATCTCCCATGTTAATCCTTTAAGATGTTTGGAAAAATACAAGAATGGGTCGTTTATATAACTTAACCTTGGTTATGCGACTTTTATTATCTTATATGCACTTATTTAGTTCAAGATAATGAGATAATTAAGATTATATCATATTACCATACGTCAGCGTATAACCTCAAAATTCAATAATGTGATAACCTCCAAATTCTTAGGTAATGTGATAAGTTAAGTTAAAATTTTTTCTACTTTGCCCACGATATTTTACCTCTTTGGACTACAATAACCCCCATGTAATTGATAAATTACAACATTCTTTTTAAGCTTTTTTTTGTAAGAAGCATATAATTAAACTCAACTTATATAATTATTAAACTATTAAATATATGTTAGTTCAACTAAACTTGAAGTATAATTTCTTTTATGTCATAAGTATGATTAAACTTAACTTATATAATCATTAAAATATTAATTATATAATATTTTGTGTATATAACTTATTCCGATTATTTTCTTTAGAAGGCTCAAATATATAATACCTATTTTTTTCTTTATGTAAATTAGACATAATTTAATTTGATGAAACAAAATTATTTTGTTAGGTTCTATGAAGATAAACTTGTTTTGTTAGTCATATATAATTGTTGAAATAAAAAGACTTGAAAAATGTAATATACATAGCACAACAAAGAAATAAATTATAAGTCTTGAAATGAGAGTATAATAGTAAAATACCAATTTTGACTGAAATATAGCTCCCAACGAAATAGATTAATCTCATATTGACATATGTTGAATCAAATACAATTTAGTGATTTTTCAAGTTAAGTGCACTAGGTTATCTTTGATGGAAAGTAATCACATAACCTAAGTTATCTCCGATTAACCAAATAAATCATGTAACCTAACTGATCTCTATTACCCGAATTAAACGACATCGAAAATGTTTGTTTTCTCTCTAATGAAAGCTTTCAAGAATTAATTATCTGTGGCTAGCCTTCAAAAAGCAGACCCAAGGACCAGAATCCATAGATATATAAACCAGTAGCTCAGGTTGGGCCCGTCATTGTTCGTGTGATAGAAACTTCGTGATCATTTTTTGATTAAAACAAAGTTAGATGGGATATTAGTATATGATGTATTTAATTATGTTCTTTTACTTTCGTATTTTCACAAGTTCACGTAATCATACGGTACTTTTCTAACTTCACCAGCTGCCAAGTCATATGAGAAAAGGCAAACTATCGAAAGAAGTAAACCCCGTAATTTTCAAGGAAAAACTTAATATATACCTTAAGCAGATGGAGTCGCCGCCGGTAATCTTAAATCTTCAACACTAGAAAGAGAGGGCAAGGTACGTACTCAAAGTGCTTCAACACCACCGACAACGATTGGGGTAGGAACAACAATGCTTAAGGTGCAGGTACCAATACCTGAACCTGATAATAATCCGATTAGAATTTACTTTTTTGGCTAGGAAATACCATTTTCAAATTCAATTAATAATTCTCAAGAAGTCACATCATGAACTGAAAAAAAAAATGAAAGTGAATAAAAATGGTTGCATAAGAAAAGAAAACAAGAACTCTTGTAACATAAAAACAAGACTGGCTCTTTTTCCCGAGAGCTGAAAAGCTAAATAGATGTAATAAGTTAGACCTGTTTAGGGGTGAAGAGAGACGATAATATTGAAGAACAAATCAACGTGAACAATTACCAAGAAAAATGAGAGATTAGAAGAAGATGCTGATCATATCCTCCAAAGAAAGAAAAGAGGACGAGGATGAAGAATAAACTGCAGTGCGAATAGAAATGAAATGCATTTAATGGATCGAAGTCACCCTAGATAATGAGAGAATGGAAGCAAATAAATATAGGGAGGAGTGATGCAATTTTGTTGTTTAAAAAATTAGATAAAATTTTAAAATCATTTTCCTTTGGAGGATCTAGGTAAACTTATTAAATTTTAGTGCAAGCCCTAATAAAAAGAAAATAAAGTACAAGGCTAAACATGGTTTTCTTCTAGAATACTACTTGAGTGCACTTTGTTTTTTTTTTTAAGACAACTTTCTTTAAAAATATAAAGTTAGTTATTTTTATAATTGATCATTGCATTAAAATAGTATACGTATATTTTTTTATCCTTTGAAAAAAGAAAGAATGTGATTCATGTGGATGATGTCACATTGAACTTTATAAATAGTTCCGTTCCTCTCTTCTCGCCATTTGTTTCTTTTTCTCAATTACTTTTTTCTTATCTCTTATCTATATTTATTCTATCTATAATATAATATATATAAATACATACATATAAAAATAGGAGTTGTGTAAAAGTTTGGGAATAGCTTAAAATATCTTTTTTTATTTAACATATTTTAAAAAATATATCATTTTTACATTTTTGAGTTAAATTAATATTTTTATTTATTTTTAATTGAAATATTGAAATTGGATAAATTTTATATTAATAATATAATTCTATGTTTCATGGTAAATGTTATTAATTAACTTTAATTAATAATTATTTTAATATCTAGATAAATTAAAATAAAATTAATTAATAATTATTTTAATGATAATAAATCCAACCATAGACAACGCATATAATACATTTGTTAGTACCTTTTAAGAGTTAAACCTTTCGTTATTTTCAATGCATTGCAAAGTAAAAAAAAATGACCATTAATAATAATAATAATAATAAAATAATAAATACCCTGAGATAGTACTATGTATATTAAGTTCTATAATATTATTTTCTAAGGAATGCATGGGGCAATTCCAATTAACAAAGCTAATATAAAGTAGAAAGAGAGAGGTTAAAAAAATCTTCTCCTTTGAGAATAACCAAAAATGAAAAGTGTTTAATTGGAACAACGTGACTGAATTTGTCCTAATTACTCTTTGGGATGGAGTGGATTAGTAGGATTAATTTACACCTAATATAAACTAAGTACAACTTACATCTAATATAAACTAAGTACTTTTACAGTATTTTATAATATGCGATTAATATTTTAAAAATTCAAGGTGATATCCTACCTAACTCTAATATCAGATATTATTGTCCGTTTTCACCTTTTTTTTAAGAGACAATAATGTTTCTCTTTACATACTTTTAGGAAACTAGTAAATTGTGAGTTGTCAATCATCATAAACCTAGTATTAGAGAAGGAAAAAAGATTCGTTGACATAAAAAAGAAAAAAAAAAAGAAGACAAAAAAATTGTGGACCATGTATGGGGGGTCCAGGAAAAACCAAAAGTATATTACCCCGCACACGTATTTTCAAAATCATTTAACTTCTTCGGTGCTCCACTTTATCATTTTCCCAACAAAAAGCTCCTTACCTAGGGTTGTTCAAGCAATCCGAAAAAATCGATAATCAAATCGAATCGATAACTAGATTAGGATTTTGGAATATTCATATAACAATCGAATGAATCGAATGGAACTCGAATAAACTGTATGAAATCCGAATGAACCGAATAAGCTAAAATTTTAAAAAATACTTGATTTTATTAGCCTAAAATTAAAAGACCCAAAATTTTTATAATCTTATTTGAGCTTTTATAAAAGAAAAAAGTTCAAAATTAAATGGATTTCAACTACCAGAAAACCCGAAAAAAATTCTAACCAAATCGAACCGAAATGTTAGGATATTAAAACCTTAATATTCACAACCGAACCGAACCGTTTACACCCCTATCCTTACCCGGTGAATATTGTGTTACGGAGAAATCCAATTACTTACATACCTACTGATATTTAATTAATTTATTCGTTCTTTAGTGTAAGCGACGTATTTGTTGCTTCTTTTATAAATATTTGATTGAGGTAATTGATTTATCTGTGGCAAATCGCTTTAATAATTGGGTGCACGAACTCAGGTGCGTGTGAATAGATAATTATTTTTGATAAAATTTGTAATTGATATATGAATGGTAGATAATAATAATAATAATAATAATAATGTCTATGGGTTAACTAAATGGTAAGAATTTAGATTTGTGACGGAAGATATTCACATTCAAGTCCCCACAGGATTTTAATGAAAATTTAATTGATATGTAAATCTCCTAATAGAATTTAAATTTTAAAATATTTATTAATTAGGGTAAGGTTTTAATTTGAAAAAAAAAAGGTCAAGTAACATAACTCCCATATAGACAATAAATACAATAATGATGAATTAGTGACAAATATAAATGGCAGTTTTTTCTTTCCATTTTTTGAATAGTGGTAGTAGAGATGGTAAAATGAGCGGGCAGCACGAAGCCCAGCACGGTCCAACCCAATATGAGCTGTGCTAATATGACCCATATTATTTTTTTGGTGGACCGTGCCAGCACGGCCCATTAGTCATGGACGGGCTGGGCAGTCATTTGGTGGCACATGGACTGGCACGGCACGACCCACCAAAATAGCCCAGCACAACACAACCCACGTGCCAGCACGGCACGACCCGTGTACCTATCTGGGCCAGTCCATTTTTAATGTAAATTCAGAATTGTATTAATAATATAATAATTATATAATTATTCATTTTTTATTTGAAAATGAAAAAAATTAATATTATAGTGATAAAATTAAATAAAATAGTAGTAATAATTATTAAATTTAATTTTAATTTTTATCAAATTATATTTTAAAATTATTATTTTTAATGAAGAAATTAATTGTAAATAATAAAATCATCAAAATGAGATAATATCATAATAATAATAAAGATGAAAATGAATAAATTTGATTTTCTTTTTTTTTCATTTTTTAAGTGATAGATTTTCCTTAGTTTATAATATCAATTAGTATTTGTAAATTTTATTATTTATAGTGAATAATGTTCCCCTTTCTCGTGGACGTAGGCATTGTAAGCCGAACCACGTAAATTTGTGTGAAATTTTTCATTCTTAAAATCTAATTTAATAATCAGTATTAAAAAAATAAAATCTAGAAAAAATTAAAAAAAATAAAAAATAACAAAATTAACATTTAATAAAAATTATTGGCCCATGTATCAGTCCAGTTTAGCCCATGTGCTGACACGACACGATTCATATGGACTACAGGCTGGGCTGGATTTAACCTTCAAAAGATATGGGCTAGCACGGTACGGCCCATATTTTTATTTGGGCCAACACGGCACGGCCCATATTTGGACGAGCAGCACAACTTTTTGGGCCGTATCAGCCCAACCCGCCCACATTGCCATCTCTAAGTGGTAGCTTAATTATTATTTGCCTGTATCAATAGTGAGAAATCGAATAAAGTAAATCATGCGTGATTTAAGGTCAACACGAAAATGAAATGATAAGTTCAAGGTAGCATATAGATTTGAGGCCAAGCCTTTTCCAATAACTTTTACTTTATGGAAAAAGACTTCCTCGGTGCTCCTTGCACGCTGTAAGAAATGGCAGACACACTCTCTGCTCATCAATTGCCTAAGCTTATTGTGTAAATTAATTACTCCATCCTTTTCACAATAACTGTCGTTTTTGATAAATTTTTTTATTCCAATTTATATGTCATTTTAAGAATTTTAAGAAGTATTAACTACTCTTTTTCCAATTTTATCCCTATCATTCTAAATTAATTCTACAAAGCATTAATTATCAAAGAGAGAATATTTGTGAGAATAAACAATTCCAATAAAAGGGTAAAACTGCCCTTTCATAATATTTTATCTAGATTTTAGGAGTTTTTAACACTATTCTTAATTCTTGTGTAAAATCTTAAAGTGACAGATATTGTAGAAAGGAGGGAGTATAGAAGACAGCTCACGAAAGTTAAACAACAAAATAAATGAATAAAAGATTAATTAATCCATAAATCTATACCTATATAAATATATATATATATATATATATATTTATATAGAAAAGAAACAAAGAAAGAAAAGTTATGGGGCATTTGGCTACACCTAGTTGGCCGCTGCCAAAAATGGTCTGTTTGGTTTTCTGGACCTAATGGAGCTGTTGGGTTTTGTACTATTGGTTTAGTGGTTTTTTCTTTACTGTATACTAGGTTTAAGCCTTAACTCCTTCATAATCATTATAATTTAGTCTGTTATTTTGGTAATATTGGACGTTTTTGTAATCAAGTAATCATCTAAATTAATTCTAATATCATATTTTAAGAAAAAAAGTTCCAATATCACTAAAATAATGCATAATGATTTAATTAATTGATTATCTTTTGGATAGGATATTATCTTCAATAAATAGCTATAATAATAATAATAATACATTTATTAAAAAAATAATTTTTATAATTATTTAATTTAGATAAATATTAAAAAATATAAAATTATATGTTGAAGCTTTAAAAATCTAAATTTTGTAGCTACTTTAAAAGTATGTAAGATTTAATTTGAGTTGAAGAGCCCAAACCAATGAAATAAATCATTACTTGGTTCATTCCTTCATATAAGGAGAGCTATATGAAGAGCTAAAAAAACTTGTTGGGTTGATAATGTGGAGACCAATGAATAAATTTCTACCCGTTGGTAGAAGAAAGGGGATTTTTAATGGAGAACAATTATTTAGTACGACCAGACCAGTGACCACACATTAGTTGAATTTCTGAGAGCATTGATATGCCAAGTGCAGTCTCCTTTGCAGACGCTTTCGACACCCGAGCCTTAAAACAGCCCCACCATCTACCATTTTAGAGGAGCAACTAATGCTAATAGATGCTCGAGTATTGAAAGGCAACTGTGAGGACGACTGTCACCAGCATTCCTCTTTGCTAGAATTGATAAAGCAACTTTTCGAAGACTTCCATGTGTGAGGTCTGGAGACGCATGACTATAGACAGGCTCCAATCGTTAGTTGGGCTTGGTAGTATGAATTATGAAGGCTTTGCCTTTGATAAACATCCAACCTAAAACTAATTGGTTTTATTTTTGTTAAAAATCCAACTTAAAATCAATTAGTAATAGGTGAAAAGGCCCAACTTGAATATAAGGGTCCCAGACCAGTTAAACAGAATCAATGTGGGATTTTCCCACTTTAACACTTCCCCTCACGTGTAACCCGGGAGAAACAACGGAACCAATGCGAGATTTTCCCACTTTAACACTCCCCTTCACGTATAACCTGGGAGAAACAACGGAAACAGACGGACCTACACGTGGATAACCTGAAAGGGGACAACAGAAACGTGTCTGAGCTCTGATATCATGTTAAACATCCAACCTAAAATCAATTGGCAATAGGTCAAGAGACCCAATTTAAATATAAAGATTCTAGGCCAGTCAAACAAAACCGATACCGATGTGAGATTTTTTCACTTTAACAGCCTTCCTGGCATACGTTTGCAGGCCTCATATAAACAGGCCGTCCCCATCCAAAATCTGCATCATGTATGGGCAACCTCTGTACTGTTTTCATTTATTTTGGTTTTCAGGGTATTTAGCTGATTAGATGTGATGTTAAAGACAGATAGGATTGAAGGTTTAAGATCGGTTGAAAGAGAGTTTTTCAAAGGTGGGATTGGTTCGAATTCAACATGCTGGAATGTTGGAGTGGTTGGGGATCGGGCTGGAAGAGGGTTCGATCAAGGAATGGCGCAATCTTAAGAGGCAAACCTCGGGCCATGTCAGCCCAACTATTAATAAAATGAAGTCCGCATTTGAACCTTGTTACCTAGCAATTTTGAAACAGAATACAAATTACTTTTCATTATATTTGTATTTGTCCTTGACGTGTTTCTCATTTCAAGTAATCAGTTATATTTAACATGCACTAATGTTCAAACAAGCATCTAAACGTTTTCATCTAATAGTCTCGTAAGTTGATGCTAGCTTTACCTGTAAAGCATGGAGAGGATAAGAAAATGTTCCTCGAGAACAATCAATTGGTGGAACTAGCTGTGGAACTTTTGAACTATCTGTGAAATCCCTGATTAGATCATCCATGAAAAAAATTTGTCTCAGCCCCTACAAACAACACCCCACTTCCATTGCATTTTATTTCAAGTCTTCCATTTTCGTCATATTGGAGCCTACCAGCTACGGCGTAGAATGGCACAAAAATCTCACTTAAAGCATCTTTAAGCACTTTTACTTCAAAGAAATTGGAAGAACCATCTGGTTCGTACCAGTATTCAGAACGGGTGTGATGTCTTAGCATCACCAAGTCCAGGTTCGAGACCCATAGGCTTCGATTTGGAATGTCTCGAGCAGGACATACATTGAGTCAACGAAATCATAAAAACTTTCAGGTGACATAGAAAATGTTTTCTTCAAAGCTGATTCATTGAAAAAATGGACTGCATGTGTTGATTGAGCTAATTTTTGTTCAAGTGTGAAAAACCAATTCTATTTTCTTAATGAAAAATAGTCATATATGATATATTTTCAAGGAAAAACTTAATATGTATACCTTAATTATAGAAGCAAATGGAGTCGCGGCCGGGAATCTTCAAAAAATTCGGCAGAGGGAAAGTTCTCAGAGTGCTTGAACACCAGAATTGAGAACAGATCAGTATCAACACCGAGGCAAGCTTTCGTTGGTTGTTTTAAGCTATGTATAAATATATATAGTAATGTGATATATTTTATGATTGAAAGAAAATAATATTTTGGTACATGATTGAAAAAAATTTTAACATCTACATTTTCTGTTAATCAGATAAATCTAATTTTACGCACAAACATTTATTTAAAAATCATCAAATAAAAAAACTAAACCATTTACAAACTAAAATAAATTAACTAAACTAATATTTAAATTGAACAAAACACACATATGATTTATATATGATGAGACTTGAATTTAAAAGCTCAAGGTTTAGGTAAATTGCTTTTACCATTCCAACTAGAGATTAAATGCATCATTTTTACTTGTAATTTCATTGTCACCATTATTTTCTCTTAAACACAAGTTTTTCACAATATATATATATATATATATTTATTTATATATATTTGAAATGTTTTCATAGTATATTTCAATTTAACTAGTGCAATGATAGTTTCACCATCATAGCACCTTTTAACCTCATCATTATGCCAAATAGACCCGTTATACCCTATTTTTGATAGGATAATTACCAAATTAATTAGTACTATGAGGTAATGAATAATAATTGATTGGTATATTACAATTAAGAGTTTTGCTATATGATTCGTCTAAATTCATCCCTTCAATATCTTTCATGACGTGATAGGTCGTATTTATTTTTTTTTCTAAAACCATTCATAATCACAAATTTAATAGTATTATTACGAGTTTCAAAATCGCTTTTGTTTCTAATTTTAGTGTAGGCCAAAATACTTCGAGGGTCCGGCTAACTGGTGTAGGGTGCACCCCTTAAGCCACTCTTGTTTTTAGGAAAAGAGAATTTTTTATGCATTTAATTATAAGATAGGTCCCCTAGAAAAAGTTAATTGATGTTAATATTTTGAGAGAAGAATATCTTTATAGTTTATATTTTCATAAAATTATAATTTTACTTTTATATTTTTATATTAAATTTTAATAAATTATTTTAAATTTACTTTAAAACCCCACCAAGATGGATATTTTAAGTTTTAAAACTTAGCTTTAAATTTTTTTTAATGAAATTTGGGACTAAACTTTGTCAAAATGTTTGAATTTTTTTTTAAAAAAAAAACTCCACCACAATAAATTTTAAATTTAAAAATTTACCCTTAAAAAAAATAAAAATTTAATGTAGAGCTAAACTTTATCAAAATATAAATACTTTTACAAATCTAAAATAAAATATTAAATAAAAAATCTAATAATTTTCTAAAACTTGAAAGGATATATTAATAAAATTTTTATTTAGCATTTAAAGTGTATAAATAATTTTTATATTTAAAAAAAAAACAAAATGATAAATGATACTTAAGGAATGCATGGATTCATGCATTTTCCAACTCCAATAGTTAGCCGACAACCTACTCCAAGTATACCCTACATTTCCTAATAATTAATAGGGAAAATTGTACCAAAAAGATAGTAGCAGTAATTGAATAGGAAAAGAAGCACCTACGATCTTGATATAAGTCTGTTAATTCACACACACTGCCTTGATATGCGTGAGACAAATCAGAGGGACACTTTTGTCTTTTTAAATATTTTCCATTCTTTTTATTTATTGGAATTTCCAACGCTTTGATGATTGATGCTTTAGAATATTGTGAATTTCCTTAAAATGATAGTAGTAAATACTCTTCTAACATTACTGCCTTTTATTTAAATACTCGATTTGTCCCATATTGTTTGTTTTCCATTAAATTTTTGGTAAAATAACCTCATCGATCTATTATTTTTTTATAAAAATATAAAGTCAAAAAATTTTTAAAAATAATAATATTTGTAAACATTGAATCAAGAACTTCTCAGAACATATTTTTTGAAATTTTAATTTTACCTTTTTTTTATAAATAATGATTAAAGTTAAGTTTGATTGATTAAAAAATCAATAAAGAATTAAAAAAATGGGATGGAATGAGTATAACTTTGTTTGAGACTGTGTAAATAGTTAAAGAATGAAAATTTTCTACCCCATCTCAATGCCCCACTTTGTATCTCACACATTACGGGAGCGTTTGATTTAAGGTATTTTAGATTACTAAAGTTATGTGATTACCAGGTTATAACATAACCTAGTGCATATTCTTGGAATGTGTACAATTTTTGTTTGGTTGAGATTCCTAGAATATAAGATTATCCTGTTTGGTTGGAGGGTATATGTTCTGTTAAAATGGATAGTTTACTATAATGCCCTCAATATTTTGTACAATTGTTGTTCAATATTTTGTACAATTGTTGTAATTTTGTTAAGTTTAATAATTAAACATGACTAACATAAAAATTATTTAAGTAATAAACTTAGTAAAATATTGTATAATTAATTTAATGATTATATAAGTTAAGTTTAATTATGCTTTTAACAAAAAAGAAATTATGCTTTTAGTTTAATTGAACTAACATATAATTATTAATTTAGTAATTATATAAGCTAAATTTAATAATGTTTCTTAATCAAAATAAATTACGCTTAAAAAACATTGTAATTTATCAATTACATAAGGTTATTAGGGTTTAAAGGGTAAAATACTAAGGGCAAACTAGGAAAAATTTTAAGATAACCTGATTATCTTACATTACCTAAGAATTTGGAGGTTATCACATAACCTCATTTTGAGGTTATATGCTGACGTAACAGTAATATGATATAACCTTGATTATCTCATTACTTCAAACCAAATAAGAGCATATAAGATAACAAAGACCAGATAACCGGAATTATCTTACATAACCCCCAACCAAACGGCCCCTACATGTTATCATGTGTTCAATTCGCTTAATTGCATAGATGAGTAAGAGGTGGACGAAAGGGGCCATGGCCCCTCTGGCTTTGTGAGATCTTATAAAGATGGTCTATGCCTTATTGTGTTACGAGATTCATTAATAACTGTTTAATTTCTATTCTGGCCCCCCTTCTTTTCTCTATGAGTTACGGAAAGTTTATAATTACATTTTGGAAGCATACAATATATGTTAGCCTTTTTTTTTTGAGGAAATTTATGTTTGACGTTTAAGTTTCTTGGTTTTATTAGTTTTTTATACATTTCAACTTATTTTAATTACTAGTGGTTACCTCTTTTAATTATTTTGAAAAGCTACGTCAACTTACCAAAAAAAAAGGTTTAGAGATGTACCTTGTGTTTTTTTCAATCTTGAATAATTAAAAATACTGCGAAAATTACCTTATTTTGTAATTTTATTATATATATATATATATATATGTAGGTAATGAATTATTTGTCATCTCTTTTTTTTTTTAATTCATGTGTTTAACTACTGATCTTCAATATTGGTTTATTCTGAAGATTTTCTTTCTTAATGGAAATTTCTGTTTTTTTTTCCAATCATAAAATCTATGTTCAAAAGACTATTGTTGTGGCAAAAAATAAAAAAAAAAAGTTCGAAGTTCATAAATATTTTCATTTATCATAAAGATTAGTTTGGCCCCCTTGAAAATAGTTCTTGGCTCTCCCTGCTTAATTGTATTTATTCTTGAGGAGGAAGCCATTTGCACCCAGTATAAAACTAACTTTTAGTTTTACACCCTTTTTATAATTCATCATACGATTAATATTTTAACGATCCGACAGTTTGATTTAAAGATATATTCGAATCTATCATGTACGTAAAATTTCGAGTCGATCCAATACTTTTATGATATCGATCTAGACTCTAATATTTTTGGATATTTTTAATATATATTTAACGGTAAAAAATTCTGTCGCCTAGACATTATAAATTAACTCGAAATTTTGCATGCACGATGTATGTGAATAGAGCATGAAATTCAACGATCGGATTAATTAAATATTAATCGTACGCTAAGTTACGAAAGGGCGTAAAACACTTAATCTTACACTGGGTGTCAAATGATCCATCCTCTTTATTCTTTATTTGGTTTTAACAAATTAAACAAAAATAAATCATTTTCTTTATTTAAATTAAAGTCTTATCACAATAATGCTATAAATATATAAATGATGTGAAAAGTATGTTAATTAAAATTGAGGAAGCATGAACAAGAAGTAATTATATCAGAATTAAAATGAACAAGGGAGAGAGAGAGAGAGATTTGAGAGAAGAAAGAAAAGATCAGAAGAGATTGTTATTTCTTCATTATGTGAACACCCTATTTATAAGGCTATGGTACTCGGCATGTGAGTACACTTTTTCTTTGTCGGCCATTTAAGCCTTTAAGTCATTTTCAGCCGAAAGTAGAAAAAGTAATAATTGGATGATGGGATCATGTTGTGTCTACAATTATTTCAAGATTCCTTGTTTAATCTTTTGTGGCGTTTTGTCCACTTTCATAACAATAAACTTATTTTAAAAATTGAAATAGTATGATGTATTCTGATATATGAGATACAAAATAGGATATTGGGATGGGACGGAAGATTTCCATTCATAACTAAAAAGATTAAAAAGATTAAGTAAAACCACTATATCAAAATAAACACTTAAATTTTGTGCCATTTTTTACAAATTAGACATTCAAATTGAAACAGCCAAGTATAACTATAATAAGACATCTAGAGTTGGTTTAGTATCATGTTTGTGTGTCAAAAAGCTCCGTTTCACCTCTAAAGCAATGTCAAACCATTTTTGGTTTGTATAAAAAGTTTATTTTGACCGCTAAAAGCCACTTAATTTAATAAGTTGGAATTTTGGTGTTTTTGCATTTTAAAAATGTTTTTGAATATTAAATTACTAGAATTTAAAATTTTCTTAATTCTTTTCTAATTTTATTCTTTTTACATATTTTATTTTTCTATCATACTTTTTCACAACAATACCAAACACTTATCAAATTTTTTTCATAGTAATTTCATAAAGCTCTTTTCAAAAGCATTTTTGACAAATCGAGCCTTTTTCAAACTGCAACAATAATGTCAAATTAGGTCTTAAACTAAAATCTTATAACAATAAATGTCATAATTTTTTTGGTTTAAATAAGGATATCCCAAATTTTTGACCCACAACGAATCTCTTTTAAGTCAGGTTGGCTCATTATAGAAGTAAAGCTATCCAACAATGATTTTTTCCATTCACAAGATTTGAACTCGAAATTTTATTTAAGATAAACAAGTGATGAACCAATTGAACCAACTAATTATTATTGATACAAATAATGTCATAAATTTTTGTAAATTAATATCTTTTGGCCATTTTATATTTTTATCTCACCGTTCTATTGTTTTATCAAATACATTTTTTTAATGTCAATTTTATTCTTATTGTTATAATTCTAATATCACCTGTATAGTAATTAATCTTTTAATTTGAATCTCACCGAAATTAATCTCATTGCTCTGTCAAACAGAGCCGAAGTGATTAATGGTATATTCATTATGTTCTTTCCTTCTTATTTCCACATTGTCGCTTCCCAAGTATACTAATTGGCAAGTATATTAAAGCTTCTATAGTGAAGAATGATCAATAAAAGGGTGAAATGGAGAAATTATTTGATAAGCTGGGCCTACCACGTCATCCGTAGGCCTGATCAATGAAATTGTGATAACTTAAAGATTATGATATAATT
Organism: Microcos paniculata; assembly: GCA_030664755.1. Classification (NCBI taxonomy): domain Eukaryota; kingdom Viridiplantae; phylum Streptophyta; class Magnoliopsida; order Malvales; family Malvaceae; genus Microcos; species Microcos paniculata. The sequence continues at coordinate 37,198,291 of CP131459.1, read as the reverse complement.
ATTAAAATCTTACCATAATATACCACAAAATTTAAGGACTTACCTTTTAAATTCTCTTTTTTTGTAACGTGTGACTAAACCATTATCAAATTAATACCTTAATTTTAGGAATTTTTTTGAGTTGTTATAACTTCATTAGTCATGTCTACAAATGACGTAGTAGGTCCGGTAAATGATATAGTAGGTCCTACTTATCTAATAATTTCTCGATGAAATGACCAAATGAGGGAGTGATAAGAGTCGAAGAATTAATCAAAGAGTAATAATACAAAATTTTTTTCTCTGAGCCTTTGATTTGATAGTTGTAAGAAACAAGAGATTTTGTCATCATACATGATTGATGATTCTAAAATCTAAACTAGCTAGTAATTAAGTATTTCTTCAAACTGCCACTAGCTTTCCTCTTCAATATCAAAACTAGGATGTTGCTAATTTCTACTAATTTTGTGTTGTTAGTACTATCAACTGTACACTATTTGAGTTGTATACTTGCCAAAATTACTCCTTTTTTGTGTTTAATTTCGTTGTTCTATTTTAAAGAATTAGTTGAAGTGTAAGAGAAATCCATATGATCATCATCTTAATTTGGCTCTAATTTATCATTTTCTGTCACAATAAGATAAAATTCCAAACAAAATAATATATCTTGATTACTCAATTAATATTAAAACCAGAAAAATAAAATAATATAATAGGAATGCTTGAAATTATTCATAACAAAGCAGGAAAATATTGGCTAAATTCATTCTGACCCAAATAAACATAAGCGGAAGTTACAATAAGCTTGTAAAATACCAATCAATACAGGCAGTACTATCTAGAAAAATTATAATAATAAAGAAACGAACCTAAATATAGTAATTCATGCGAAGCTTATTGGATACTTGGGCAGCTTATTGGGGGAGAAGAGGCCAAAATGGTGCCCAATTTCAGCAGGACCCTTCAGATTTTCATCAAACATTGCATACAGGTAAGTTTGTATCGGTCGTCCAGGCCATTTCGGGGATCCACTATTCTTGACATGGTTGATCAAATTCAGGTAGTAAGTGCCTGCATTTTCAATAGTTGCCCCAATCCCCCCGTCTGATGGCCAACCAGTCTCGGACACAACCACTTCCACGTTGGGAGCACCAACTTTCTCAAGAGCAGAGTAAAAGGCATCCAAAATTGCATCGAACAGATTTTGGTACCCGAAAGGGCCATCTTGAACGACAACCGCCGGTGATGTGAATAAGGCATAGTTAATATCAATGTTCGTTGTGTCACCAGCGTAGGCGAAGTAGGGATAGACACTGGCAAGTAAAGGCACCCCTTTATCTGCTAAGAATTGAATGATTGGAATTATGTGTGAACTTGCACTGTCGCTGAACGCGCCGGCTGATGGGGGAAAGGAACTTCCTAACAAAGTCGCATCGATTGAGGTAGTAACCTTCACGACAATAGCAAAATGATCAATCAATTTTTTCTTTTAAATTAAGTTAGTGGAATTGAAATTTAATCAAATAATAAATCATTCACACAAGGGACTGGGATTTTACGTTAATTTGGAGTACTTCTAACGGAGCTATTGCGTCCAAAGCATCTTGAATGTTTTGCATGGCAGGGAGAACGAATGGAGCAGCTGGATCGATCGGCCTTACTTCGTTTCCGACAGAGATGTAACGAATATCGACTTCTGGTGTGTAGGGTAGTATGTATTGGTGGATCCAATTGGTTGCGGCTGAGCGATCGGTAGCAATGTTCTGGAGGTCTTCGTTACGGACACCAACAATGAGTTCAAGGCCCGTAACACTTCCGAGGGAGGCTTCGAGGGAGGCTTCGAGGGCGGCTTGGAGAGTCGCTTGATTTGGTTCATAGATTCTCATCTTATTGATGCCCATTGATTTGTAAAGATCCACAACTTCCAGTTCACTTGGCAAGTTGTAACCGTTTCCGCCATAGCACACGCCTATGGATTGTGCGCCTATTTCAGACATAATTAAACATACACAATTGTCAGTTCTATTTCTAATTATTGTACAAACTTTTGAAAAAGATACCGTTCGAAAATATTTGATTTATTTAATTTAAGAAAACGAGGTTCGGACCGGTTTTTCTAAACAGAGGATACATGCATTTATCAATAATATTAAGACAAACAGGACTAAAAAACAGTTAGATCTAAATTCGTAATACTGATAAACAATTAATGCAATTAAAATAGAGGGATTATAAATCAAAGTGAACCTGTGAACTCCAAGCTAGACGAAAAAATTCCAAGAAGCAGAAACGTGACAGCGATGAAAATATTTTTGTTATTTCTTCTACTGAGGAAAGCCATGGAGAAGGTGAGGCAGAGGAATAAAAACTTTGGTAGCGAGGTTGAAACAGAGGTAAAAATTTGTTCATAATATTGAATGTAAATTAATATATATAGAAGGAGAGCAAACCCTAGCCTCCGATTATTAATTGAATAATATTCATACCTATTTCTTTGCTGGCTGCCTTATTGTAAATTATATAAATCAGCTGGTTTAATATATGGAAAGATTTCAATGAGAGAAAATTGATGTGGATCTCTGCTTATTATTTATAGTAACTGATAGTGAGTTAATTAGTACTACCTCTGTCCCATTTTATCTGTCCACTTGTGGTTAAAATATATTAAATTTTGACCATTAATTATAAAAAAATTATAAAGTTGTAAATTTTTTAAAAATAAAGTTAAAAAAATTTAAATCTTAAACTTTTCAAAACTTATTTTTTCAGAATTTAATTTTATATAAATTTTTTATAATTAGTGGTCAAAGTTTAGAGTATTTTGACCACAGATGGACAGATAAAATGGGACGGAGGTAGTATTACTTAATTTGCAAGGATTTTGCGAAATAAGAAAAAAAATGTACTTTATTTTGAGAATAAATATTTATAACTACCTTACTTTGAGAGCCCGTTTGGTACTTTCCTTAGAAAGTTATTCTAGGAAAAGTGATTTCATAGAAAGTAATTCTAGAGAATCACTCTCTAAGGAATCACTTTCTCACCCTCCTCCTTTAGAATCACTTTCCCTCATAGGAAGGAAAGTGATTTCAATAGGAGCACCATTTTTTCTAGTTTTAAAATATACCAAACAAAAGAAAGTGTTTCCACTCTTTTAAAATCCATAATTTAAAACAAACCAACTATAGAAAGTGATTCCATCACTTTACTTTTCAGGGAAAGTAGATTAAAATCCCCATACCAAACGGGCTCTGAGAAAAAAACTCAAGTGTTTAGGTCAAATAACGTCACCGCTAACGACGAGTTTGGGATTAAAAAAATTTACGGAGTCACCATTAATCATTTTTGTTTGAGTGCGATTAATCACATATTAAGAATTTACCCAACTTAGTATTAGCTGTTAGATGACGTACTTAAGCTGGATAAGTCTCAGCCTGCAGAACAAAGAACTGGAGTCGAAAGTATAGTTATATATGAGGAAGGATGAGCATCCCCATAATGCCCATCAAGATAACATGACCGATTAAGTTAATACTGCTTAGGCCTTAACTAAGAAAAAAAAATTGTCTTTGTAATTTTTCTTTTTTGTTTGATTGATTTTTTTGATTATGTGATTTTTTCCTTTTTTGATTTTTCGTTAATGGAGCAAACTTAAACAAGACTTTAAATCTTCTTTTTCAGAAACCAAATTTCATGCACAAAAGCAAAATTTGCTCGCCAACATTTTATTCTCTCTTTTTTTTTTTTTTTTTTCTAGAAATCAAAATCAGCATTATTAGAAGTAGGGAGAAAATCTTTTTTGATTGATTTTTCTTAATTAACGAAAGCTATTTTTAATTTTCTAACGAAAGCTATTTTTAATTTTCATTTTTAAGATTTTTGTATTAATGAGAAAAATTTAAAAGAAAAGTAGGTTTCAAAACCTTTTTTATTTTTGATATTCTTGAAAAACTTTACCCAAATTTTATTCCCACAAATTAAAAGAAATCAATTTCAAAATATCCTTTTTCAGTTTTTTAATTAAACCGAGATCTATTGATTTATTGTCAACATTTCCAAATTTTTTCCTTTTCTAAAAGTTCAATTTAATCAAATGATTTCCTCTATTTTTTTTTGTTATTTTGAATTCCCAAGTTCATTTATTCAAAACAAGAAAAGCTTTTATTTCTCTTTTAGGGAAATTACATTTTTATTAAAACCATCATATAATCCTCTTTTAAAAAAAAAAACATTTTATTACTCTTTTTTGAAACAATTTTCTTTTCATTTTTGGTTTTGGAATTTTTCAAAATTATTATTTTTATTGAATATTTAAATGTTCAAGGTGCAAAAATGTTAATTTACTAATTTTAAGGCGAGAACAATAAAGGTTTTATCAATGCTCATCGTAAATCTCATCCAATTCTTGATCCTATTCAAAATAAGTCTCTTACCTAAGAAACCGGATCGGATGTGAATTTTCATATTCCAGAACCGGATCGTTCCTATTCCATATATCTTAAACTCTTTTGCAAAGATTACTTTAAAAATCATTTCAATTTTATTGACCTTGATTATTATTGCATTGTCTTTGCTAGTTTAAATTTGATCATTATTGATTATTTTATTATTGTTTTGAAAGAAAAGAGAAAAAAAATTGACACCCATAATTTTTTTAGATGCCTAGGTGTATGGCATGTAGAATGTTATCTTGTTAATTTTAAAATGAGAATAATAAAGATTTTATCAAGATCCACCATAAATCTCATCTAATTCTGGGTCTAATTCAACGTGGGTCTCTTACTTAGGGACCCAGATCGGGTGTGAATTTTTATCTTCCCTAATTGGATTCCATGATCGAACCTTCACTATCCCGCATGTCATTACTCGCATGTATGACAAGAATAATATGGATGATAATAAGTATGTGATGAAATGCATGTCATAAGACTTACAATTAATTTCGAAAAAACTACCATCATCTTTATTATCATTGTTATCTTAGATTTTCATTTATTCATATTTTGAGACCTTTATTAAAATTTAAAAATAAGGTTGTTATCTCAATTTCAACCCTGAACTTTGAAGAACATCTCAATTTGGTGCCTAAATTTTAAAAAAGATCATTTAATGCCAAGGCTTCCGATAGAGGTCAAATAAAGACTTTAAAAGGTGTGTTTCACACATTCTGTTAGAGTTGAACAAAATCGTTAGATTTTGTTTTCTAATAAAAAATTCTTTTAATTAAACACATAAAGAACAATCGACCATTAAACTCAGTTCCAGGCCACGTTGGCCACCACTTATGAAGGCTATGCCTCACCTAAGAAAATGAAAAAAAAAAGAAAGAAAGAAGTTTTGGTAAATTCAATGGCAAACAAACCAGCAACATAACAGGGTTAAATTCAATGGCAAACAAACCAGCAATTGAACAAAAGCAAACAAAAACAACAGGAAAACCAGCAAGACGAATCACGCCACTATCCAAGCAAACCAAAACAACCATCGTGAAATCAACCCAAAAAACTTGCAGGGAACCCATGCCTGGAAAAAATCATGGCCGAAAATCAATCTTCAAAAGAAAACTGTCACTGTCACCCTGCAAACTCCAGTTCAGGCAAGCATACCGTCGGATAGGACTCGATCTGATGTCTGTTTCTCGTTTCGAGACACTATTCCATTCTACCTTTCCAACTTGAGAAATATGACCTCAAACAAAATCCCCAATTTGAAAAACCTAGCTCTCTTGTTCCTTTCTTCCCTCTATTTTGTTTTGCTTCTTAAAATTCCAAAGTGTTGTGACTCCTTTCTTTCTGAAATTAGCTCTCTCGGTGCTTTCCTTTCTCTGTTTCCAAAACTTAACTAGCACTCTAAAAACCCTCAAGAGTATAAGGCCTTGAACAAAAGCAAACTTTTGTTTTCTTTTTGACTTCCGATGATGTTGTTTGGATTTGAAGGCCTACTGGCAGTGGAAGTGAAGCAACTAAGTTGTCACGGATGGGATGGGGTCGGGTGGCTGGCAGAGATGTCAACACTCAACAGAGGAAAAGGTTTTTTTTTTTTTTTTTAAACCTAATTTTGATTAAAAAATATTGAACAGTGAAGATTCATTAAGGATATACAAGTGTCACCATCTCTCGACATAACACGCTTACCTAGGGTCGTGATATACACTCCGGTTAAAACTAATATTAGGGAGCTTATTTGAACAAATTCGAAAACGTTTCACACCTAATTGATCTTTTTTAAAGGTTCAATATTATATTGAGACTTTTTCAAAAGTTTAGGGTTTTAATTGAGATTTTAACCTTAAAATAACGTTGTTTTTTTTTTTGTCAGAAGCCAACTAAAATAACGTTGTTTTATTCCATTCTATTTAGTCATCAATACACTTTAAAAAAAAAAAAGAAATAATAATACAAACAATATACATCATTTCCTCACCACATTTACTAGACAAACATGCCATCTTGAATTTCGTTATTTGGGATACTTTAATTTCACTGTCAGTTTTTTATTTGCAACATCATTATCCAATTCTTATGGCCAAGATCAAATTCAAAGTCATTACGAACTTAGGAAAACATTAACAATCATGAAAATAATAAATAAGCAATAACACAAATTAAACAAAGTTAGAAGGGAAATTATACCAAAATTAGCAAAGGATAAGCAACCAAACGCAATAAGTTGCTCCAAATGTAAGCACGTGGGTCACTAGGGGCTCCAGGGGTAGCTTAAGTGCGAAATTTAGTCGCCTTGCCCTTGTGAGAAATAAAAGCAGACCTCTTCAAGTCAATTTTCGTTTTTGGCTTCTTCTTTCAATACTCTTTCTCACTGCTTTTCTTTTCCACTTTTGTTTTGACCGAATGCCTCCCAGAAACGTTGCCGAACAACCACCACCAGAGTCTTGCTGGAATCCCTAAGAGCAAACTGGGTCTACCCAACAAGATGCTATCTTGTCCTTCTACACGAATCTGTTACTATTCTCCTCTAAAACAACCCTCAATCACAAGATTTTCTCTAAAAAGAATCGAAACTGGAGAGTTTGATCTAAAAAAAAACACCGTTGGATCTTCTTCAAAAGCAAATATATTGTTCTCATTACCCTAATCTAGCTTTTGGCCGTTCATATTTCAAAGAAAAGATCCTAACAAAAACGAGCCATTCTCAAACCCTCTAGGACAGAAAGTTAAAAACGTTGCTTGATTTTTTTGTTTTTTCTCTCTCTCTCTAGAGACCCTCATTCTATAGTTACTGTTCATATAATATATAGAGGCTTTTGGACTTAACTTAAGGACTGGAAATCAATTCCAATCCCTTTGATCAAAGGCCAAGATTTTTCCTGCTTTTATGCTCATTGTTTTCCATTGGAATTGTTTTTGTGGTTTCTGGTTTTCTGACCAATTAGGTTTTTTGATTACTTGTGGGGGTGGTTAAGGTTTTCTATTAGCTGGAAATTGTTTTGTTTTCTGTTGTCATTCTTACAGATGGGTGGTTTCAGGGGATAAAGTCTGTTCTTTGGTATGCAACGTTTTAGTCCCAGTCTTCAAATTTTATTTAAGCTTCCTTCAATCTTTTTTAATCTCTACTAATTAGCATTATTGCCCTAGGTTCATGGTTGTTTGCAGGTTTAATTGATGAAAGAGCAAACAAAAGAGATCCTAGAATGCATCCTGTCACTCTCAAATTGCTGCTTTGCCCTTCCTCCTCCTACTGTCTTTGCCGAGAACGACAAGCCTCAGCAACCTTTCCACTGTACCTTCAGCAACCTTTCCGTTGCAGTGCTCAACTTACGTGGTGTCCAGCTTAGACGTACACCTGAGTTTGCAAAAAGCAGAGCTTGGGCCTTTGTATTTCCATAACATTGGGCTCAACTGTAAAACCACGTGGTCTTAAATTCCTTAATAAATCTTAATTTGTACTTAGTCCAGCTTGCCCAAGTATCCATATACCTAATAATGAGTGGTAAGTGATTTGTTCCAGTTTATGTAAATCTCGAGTTCGAGATTTTGCGATATTTTGCATATGCAGTTGCCTCTATTAGGAGACTCACCCACTATATTTAGGTGCGTGATGCGAGTCGAACCCAGATTAGTCAGAGCGAAGCTCGAAATACCGGATGGAAAACAAAAAAAAATAAGGAGTAAAAAATGAAAAAGATGGTAGGAAAAAAAAGGAAAATAAAAGAAATATATAAAAAAAGGAAAGTAAAAATAGAAATGAAATGAAAGAATAAAGTGAAAATATGGGGTCTACAGTAATTACATTGAGAATTTTATTACCGTCTCAATTACTGAAAATATGAAATAATTAAGAATTAGTACATTTTTTATTGGGTAGTCAAAATAGAAATTTTAAATGATTTTATTTGATTTGAAGATATATGATATTTTAAAATGAGTTTCTTTACTAAATTATTTTTCTCCTTGGTTTTGATTATATATTAATATTTTATTGTAATTTAACACATTTATCAATATTACCACAAAACAATTTCAAATGAGATAAACTAATAAATTAAAAAATAATTAATTATTCCTAATAATATATTTTTGTGACAAACCTAATAATTTTATTCAAATAATGCAAGCATAAAGCGATAAAAATATGTATAAACTTTCATCTATTATAAAGAATTAGGTAAATAATACAAAGATAAAAGGGGTATTATTATTCAAAATTTTAGCTTCATAAGGACATAAAAGGTATAAAAGTTAAATGATCACGGAAATTTCAAAATACCTAAAAAATTGTTAGAAATTGAATTTCCACTCCAATAACCAATTTCTTTTTTATTTAGTAATATAAAATTATCAAGATAATAAAAAATTCCTATAATAAAGATAACTAAACATGAGTATTTAATACTACCAAAGATAAATTACCAAGGTAATTTTAAAATACTTCTAACCAAACCACCCGCAAATGTAACGGTGGTTGTCAAAGATCGGACGAACCAAATGTTTCCAAGGATCCTTATATGCGCATCTCTTCTTGGGTACTACGTTTTTTTTTTTGTTGGTTTGATGTCATTTTTGACCTATGTACTCTACAAAATATTTTCATGTAGTGCCTCTACTTTTAAAAGCTCCAATGTGACATCTATACTATTATTTTGTGTAACAAAGTTATCCACACACTTAACATTGTTAACTTAGACATATGATGTCGCAACATGACATGTGGCAAAAAAAAATGATGATACAACTTTTATGTGTTTTTTGAGATTCTCTCTCTTAAAAGTATGCCTTGGCACCAACGTGGCATCCCAAATGGGTCTACATAATTTTTTTTGTCAAAACAAAATTGAAATCAAAGAGTGGATGAAAAAAGTAAATATGCAAGAGGAAAAACTAAAAAATATAAAAAAAAACTGTTACACGTGCATTTCTATAAAGAGAAATAATTATTTATGAGCAAATGTAAACTTTCTCATACTCAATAAAAAATAAATTATCAACGTAACTAACTGCTAACTACTTCTTCTGTTCTAGTTACACTTTCAACTTTTAAAATTATTCCAGTCAAAATGTCACCTTACAAAAGTAAAAAAAAGTTTTAACATTCATCTTTTTTTTTTACCCTTCAATCCTAAAATCTACTTAAAAAATTACGTTAAAGCCAACAACTTTCAGGATAATATTGTTCAATCAAACTTTTGTCTTCTAACTTTTGCGCTATCTAAAACTCCGTGGAAAAGTCATGGAATAAAAAACCGGACCGGACCGGCCGGTTGAATCGGTTGAACCGAGAACCGGTCACAAGTCTGGTCCGGGTCATAAAATAGGATTTTATTAAACCGCCTTTGAATCGGTTCAACCGGTTCAATCTGAATTTTAATTTTTTTTAATTTTTTTAATTGATATTTTTATTTTTTCTTATTTTTTAAGGAATATTTTGAATATTTTCAATTTTTTTGAATATTTTAAAAAAAATAAAATAAAATAATTTATTTAATCGAATCGGTTGAACCGATTAGACCAGTTGAACCGGTGACCGGATGACCAATCGATTCGTCAACTGGTTCAGTTTTTTATTCATTGGGAAAAGTCAATAACTAACAACTTTGGTCAGATGAAGGTAGTGAATTAAAAGAAATCATGTCTTCATGTCTAAAGCTAAACATCCTAGTACCAAAAAAAAAATCCAGAAAGTTTCCAATGATTATTACTGCACGTTTGTTACACTGGATTGAATTAGATAGGATGAGGAGGAAAATTACATGTAATTTGTAATGTAGTTTTGTAGTATTGACATAGATTTATATTGTGATGAGTACTTTTTATAGGATGATTTAATCCTCTAGAAATGGAGAGGATTGTCTCATCCTATGAATAATCCTCCCCACAATGCAAACCTATGTAAATCTTTGTAAATACTATAAAATCACACTACAAATTACATATAATTTTTCCAATCATTTTATTCAATCCAATCCGATATAACAAACATACCTTTACTTCTTTGATTTAATGGTTTCTGGATTGATGCTCTTTGACTTTTTATTGCCATTTCTGCCTTCTTGCGTGCTTTGCAATTCATGTTCCAGAGCTGCCAAGTCATCTTCCAGTACCTGATTTACCATTTTCGTCTTCAACCCCAATAAGTCATCTCTTATGTCCTATCATATTAGTAAGCAAATTGCCATATCAAATTCCAATAAGGTAATCAAATTGTCACGTCACATTCCAATAAAGTTTCTAAAATGTGATTAAATAACCAAGTCATATTCTACTAAAATGAGAATTTATCAAGTTAAATTATTTTCTTTTTTTACCTTGAAAAAGCTAGTGGATTGATCTTCATATCCTAAAAGCACATCAAATTCTTTAACATTTTGGTTGCTGTAGGTAGAGGTAATTAGAGGTGACCAAGTAAGTCTGAACCTGAATCCGAAAAATTCGCCCGAATAAGCCGATTTAAATTTGACCGAAACCCAATTGATTAAAAAAAGTTAACCATTGCAACCCAAAATAAACCAAACTTAAAATGGCCTAATCTAAAAAAAAAAAAACCTCGAATCCAAAACGATCCAAACCTAGAATTATCCAAACCTGGAAGTGTCCGAATTTGAAAATGTTTGAACCCGAAAGTACCCGAACCTAAGTTTGATCTAAACCTAAACCTGAAATAACCTGAATTTAATACTAACAATTTAAATAATAGAATTTGTAATAAAAAAACCCTTTTAATTACATATTCTAGTGGAAAATTTATTATAAATTTCTGACCTTTTCCTTGTAAACAAAAATCTTCCAACCTTTTCATTTCAATCGTACATTTGTGTAAAACTTTTTCATTTTAGTCAATTCAATAATTATATTTAATAACATTTAAAACTAAGCCAACAAATCCATGTCAATGCCATTATTATATTACAATTTTTTTGGTGGAATGTTATATTACAATTTTACAATGTTACTTTCATTTTAATTGCCTATTTTCTAGAAAATTTAATTTTAATTTACAAGAATCGAGAGTTAATATTATATTACCATTGACTAATAAATTATCTTATTATTTCTTAATCTTATTGATATCTATATATATATATATATATATATCTTATTTTCAAGTCTAACTATTCATTTATGTAATGCCAATGTTTATATAGATATACATATCTGTGTGTATGTTTGTGTTCTCCAAATCTAACTATTTTCAATTCATTGATCATTAATTTATTATTAAAATAATGTAATATTATGGGTATATATCTTATTCTTAATTTATTCTATTGTGTATGTCTTCTTCTAATTTGATCATTTACCCAATTTATAATTTATTACTAATGAGTATTAATAATGTAAATAGATTTTAGTTTATATATGTATATATATATATATGTTGTATGTATGTTATGAATACATAAATTTTCATATAGATTAGTTTATATATATGATTAAATACAAAAGTATAGTAAATAAAAAAAAGTTAACCTTTTGGATTTAAAATTTTGAAAATTCATTTACATTAAAGAATTTTTTACATAAAATCTAAAAAACTACAAAACTTGCCCGAAACCTGACCCGAACTCGAATTAATTTGATTTGAAAATGATTTGAACTCGAATTAACTAGAACTCGATTAAATCCAGACCTAAAAAAACTGAACACAAAGTGATCCGAACCCATAATGACCCGAATTCAAAGTGATCGGAACTTGTTACAAATTTGAACCTGAATGCCTCTAACCTAAACTAACTTAATCCAAAACCTGCCCGACTTGCCCATTTGCAACCTCTAGAGGTTATTGGATTTGCATTTGAAGTTGACGCACTATTAGAGGCCTTATTGGTTTTTGGAATAGAAATTAATGTCTGATCTTTTAGCCCAGGCTATTTGTGATCAACACTTGAAAGAACATATACAATCATCATTAACCAAATACTAGTTCAAAACTTGTAAGAAAAAGAATAATATGAGAGTTTAGACATACATTTAATATATTTGCAGGCCAGTCTTCTCGTTGATATAGATCCCCATTCCGTACATTATTGTTTTTCCTCTTGTTCCAGGTGCACATAACTTTTCAAAAACATTTTCTTTTTCTTTTTGCTTGCCATCATTCCTTTGAAATAAGCCTTGGTTTTGTATCTATGTTCTCCGTGAGTTTCCAGTGGTTGTTTTAGCTAAAATACATGATGTCGCATTCGAAGGAGGTATTATATTAGGTGTAGATTTGATGGTTGGAGGTGATGCTACCTTTGGGGTAGCTTTGGCCTTTCTAGTTGTTCCAATTTGGTTAGTTTTGGCCTTTGGGGTTGTTTGTGAGGATGAGTTCAATTATAAAGGTATATCATCACATTCAATGCCACTCACCTATCAAGAAAGAATAAGATAATATAATTACACCAATTACAAGAATGATGCAAAAAGAAATAATAAAAAAAACTCAAAACATAATTAAATCATTTACATGAACTAGTTCAGCAGCATGTATAAGTGTTTTAGGTTGTTCATGCTTTTAGATGATAGATTGTTGTGGATATTTCGGCCGTGCATCTTGATTAGCATGTGTTTAAGATTTAAATCACGTGTTAAAAGAGAAATAAACCAACTTTTGTAAATTCTTAAATAGAGTTTAAATACTTACATTTTAATTATTCTTATCTAGACACTTCCTTGAATTATGACCAAGTTTGAAATAAATCTAACACCTCATCTTCCTTCTGTTTCTTGACAAGTTAATGCCATTGGCGTTTTCACCATCCTCCCTAATTCTTTTTCTTTTGGGGTGTACTAAGCAATGTTCTACGTACGTAGTGAATGGTCAATATCTCCCATATTTGTAGTTGGCTAAAACTTATCTCAAGGAATTGGTGGCAACACAAAACTGTAACATTTTTCATACACTTCTTTCTTGTAGACATGTGCAACATAATCCTCGACCTTTTCCTTTCTAAAGATAATTACACATATAGCATGTGGACAAGGTATGCCAATCAAGTCCCAAGACCTACATATGTAGTTTCTTTTATTTATGTTTACCACAAAACTATCTTTTTGACACTCAACTTTATACCCTTGATAAACATTCCATTTAACATGACAAAAAGCATAGGAGGATGCCAGATTTTGAGCAATCCCTGCTCAAATTCAAATCAGTTAAAGGCCGTAAAAAGAAGAAAGGTAGAAAAGGGGTAAACAAGTTGATTTATGGTAAGAATATGCGAGAAGAGATGCTGTCTGAAGTCTCTGTTTCTGATGAGGAAATTCTCCATCGGAACCAAATCATCCTGAAAGAAGCAGATAAGACATGGCAGGTTAGTGAACTCCTCGGTATTGAGTTTGGGAATGACAGAAATAGTGTTGTTCGCAGGATAGTTGAAATGGAGAGAGTAGAGAGGCACTAGTTCTATGCTAAGTGTTCCTTTTTGCGGGTTTTTCTTGTTTTATAAAGATTATTTCATGGAATGTTAGAGGTTTAGGTGGGAAGGAGAAGAAAGGAGCGGTAAGAAAGCTAGTGTGTCGGGCTGATCCTGATGTGGTTTTGATTTAGGAATCTAAACTTAATTCTGTTAGTGAGAAAACATTAAGAATGATTTGGGGGAAAGGATAATTAAAGGAGAATTCGCGATATCTGATGGAGCTTCAGGTGGAATCATCTCGTTATGGAAAGATGATTTTTTTTCACTTGAAAACGCTATTGTGTCTAGCAGGTTTATTCTGTGCATTGGGGTTATGAAACAGGTTGGTCTAAGATGTATCATAGGTAATGTGTATGCCCCCAATTTGGAAGAAGACAGAGGAGTTTTGTGGAATGAGTTAGTTGAGTTGAGGAATAGGTTCGATTTACCATGGCTGTTAGGCGGGGACTTTAATATAGTTAGGAAAACAGAGGAGAAGATTGGTGTTTCTTCGAATATTGCTGGAATGCAGGCTTTCTCTGATTTCATTGAGAACATGTGTTTGATTGATTTACCGTTGCTGGGGGCCAAGTTCACCTGGGCAAGAACACGTAGTGGTCGTTCATTTAGTAGACTTGATCGGTTTCTCCTTCATGATGAAATTCTTTTTAAATTCCCCAGGCTTCAGCAAAAGACGAAGCCAAGGTCTCTTTCATATCACAAACCTATAGTGCTTAGCTCAGAGGAGATTAATTGGGGGCCGAAACCTTTTAAATTTTTTAATTGTTGGTATGAACGCGAGGGTTTCAAAGAGAAGATTGAAGGTTGTTGGAAAGATATTGAAAAAGAAAATTGTAGGGGTGCAAGTTTACAGCAGAAGTTAAGGGTGCTTAAAGGGGAAATAAAAAAGTGGACTAAGGAAAGTGGTTTCACTGATGCAGGTAAAATTGTTGATTTGGAAGAAAGGATCCATAGCAAAGAAGTGGAAATTCAAAATGATCAGGACTCAGAGGAACTTAGAAGAGAGCTGGCTGATCTGAGAATTGAATTATGGAGAAGTTATAGAGAAGAGGAAAAAGCATGGCAACAAAAAGCGAGAGTGAAATGGAATCGGGAGGGTGACCGTAACACTAGATTTTTTCAGTTAGTGGCGGCTGCTAGAGGTAAGAGGAATTTCATCATCAAAATGGAAATTGAAGGAAGGATGATATATGAGCCTGCAGTCTTAAAGGAAGCCATTGCTGATTACTTTGATGAGTTCTACAATGCTAAAACAACAGTGGATGTCGTTAATATTGATTGTGTTTTTAAATGTTTATCTGAGACAAGTGTGGATAAATTACAAGAGCCTTTTACAGAGGAAGAAGTCGTTGATGCAATTAAGGACTGTGATGACCAGAAGCCCCCAGGCCCGGATGGTTTTAACTTTTGCTTCATTAAAAAGCAATGGTCGATGTTGAAAGGACCCATCATGGAGATGTTTCAAGAATTCTATGAATGTTGCTCTTTCCACAAGAGCATCAGCGCCTCTTTTATTACTCTTATTCCGAAGTGTGATGGAGCTGCTAAGATCAACCAGTTTAGGCCCATCAGCTTGGTGGGGTGTCTTTATAAAATTATTTCGAAGGTTCTCTCGAAGAGGCTCCAAGCAGTCATGTTGGACATTGTTGATGATAATCAATTTGCTTTCATTAAAGGGAGACAGATTCTTGATTGCTCATTGGTTGCAAATGAGGTTGTTGATTGGATGAAAAGGAGCAGAGATGGTAGTGTTTGCTTCAAGGTGGATTTTGAAAAAGTATATGATAGTGTGGATTGGAATTTTCTTGAATTTGTCATGAGAAAAGTGGGATTTAGAGATAAATGGGTCAGATAGATTATGATGTGTGTTTCGTCGGCTGAAATTTCGATTCTGGTTAATGGGTCAGCATCTCAGCAATTCCGAATCTCAAGAGGATTGAGGCAAGGATGTCCTTTGTCTCCTCTCCTTTTTAATATTGTTGGCGGCGTGTTGAGTGTGTTGATTAAAAAAGCTACTAGAATCGGGCTATTCCAGGGAGTCAAGATTGGTTCTTTGGATATTTCCCACCTCCAGTATGCGGATGATACAATCATTTTTTGTAAAGCTGAAAAGGACCAAGTGCTGAACATCAAAAGAGTCTTGAGATGCTTCCAATTGGCTTCTGGCCTTAAAATTAATTTTTTGAAGAGTAGTCTCATGGGAGTTAGCATGGACCAGAATCATATTCAGGATTGGGCTAAACTTATTAATTGCAAGATCGGCACTCTTCCGTGTACTTATCTTGGTTTGCCTCTTGGAGCAAAGGCGAATTCGATGCATTCGTGGTTGCCAGTTATTGAGAGGTTTAGATCTAAACTATCGGCATGGAAGGCTAAACATTTGTCTATGGCAGGAAGATTGACTTTGATTAATTCTGTTTTGGTTAGCTTACCGGTTTTTTTTATGTCTCTGTTTGTTCTCCCTAATACCGTCAGAGATAAGCTTGAGAAAATCATGAGATGCTTCCTATGGGCAGGTACTGATGCTTATAGGAAAATTCACTTTGTTGATTGGAACTCCATCTGTAAGTTCAAGGAGCATGGTGGCTTGGGGATTGTTAAATTAGATTTGAGAAACAGAGCTCTACTAAATAAGTGGTTGTGGAGATTTGGGAATGAAAGGAACAGTTTATGGAGATCGGTGGTGTAGTAACCATTTTTGGCATGGCCTAATGCTTCAAAATTTGATTAATTAGGCTTAAATAGTGTTATTTTTATTTAGGATTTAGATTTTAGTTGGACTATTTAAGTCAATAGGGCATTTATTTTTAGTATTGAATTTTATTAGTGGATCAATGTGATTCGAGTTGGAGAGTTAAAATAAATTAGACAAATGACTCAATTAGAGTCTAATTTTCCATTGGATTGGAATTTCAATTTAGAAAAACAAAATATAAAAAAAATCACAAAAATAAAAAAATGAAAATACTCAAAATACAAAAAAAATATGAAAAATAAAAATGAAAACACAAATTTTTTTTTTTTTAAAAAAAAAAAAGAGAGAGAGAGAAGTCACGAGACTTTTCTTTTCCAAAAAATATTGAAGTTGGTAATAAAAGACAATGGGGCACGTGACTACTGTTCTCCTCTCATGCATTGGCTATCGCCAAAAGGACACTCTCTACTCTCTCTCATGGGCTGCAAAAAAGGACAAATGCAAAGCTGTCATAAAGTGACAAAGCAAGTAAATAAAACTTGCAGACCAAGTGTACCTTGGTCCCGTGATTGTCTCTTGGATACAGTCCAGGGTGCATGCAAACTCCACACTTGCACACACGCATATCATAGCAAAAACACTCCAAGGACCAATCAAATTGATCTAATTAGTCAGCAGCAGATGCCCGATGGTCATGACAAAGTCCTATTAGGATAGTCCAAAGTCTATATGTAAAATGCTCACCTCACATACAGTCAGCAAGAAATAAATGAAATCATCAGTGCAGACAAATATGACTCAGTGAACCATGCAGAGATGCACATACCCATGAGGTTTTGGATGCAAAATTTCATCTCAGTAAAATTTTCACATCTCCAAAATTGCAATGGAGACAAGCCGTTGGATGTTAAGGTTAAAAATTCTCTACCTTCATATCATTGCTAGCAGGCCGTGTATATATATACCTTCAATAGTGAAAATGGGGACGGCCCGGAGGTTTTAGATTTTTTTTGGAAATCAAAAGTTCCCGGAGAGATTTTCCATTTTTCTCAAAAGAAAAAAAAGAAGTAAAGGAGAGAAGGGAGCCGAGGGAGTGAAGAGGAGCTGGGATTTGTTCATTAGGAAAGATATTAGGAGACTGGAAGAGGTTCAAAAATAAAGACTGAAGAAATAGAGTGAAAGAGACAAAGGTTGAACCCCGCAGGCCACCACGTCGTGATCTAAATCTAATCCAACAGCACATTGGTACTTTTAAGAATTTGGTATATCTTCCTTCCTTTTCTTACTTGGTTTTTACTTATCACGTTGGTATTATGCCATTTATATATATTTTCATGGTGTTTACCCTCTTGATGGCTTTACCCGAGGCATTGTTAGAAATATTCCTTTTCATCAGGGATGTGGTACAAATAATAATAATGACATAAAAGAGAAGGGAAAGCCTTTGTTTTGGATTTGGTAGTGTGCAATCCTTCCATACGTAGTGTGCACCGTGCAAGCCTTTCTTTTATTGTTTATTTGGTAGTAAACAATAGATGGTGTTCATAGTCAATATGGTAGGTGTGTTTGTTTGAAAGAAAATAATAAACAACAAAAAGAAAAGGGGAACAGGAGAGCAAGAGTTGTACTGACATGAGGTGATGCTTCATTCTGACAAAAAGAGAAGAAAATTTGCACCTTTTGTGGTCATGTATTAAGTATCTTTTATTTATGTCTCTTTCATTTAGTTTAAAAAAAAACAAAAAAGAGAAGAAGACTTGTTTACATTCTTTGTTTGTTTATTATTGTTCACGTCACTACTCGTGAAAGCTTGAAATAGAAAGGAATAGGAATAAAGGAAGGGATAGAGGTGAAATAGGTCATATGGGCCCCTAAGCATTGTTAAAATCCATGTATTTCTGTTATTTCACATTTTATGCATAGCTGATCTTGTCCTTGTTACAAGTTGCCATGCTTATGCATCTCATATCCATGTCACTTAGCATTTTAGATAGTAATTTCTAGGAGAATTGTTACGGTAATTTCTCTTAGTAATTATTCGTTTCTCACAAAAATCTCCTAAAAAAAAAAAGAAAAGTCAAAAGAATAAATAAAATATGATTGTTAAGAGAATTGTGATGGCAATCTCTCATAATAATCATTCACTTTCACAAAGAATAAATAAAGGATGATTGTTAAGAGAATTGTGATGGCAATTTCTCTTAATGATTATTCGTTTTTACATATGTGAAAATTTTCAAAAAAATGCTTAAGGAAGAAAATTAATTCTTGAATAAAATTAATTACTAAGGAAATTGTGATGGCAATTTCTCTTAGTAATTATTGATTTTTCATTAAAAAAAGGGGTTCTTTCCAAATATAAGTTTAAGAAAAATCAAAGGAATTAAATCACGATTATTGAGGGAATTGTGACGGCAATCTCTCTTAGTAATCATTCGTTTTTTTAAATGGTCCCAAAATTTTTTTTTATAAAGGATAATGATCAAGTAGTTCTTAAGAGAATTGTGATGGCAATTTCCCTTAGTAACTATTCACTTTTTCACAAAATTTCAAAAAAAAAAGGGAGTTTAAGACAAACCAAATCATTAATGAAGGATGATTATTGAGGGGATTGTGATGGCAATTTCTCTTAATGATTATTCAATTTCTAAAAAAAAAGAAAAGAAAAAAAAAGAAAAAAAAAGAAAATTTTTGAAAGGGAAGGTATTCGAATTAAAAGTTACTAAGTATCAATTCCTAAGGGAATTGTGATGGTAATTTCCTTAGGAATTACCAATCTTTCTAAATAAAAAAAATCTTAATAAGGGAAAATTTCAAGGAAATTGTGACGGCAGTTTTCTTGAAGACTCCAATTTCATAAAAAAGGAAAACCGTTAAAATCAAGAATTAGCAATTAAGAGATATAAACCTAAGTCATTGTTAAGGCCTAATTAATGTTAAACTAATCGGTACCATCATTCGATGGGCGCTGTGGAGGTGCTAATCCTTCCCCACGCGTAACTGTACTCCCGAACCTGATTTTTGTTTCGTAGACCGGAACCTATCTAGCTTGGTACACCGTGGTGAGGTCCAAGTTGGATCGATTTATAATAGGTGAGCTAACCGCACCTAAGAAAATAAAAGGTTAGTGGCGACTCCTATTTTCAAACTTTTTAACGGTCCCAAGCCCCGTCGTTACGGTAAAACGTTTCGACAGTTTGGCGACTCCACTAGGGAGTTTTTTTGGAGAGTCGAGCTGAAATGAAGTTAACATTAATTAGGCCTTAATGAATTGAATTTTTCTGCAAAGCAAAATGCAAAAAAAAAAAAAAAAAAACTTTTAAGGGAACAATGATTTCTTACATTGCATTTAGGGCTATTGCGTCATGCATTGAGTTTCTTTATCTGTTGGCTCTTAACTTGTTTGTTGTTGTTTCTTTGTGCAAAAAAAAAGAGGTGGATTTGCTTGGTGGTGTTTGAAATGTAATGGTGAATGGTAAAGGTTTGTGAGTTCCTTCCACACACAGCACTTTATTACATTCATGCATAATCCGATGACGGTCGGATCACCCTTAGACGAGAGCAAAGTAACTGGCCTTCAGGGGACTCCGTCCCCGAGGGTTGAGTGAACCCTCTCACTCAGGTTGAACCCTTTCCGATTGAAGCCTATGATGGGCGAGGATTGGGAGCCTTGCTAGCATAGGATAGCTAACCGCTAGTAAGGACAATCTGGGAACCTTCTTCTTAGGACCTAAGACCAACCAGCATATAGCCTTCTGATGAAAGAACCTAAGTAGAGCCAAACCTGTGAGGTGACTACAATGCTAGGGACACATGAAGGAACGCTCCTTTGCCTTTCTTTCTTTATATTCATGAATCATGACTCTAGAGTGGATGTGCGTGTGTGAGTAATGGTGGTAAAAAAAAAAAGAAAAAAGAAAAAAGAAGAAGATGGGGCAACCTTGTTCATTTGTTTGTTGTCAGCTACTCAGTTTACATTTACATTCGTATTTACTTGTGATTTTACTAATTAGGTTTTTTTTTTGTTTTGCTGCTTCTTTTTGGCATCGCATTTCACATTTTTGCATGCATTTCCAGAACATTTGCCTATTGCCAATCGAGATTTAGAAGCCTTTGAATCATGGAAGTGGTTAAGGATAGTATGGAGGAATTTAACGAGATAATGGTCAAAAATCTGCATGGAAGGAATGAGCATGGTGATTGTTTGACAATTCGACCCCAACGTTCATTACCTAAGATGGTGAAGATGGACCTTCAACAAAATGACCTCACCAAACTCAGAAAGTTGTGGGATGAGTTACCAAACAAGTCGGAGTTTGAGAGAAGGTTTGGTCGAATAGGATTGCTATTAAAGATTGATGTGGATGAAAATCTATTGGGCACATTGGTCTATTTCTTTGATCCGTCTTATAGATGCTTCGTGTTCAATGATGCGGATATGTTTCCGACTGTTGAGGAGTATCAAGAGTTGCTGAGGCCAAATATTGATGACCAAGATAGGGTTTACTTGAAGGATGTGAGTGCAACACGCGCTATGAGGAGGTTTCGTAATGAGCTTGGTGGAAAGGTCGAGTTAAAGACCCACCCGACCAGTTTTTGGTTGGATAAATTGGAAGCTAACTTGCCATCAGAACATGCTCATGTGTTCATGGCCATACTGATATACGGCATGATTATTTTCCCGAAAGTTGTGAAGGAAATAGACTCTGTTGTCATAGAATTGGTTTACCAAGTTCAATTCGAATGCAATCCTGCTCATGCAATCTTAGCCGAAACTGTCCGATCTTTGATGCACTGTCGAAAGACTAGAAAAGGCCGATTCCAAAGTTGTGCTCAATTGCTCATGGTGTGGTTTAGAAGTCATCTACCTTGCTCTATTCCTAGGTTTCTAAAATGTTATCATGGCAATCGGAATACCTTGGAAGAGTATGCAAAGGTAGCATGGGAAACCAAAGACAAACAAGAATGGATTGATTGGTTGCAAACTTTGTCGAGTAAAGGCGTTCTCTGGAGGGCCTAGTGGATGAGCCAAGGAGGGGTAGTATGTCTTTTCGGAGACAAACCATGGGTAGCTTTGGTTGGATTATGGGGAACGGTTTCATTCTCTCCATTGTTGTTCATGAGACAGCTAGGGTTATGTCAGTTCATCCCTGCAACACATGACCTTGATAGCATTGATATTTCTCATGAAACCGATGAGCAGATAGAGAAAGCTAAGGTTTTGGGGAAAAAATGGAGAAATCTCGTGAAGCGGACACCATCAGAGAATCGATTGGGGTCATGCACAACAGAATATGTCGAATGGCAGAAAGATAGGGTGAAGAATCTAGCTCCACCTCCAAAAAAGGGTCAGAAGCGCAAAGTCGGGCCACATTCTCAAGACATGTATGCCCAACTAGAATATGAAAACAAAAGGCTCCGTGAGGGGCAAATGGTGAATGAGTTGGAGGAACAACTAGCTGTGTATCGGACAGAGTTGGCAAAGCTGAAGCGAGAGTCTGAAGAAAGGGAAAGGGATTTGAGGTTGGATGTTGACATGGCTAACTATGCTCGAGATCAGATAGCAAGGTACTACATGGAAGAGAAACAGACAATAGCTAAATTAAAGGAGGAAACAAAAGAATTAAGGAAACAGTATTGGAGTGCGGAGGACACCATAACTGACTACAAGCAAAGTTTGAAAGAAGAAAAGGAAAGACGGCTCTCCGAGGTGGAACGAGATCAGAAAGTCCAGCAGTTAAAGGAACAATTAGATAGGATGACTCTTGATCGGGGAAAAGATAAGCTACAGTGGGAAAAAGAAAGGCAACAGATCAAGGCAGAAAAAGAGAAGACACTTGAGAAGCTAGCGGTGGATTATGCCAAATCAGTCAAAGAGTGTGACAAGTTGAAGGGGGAAAGAGATGAGCTAAAGGAGAAGTTCGAGAATATGGAAGATGACTACACCCGTCAGTTGATAAGGGCGGAGCACTATAGGTATCATTTGTTGGATGAACGGAGTCTAAAGCGAAATTGGCGGCATTATGCCCATGAGTTGGAAAGCCATGTTTTCTCACTCCAAGTTCGACTACGCGATACCAAGGCAGAGTTGTTACAATTTAGGGAGGCTTTCTTCCGTATTATGTGGATTTATCAGCGATGGGAGGAGTTATCCCTTCGAAAGGATGTCCACATCAAGATGTTACTCAGCCAGGTTGGTGAGATAATCGTGGCAGTCAACCGCATCAAGGCGAAAGCAGCAGCAGTGCTAAACAAGGCTACACCGACTGGGTCTCACGGACAAGAGGCAATCACTTTCCTTGAAGAGATTGTTGCAACATGCCATCAGATTAGGAATTTTTATTGCTTCTCATTGACTGAAAACTGATGATGTGAAACAATTTATGGTTTATCTTGGATGTAGTGGTTTATGATATGTCAGCTTACTTATGGTTGCTAAGAACTCATTCAGTTTATTTGGTAGCCTTTAAAAACTTTTATTTGGAGTAATAGTATGAATCAAAGTGCTTCAAAGTTTCAATTGGCAATTGGCAAAAAAAAAAAAAAATTTGGATTTGCAATATTACATTTCATTCATTCATGCATTCATCCATCCATTAATAAAAGTGGTTAATAATGATGGACCTAATTCATGTTTATGATAATAAAAGGTTTCAAGATAGCTCAAGTACCCCGAAGAAGGTATCAAACCCGTTTGCAGACTAGACGAGTTATGGAGGAACAGACAGCTGAAATTGAAAGGTTGAGAAAAGAGAAAGAGGAAATGCAGAATAAAATGGCTATGATGGCTGAAATGATAGACAGTTTAAAGCAAAGGCTCCCTGAGAACATAGCAGGCAATGTTACTGGGCAAACATCACAAGAGTCACTCATGTACCCACCCGGCTTTGGGCCAACTAATGCCCCCTTACCTCAACCAGCTCTTCCTGTAAATTCATCCATTCCACCATCACAACCTTTACCTTTAGCACAGTTCACTTTCCCATCACTTTCTTTTTCTGCTGGACACCCTTTCATACCGCAACAACAGCAACCAACTGCTACTAATGGAGGATTTTCATTCACTGCTCAACCAACCCCACAGATGTTCACAACCACACCTGCTACATCTGGGGATGCCCCTACTAATCCAATAGTTGTTACTAACGGAGGAAACATTACAGGGGTTGACACACTGGTCGGAGGTAAAGGAAATCAACAAGCATGGAATCAGATTGAGGAGAGATTGAGGGCCGTGGAAGGCACAAATGCATATGGTACTGTTGATGCCATTGAATTGAGTTTAGTGGAGGGATTGGTGATACCACCTAAATTCAAGATCCCGGAGTTCGAGAAATACAATGGAACAAAATGCCCCCATGAGCACGTTACCATGTATTGCCGTAAGATGGCGGCCTATTCTCGAGATGACAAGATGCTTATCCATTTTTTCCAAGACAGTCTTATTGGGTCAGCTACGAGATGGTACAACAAGCTTGATAAGCGGAGCATACATTCATGGACAGATCTTGCTCGAGCCTTTATCAATCAGTACAAACATATGTCAGACTTGGTCCCTGATAGACTCACTCTGCAAAATATGGAGAAAAAAGCTACAGAAACTTTCACCGAGTATGCCCAAAGGTGGAGGGATAAGGCGTCTCAAGTTCAACCTCCTCTCAACGAGAAAGAAACCACCAGAATGTTTGTTAACACTTTGAAAGGCCCTTATTACACTCACTTACTGGCAGGAGCAACCAAGAGCTTTACAGATATGGTGTTGATCGGGGAAATGGTAGAGAGTGCCATCAAGACTGGTAAAATTGAGGGGGGTGACTCTAGTTCATCCAAGAAGAACCAAAACTTTAAAAAGAGAGATGGGGATGTGAATGCTGCAAGTTATGGAGGATACCAACCTAGGTACCAGTACCAATATCCGCAGCAAGGATACCCGAGACATCAATACCCAATGAATTACCAACAATCTCAAAGCCCTTACCCATATCCAGCTAATTATGTGGCCGCTGGAACCACTTTTCGGCCCACTACCCCTAATCAACAAGCTGTGGCACCCAGAGCAGTCACGCAAACATTGAATCAAGGGGGTGATCAGAGAGCATCAAGACCAAGAGTTCCTATTGATCCCATACCAATGACCTATGGGGAGCTGTATCCAATGTTGATTGAGAAAAGTTTGGTTACTCCGGTCAAGTATGAAACCCCATTGCGCCCACCATATCCAAAATGGTTCGATGCCAATGCCACTTGCGCATTTCATTCAGGTGCACAAGGTCATTCAATAGAAAATTGCAATCATTTAAAATATAAGGTGCAAGAACTGGTTAGAAATGGAATAGTGAAGTTTGGTGATGAGACTCAGCCGAATGTAGGACAAAACCCATTGCCTAACCATGGTAGAGGTGCTGTCAATGCTGTCGAAGAAGTGACATCCTGCTGTGTCAAGAGAAGAGTCCAAGAAGTAATGACCCCACTAGAGACAGTTTACAAGGCCTTGTTTAAAGCAAGTATGATCACGCCACTTTGCCAAGCAACAGTAGAGCTCGGGAGAGTTTGTGAGTATCATGGGATTAGAAGTGACCATGTGATCCAAGATTGTAAGGAGTTCCGTCAGAAGCTACAATCTATGATGGATAGGGGAGAAATTGAGTTTTACACTGAGAATGATGAGCACTCTGTTGATATGGTAGCCGGGGAACATGAAGAATCGACCGAAAAGGGACCTTTGGTGGCATATTATGAGAATAGTGGAAATCAGAAGCCGAGCTTGGTTATACCAGGAACACGTCTAGTAACTCCATTTGAGCCAAAGCCAAGTTTTGTTGTTCCAATCAATCCAAAACCGAGCTTAGTTGTTTCAATTACTCCCAAGCCCAGTTCGATCGTGCAGGGTGCTTCTAGGCCGCAGCTAGTGGTTCCAGCTCCAAATTGCTCTAAGCCAACATTAGTAGTCCCGATACGGCAGCCCAGTCTGGTTATCAATGTGCCAGCTCCATTCCCTTATGAAGATAACAACCGTGTACCTTGGAGATATGAGTGCACAGTTAAGCAAAATGGAGTGCATAACAGTGAAGTCAATACTGCCAACATTATAGGAGTGAGTGGCATGACAAGAAGCGGAAGATGTTATTCTCCTGAAATGATGAGAGTTGCTCAAAAGGAGAAAGTAAAACCGACAGAAGAAAATGCAACAAAAGAAACAGCAGCAACAACGCCGAGTAGAGATCTTGTGAAGGAAGTGGCGAAGGAAATAGCCAAGCCAGTGACAGAAGATGATGCACATGAGTTCTTGAAGTTCATTAAGCAGAGCGAGTATAGTGTTGTAGAACAGTTGAACAGAATGCCTGCTAAGATATCCTTGTTAGCATTGCTTCTTAATTCTGAGGCACATAGGAAGGCTTTGCTTTGCATATTAAACCAATCTTATGTGTCCCAAAATATCACAGTGGCCAACCTTGAGCACATTGCCGGGAGCATTACAGCAGCAGAATATATTTCCTTCACTGATGAAGAGATTCCACCTGGAGGGAGGGGCATTTACAAAGCATTGCATATCACCATCAGATGCAAGGATCATATGGTTGCAAAAGTGCTAATTGATAATGGATCAGCATTAAATGTGATGCCTTTGTCCACATTAATGAAGTTACCGGGGGATCAATCTCACATGAGAAAGAACCAACTAGTGGTTAGAGCTTTTGATGGTACTAGAAGAGATGTGGTTGGTGAGATCAATATCCCAATGATGGTTGGGCCTGTTGAGTTTGAGATCCTTTTTCAGATCATGGACATAGCTCCAATGTACAGCTGTTTATTGGGGAGACCATGGATCCACATGGCTGGAGCTGTCCCATCTTCACTCCATCAGAAAGTCAAATTCAGGATTGAGGATAAGATGATATCAGTATTCGGAGAAGAAGATATCATGGTAATGCACCCGCCTAATGCTCCATATGTTGAGGCTGCAGAAGAAGCTATAGACTGTTCCTTCCGATCTTTTGAGATTGCACACGTGACTCACGTCTGTAAGGGAGCCATGATACCAAAGCCACATATGTCTGATTGTCTGAATATGCAATTGAAAATGACTGTGGGAAATGGATGCCGAGCTAGGAAAGGTCTTGGGTTATATGGCCAAGGGATCCATAATCCCATTATTCTTCCAAAAGCAGAGCCAACCTTTGGCCTTGGATATAGACCATCATGGAAAGAAAAGGCTGAAATGAAAGAAGAAAAGAAGCGTAAGAGAATGGCCACATTTAAGGGGGATGAGCTTGAGGCAAAAAAGTTGAAGATTCCACCCTTGCATGAATCTTTTGTGTCTGTTGGTTTTGTGAATACCAATTGTTCAATGGAGGGAATGTTGATCCTAGAAATGGCTATGGAGGAATTGGCTATAGACGCTGTGGAAGAAGGCGAGTCAAGTACTCGAAACTGTCGTCAATTGGTTTATCAGATGATTCCGGATACAGTTTTTCAGAATTGGGAGATTTTTGAAGCACCTACCCTCGTTATCAATGATGAAATGTAATCAGCCTAACTTTTCTTTTAATCAGTCAAACTGTTAATCCTACACTTCTGCCCAAGGGTGTTTAGGAGGAAGTTTCATGTATTCTGGGCTTTATTCTCATGCTTATTCCACTTATAATAATTAAATGAAATACATTTCATGATATTTCTCCTACACCTATATATATCTTTGACCTATTCCTCTCTCTCTAAACCATCATTTCAATTTTTTGTTTAATCATGTACATATTCCATTTTCCATTTACTAAATGATTACCGAATTATGTATGTATATATATTCTTTCTACCCTTTCCTTGCTTTCAGGTCTCCGAACAATGAATATGGTAACCATGTGGATGATCAACTTGGATTTGACTTCGAGCGATTCATTGATGTGAATGAACTTGATGATGAGGATTTCAATGATTATACTCTACCCCCAGATCTAATGAGATTGATTGAGCAAGAGGAAAAAGAGATTTTACCGCATCAAGAAGAAACAGAAATGGTCAATCTAGGCAGTGAAGAGGAATCGAAAGAAGTGAAGATTGGGGTTTCATGGACAATTGAAGAAAGGGGAAGGTTGATAGAGCTGCTTAAAGAATATGTGGATGTCTTTGCCTGGTCTTATCAGGATATGCCTGGATTAGACACTGAGATAGTGGTGCATCGATTACCCATCATCCCCGGATTTAAACCGGTTCAACAGAAGCTGAGAAGAATGAGGCCCGAAATGTTGCTACAGATCAAAGAAGAGGTGAGGAAGCAACTTGATGCTGGATTTTTGGAAGTGGCTAAGTATCCAGAATGGGTTGCAAACATAGTACCAGTTCCTAAGAAGGGTGGAAAAGTACGAATGTGTGTGGATTACCGGGATTTGAACCGAGCTAGTCCAAAGGATAACTTTCCGCTACCCCATATTGATACCTTAGTTGATAACACAGCTCGAAATGCTGTCTTTTCATTCATGGATGGATTTTCGGGGTACAATCAGATTAAGATGGCACCAGAAGATAAAGAGAAAACAGCTTTCACAACCATGTGGGGAACTTTCCAATACAATGTGATGTCATTTGGGCTAAAGAATGCGGGTGCAACCTATCAGAGGGCCATGGTGACTCTTTTCCATGACATGATGCATAAAGAGATCGAGGTGTATGTTGATGATATGATCGCCAAAGGAAGAAATCCAGATGAACATATGGCCAATTTGCAAAAGTTGTTCGACAGATTGAGAAAATTCCAATTGAAATTGAACCCAGCAAAATGTACTTTTGGTGTCACGTCCGGGAAACTGCTTGGATTCATAGTTAGTCAAAAGGGAATAGAAGTAGATCCAGATAAGATCAAAGCTATACGAGATCTACCGCCCCCAAAAACCCAAAAAGAAGTGAGGGGTTTCTTGGGCAGATTGAACTATATTGCCCGTTTTATTTCACAATTAACAGCCAAATGTGATCCGATCTTCAAATTGTTAAAGAAGCATAATCCTGGGGAGTGGGATAAGGACTGTCAGAAAGCATTTGAGAAGATTAAAGAATACCTCTCAAGTCCACCGATTTTAGTACCGCCTGTGCCTGGAAAACCGTTAATTTTGTACTTGACGGTTTTGGAGAACTCGATGGGATGTGTGTTGGGCCAACATGATGAAACAGGCAAGAAAGAACAGGCCATTTACTATCTCAGCAAGAAATTCACTGATTACGAAGCCGAGTACTCTCCACTGGAAAAGATGTGTTGTGCATTAGCTTGGACTGCTCAGAGGTTGAGGCAATATATGTTGCATCACACTACATGGTTGATAGCCAAGTTGGATCCAATTAAATATCTCTTTGAAAAGCCATCATTGTCAGGGAGACTAGCTAGATGGCAAGTACTATTATCTGAATATGACATAGTATATGTGTCTCAAAAGGCCATCAAAGGAAGTGCCATTGCAGAATTTCTTGCGGATAGGGCTGTAGATGATTATGAGCCGATGAAGTTTGAATTTCCTGATGAAGATCTCATGGCAATTCTCAATGTGGATGAAGAAATTGAGAAAAAGAAAGTGTGGAAAATGTATTTTGATGGGGCATCAAATGCCTTGGGGCATGGAATTGGGGCTGTGCTCATTTCACCTGATGGCAACCATTATCCTGCAACTGCTAGATTGGATTTTGACTGCACCAACAACATGGCAGAATATGAAGCTTGTGTTTTGGGAATTCAAATGGCCTTAGAAAGAAAGATAGAAGACTTGGATGTGTATGGGGATTCAGCTTTAGTAATTTACCAATTGAGAGGGGAATGGGAAACCAGGGATTCGAAATTGGTTCATTACCACAAGTACATTATGGAGGTAGTTCAACAATTTGATAAGATCGATTTCCATCACACGCCCAGAGAAGAAAATCAGTTGGCTGACGCTCTTGCAACGTTAGCCGCGATGTTCAAAATAGATGTCGGGGCAGTAGTAGAGCCAATTAAAATAGATATGCGAACTCATCCAGCTCACTGCATGAGTGTCGAGGAAGAGGTTGATGATAAACCCTGGTTCTACGATATTTGCCAGTACCTTAAATATCAGAAGTACCCAGATCATGCATATGAAAATGATAGAAAGGCTATCCGAAAAATGGCAGCAAGCTTCTTTTTTGATGGTAAAGTTCTTTATAAAAGAAGTCGTGATCAATTACTATTGAGATGTGTTGATTCAGTTGAGGCGACAAGAATCCTAGAAGAAGTGCATGGCGGGACTTGTGGAACTCATGCCAGTGGACATAGAATGGCAAGACAGATCATGAGATCAGGGTACTATTGGCTCACGTTGGAAACTGATTGCATTAATCACACTCGAAAGTGTCACAAGTGTCAGATATATGCAGATCAGATCCATGTGCCTCCAAATCCACTTCATGTTATCTCTTCTCCATGGCCATTCTCAATGTGGGGCATAGATGTGATTGGAGCCATCTCTCCAAAAGCTTCTAATGGGCATCAGTTCATATTAGCGGCTATTGATTATTTTACCAAATGGGTAGAAGCTGCCTCATATGCAAGCGTGACACAATCAGTAGTCACTAAATTCATAAAAAAGGAGATCATTTGTCGATATGGACTGCCCGAAAGGATCATCACTGACAATGCTAAAAACTTGAACAATAGAATGATGGAGTCTGTTTGCTCACAGTTCAAGATCAAGCATAGCAACTCAACACCATACCGTCCAAAGATGAATGGAGCAGTAGAAGCGGCAAATAAGAATATAAAGAAGATTGTGGAGAAAATGACAGTAACTTATAAGGACTGGCATGAGAAGCTACCTTTTGCATTGCATGCTTATCGCACCACTGCTAGGACATCCACAGGAGCTACACCATACTCTCTAGTTTACGGGATGGAGGCGGTTGTGCCGATCGAAGTAGAAATCCCATCTTTGAGGGTGTACAGAGAAGTGAAACTTGAAGAGGCAGAATGGCTGCAAGAGAGGTATGACCAGTTGAATCTAATTGATGAGAAGAGGCTCGGTGCCTTATGTCATGGCCAAATGTACCAAAGAAGGATGGTGCGCGCGTTAGACAAAAAAGTACGTCCACGTCGCTTCCAAGAAGGAGAGCTGGTGCTGAAGAAGATTCTGCCTAGTCAACATGACCCCAGGGGCAAATGGACTCCGAATTGGGAAGGCCCTTATGTGGTGAAGAAAGCATTCTCGGGTGGTGCCCTAATCTTACAAGAAATGGATGGTGATGAGTTACCAAATCCGATAAATGCTGTTGCTGTGAAGAAGTATTATGCTTAAAAAAAAAAGGGAAGAAGAAAAAAAAAGAAAAAGAAAAAAAATGAATGAAAAAAATTGAGTGGCCCAAGTTGAAAACCTGAAAGGGCGACTTGGGTCTGAAAAAAAAAGAAAAAAAGGGCAGGGTTCGAGACGAAAACCCGAAAGGGCGGTTCGAATCCAAAATGGTTGATTCCTAAACTGAAAACCTGAAAAGGTGGTTTATGGAAAACAAAGTGTAAGAAATCATGGCTACTAAAAAAGAAGCATTTCGCTTGGGAGAATCTCTTATGATCAAAAAGGCATGAATCGATCTGAGGTAGTCCACAGTGTCGAGAGCATTTACAGCAATGGGTCAATTGGAGGGAAGTTCAAGTTGATTAGAACGCGCATGGTTTAAGTTTTCATTGGTTGGGGATTACCTTTCCTTTATCTCTTTTATATATCTATTCCCTTTTTCTAGTCGAGCTGAATATTTTCCTTGGAACACTATGATAAATGTATTACCCTTTTATTGATAAATTCCTATGCATTCTTTGAGTGGCAATGTATGTTATTTTATATGAAATGGTGGATAAAACAGGTGAATAAATATCAGGATATATGATTTTTCCCGCTAAATTGGTAAGGGGAATGTATGGTTTGAATAGTGAAATCGATTGAGAGAAAAGCGAGAGAAAAAGTTGGCGAAAAGAATTGATTGTGGCTGGCAAAATTGGGATGGGAGCTACCCAGAAGTGATGGATAAGAATTGGTTGGGAAAAGGAGAATAAACAGATAAGATGGGGTCAAAAGAATTAAAATAAAATCAAATATGAGTCAAGCTATAATCTCGAGATTCTTCATTGATTGAAAAAATGAAGTCACTTGCACTACAAAAATATTATCATTCATTTACATGCATATGCATTACATGCATCATGAATGCATGATTTTGGATTTTTTCAAGCTTTGTTACAGGTGGTGAGGAAGGATCATCATTCCTAGCATAACAAGGAAAAAGGTATCACTGGGGCATGCCAAGTTTTCAAAATCCTTGTAGAATGAGAAGCAATATGTTTATCTCGATCAAATTGTGTTGATGTTCTCTTAGCAAAGGCCTTGTCTCAATGCAAGAACCCATGTCTACTCTTAATGTGATAGTCTTTGTTTTCTCCTGGTGTGAGAGTTGCCTTCTCTTGGTACGAGAAATGTCACATTCCTGTGACATCGGAAATTTTACCTTCTCCTAGTGCGAGAGTCATTGTTGTCTCCTAGTGTGAGAGTCGTGTTGTCTCCTAATGTGAGATATGAGTTAATTTAGTCTCTTAGCATAACAGTCATTGTTGTCTTCTAATGCAATAGTCACTGTTTGTCTCCTAGTGCGAGGATCATCCTCTTCTCCTGGTATGAGAGCTGCCTTCTCTTGGTACGAGAAATGTCATCTTCCTATGATATGGGAAATCTTATCTTTTCCTAGTGCGAGAGTCCTAGTGTGGGAGTCATTGTTGTCTCCTAGTGTGAGGTATGAGTTAATCTCATCTCCTAATGTGAAAACCGTTCCCTTCTCCTAGTGCGAGAGTTGCCTCCTCTCGGTATGAGAAATGTCATTTCCTTATGGTATGAAAAATTTTCTATTCTCCTAGTGTGAGAATCATTGTTTCCTCCTAGTGAGAGAATCGCCTTCTCTTCGTATGAGAAATATCCTCGCCTAGTGGTGTGAGAAATCTTGTAGCCTCCTACTGTGAGAATCATTGCCTTCTTCTAGTGCAAGAGTAGTTGCCTCTCTTAGCACGAGAGTTGTTATCTCCTAGTGTGAGAGTCATTATGTCTTCCTAGAGTGAGTCAATGTTGTCTCCTAGCGGGAGTCATTATGTTCTCTTAACGTAAAGGTCATTGTTGCCTCCTGGTGCGAGAGTCGTTGTTGTCTCCCAGTGAAAGCCGTTGACTTCTTCTAGTGAAAGTTGTTTCTTCCTCATAATATAAGAGTTGTTTTCTTCTCCTAGTGTGAGAATTAGTATTTTCTCCTGGTGGAGAAAAGTTTCATTGTTTTTCTTCTCTTTGCAAAGAAAACTTTGTTGTTGTGTACATGTTCTCCCTTGGTAGGGAAGACATCATGCTATTGGGTCAATATGTTCTCTCCTGGCATGAGAGACATGTTATTAATTTTCCTCTTGGTATGTCAAAATGTTTATCCAGATTCAAGATGACGACTGTTCAATAAAATATCCAAAAATGGTTACATTTTCTTCGTGCTGTCCTTGATTCTCAAAAACACACGAAGAGGGGCAGCTGTAGTAACCATTTTTGGCATGGCCTAATGCTTCAAAATTTGATTAATTAGGCTTAAATAGTGTTATTTTTATTTAGGATTTAGATTTTAGTTGGACTATTTAAGTCAATAGGGCATTTATTTTTAGTATTGAATTTTATTAGTGGATCAATGTGATTCGAGTTGGAGAGTTAAAATAAATTAGACAAATGACTCAATTAGAGTCTAATTTTCCATTGGATTGGAATTTCAATTTAGAAAAACAAAATATAAAAAAAATCACAAAAATAAAAAAATGAAAATACTCAAAATACAAAAAAAATATGAAAAATAAAAATGAAAACACAAATTTTTTTTTTTTAAAAAAAAAAAAAGAGAGAGAGAGAAGTCACGAGACTTTTCTTTTCCAAAAAATATTGAAGTTGGTAATAAAAGACAATGGGGCACGTGACTACTGTTCTCCTCTCATGCATTGGCTATCGCCAAAAGGACACTCTCTACTCTCTCTCATGGGCTGCAAAAAAGGACAAATGCAAAGCTGTCATAAAGTGACAAAGCAAGTAAATAAAACTTGCAGACCAAGTGTACCTTGGTCCCGTGATTGTCTCTTGGATACAGTCCAGGGTGCATGCAAACTCCACACTTGCACACACGCATATCATAGCAAAAACACTCCAAGGACCAATCAAATTGATCTAATTAGTCAGCAGCAGATGCCCGATGGTCATGACAAAGTCCTATTAGGATAGTCCAAAGTCTATATGTAAAATGCTCACCTCACATACAGTCAGCAAGAAATAAATGAAATCATCAGTGCAGACAAATATGACTCAGTGAACCATGCAGAGATGCACATACCCATGAGGTTTTGGATGCAAAATTTCATCTCAGTAAAATTTTCACATCTCCAAAATTGCAATGGAGACAAGCCGTTGGATGTTAAGGTTAAAAATTCTCTACCTTCATATCATTGCTAGCAGGCCGTGTATATATATACCTTCAATAGTGAAAATGGGGACGGCCCGGAGGTTTTAGATTTTTTTTGGAAATCAAAAGTTCCCGGAGAGATTTTCCATTTTTCTCAAAAGAAAAAAAAGAAGTAAAGGAGAGAAGGGAGCCGAGGGAGTGAAGAGGAGCTGGGATTTGTTCATTAGGAAAGATATTAGGAGACTGGAAGAGGTTCAAAAATAAAGACTGAAGAAATAGAGTGAAAGAGACAAAGGTTGAACCCCGCAGGCCACCACGTCGTGATCTAAATCTAATCCAACAGCACATTGGTACTTTTAAGAATTTGGTATATCTTCCTTCCTTTTCTTACTTGGTTTTTACTTATCACGTTGGTATTATGCCATTTATATATATTTTCATGGTGTTTACCCTCTTGATGGCTTTACCCGAGGCATTGTTAGAAATATTCCTTTTCATCAGGGATGTGGTACAAATAATAATAATGACATAAAAGAGAAGGGAAAGCCTTTGTTTTGGATTTGGTAGTGTGCAATCCTTCCATACGTAGTGTGCACCGTGCAAGCCTTTCTTTTAGAGGTGGCAAAAGCTGACCCGACCCGAGAAACCCGCCCAACCCGCCCGAATCCGAAACTAACCCAACCCGATTTGACCAAAAAAAGTAAACGACCCGAACCCGACCGATCCGAAACCCGATTGACCCGAAACCCGATTAACCCGAAACCTGTTTGATCCGAAACCCGTTTAACCCGAGAGGCTAACCCGAAATAACCCGAAAACCTAATTAAATAATATATTACCTTCTCATTCTTAGATATTATTAAATTTATTTAATAAATTTGTTAAAAAATAAAAATAAAAAT
Organism: Microcos paniculata; assembly: GCA_030664755.1. Lineage (NCBI taxonomy): Eukaryota > Viridiplantae > Streptophyta > Magnoliopsida > Malvales > Malvaceae > Microcos > Microcos paniculata. Next base: position 37,163,421 of record CP131459.1, on the reverse strand, counting down.
AAATGTCTTATTAAATTGAAATAAAAGACATATTTCATATTCTTAAATTTTAATCTTTGTCCTACAATTTATAAATTATAAGTTATACTTTAATATATCTCTTATTATATTATACTTCTAATAAGAGATAGAATGATAGATAGTTTATATTTGAAAAAATCTATTTAATTCTTATCATATGTAACGTGTGACATGTTACATGAGACATCTCTCATAAATTATAAGTTGATATAATCCCAATATATTTATAGATTTCATACTTTAATTTGATTTTATCATTTATATATGTGTTAATATGTTGTATAAATAGTATTAAAAAGCAGTAATGCATAAATTTATTTGTTTTAATTATTTACTTATTTTGATTACTTACTTATTTTGATTCAACTTAATAAAATTAAAGTTTACTGTTGAATTAGAAATAGAAAGTGGAGAGTGGAAAGAAAAAACATAAAGAATTGAAGATTGAAGAGTTACTTATTAATTTGTTACTTAATAATTAAGATTTATAAATTACAAGTTTAATGGTATGTAATTTATGTGCATGAAGACTCGTGCTAGCAGATGACAATAAATAATTGCTTGATTTCGATTAGTTGATTACTTGATATATTATTGAAAAGTTAACTTATAAATTTAATTTTTTTAAATAAATAATTGGAAACTCAAATGAAAATAATTTATGAATTAACCTAAAAACCCGAATTACACCCATGACTCATATCAAAATGAATCAATGAACAATTTTGAAAAACCCAAAATCAAATGACCCATGGGTCAAACCCGAAAAACCCGGGTTTGAACGACCCAAAACCCGAATGACCCGAGGTCCAAACCCGAAAAACCCGAGCTCAAATAACCCGAAACCCGTGTGACCCGAACCCAAATGACCCGAAACCCGTGTGACCCGAAATTTTCTTTGGGTCAAATTAACCCGATCCGATTGACCCGAACCCGTAACCCGCCCAACCCGCCCATTTGACACCTCTACTTTCTTTTATTGTTTATTTGGTAGTAAACAATAGATGGTGTTCATAGTCAATATGGTAGGTGTGTTTGTTTGAAAGAAAATAATAAACAACAAAAAGAAAAGGGGAACAGGAGAGCAAGAGTTGTACTGACATGAGGTGATGCTTCATTCTGACAAAAAGAGAAGAAAATTTGCACCTTTTGTGGTCATGTATTAAGTATCTTTTATTTATGTCTCTTTCATTTAGTTTAAAAAAAAACAAAAAAGAGAAGAAGACTTGTTTACATTCTTTGTTTGTTTATTATTGTTCACGTCACTACTCGTGAAAGCTTGAAATAGAAAGGAATAGGAATAAAGGAAGGGATAGAGGTGAAATAGGTCATATGGGCCCCTAAGCATTGTTAAAATCCATGTATTTCTGTTATTTCACATTTTATGCATAGCTGATCTTGTCCTTGTTACAAGTTGCCATGCTTATGCATCTCATATCCATGTCACTTAGCATTTTAGATAGTAATTTCTAGGAGAATTGTTACGGTAATTTCTCTTAGTAATTATTCGTTTCTCACAAAAATCTCCTAAAAAAAAAAGAAAAGTCAAAAGAATAAATAAAATATGATTGTTAAGAGAATTGTGATGGCAATCTCTCATAATAATCATTCACTTTCACAAAGAATAAATAAAGGATGATTGTTAAGAGAATTGTGATGGCAATTTCTCTTAATGATTATTCGTTTTTACATATGTGAAAATTTTCAAAAAAATGCTTAAGGAAGAAAATTAATTCTTGAATAAAATTAATTACTAAGGAAATTGTGATGGCAATTTCTCTTAGTAATTATTGATTTTTCATTAAAAAAAGGGGTTCTTTCCAAATATAAGTTTAAGAAAAATCAAAGGAATTAAATCACGATTATTGAGGGAATTGTGACGGCAATCTCTCTTAGTAATCATTCGTTTTTTTAAATGGTCCCAAAATTTTTTTTTATAAAGGATAATGATCAAGTAGTTCTTAAGAGAATTGTGATGGCAATTTCCCTTAGTAACTATTCACTTTTTCACAAAATTTCAAAAAAAAAAGGGAGTTTAAGACAAACCAAATCATTAATGAAGGATGATTATTGAGGGGATTGTGATGGCAATTTCTCTTAATGATTATTCAATTTCTAAAAAAAAAGAAAAGAAAAAAAAAGAAAATTTTTGAAAGGGAAGGTATTCGAATTAAAAGTTACTAAGTATCAATTCCTAAGGGAATTGTGATGGTAATTTCCTTAGGAATTACCAATCTTTCTAAATAAAAAAAATCTTAATAAGGGAAAATTTCAAGGAAATTGTGACGGCAGTTTTCTTGAAGACTCCAATTTCATAAAAAAGGAAAACCGTTAAAATCAAGAATTAGCAATTAAGAGATATAAACCTAAGTCATTGTTAAGGCCTAATTAATGTTAAACTAATCGGTACCATCATTCGATGGGCGCTGTGGAGGTGCTAATCCTTCCCCACGCGTAACTGTACTCCCGAACCTGATTTTTGTTTCGTAGACCGGAACCTATCTAGCTTGGTACACCGTGGTGAGGTCCAAGTTGGATCGATTTATAATAGGTGAGCTAACCGCACCTAAGAAAATAAAAGGTTAGTGGCGACTCCTATTTTCAAACTTTTTAACGGTCCCAAGCCCCGTCGTTGCGGTAAAACGTTTCGACAGGTGGTTGTGAATAAGAATGGTCTGAATGAAACTGATTTACTGCCTGCTAGAGGAAATTTGAGTAAATGCTCTTCGATTTGGAAAATAATTACTAAACCGTTGTATTAAAATGATGCTGTCTCCTCTATTATTAAGGAAGGTCTTACTGCCTCTGTTGGTAATGGTTGCGTGGTGGACTTTTGGAATGATGTTTGGGTTAAGGGAATGAAACTTAAGGAAGCTTTCCCAAGAATTTTTGCTCTCGCTATCAACAAGAATGGCAAGGCAAAGGATTTTGGGGTATATCGTGATGAGAAATGGGAATGGAATATTGAGCTTCGGAGACCATTGTTTGATTGGGAATTGCACCAATGGTCTGATTTCATGAATGTTCTTAAGGATTTTTTCCTTCTTGAGGAGTTTGATGACAAACTTATTTGGAAAAATTGTTTGAATGGGGATTATTCTTCTAGGTCCTTTTGTATGGCTGTTTTAAGTATTGGTAGTGTTAAAATGGATTTCTAGAAAATGGTTTGGGCTAATTTGGCTCCTCCTAAAGTGAAGTGTTTTGTTTGGCAGGTTCTTAAACAGAGAGTGGCGGTGAAGGAAGAGCTTGCTAAGAGAGGGTTGATTCATTTTGATGCTGCGATATGCCCCTTTTGTAATAACAACATTGAATCTGTGAGGCATCTGTTTTTCTCCTACTTTCATACTTGGAAAGTGTGGATGGAATGCTGTAGGTGGTGGGTTGTTGAGTGGGTTGCACCACAAGATCCTTTATCCTTTTTCTTGTCTTGGCAGTTGGCTGAAGGGACGACTGAGACTTCTAAACCTTGGAAAATGGCTTTCTTTGCTATTGTGTGGTCTGTGTGGAAGCTTAGAAACGATGTTGTTTTTAATGGCAAAGTTTTTGATGCAAATGATTTGATTTCCACCGTTAAATTGAGAATGGCTTGGTGGCTGAAGGCTAAATGGCCTGATCTTAATGTTCCGGTGTTTGATTTCTTTATGGAGCCTAAGAGAGTGGAGCTTGAACAAAATAAACGGCAGAGAGGTAAGGATGCTGTTTAGGTCAAGCCAACAGCTGGGGCATTGAAATTTAATGTGGATGGGGCTGCAATAGGGAAGCAAGGTCCGGCTGGGATTGGGGGGCTCCTCAGAGATGACTCTGGAAAAGTCCTATTGGAATTCTCTAAGGCAATTGGGTCATGTGATTCTAATGAAGCAGAGATTTTGGCTGTTAAAGAGGCAATAACTGTGTTTTGTGCTTCTAAATGGGTTGATTCTCATAGGCTCATTGTTGAAAGCGACTCGTTGAATGCTGTTCGATGGGTGTTAAGCCCTCAGGCTACTCCTTGGAAGTTAAAGAAGTGGATTGCTCAGATTTTTTCTACGAAAAAGAGAGTGCTTGGTTTCACAATTCAGCATACTTTGAGAGCTGCCAATAGTGATGCTGATGAGTTAGCCAAATCTGGTGTTGATAGGAATGCTGAATGGCTTAGGGAGTATGAGTGACTTGGTTCTTTTTGTCTTCTTCCTCGTCGGGTGTTTGCTCTGTGGAAGATTGGTTTTTGGCTTGAACAATTAGACTGTCTTTTAATCTTTTTGTTTCTCTGCTCGGAGTCGTTGTCTTGTAATGGACTTTTTCGCTTTCTCCTCTTTCAATAAATCTTTCTCCTTTGCCTTCCAAAAAAAAAATGACAAAAAGCATTAAGTTCTTTGTTCTTTTCTATCTTTTCACAAATTCTTGGACAGAACACTTTTGTCCATTTAGCACACCCAATTTTCTACTTTTCTATTCTTTCCATCACATAATGCCGAATTGCCTCAAACATGGAAATTACAAATGCCTAGCATGAATAATCCTAGCATTAAATGCCTCTGCTATGTTATTATGAACCATATCAGATAAACATCTAGTACTAAAGAAAGCTCTCGGCCAAAGTTTGGCACTTCTTTTCAACATGTCAGTTGAGGCTATACATTTCAAATCACCAAGGTCTTTTACTCTTTTCCTAAATTTAGCTTCTGTTGTTGCTTTACTACACCTCCAAAAATACTTGTGAGGTCAATACCTTTGTTGGTCTTTTCCAATTGGCACACCAATGTCTAGCACAATTTCTATATCCAGCCTTTGGTATTACATAACTTATGGCATCACATAAACCTTGCCAAAACAATAAAGAAGAAAATGAGAGCCAAGTCAATCCAAATAATTTGTAAATACCCTTTACATGTCACTCGTAATAGAAAGAAACAATCAGAAAAAATACCTTTTGTATGTCACTTTACCATTGATTTCTTCTTCAACCCTATGCCTAGGTCTCTACACACACCAGTAGATACATCAGCCTTTAACTCTTCCTTAGCAGGCCTTATCATCTCAACCAATTTTAAGTCACTAATTATCCTAAGCTTAGGAAGAAAATAATCTACCAATACTTTATAATTTGCCCTCGAGTTTTTGAATGTAATAATGCAGCCACAATGAAAAGTCTTGATCTTGTAAAATCCATCACGGCTATCTATTCCTACATAAACAAGGAAAGGACATCATTTACTTTTACAAATAGCTCTTGTTCTAAGTTTCTCATTCCTAAGAAACTTAAAATCAAGGCCTTTTTGAAATTGCATATTTGGTCAATGCATCTTTAAATTGCTTAAGACCATCAAAGATCATATCATCTTCAAATCTAGGAACTGGATTTGAAGGATCAAAACATATTTTCCTACGTTTCTTCCATATTACCTCCCATTCCTCCCCATTCTCATAACTACTCATGTCTGAAAAGTCAATATAATCAGTCTCATTACCATCTTCAAGGTTATTCCCAGATGAACAACGTACCCTTACCTAATTTGCTTTTCTTAAAAGCTTTCCTTCCTTTTTTGATCTCTTCCACAAGGTCCTCAAAAGCCAACTCTAGAGGGATTCCATAAGCCTTCACTTTTCTCTGATTTTAATTCTCTCTAAATCTCTTAATGTTTGTTCCAATCTCGTTCATCTCTTCATCATCTTGGTTTGAGGACCATTCAAATTCCCTTAATGGCTTCTTATCATTCTCACCATTTTCCATGTAACCCTCATGTGCTCCTACCTCAAGTATAGAAACATTTACTAACCTATAACCAAAACTATTATTAACATCACGGGGCTCACCCAAATTAACTTCATCTAAATCTTCAAAATATTGCCTAGCTTGTATAGCGACATTCTCATCATATCGCATTCCCTGATACTAACACATGCATCTTTCACATTTGAGCCCACTTCCATATTAATGCCCTCATTAGTCTCACTTTCAAGAACCGTCCCTTCCCTTCATCATTTGTTTAACTCCCATAATTATTTTGACATTTGACAGTAAAACATTATCAATCAAATCTAGCTCATTCACTCCCTATTCCACATAAATATGTATCTTCCATGTATCTCTCATAGTTCTAATCATGTTCAGAAAAGAAGCATTATCATAACAAAATACTAAGCCATCATCCATCTTAAAACTAGGTGTTAAATAATAAAATCCCCTAACATTTTGATAGCTTGCTTCTTTGACCCTTTCAGATAAAACCTTAAATTAATTAGAAAACATAAGGATCTACACCATACACTTATTTATCCCACCGAAATAGGCTATTCTTGGATTTGCAACAAAGTAGCCATCCAAGTGTATGTATAAAACAAGCTTTATAAAAGCCGTTTTTGAAAACTGCATTGTGACAAAGAATTTATAAAGTATTAAATATAATGCAAGTAAAGGAAGCACAACATCCATTATCTACGCATTTTTTCTACGTTGATATGTGAGCACCATCTACTTTGTAATATTAAACTGGTAAAATTGTTCTCTTCATCTTACATATCCAAAAGAACCAGAAATTAAAAACCATTAAGAGACTGATTGCTTGGATGTCTTATCACTTTCACTATCTTCCATGTAACCCTCATGTGTAGTTACCTCTACTGCAGAAACATTTATTAACCCATAACCTAAACTACTATTAACATCAAGGGGCTCACCCAAATGAACTTCATCTAATCTTTAAAATATTGCCTAGCTTGTACAACAACACTCTTATCATTATCACATTCCCTGATACTAATAAATGCATCTTCCACCTTTGAGCAAACTTCTTCCATATTAATGCCCTCGTTAGTCTCACTTTCAATGGTATCCTTCCCTTCACTGTTTGTTTAACTCCCATAATTATTTTCCACAATTGACAGTATATCATTATCAATCAAATCTAGCTTATTCATTCCATGTTTCACATAAATATGTATCTCCCCTTTCCCTCATATTTCCAATCATGTTCAAAAAGGAAGCATTATCATAATAAAATACTAAGCCATCATCCATCTTAAAAGCAGGTGTCAAATAATAAAAAATCCTTTAACATTTGATAACCTACTTCTTTGACCTTTTCGATAAAACCTTAAATGAGATAACATGAGAATCTACATCCCATATTTGTTTATCCCTACCAAGGTAGGCTATTCTTGGATTTGTAACAAAGTAGCCGCCCAAGTGCATGTGTAAAACAAGCTTTGTAAAAGTCATTTTTTAAAACTGTATAGTGACAAAGAATTTCTAAAGTATTAAAAATAATGCAAGTAAAGGAAGCACAGTTATTTTGATTCTCTCTGTCCCTATTTAACTGTCCCTTTTTGATCAATTTATCATAATTTTGATCGTTAATTATAAAAAATATATATATAATTAAATTTTCAAAAAATATATTTTGAAAAGTTTAATATTTGTACTTATAAAATTTTATCTTAAAAAATTTTATAATTTTATAATTTTATCACAAATAATGATCAAAATTATGATAAGTTGATCAAAAAGAGACAGTTAAATAGGAACAGAGAAAGTATATGAGTACCATCTACTTTATAATATTAAACTGGTAAAATTGTTCTCTACATCTTAAATATCCTAAAGAACCGGAAAAAAAAACCATTAACAACTTGATTGCTCTGATATTAAAAAGTTGAAAAATGAAAATTAACGGCTAAGAAAGTAATTCCTAGGTTTATTCAAAAGTATAATTAACTTTCCAAAAACCCATCTTTAAAACCGAAACACACAGTAACTTCAACAAGTTGGGGTGGACAGCTGCCATGTGAACAATCAAATCAATTCAATGAGCTAAACATTCTTTTAATAAAGAAAAAGGCAATACTGATGACAAAGTCATGTGAGTAGGACCACAAAGCAACATGAACAATTTCCAATTGATAAAGCCAATTATAAAGTCTCAAAATATACAATGTTCACTTATTCACTAATAAAAAATGGAGATGTTTACAAACAAAATACATGACAATAAGAAAGCGACATTTGCACAAATATAGAGGAATCAAATTTCCAAATATAGAATATATTCAGCATCGGGTAGACAACCAAGCATACAAAAATCTACGAATCAAAATAAACAAATAAAAAATATCACTCTCTCTATTCTAAAATAAGTGTCATTTTTTAGTTTAACACATAGAATAAGAAATCTTAAAATTTAGAAATAATTTTTTTTCTTATATTAAGTTTACTCTTGCATTGAGATTATTGACTACTATTAAAATAGACATTCATATCTCTTATAAACAAATTTCATTCAATGTAATTAGTTAGAAAAAATATGGGTAAAATTAAAAAGACAACAATTAATGAAGCATAGAATTCTTAAAATGACACTTATTATGAAACCAAAAAAATCTTCAAAAATGACATTTATTTTAGAATGGAGGGAATTTTTTTTTTCATAATATAAACAATAACGTAAGCAATGATAGTAGCAAAAATAGCCAGGACCTTTAAAGCTAAGCAAAGAAAGATATGAAATGAGATCAAGAAAAATACCTTAAAGAACATCTCATTTTGGGATTATCAACCTTCCTCCAATACTAGTTGGAGTTTGAAGAAGCTGCTATCCTTGAAAGTTGTTGCATAGAATGCTTTTCAATAGTTTAAAGATAGTTTTAAAACAAACTATATATGGCATATCATCAGGCAGAAGAATCCTAAGGTTAGTTGGCATAATCAATGATTATTATGTCAATAATCACAAGAAATCAGAGACCATTTGTTTTTTTAATGTGTTTATGGCGTAGCGTGCTCAGATTATGTGGAATCCATAGAGCTCCTTTGGATTGGAGAGTTGAGCTGTAATGGAGCACCAAACATTTTAAAGGCAAGTCATTGCTAGCCTTCATCTGTAGAATTATTGGTTAGTGTGCTATAATTTATCATCTATGGCATGATGAGAGGAACAATTGATTGCACGGAGGACCTATTCGTTTAATTTTGTAGATTCTTTTACGTATGACAAAAAATGTATAGAATAGAGTGTATAGTTTTACATCCTATTACAGTTGACTCGATTAATAAAAATCTTTGTAAAGATAGAGGTATATGTGACAGGGTCCTAGTCACTTAGTAGTTTCTTTGTTCTTGCAAATCATATAGCTTTTTGCTTATTGCTATAGGTTGAACAGGAAAGCTTATTCATTGTATAGCTTGTATACTTTAACAGTTCTACTGCTGTTTGGATGAAATAAAATAGCATTTTATCCCAAAAAAAAAAAACCAGAGGAAAAAAAGAAAAAATTGCCCTTCCGCTTTGATTATGTGTCCTGATCGAAGACGTTGTGTACATTGCTCATCGCTTGTCAACCGTCGCTCACCATGCTTTCTATTTTTCAATTTCTGTTAATTCTTTTTTCCGAAACCCTTTCAACTTCTTTTGCCCCTTTTTTTTTAATTTCAACTCTTTTTTTACACCATTTTCATCTCGTTCTTTATTTTTTTTAATTTCACGATTTTTTTATGTGGTTTCATTTGTACCATGTTGGTGCCACATCACAAGAACCTTTGAAAGTTACGTGTAATATTCTGATTGGATGTGTGCCACATCAATAAAATTTTATTGAAACTCGCAAACAGCAGCCACAAGTTTTCTTGTTTTATTATTATTATTATTATTATTATTATTATTATTATTATTTATAGTTTATTTATTGTCTAACTTCTAACTTAAAAGAAGTACTAAATATATTAATTTTGTGTCAATAATTTTGATGTGATACTATTGTCAAGGCTCCAATGATTGGACCTAGACTTTCTACATTAGCATATAAATTACTAATGGAAGTTAGTCACGTGTAATTATTTTTCTTGTGATGTTGCAATTATATATCTAATTATAACAAAAAATTTTATATACTAGAAAAACTACCTACACTTTCGCTGTAAGAAAGTTTAGATTTTTTTGTTAGATGAGATATAATATTTGATAATTAAAAGTAAAATTTTTATTTTAAACTTCTGAGGAACCTTTCTTACAAGATTTCAGGTAGATAAATTGTGAAAAAATTAAGTACATAGAAAGAAGAAAGAAAAAAAGAAGAAGAAGAGATCTCTTCTGATCAAATGAGCAAAGTAACAAATTAAAATTGAAAGACTTATTACCACTGTCATTGCTCCCCCTCTTCCCTTTCTATCTTTTATTGTTGGGTTTCCATAATTAACTTTCTGGTTCCCATTTTCTTTACTCTCTCTCTTATTTTTTCTTTTTTTTTTCCATAACATTTATATCAATTTATTATCTTTAATTAAATCTTTTTGGAAAGATAAAAGTCTATAAAAAAATATCAAAAGAATTTCTATTTCTTAGGGATTATAAAACTACAATTAAAACATCATTTAATTTAGATGAAAAAAAGTCTATAAAAAAATATTTTTTCAAAAAGAAAGCATGAAAATACCTTTTTACCTCTTAACTGTCTTTAGAAAAAACTAAATTTCCAATGTAGAGGGTCAAAAAAGGGATTTTCACACAACATTAATTTCCTTTATATGAAATTACTAAAAAGTCTGATAAGGGAACCATCAAATATTGTATTAGAGGGCTAGAAAAGAGATTTAACATGGGATAAAATTAATATATAGGTATAGATGTCTATCATTTAAAAACATGCATCATAATTAATTAATATTATAAAAATTTTAAATTGTAATTATTTTATTGCTAGTATAATTTTAACAATATTGCTCTCGTATATGGTAGGCACTAGGCAGCCAAAATAGAAATGGTAATGTTACTGATTATGGGGGACAGCCAAATGTATTAAGTAATGTACTATATGCTGGAAATTTCTGTCCTCACAACTGTTTTATATTCATTAATTTGTCTACGATATACAGTCGTGTAGTACTCATCATTACGAAGATAAACTTATCAAGAAATAAATTTTTTTTGGGGGGAGAAATTCCTAACCATTTCCAGGGCGACTTCACGTGATATTCATGGATCCCCTCCCCTTTCCCTCCATTTTTATTTATAACCTGTACCGCCGATCTCTACCACCAGGCACCAACCTTTCAATCCAAAGTTATTCATTGTGAGTATAGGAGGAAAAAGCTTCAGCACCAACAATGCAATCTTCGGCAGGAAACCAATTTCATCAAGGCAGTAGCAACAATAATAGTGCAGAGCAAGATCAAGAAAGCTTCTTATATGCAATCCAGATTGTCGAGAATTTGGCGTTGCCCATGTCTATGCAAGTAGCGATTCAGCTTGATATATTCGAGATCATAGCCAAAGCTGGTCCACATGCCAAGCTTTCCGCCGAAGAGATAGCAGCCCAGCTACCTACCAAGAACCCAGAGGCTCCCTCGATGCTGGACCGCATACTTAGAGTTCTAGCCAGCCATTGTATTGTTGGTTGCTTTGTGGCTGATGATGAACAGGATGGTAATCCTCAGAGGCTATATAGTTTAATACCTGTGTCCAAGTACTTTGTTCGAAATGAAGATGGTGTTTCATTAGGCCCCTTGATGAACTTGCTTCAGGACAAGGTCGTCCTTGCTAGCTGGTTCGTTTCTTCCCTCTCTCTGTCTCTCTTTCTGTTTCTATTTCTATTTTCCTTGACAAGATGAAGAATGGTGTTCTTGGTCTTCTCATCATTAACTTTTGATATTATTCATGTCTGGTCCCAATGCAACTTTACTGTTGCTAAGGCGCCAGTAGAAGAATTGGAAATTTTGTTCAAATACCGCACAGTAAATCCTCAAATAATGCACTAAAAAAGTTGTGGCAAATAGTGGAAGTGTACTTCTACTCAATGCACAGTAATAATGATCTTTTAAAACTAATTAAACCAAACTATTAATAAAAAATAACAACCATAAAAAGGTAGCTTAAACTTACTCAATTATAGCATGATTAAAAGTTTATTTGTCTTTGTAGTATTAAAATTTGACACACCTCTAGTTTCTTTGGTACGCAAATATATTAGTTCAAACTTCTAACATTAATTGTCTTGGTTGCTTTATTTCAACTCTTAAAGAAATTTTCCAATTAGTAGTACTATTAAGAGTTGACTTCGCTTAACTTGTTTGGTTAGAATTAGAGAGCTCCTATTCTTATGCATTAATTAACATAAAATTCCTGAAATATTAATACACTGCTAGGTCCCAGCTGAAAGATGCAATTCTTGAAGGAGGGGTTCCTTTCGACAGGGTATATGGAACACATGCGTTTGACTACCCTAGCAGGGACCCAAGGTTCAATCAAGTTTTCAACACTGCCATGACCAATCACACGACGATCGTTGTGAAGAAGTTCCTAGAGACCTACAAGGGTTTTGAGCAGCTCAACTGGGTTGTTGATGTGGGCGGAGGTTTAGGAGTCACTCTCAGCATGATAACTTCCAAGTATCCTTCTATTAAGGGAATTAACTTTGACTTGCCTCATGTTTTAAAACATGCCCCTGCCTACCCTGGTAATGTCTTGGCTACCATAATTGGAAGTCATCGCCTTATTTCCTTAAGCAAAAAAAAAGTAAAAAAGTCCCATCCTTATTTCATTATCTGTTTTCTTTATCAACTACCTCAATCCAGGATCTGGAATGCCAGCTAATGTTTCCTAATGCATTAATTATCTGCATTATTACACATCTCATCGCACCATGACAAAGGGCAGCTAATCTTGCAATTCTGTTTTCCAAAGAAGAATAAGCGAATCGTTTTCAAAACAAAAACATCAAACACCATTTATAATTAATGACAAACGGAATGCTATTTTGGTATACTCTGTTTGTAAACTAACAGGACAACCAACATAAACTACAGGTGTCGAACATGTAGGAGGAGATATGTTTGAAAGTGTTCCTCAAGGAGATGCAATTTTTATGAAGGTAAAAGAATCATCTGAAGTAAATTTTTTTGCCCCATATTTCAAGTACAAACTTAAAAATATCATAAAAGTAACAAGTTATTCAACTTGTTTTTGTTAGTGGATACTTCACGATTGGAGTGATGAACATTGCGTAAGGCTGTTGAAGAATTGCCACAAAGCCATCCCAGATGATGGAAAAGTCATAGTGCTCGAGGTCGTCCTCCCCATCCTACCCGAACCTAATGCTTTTGTGAGAGGCGCTTCAATGTTGGATCTGCTAATGATGACTCATTGTCCAGGAGGGAGGGAAAGGACGAAACCCGAATTCGAGACCTTGGCGACTAAAGCAGGATTCAGTGGCATCAGATACGCGTGTTTTGTTTGTAACTTCTGCGTCATGGAGTTCTACAAGTAATTGGAAACAAGCTTTACGTTCAAGCACAATGCTGCCCATCATCAACTACACTATCCAAACAAAAACAATACATGACAATCTCCAAACATGTGGCAGCTAAAGCAGGTTCCAAGATGTACTTTAATAGGATCCGCAGCAACTTTCTCCAGTCCATGCAACTTGAGTCTGATTGAATCCCCAATATGCTTGAACACAGCTTCAGCCTGTGTTCCAGATTGATGAGCATCTAAAGCTGTTAACTTTATGTTTGGTTTTCAATACCCAATGTTTTGACAAAACTTAGTAAGGTTTTCAATACCTAATGTTTTGGTGGCAATCCGTTAGTATCGTATGGCTAAATAAAATAACAGTTAACAAATCTGGACGAGTTAACTGCATAAAGAGATAGAGAAGTTTCAACAGATTCCATACCGTTAAGGCTCCGGCGAGATCATCCCTTTTGATACTCACATCCTCACTTTTTGGCTGAAAAACACAAGAAGCACATATTATTCATAAGCCCCTCATTAGGACATATTCTAATAGATTTAATGATCACCTTAGAGAAAAAGCATATTCCCAGTTCAATTCAATGGCTTATCTAATGAAATAAAATCACTTTATCCAAAATGAAATGCCTGGATATTTTATTCTTTTGAATAATCCAGAACCTTGTACTTACCATAGAAGCCAAATGCAATTATTGATTCCCCCAACTATTTTCTCACAGATCATACAATCTTCTTGCACATGCATAGTTGGTAGATCCTGCAAGAGCAAAACAAGTAAATCATTTTTTTAAAGAAGGCCTAATTAAGACACATATATAGCTCTTGAAACGGAACAATAGCGGTACTAGAGCAGTTAAGCCCCATAAACTCGCAATTTGATTAGCAAGTTCTCTTGGACATGAATTGCAATAACCCATAAAGTAATTGATCCTAACTTGCAGACTTTGAAAATAACAGAACCTATACAATACTACACAGGCACTTGACCATATATGAGGCACTTAAATCCACTTACGTGATGATCGGGATTTTTCGCAAGAGTACGAAATCAAGTAATATAGCTTGGAGTATTCCAAGGTCGATCCCACGAGGACTTGAGAAAACTAACAACTTAATTCTAGCAAAGTTTGTAAAGAAAACTACTGAATTTAATGAAATCTAATTGCAAACAATTAAAGAGAATATGATTGTAGAAATTAACTAAAGAAACAAAGATTAAATAATTAAGAGAAATCAATAGAATAGATGTGAGGGTTTAGGCTTCTCTTCTAGGTATTTAATCCAATTATGTATGAATTTAATTGTCAGGGTTAAAATAACAATCACTAATCTACTTAGGAGCCCTCTCAGATCATCCTAAGCTTTCCTAACTAATTGATTACCACCTCTCAGTGCATAAACTAATTAGCTAAGAACATTAAGATCCTAGGATTAATAATTAAATCAGTTTCTCCATGACCCTAATTTAATTATGGTTATCACAATAAACTGAATTACTCTCGTATCCAATTAGATTGTGTCTATTTCCCTAGAGCACGAATTATATTTCACCTCTCAGTCCTTCATACAATTCCAAAGATCTATTCTATGTTGGCCAGACATAAAACGCATTAAGAACAAAGAAAACAGATTTAACCCAGAAAATCAATCCATACAAATATTGAATTAAAATCCCTAGAAGATCCACTCAAATCCCCAACAAGGAATTTAGCTACTCATATTAAAGAAAATAAACAATTGCATTAAAGAAGAAAGTAAAGAAGAAAATCTCCCAAGTTGACAAAGTTGCTCCCTTGAGTGCTTCCCTCTTCCGAAAATTATCTCTGGTCTCCGTCTAAAAACCCTAAACTATGGTATTTATATTGGAGAGATTACATCAAATTAGGAGATTAAATCGAGTTGGACTCAAAAACATAGAACCGGCGCCGTTTCTATACAATTCCGGCGCCGTTTCATGTCGTAAACTATCGCACTTTTCGGCTCAGAAACGGCCCCGTTTCATATATGAAACCCACATCTGTTTCAGGCAAGAAGTAGGGCCGTTTCATATATGATACCCAAGCCACCTTCAGGTCTGCTTCAATGTTTCTTCATTCTATGCACTTCTCTTGAACCAAACTTCAATCTATTGATCCTTTTTTGATCTTTTCATCCCAAATCTCCTTTGTTTTCTTAAATTTTCACCATAAAGCTTTCCTACAAACAATAAGATAAAAGTGAGAATAATAAATATAGAATGAGCTATAATATTAATAAAATCATTCAATTATGCTCATAAAATAGCTCATAATATAGGTATAAAATACACCTATCACGTGACCAGGTGGGATGTGTTTCCCACCAAGCAAATCAAGAACGGTGCCAAACCTGTACTTAACGGGCCAAAGTGTTAATAACTTTGAAAGCACTCTCAAATTTTCAAGAGCAAAATTAGAATATAAGCATAGACATAGATAGCAAAGCTCTTACAACTGATTTAATATAAGTGGCCCCACAATTGAGAAAGACTGTAATCTACATGTCTACAGAGCAAGGCAGCGGGTTTAGTGAAAAAAATATTATGAGTAATTCAATTGCAAAGTTAGTCTAGTTTCCAATGACCTTACTTTTTTTCTTCTTCTTTTTTTTTTCCTCTCCAGAAAAACTATTTATATCATATTAACAACAAAAGTATTTACAACCTTACTTTTTTCCTTTATTTATGTACCAGTTACTCTTTACAAGAACATTTGTTAACCAACCAACCACGACGCACAAAGCTCTTTGAAGGAATTTAAAATCGCAAAAATGGTCTCATAAGGAGTTCTCCAACATGAAGAGCTCTTCGAAATAAGTATTTCAAGTTGATGCTAAAGAAATTCCAATCCTCCATGCAATTGATACTCTAGTTCATTTATTCTAGAAGACCTGTTATTGCTTCAGCCATTTCTCTCAATCTTTGACCTTGTCTTTCCTTATAGCAACTTTTCTTGCAATATACTTCGCTAGAGTGGAAAAATGTCACATCGGTTGTTTTTTATGCACCTGAAACCCTTATATCAAGGTTGAAAATATCGTACAATACCGACCGATATGTGCCGCGGTAAACAATATCTGGTACACTTAAGGTTAGTGTTTTGTTCCAGCTTTGGTGCCGGACATTTCATGTTTGTTCCAGCTATTTCGGTAGATTTCAGTATATTTCGACAAAATTGGATGAAATGGACGGTATAGGTACAAAGCTTACTCAATCCGTTTCTTTCAATTTCTTTTTCCTTTTTCAATTTAAAAAATAATAAATTAAGTAATAAATGAGAGATCAGATAAGTAAAATATTAAAAACGCTATTCTATTGCCTCTCTTGTCTACTTTTTACTATTGTTTTCTTTATTCTTTTTTTCGCAAATTGATGTCCTAGCCGTCGGAGTTCAGAGTTCATACTCAAACATTCAACTGAGCTCTTTCAAAGTTTCAATATTTTATATGGCATTTCTTTAATTTTGTGTCACCATCAAAGGTAACTTTTTTTTCTTTTGTATTTATATTATATAAGTTTATTTTTAAATAGGACTGGGTTGGCTTAAGAGATGATGAAAATGAGTGAGTTTCTATCTTTATTTAGAGAATCATATATTATTAAAGTTTTAAGTTGGATTAATGCATTTAAAACCATTACAATTTTAAATATATTATAATGTTAATGTTCATATTATAAATCATAATATTTTTAAATATCTATGTATATTGTAGTTTCTTATACCGATCCGAAAAATCCGAGATGGTATGTCGAAACAACCGAAATCGGTGCATACAATTTTTTTATGAAAAACCGAAACATTGCTCAATACAGTCTTTACAACTTTGTCTTATATTTGAGTTGGGCCTCTTTACCTATAACCAATTGGTTCTATGTTGGATGTTTAACATGGTATTAGAGCTCGTACCCATTTCTGTTGTCCTCTTTCTGGTTGTCCATGTGTACGCCCATCTGTTTCCTTTATTTCTCCTAGGCTACATGCGAGAGGGAGTGTTAGAGTGGAAAATTCCACATCGATTGTGTTTGACACACCTAAGACCCTTATATTCAAGTTGGACCTCTCCATCTATAGCCAATTGGTTTTAAGTTGGATGCTTAACATGGAATCAAGAGCATAAGTGTTTTTTTTTTTGGGATCCAGTGTCTATCCCAGCTTATTTTTTTCTGATCTGTCTCCGCCTTCAGTTTATCTAATCCCCACCACCACTTTGTTGTCCATCTCCCGTTGTCCCTCCTGTCAAACTTTCATCCCCATATGTCGCTGGAATCAGTCTCACTCTCTCTTTTTGTTTTTTACTTTTTTTATTTTTTGTTAATTTCTGTTTGTTCGTAATATACACCTCCCACCAATTGAAAGATATCGTCGAGACCTTTCCAAATCTGCCTTCCAGGTCTTTATCAAAGGTTTGACGTGCCATCACTCGTCGGTCAAAGTTCCAAGCACTAGTGTTGACCACCCTACTCTGCTGCTGCAAGTCTTTGCCACTTTATCCTGCCACGTCAGCATCAGACACCATGTAAACCTTGACTTGCCACATCATCGTCTGACTCGCCCCATCATCGTTGGCCGTTGACTTTTCACGGTTGACTTTGACCATTGATTTTTTGGGCAAATTTTTCTTCGACTATTTTCGACCTCTTGATTCTATTTTTAGCCTCTGTTTATCTTGATTTTGCCTCGAAGATGGAACAATCTTCTAATTCCAAATGAGTTTTTTCTCAGTCTGACTCTATATATATTGTTGGTGTTACTTTTGAAGGTTCTACTAGTTTCACTATGAATGATCTTCAGACCCTACTCAAATATGTTATCTCTACCAATTCTTCTTCCCTCTCTGCTCTCTCCGTTACCCCGGGTAAATCATCTTGGCTTTTTTACTCTACTTGTCATAATCATTTGACTCCTGATTGTTCTGTTTTCTCATCTAAATTGTCCACCTCATCTCTTCCCCTAATTCACACTGCAAATGATACCCCCATGCATATAACATATACTGGGAATGTCTCCAATTCTAATTTAAACCTTCCCGATACTTATTGTGTTCCTTCTTTAGCCTTTAACCTTAAACCTTATTTCTATTGGACAACTTTGTGATCTTGTTCTCATTGTTACTTTTTCTTCATCTGATTTCCAGGTATAAGATCCGTAGACGGGGAAGACTCTTGGGACAGGAAAGAAATTTGGAAGATTGTTTGAGCTTGAGCTCGACTCTCTTTAGTTTTCTTAACATCTTTCAGCTGTAATCACATCCAAATCCTCTCTTTAGCAATGGCATCTCTGCCTAGGTCATGCCTCTATTGGTAAATTACATCCATTAGTTTCTCATGGGTTGCTAGGATCCACTAAAAATGACTCCTTTAAGTGTCTGCAATGTCAACTTGCAACCTGCTCTTTCTTTCAATAATAGTACTTCTGTTTCAAAATTTCATCGGCCCAACTTAAATATAAAGGTCCCAGGTGCATTAAACACAACCGATGTGGAATTTTTCCACTCTACCAGTCTTCCTCTGAAGGAGGGTCTTTAGTTGGTGGTGGAAACTATGGAAGCATTTAAAAGACATTACCATATGCTCTATGCAAACATATTTGATATATTTGGCAATCTAGATGAATTTACACTCACATATGATTTTTTTGGGGAGGGGGGTTATACTACTCAATGAGTCCCTGTACTGTAGGGTTTTGTTCATTTTAGTCCCTGTACTCCAGTTTTGTTTAATTTAGTCCCTGTATTATTCTAAAAGTGACAAATTAAGGATAATCACTAACTATATCAATCTATTCTGTTAAATTGGATGACATGAGACTGAGATAACAATATAAAATAACATGTTTTAATGAAATATTGACAGTGGCATCAATGAGAATTTAAAAAATGAATTATTTTTTAAAAAATATTAATCTAAGATTTTTTTTAGAAGAAAAAAGACAGTATATGAGGATGCGTACTGCACAAAAAGGTTGGAGATTAATACCTGTATTGCACATAGATGTCATGTGTCTTCTCACTAACTATGTCTTTAAAATATTGCCACCTAAGTGCTATGTCATTGGATTTAACAGAATAGATGCTGGTTGTCCTTAATTTGTCATTTTTACAAGAGTACAGGGACAAAATTGCAAAAATTAGAGTATATGGACTAAACTGAACAAAACCCTATAGTACAGAGCCTAAATAGGTAGTTTCACCTATGATGGGGGTACTTAAGTGAAAGAAGTAGCTCGGTGACATAGTTATCCCCAATGTTAGTTCCACAGCTTCCTTTATGACGCTGGTGAGATGCCATGTTAAACATTTCTTTTATGACACTACCATAATGGTGATGAAGTAAGATGAGACTTTAAAGAAAGCTACAAACAGAAACAACTTATCATGTCATCTCCGATTATGCCAACTTGCTAACATGGTAAATATCAAGTCTAGGAAACATACTGGAATCTCATGGGTTGTGGTGAATCCAGGGTAGACAGCTAGACCATCTTTCTCACGAATGCCATGCTGTTGATTATACTTACAACTGAAAGCAGCATCAGTACGAAATGCTACAACCACATAAAAAGAACTCAAATAAAGATACACATTTAAGAAATATAATCGAAAAATATTTGCTGCAATCAAATTATGGTTAAATAACTTATTTCCCAGAGTACATTTTCTCATGGAGGCAAGAGCATTACCATGTATCCCTCTAATAGAACAGTTCAACCTGATATATACGTAACATTGAAGAATTTCATAAAATTGAAAGGACTGGTTATACCTACGGATGGAACCACATAAATCTCAAAAAGAAGTTAAGCCATTTTACTACTGGAATAAATAGGGTTGCACACACATTCTGCTACTAAGATAGGATGCTCAATCTGCTTTGCCTCAGATAAACAAGAAATCAAGAAAGAATAATTCAAAATTCAGAATACAGAACACAAGTAGATGTACATGAGGTCATTTAAGTAGCAGTAACAGAAGCTATCAACTTATCATGGTACCTGAGAACCATTGGCACCCAATCGATCAAAGGCAAAGTCATGAATCTGTAAATACAATAACAGAACGGAAAAGTTAACGTGTTCACAATACTAAAAATGAGTAAGCATGCATTAGAAGCAATTAATTAGAAAAGTCGCACCAAATCTCCAAACTTTCCTATCTAAATTCCAATAAAAAACGAATATTTATCCGAACTAAAATTTTGTTTACATACATATTCCATGATTTCAAATTAAAAAAACGACATTGCTATCAAAAGCAAAACCTAGGCCGGGATGCCCACTATCGCATCATTGCCACCATTCAAAATTTCAAATAAACAGAGCTTGATGCAGGTCCAGTTAGTAGACTATAATATGTAATCCATTACGTTATTCCACTATGTTAGGCCCATTATGTGTAAACCCATAGTTGTGGGCCTTGCATGGCCCCATATATATATATATATGTATATATATATATATATAAATATCTCTCTCTCTCTCTCTCTATCTTCCATTGTAATTGTATTCTGATCATTAGATGATTAATCAAACACTTACACTTCCATAACGCTCTCTCTGCTCTCCGATCTTTTCTTTCTTTCTACTCTTCTTCTCTCTCTCATCTCTTCTTCCTCATTCTACTCTACCGTACTCCAGTATCAGATCTCAATGCCATTTCTTGGTTAAATCTAGAGAAAGACCAATATTCTGCCATTGAAATTGAAAAAGAGAAATGGGAATTGAGATCGTTGGAAGAATCGAAGACTTCGAGCGAGGGGCGGGGGGGGGAGAGAGAGAGAGAGATAGAGAGAGATTTGAAATAAGAAAGGGAGGGAAAATTAGGGGGAAAAAAAAGGAAAAAAGAGAAGATCTGTAGAGGGGAATGAGAAAAGCTCGAGAACTTTTTTTTTCATTTTGAACTCTGCGCCAATTTTAGAAGGAAGGAAGGGACGGTCAGAATCTTACTAACTAGAACGGTGGTCGTATAGACCCCGAAAAACTGAGCAATCAACTCAAATAAATTTGTTAAACTAGCGGGGTTAATTTACCCGTGGAAGAATAGTGCCGCTAAATCAAACATGTTTTTTAGTGTTTTAGTAATAATTTCTTTCTTTATATATATAAATATATATTAATTAATTAATTAATTAACGTGTTTAACAATTAATTGGACTATCACCGCCAACTTATCACGTGTATCTATGGAGAACCCTGCATACTGAAACGAAAATGAACTCAATACAGGGCAGTAAAATAGAGGTAAATAATTTGTTCATAATATTGAATGTCAATTAATATATGGTTTAATATATAAAATAGCTCTCGAATTTGTACAAAGTTATCGTTTTGGTTCTTTAACTTTTATTTTGAAATTTTTGATCTTCGAACTTGTACAATGTTGTTATTTTGACCCTTTAACTTTTATTTTAGAATTTTTAGCCCCTTGAACTTTTATTTTGTACACAATGTAACCTTTAATGCACAACAAGAAAAATAGTCGATTTTCACGAAAAATTTCTACCGAACACTTTTTCCTATGGAAAAAATTTTCCCACGCACCTTATTATACTCATAGAAAATTACCTTGTTATACTCACGGAAAAAAATTTTCCGTGAGTATAATAAGGTGCGTGGGAAAATTTTTTTCATGGGAATCGGCCATTCTTCTTGTAGTGATTCTGACGTGATCTAATTATATATTGACACGTGAAATTTTCTCATTGGGCCACGTCAACACCAAGGGCTATATTGTGTACAAAATAAAAGTTCGATGGCCAAAAATTCTAAAATAAAAGTTGAAGGACCAAAACGACAGTTTTGTATAAGTTCAAGGGCTATTTTATGCACAAAATAAAAGTTCGAGGACAAAAAATTCTAAAATAATAGTTGAATGACTAAAATGAAAATTTTATACAAATTTAATGACTATTTTGTATATTAAGCCATTAATATATAGAGAGGGAGAGCAAAGCCTAAGCCTCCGGCTAAGTAATGAGTACGTAATATGTTATAAATGAAGTCCTATTTTCTTTGCTGCCTATAATATTGTAATTTTTTTTTATAAAATGTTAAAATTTTATTCCAAAAAAGCAGCAAAGCTCCAACAGTTTTACAAAGTTATATGATGATGATTGTAAAATCTATACAGTATAGAGCTATGAAAATCAATAAAGAGAACAGCTTAACACCAAAGTGAACAAATTATCCCCAAGCCCCCAACTGTGACAAAGTGCCTCATTGATTGGATCTCTTGCAATGTTCCGCAATCCCCTGCAATTTACCCTTTATAGTAGCAACAACCTCCATAAGAATTAGAGAAGGAGATTTTAGAGCTCCTCCAAATAGTCTTCTATTTCTTTCCATCCAGAAAAATTAGATTGTTGCTCCCCAGACTAACTTGCATATGAGAGATAACAGAGATTTTCCTTTGAGATTTCTCACACACCATTGTAATAAATGCTGCCAACTCCTTGGGTTTATATGCAGACCACACATTCCCATAGCACACACCCAGATTTCTTTTGAAAATCCACAAGAGAAGAAAATGCGATCTCTGGTTTCCTCTTTTGAAAACCCACCAAATGTTTGGGGATATGATGAGTGAACCAGACAAGAATATGCCATTCTAGGCTTCCTCTATCTAGTGAGCTGCCATGCCATGTGAATTTTGTTATCTCCAGTAATTTGGGTTAATACACTCCTCACTATGCTTCCAAGCTGAAATAGCTTCCTAAAAGCCCAGCTGTATTTTGGTAGAAAATTGCAAGTCCCAGAAAAGAACTACCTTTTAGTATGTAAGAATCGATCCATGCTACCCATAAGGAGCCTGCCTTGGTAATGATGGTCCATATTCTCTTCGATAGACATGCCAGGTTCCATTCTTTAACAAGTTTTAAACCCAAGCCTCCTTCTGCTTTAATATATGGAAAGATTTATAATATTGTAAATTATATAAATCAGCTGGTTTAATATGTGGAAAGATTTCACTGAGAGAAAATCGATTTGGATATCCAGTGATAGTAATACTTGATTTGCAAGGAAATATCCATTTTCGGAAATAAGTTAATTATTACTTGATATGCCAGGAAGTATCCATTTGCCTGAGCTAACAAAGGGCTCTGTCTATCAAGTACTCCAGCAGATGAATATATAGAGGCGTTCTTAAAACTTCCAAGGTACTTTGCATTGATGGTCAGCCCAATCCATAACATTAGAGGAATTGCTTTTAACAATGAACTAATATATTGCCCTTACTTATGTTACAGGAATTATAATATACACAATTAAAAATATAATATTAGTAAATAAGTATATATTTGTGTCATATTTTTTTAAGAAGGAAACTTATAATGGAATGGCAACTTAAAAACGACTTAATTTATAATGAAGTCAATGTGTGAGTTAAAAAGTTATTTATAAGATTTCACAATAATAATTAAAATTATTACGAAAAGATTAACAAAGGACATTAAATTTGAAACCACAGTAATTAGCATAGAATTCTTTATGAAATTTCATTAGGTGTGAGAAAGAAAGAAAATTGATATAATCTTTTATTAATGAGTGAAATTTTTATTTTTTTTAATTTGACATTCAGTTAAAGGCAAATATATGGAGAAAATAAAATTATATTTACCTCTCAATTTACATATTAACTTGTAATTTTAGTGCGGGTATATGATCTTGTTAATATATATATATATATATGTATATTTTGCTACTCAAATTCAAAATCAACGGAAATATTAAATACCTCACGAATAGCAAAAAAAATTCGATTCATTCATCCTGATCGACTTAGGAAAAACAACCTAAGTCCTCATTCTTGGATACAACTATATATTTTATAGGGCCAAAAGGCTCATTTTTATTTTTTCTTTGGTATTTAATTACAACTGGAATCTTAATTTTAGAGAACTTACAAACTTGGTTTTCAATAATTATATGTACGGGATTTTATTTGAGCATTGGTATGTTTTTTGTTCTTTATGTGATGTCCAAGTCGAGGGAGAGAAAATGGGGATATTAATCTTGCACGGAACCCCTAACCAAAAAAGCGAATCTTGTACCTAATCTTGGAGCACAAGTTGTTAAAAAGATATAAAAATTAAAATAATCTTTCAAGCCATATAGAAGGTATTATACAGAAAATATTTGATCATGACTATTATAAAAAAAGAATTCTACACCATCTAATAATAACATGACACCTTATTTTTTTCTCTGATAATAAAATTCTACAATACACTCTATTACATACCATATAATTACTTTTAATTATTGTTTTTATCTTCATCTCTCTATTCAAAAGAAAATCAAATCCTTATTATGCTTTGATATGTTAAAAGTAAAACCCTAACTTAATCTTTTTAGTTGCTAATTTGGATTCTCCTTTTCATTAAAACCCTAGCCAACAAAATCCTTATTTGAGTACAAGCAAGCAGCCAATTGAAAGGAGAAAATCTTCCACTGCTACTATATTTATTATTGAGAGAATAGAACAGATGGGACAAGGAGAAGGGACCATCTATTTGGAAGTAATAAAACCCACTGCTTCCCAGCAAATTACGACTTGGAAGAAAATATTAGCGCCGCCCCATGACTCCTACCCTGCTTTTACTTTGCTTTATGTTTTAGAAGTAGTAACTCTTTCATCCAGTCTAATTTCTTGAGTTTATTTTGATAATAATATGGATTCTGACTTAAATTTCTAACCAAAGAGATTAGGTCTAGGTTTTAACATTTGAGAACCTATGACAAAGAGGGATTTTGTCTTCTGTTGATATAAGCATATGAAGAGATGAATGTAAAAATTAAAAAATATTTTTTAAAAAATTTTCAAAAATAATTACTGTATGTTATAGAGTGTATTATAAAATTTTGTAAAGAAAGTGAAAAATATGAGGTGTTATATTGTTTTTGAAGAGTGTAAAATCTTTTTTTACAGATATTCTGATCAATTTTTTTGGGGGTATTATATGCATATATTTTTCCCCTTTTCTCGTCCTTTTATTTTCCTTTTCTATTTGGAAGGATCCTTTATTTCTTTGGTTATTTATTATTGTGATTACCGCGTTTACATGTGTAGCGTAGCTGACAATTCTTGACTTCCTTTGCACCGAAAAAAGAAAGAAAGAAAAAGAGCTGGCAAATCATCGCCCACAGCTTTGGATGCGTTTTACACGTTTTCTTGTTCTTTTTATTACTTTTTTCTTTGCTAGTTTATTTATAGTCCAACTTAAAAGCCGTGAAGAATCATTTTGATGTGACACGACTATTAATAAGTTTATAATAATTGGACCTAGACTTTGCAGAGTAATTACTATCGTTGATGCATATGTCACAATGTATATGTCACATGTATGTGTCACATGCTAAAAAAAAAAGTGTATGTCATATGTAATTATTTTTCTTCATATTGCTACGATTATATATACAAATATATATATATAAAAGAGGATTTATTTACATTTGTCGTAAAACTTCTAATTTTACATCTTTTTTATAATTTGATGTACGATTAATGTTTTAACAATTCAATCGTTGGATTTAAAGATTTATCCGAATTTATCGTGCATATAAAATTTTCAATCAATTAGATATTTTTATGATATCGATTTAAACTATAATATTTTTGAATATTTTTAAAATATATTCAACAGTAAAAAATTCTATCGTATTAAAACAAATACTAGACATTTTAAATTAACTTGAAATTTTACATACATAATGATGTGAATAGAATATGAAATTCAAAGGTTGGATTAACTAAATAATAATTGTACGTTAAATTATAAAAGAGTTTAAAACTCTTAATCTTACATCAAATATAAAATGATCCTTCTTATATATATATAAAAAATTATAACAAAAAAAATTATATACGTCTATCATTTAAAAATATGCACCCAATGATTAATTAACCTTATATAATTCTAAATTGTAGTAATTAGTTTTCTTAGGAAATAATTAGTTTATTATAATAATGAAGTAATTACATAATTTTACAATCAATATTACTTTCTTAATCAGTTACCATTTGGGTTTGGCCAAAAAAAAATTCAGTTACCATTTGGGTAGGTAGGCAAAATGAAAATGGTAACGGTGATTCTATGGGACAGTCAAATGTATTAAGTAATGTACTACCCCAGAAAACAAAAAGTACCATATGCAAGTTGGAAGCTTTTGAGTTTTGACCTTACAAATTTTTTATTTATTAATTTGTTTAAATGACATATTTGTTATATTAAATTGGATGGAATAAAATGAGTAAAAAAATTATATATAATTTATAATATATTTTTATAATATATATATAGATTTATATTATAAGAAGAATTATTCATAAAATGAGACAATTCTCTTTATTTTTAAAAGATTAAATCATCTTATAAATAATCCTTTCTACAATATAAATTTATATCAATTTATATTATTAATATTATAAAATCATAATATATAAATTATATGTAGTTTTCTTTTCCATCTTATTTCATTCAATCAGCTGGTATAGTGCTCATCATTACGAGTATAAATCATCTACCACCAGGCACTAACCTTTCCAATTCAAAGTTATTCATCATTGTGAGTATAGGAGGAAAAAGCTCCAGCAGCAACAATGGAATCTTCAGCAGAAAACCATTTTCATCATGGCGGCAGCAACGGTAATAGGGCAGAGCAAGATCAAGAAAGCTTCTCATATGCACTCCAGATTGTCGACTCTCTGGCGCTGCCCATGTCTATGCATGCAGCGACTCAGCTTGAGATATTCGAGATCATAGCCAAAGCTGGTCCAGATGCCAAGCTTTCCGCCAAAGAGATAGCAGCCCAGTTACCTACCAAGAACCCAGAGGCTCCCTCGATGCTGGACCGCGTACTTAGAGTTCTAGCCAGTCATTGTATTATCAGTTGCTCTGTCGCTGATGATGAACGGAGTGGTAATCCTCAGAGGCTATATAGTTTGACGCCTGTGTCCAAGTACTTTGTTCGAAATGAAGATGGTGTTTCATTAGGCCCCTTGATGAACTTGCTTCAGGATAAGGTCTTCGTTGATAGCTGGTTCGTTTTTTCCCCCCTCTGTCTCTCGTGTGTTTCTTAATTTCTCTCTTGAAAGATGGAGATCGTTATCGGTCTTCTCATTAACTTCTGATCTTGTTCTTGTCTGCTTGGAACTTTACCGTTGTTTTTACAAAAACACCCAAAAAACTGTTGTTACGGTCAGTCGATTGCACAGTGACTCTTAAGTAATGCACTAGAAAGTTATGGCCATTACTAAAAGTTTATTTGGCTAAATACTAAATAGTACTCTTCTCTTAGTCTGTTTGGTACATAAATTAGTTCAAACGTCTAATCTTGGTTTTGTTGCTTTATTAGGATCCATTTGATATGAATTTGATATGAAGGAAAGAAAAGAGTAAAATTTTTTTTTTCAATTCAATAATTGAATTATAAAATAAGATGTGAGTAAATTTCTTTTATTATTCATTTCTTTCTTTCTTTCTGGTCAAACTGACCCTTAATAAATTGTCCTAATTAGCCTTACTATTGAGTATTTGCCAACTTTGTTTAACATTTTTGGTGCTGTATACCTATGCACACCACTAGGTCCCAGCTGAAGGATGCAATTCTTGAAGGAGGAGTTCCTTTCGACAGGGTCCACGGAACGCATGCGTTTGAATACCCTGGCAGGGACCCAAGGTTCAATCAAGTATTCAACTCTGCAATGATCAATCACACGACGATAGTTGTGAAGAAGATGCTGGAGACCTACAAGGGTTTCGAGCAGCTCAAGCAGGTTGTTGATGTGGGCGGAGGTCTAGGAGTCACTCTTAGCATGATAACTTCCAAGTATCCTTCTATTAAGGGAGTTAATTTTGACTTGCCACATGTTATACAACACGCCCCTGCCTACCCTGGTAATTATGTCTAATCAAAATCATAGCCTCATTTCCTTCAACCAAAAAAAAAAAGGGAGTCTCAGTCTTATTTCATTATCTGTTTTCTTTATTAACCACCTCAATCAAGGATGCGAAATGTCGGCTAATGTTTCCTAATCCATTAATTATCTGCATTATTACACACATCTCACACCATGAAAGGCAGCTAATCTTGCAATTCTGTTTTTAAAAGAAAAGAAGGATAAGTGAGTCAATTCCAAAATGATTTAATATCCAATTTGATCTTTAAATTATACAAAAAAGGATAGATTGGTTTCTAAATTTTTATTTGAGACAGATTGATTCCTTAATAGTAAAAAATTTAACGGATTAAGATAAATTGGTCCCTAAACTTTTATTTTAGAACATATTAGTATTTAAGTTTTCTTTCATTCAGGACCTATTTGTTTCAAAATAAAAGTTTAATGATCAATCTGTTTCAAATAAAAGTTCAAGGACCAATTATTAGCTTTTTTTATAGTTCAAGAACTAAATTAGATATTAAGTTATTTCAAAACAAAAATCCTTTTATAGCTTGCATTAATGTGGAATATCAGGTAATTATTTTATCAAACACCATTTAAAATTAATGACGAACGGAATGCTCTTTTGGTATATTCTGTTTGTAAACTAACAGGACAACTGACATAAACTACAGGCGTGGAACATGTAGGAGGAGATATGTTTGAAAATGTTCCTCAAGGAGGTGCAATTTTTATGAAGGTAAAAGAATCATTTGAAGTAAATATTTTGTCCCATATATCAAGTACAATCTTTAAAATATCATAAAAGTAACAAATTATTACAACCTGTTTTTGTTAGTGGATACTTCATGATTGGAGTGATGAACATTGCGTGAGGCTGTTGAAGAATTGCCACAAAGCCATTCCAGATGATGGAAAAGTCATAGTGCTCGAGGTCGTCCTCCCCATCCTACCCGAACCTACTGCTTTTGTGAGAGGCATTTCGATGATGGATGTGCTAATGATGACTCAGAATCCCGGAGGGAAGGAAAGGACCAAACCAGAATTCGAGGCCCTGGCGATTAAAGCCGGATTCAGTGGCATCAGATACGAATGTTTGATTTGTAACTTCTGGGTCATGGAGTTCTACAAGTAATTGGAAACTCTTAATATATAGAAATAATATTGCTAATATGTTTTCTCTTCTCGGTTTTCAACCTTTGCCTAGCTAGCAAATTAAAGGAGGGGAAAGAATAAACGATAAATGCTTGTTTTGCAATCACCATATATAAGTTGTCCGTGTATTGATGATGCTTATGAATCAAATGAAATTAAAGCAAAAACTACTATAGTTTTTATTTATCTTTTATTTTCCTTCTTTTATATGTATATTGTTTAACTATTAATTGGATCTGCCTCAAAAAAAAGAAAAAACTATTAATTGGATCACCACCAATGAAGATAGTAAGGACTTGAAGGATTGTCTTCTGGTCTTGCACCAGGAAGAAGATTCGTATTCCAGGCAGTAGAATTAGCCATTGAATGAAAACAAAAGAAAAGGAATGAAGAAATAAAGGTTGAGACACTTTCTGAGTGATTGATTAGGAAGAAAAGAGAAAGAAAGCTGGAAAGATTCCAGAGAATGCAGCGGAAGAGAGAAAGATCCCAGCTGATACCATGAAAGAAAGATTGAAGAAGAAAAAGACTTGATTTCATTGAAGGATTGAATGAATATATACAATTGTTCTTCTAGCTAACTTACCAACCAACTTCTAACAACCTTAACAACCTTATAACTGACTAACTATAACTAACTAACTGTGAGATTAAAACTACATCGTTTTGCTATATATTTAACAAACTACATCGTTTTGCTATATATTTAACTGCTCGCTGCCACTGATGGAAATTAGATCCTGTAAGAACTGAAGAAACCAGGACAAGGGTAGGGTTCTCATTGGCATGAAGATAGTAAGGACTTGAAGGATTGTCTTCTGGTCTTGCACCAGGAAGAAGATTCGTATTCCAGGCAGTAGAATTAGCCATTGAATGAAAACAAAAGAAAAGGAATGAAGAAATAAAGGTTGAGACACTTTCTGAGTGATTGATTAGGAAGAAAAGAGAAAGAAAGCTGGAAAGATTCCAGAGAATGCAGCGGAAGAGAGAAAGATCCCAGCTGATACCATGAAAGAAAGATTGAAGAAGAAAAAGACTTGATTTCATTGAAGGATTGAATGAATATATACAATTGTTCTTCTAGCTAACTTACCAACCAACTTCTAACAACCTTAACAACCTTATAACTGACTAACTATAACTAACTAACTGTGAGATTAAAACTACATCGTTTTGCTATATATTTAACAAACTACATCGTTTTGCTATATATTTAACAACCGCCAACTTATCACGTGGCACCTGACTGAATTTAGACAGGAAAATAGGCACCGGTTGTTGCATTTATCCTGAAATGTATATCCATCATGCATGATGGAAAACTTGTTCTTTTTGCCTTGAACAATAAAAGTAATGGAGCAAACAGAAATCGCAAAGAGCATCCTATAAAACTTAAACCCCAACCGAACAAAATCTTTGCGTCACCCCTCCAGCTGGTGCCAAGTTAAGACGAGATAACAAACGGCTCTGCCTATCAACTCCAGCCGATATATAAAGGCGTTCCGAAACTTAATTCCAAGGTACTTTGCATTGATCATTGGCTTAATGTTTAAATTGGTCCTTAAACTATATCAAAAAGGATAAATTGATCCATCAACTTTTATTTGAGATAAATTAGTCCCTGAACTTTTATTTTGGGACAAATAGATCCTGAATGAAAAAAAAATTAAAGAAAATTCAGGATCAATTTGTCTTAAAATAAAAGTTTAATGATCAATTTGTCCCAATCTGTCAAGTTTAGGAACCAATCTATCCTGAAATAAAAAGTTCAAGGATCAATCTGTCCAAAAATAAAAGTTCAGTGACCAATTTGTCTCAAATAAAAGTTGAGGGACCAATTTATCCTTTTTAATATAGTTCAAGTACTAATTTGGACATTAAGCCATTGATCATTAGCCCAAACCATAACATTATAGGAATTGCTTTAAACAGTGAAAGAGTAAGATCACTTCCAGTCATCAAAATCAACAAAAATATGAAATCCTTCACTGATATATAGCAAGAGATTCAGTTTCATTGGAATCATTAATCCTAATCGACATAGAAAAACTTGTTAGGTCCCAAACCCCAATCAATCAGCCATCCAACCAATCACGTAAGCGGAAGCATAATCAAACAATAAATCATCTAAAGAACACACAAGAATTACGTGGTTTGGCACTCAACTTGCCTACGTCCAAGGATGAGAGGAAAGATCCATTAGTTATAGAGAGTTTACAATCAATCATCAACAAAGCAATCAACCACTCAATCTCAATCTAAGCAACCAAACAAAACCACAAACCCATTTAAACAATCATGAGCACACTTGCTCGGTTTCTAACAATCTAACAATCATACACACCCATAGGACCATCCTTTTGTCCTATGGGGTGCCTTATCCCAAAAGGCTATAACTCAACTTACATCTTTCTCTCATACCAAACCCTAATGAGACCCTCACTATTTATATTAACCTAAACTTGGCAAACAAGAAACCTTATTCCCATTAGATTTTCTGGCCCACAAGTCTACTTACCCATTAAGCAATATCCCTAAAAAATCTTCCAATCAAATCTTCTAAGGATTTGAGTCACCAATTCTAACAAAAATAACCTAAATATTCTCTGTGCTAAAGGCTGAGAATGGAGGGATAAGGTTGGAGGGTCAAATAATATTTTTTCTATTTATTTAAAGATAAAAATTAAAATGATAAATGATCCTTCTAGCCATGTGGAAGGTATTATGGTACGGATTGATAAGGATAATTATGAGGCTAATCTTGAGAAAATGATGGAGCTACACAAGTTAGTTTTGTGGTGTAAAGTGTGGAAGAAAAATTTTAGCAGGTGGATGTGCTATATCATTGGACACCGGTTATGTTCGGGAGATCAATTGATATTGATGCGGTGCGATTAGAAACCCAAACGTACTGTCATCTTTGTCTATCAAACACATTTTTTATCTGTATATATATAGTAATTACTTTCACATCTTTTTCATTAACTTTTTATTTATACAGTAATTTATTTAAAATTTCAATCTTATCGGATTAATCTCACCGTTTTGCCAAACAAAGTCATTGACTCATTATCTTGTGCAAAAGGAAAAACATGTTCATCAGAAAAAGAAAAAAAATGGCATAAGATGATAGTTTTCTTGGTAGACAATCTCATGACTAGCCTTATCACGTATTTTTCTCCTTTTTTCTTCCTTTTATTTTTCTGTTCTATTTGGAAGATTGGTATTTATTCTTGCGATCACCGAGTTTACATCAATTGTGTAGCTGACAACTCGACTTCTCTTACACCAAAAAAGTAAAAAAGACAAAAACCTGCAATTATCGCCTAAAGCTTTGGATGCATTTTACAAATAACTAGGTTTAAGTTCTCATTCCTCTTCGTGATCATTATAATTTATCTGTTATTTTAGTGATATTAATTTCTGTTATTTTAGTGATTTTAGGACCCAGCTGAAGGATGCAATTCTTGAAGGAGGGGTTGCTTTCGATAGGGTCTATGGAACACATGCGTTTGAATACCCTGGCAGGGACCCAAGGTTCAATCAAGTATTCAACACTGCAATCACCAATCACACGACGATCGTTGTGAAGAAGATCCTGGAGACCTACAAGGGTTTCGAGCAGCTCAACCAGGTTGTTGATGTGGGCAGCGGCCTAGGAGTCACTCTCAGCATGATAACTTCCAAGTATCCTTCCATCAAGGGAATTAATTTTGACTTGCCTCATGTTATAGAACATGCCCCTGCCTACCCTGGTAACGTCTCGGCTCACAAATCAAAGTCATAGCCATATCTCCTCAAAAAGAAAAAAGAAAAAAAATAGTCACAGCCATAATTCATTTTCTGTTTTCTTTACAAACTACATTCAATCCAGGATGTGAAGTGTCAGCTAATATTTCCTAATGCATTAATTATCCGCATTATTACACATCTCACACAATGAAAGGGCAGCTAATCTTGCAATTCTGTTTTCAAAAGAAGGATAAGTGAATCCTTTTCAAAACAAAAAACACACCGGATGCAATTTTGGTGTACTCTGTTTGTACACGAACAGGACAGCCAACATAAACTACAGGTGTCCAACATGTAGGAGGAGATATGTTTGAAAGTGTCCCTCAAGGAGATGCAATTTTTATGAAGGTAAAAGAGTGATTTGCAGTAAAAATTTTGTCCCAGACTCCAATGTACAAGCTTAAAAATATTACTCCCTCCATTCCTAAATAAGTGTCATTTTTTAGCTTGACACATGGATTAAGAAATCCTAAAATTTAGAAACAAATTTCTTCTTATGTCAATTTTACCCTTGTATTGGGATTCTTAACTCCTATTAAAGCACACACACTCTCTCTTATAAACAAACTTCATTCAATGTAATTGAATATGGATAAAATTGGAAAAGAAACAATTAATGAAGCATAGAATTCTTAAAACGATACTTATTGTGAAACAAAGAAAATCTTCAAAAACGACTCTTATTTAATAATGGAGGGAGTACTGTATAAGTAACAAACTATTAATGACATAGCTTGTTTCTTCTAGTGGATACTTCATGATTGGAGTAATGAGCATCGCGTGAAGCTGTTGAAGCATTGCTACAAAGCCATCCCGGATGATGGAAAAGTGATAGTGGTCGATTCTGTGCTCCCGATCCCACCAGAACCTAATGCTTTTGTGAGAGGCGCTTCCATGATGGATGTGCTAATGATGACTCATTATCCAGGAGGGAAGGAAAGGACGAAACCAGAATTCGAGGCCTTGGCGACCAAAGCAGGATTCAGTGGCACGCTCGCATCAGATGCGAGTGTTTTGTTTGTAATTTCTGCGTCATGGAGTTCTAGAAGTAATTGGAAACTCTTAATAGGAATAATACTGCTAAATCCTCTCTCCTCGTTCTTCAACATTTGCCTAGCAAGCAAAAGCAGGGGAAAGAATAAACGAGAAATTCTTGTTGTCCCATTGCCATATATATGTTTTCCTGTATTGATATATGATGCTTATGAACAAAATAAAATTAAACCAAAAACAAAAACAAAGTTTTTCTTTTATTTATATATATATATATATATTGTTTAACTATTAATTGGATCAGCACCGCCAACTTATCACGTGGTACGTGACTAAATTTTGATCCGAAAATAGGGTGATGACTTCAATAAGGTCATTTATGGTGATGTTAGGAAAGGTTATATAATTTGACCGTTGGATATGGATAAAATAAAAAGAACCGTTAAATGTTAATAACTTATGATAGACTAAAATAAGGATAACCGATGGTAGAAATATAAAAATAAATTAAGGAAATGATTTTGAAAAACGTGTCCATCAATTCTCTATTTTTCTTTTTTTACTAAAATTTTTTCTTGTCATGTAACTTTTTGTCATGTCAATTGTTTTCTTTTTTAATCGAAACTTTTATTTTGTAGGTTTGTGTGTCTTTCAAACTTTTTTGTTTCGCCACTTCCCGTCACTTTATGTTTTTTCTTTTCATTTCTTCATATTTTGGTTTATTAGTAGTACTTATTTTATTTTTGTATATTTATTATTTCTATATAGTATTGTTTTGGAAGGAAAATATATTAACTCAATTAATTAATTTAAAATTATATATCCCCTTTATGGTAGCACTAAAATTGAAATATAAACAAGATTTAATCACTTGTATTTATTTAGTGGACTAATAATAGTAAACTATTTTTATTTCAATTATGGGATGAGTTCTTATGACTTATAATGTAGTTCTCATTATTTAGTAATTTTCTTTATATAAAAAATAAGTAAAACTTTTTTTAACATATATATTAAAGAAAATTTTTCAAAACATAATTAAAATTCTAACATGATAAATTTTAAAAAATTTTACAATTAATATGATAAATTAATAAACGTGAAACACTCACTATTACACCAAGATATATTATATGTAGTATTTACACTATTTTCATCTTTTAAATTTAAAAATTTTGCTTACATATATTTAATTAATTCTTCATTAATTTATACCTATAGACATTAATATATAGTGTTGTAGCGAAAAAAAGTTTTTTTTATATAAAACTAAAATCTAAATGTCTTACAAAAGGTAAAGCATGCAATTAAAATAATAATTTAAACGTTTTTTTTATCTATAATTCTTTGTAACATTTAAGTTTATATATGCAGGATTCTTATATCGTTATTTTAAATTTAATGTTAATCAGCACAATTTTTTCCGCTGCATTTATCTCAAAGTTATTGTCAACACTATGTAATAATTTTTGCAATTATTATATGCACTTACAATATAGGCAAGATTAAACATTACTAACTCTTATTGTCTAATTTTTTAATAGACAACACTTATAAGTCATTGTCCAAACATTGTTTTATAAAATGCTATTTAAGATAACGCAACTTCAAATATTCATTGAATAAATCATTTTAAGGCAACAATTTTAAATAACCACTACTGATAAGCCGATGTCTAAGGTCATTATTGTTATAGTGAATATTTAACTTTTACATATCATCTTTATTCTATATTAATTTTTAAGTTATTTTCTTTTTATGAGTGAAACTTTTAAATAGAAATATTAATTAGTCTTATACATGTTTCCTTAGAAGTTTATATTACTAACTTAATATGTGTGAATCTTAATTTTATGCATGTCATCTTCAAATGATCTAATCATTTATCTATATTCAACTAATTGACCATTAGTTCATATTATTAATGAATATGTATGGATTTTAATCTTATACATATATTTTTTTAAGTTTATATTACTAATGTTGTACATGGATCTTAGTTCTATGTATGTCTTATTCAAATTTAACCATTGATACATTTACAATTCATTGATCATTAATTAATATTATTACTAATATAATGTGTATGAATCTTAATTTTATATAGATATGTATATATCTCCTTTAATGCTTATATTACTAACTTAATGTACTGGGATCTTAGTCTTAAAATATATCATCTCTAAATATAACCATTTCCCAATTTGCAATACGTAGATCATTAGTTCATATTGTCAATGAAAAGTGCATGGATCTTAATTTTATTCATATGTTCTTAAAAACTCAAATTAATACTGCTAATGTTGTTTATGAATCTTAATTTTATATATGTCTTCCCCAAATTTAATAATTATCCATTTCCAATTCAATAATCATTAATTCATATCACTACTACAATGTTTATGGAAATTTAATCATTTATTCGACTCAAATTCATTGTTCATTACTTAATTACTAATGTAAATATAATATATAATGTTTATGGACAATCTCTTATATTATAGTATATGTCTTATTCAAATCTATCCATTTGGATATTTACCTATTTCAACTCATTGGCCATTATTTCATTACTAGTGTGATCTTAGTCTATTATGTGATATACACTTTATCTAAATCTAACAATTTATACTCCTTAATTCACTCTTGTAATTAGTGAATTAAATTATTTCATATAAGTCAAATTCTCAAACAAAAAAAAATTCTAATAAAACTGTTTTAACCAATAAATATGTGTCTTTGAATAAGATTAATGACGAAGATTAACTTCATGAATTTTAGAATATATTGTCCTCATTTAATACAATTTAGGTTTAAGTGATATTTAGGGTTTCAAGTCACAGTGAGATTTAAAATATATTTAGGGTTTCAAGTCATAGTGGGATTTAAAATATATTTAGGGTTTCAAGTCACAGTGGGATTTAAAATATATTTAGGGTTTCAAGTCCCATTCAATTTTAAGAGATATTTAGGTTTAACTTTCAAGTTACAAAGTAGACAAAGAAACACTAAAAAAGGAGATTGCAAAAGTAATATGATGCATGAAAAGTTAAATCCTAACATAAAAAAGATTCATTTATATATTAAATGGTCTTAAGTCCTTTAATCTAAGATTAAGAGAAGATGCGTTGAATTGAAAATGGGTGATGTGGCTTTTTCATAGCCGTGTGTTAAAGGATTTAAACTCAATGGACCTCTCCACTATTTTTATCAGTTGAGAGGATACTCTCCCATTTTTAAAGCTTGAAAAGATAAGTTTGACTATAGCTTCATAGGAAATTGAAAAAGTAATAAAGTTATAGGTTGTCAGAGTAAATTTTCTCTCTCCTTGTTGGTACCGATGTTTGTAGGTAAAAGGTTACACATACAATTCTATTAGTAATATCTAATGGTCCTTCTTTGTCAACTAAGATCTATTGGCCCAAATTGAAAGTAGTCTTAACTTGGCCTCACCATAATTGGCCTTACCTTAGCAGCCACCAAAAATAGGCACTGGTGGATGCATTTATCCTGAAAAGTAAATCCATCAGGATGGAAAACTTGTTCTTTTTGCCTAAAACTAGCAAATGATTTTGCCTTGCAGGTAGGCATATATGTCAAATTGTTAGAAAAATATATGGTTTAATATCTAAATTGATCATTGAACTATATCAAAAAAGATAGATTGATCGTTGAACTTTTCTTTGAGATAAATTGATCTCTGAATTTTTATTTTGGGATAGATTGATTCTTGAATGGTAACAAACTCAGACAAATTAATCTCTGAACTTTTATTTTAAAACAGATTGATTCTAAATTTTTTTTAACTTCTTTTCCTTCAAAATCTGCCCGTCTCAAAATAAAAATTCATCAAAATAAAATGTCTTTGCTGGCACTTTTATGCTGAGGGTTTGTTTAAGTGCCTGGACTTTCAAAAAAAATTTGAAATTTAACGGCCCAATTGGGCCAGCCTGAATTTAGTTCATTTTTAGTGGCCCAGCCCAAGTATCAAAACCCATTCCTTAAGCATTCCTTTTATTCTCTCTAGGGCTGTTCAAGTAACCCGAAAAAATCGATAATCGAACCGAACCGATAACTAGATTAGGGTTTTGGAATGTTCATATAAAAACCGAATGAACCGAATGGAACCCGAATGAACCGAATAAGCTAAAATTTTAAAAAATATTAGATTTTATTAGCCTAAAATTAAAAGACCCAAAATTTTTATAATCTTATTTGAGCTTTTATAAAAGAAAAAAGTTCAAAATTTAATGGATTTCAACTACCCGAAAACCCGTAAAAAAACTCGAACCGAACCGAACTAAAACGTTAAGGTATTAAAACCTTAATATCCGAACCGAACCGAACCATTTACACCCCTAATTCTCTCTCAAAAAACTTACAAAAAAATTAGTAAACAAAATCGGCTCTTCTCTCCAGACACCACAACGTAGCCGCTCATTCTCAATCTCCTCTTTTCCAGCAAAATCGGCCTTTCTTCTCTCTTCCACTCTTTCACAAAATCAGCCTCTCTTCTCTCTTTCACTCGTTCCAATTTTCCAGATGTCTAACTTTTTTCCTCATTTACTACGTTGATTTCTTTTGTCGCGCTTTATCAGAAGCCAAGCGGAGATGTTGTTTGTTTTCGACCGCTGAAGTGGTTTGATTAGGTATTTCTTTGGTTACCTTCTATAATTTCGTGTTCTTCATTGTTGATTTGATAAATTGATTGAATTGAATCCTTTATCGTAATATCTTTGAACTGCGAGTTCTGGTGATACAATGCATGAAATATTGGCTTTGTTGATTTATGTAAATTTGTGCATTTTCTAGATCTCTGTTTTTCTGGTGGATTTCTGTAAAATATTGGCTCTATCTGGTAGATTGAATGGCTAGGTTCATCTGATGGTGAGGCTTTTTAAGAAAATTTGTTATAATATGAGTATGTGTTTATAGCAAGTAATATATTGAAGCACTGATGTTTTAATGATGTTTTTTGAGGTCAACATACAGCAACATTCTCTTCTTCCTGAGCATGAGGTGCTTACTAATGAGGACAAAAAGACTCCGGCAAAGATATACTGTGAAGGAAACACAGGTTAGTATATATGTTGGCCTACATGGTATTAGTTCTTTACAGTATTAAAAAGCCTGCAGGGAGGATTAAGATTGAAAAAATACAAGCGAGTTTCTTAATTAAGGTTATATTGTATTATATACCAATTACAGTAATAGAAAAAGTTAAGCCATTAATAGACTCTAACCTATCATCTAGACTTCCAGCCAGGGCAGCCTATAAATATAGATTTTTAAGTTGATTAATTACTGATCTAGCTAACTGTAATATGGGAATTCCAAGGCACCTGAATTTCCTTCAATCTAATAAAAGAAAACTTATTAATTTCTACAAGTTTGTTAATTGTTGGGGTAGAGATTTTACGTTAGAATAATCTCTAACTCATCTAATCACACAAATTGTTACGTTAATTGTTAATTTAGCCTTTCTAGACTACCTAGAATATGTAGCCACTATTAATCAGCCTAGTACACCAAGAATGGTTATCTTTCAGTGGTTATTATGGATATTTAGAAGAGTTTCCTTTCTGCTGAAGAGAGCGAACATTTAATAATATTTTGGAACTTCCTGCATTATTTTGTGACCTTGAAAAATGGTAGCCGAAAAGGAAGGGCCAAAGTCAAAGAACTGAGGCGATGGTACAAGAGTCTTATGTACTGTAATATCTTCTTTTAATGTAATATTCTGTGACCTTGAAAAACCAGTGTGATATTTACTATTTAAGAGACA
This sequence comes from Microcos paniculata, assembly GCA_030664755.1. Lineage (NCBI taxonomy): Eukaryota > Viridiplantae > Streptophyta > Magnoliopsida > Malvales > Malvaceae > Microcos > Microcos paniculata. The sequence continues at coordinate 37,123,539 of CP131459.1, read as the reverse complement.
TGCTTATGCTTATGGACCTCATAATATTCTTCTTGTAATGTAATATTCAATCACACTATTGTTACCCTTTATGGTTGGCTTGTCCTGCCTTTTCTTTTCTTTTCTTTTCTTTTTTTTTTAAAAAGAAAATTTTGCATCCTTTTGCCATAATGTAATGAATATTGGATGTAGGAAGGCTAATTATTTTCTTACTTATATATATATATATATATATATATATATGTAGGCTGCTCTTTCCAATGAATAGTTCCATTCGTCTCTCTAAGCATTTGATTTTTTAAGGTTGTGTCAATTGCTTTTGATTTTCCTTGTATCAGTTCCAAGGAATAATTCCTTGTTTCTCTTGGTATAGAGGACAAACTTTAGTTGCCAAGACTAACTTGAGTACGGTACTAGATTGTCTCTATTAAAAGCGCAAATATTCCTTCCTTGTTGGCTTCTTTTGGCAAGTGAACTTGAGTGGCAGCTGGATCTAAATTTGGCATGTACTTTTAACTCATAGTCTATCAACTATCTTTCATTTAATGATTCCATTTTTCTTTTGTCCCAAATTCCAAAAATGGACGTAAGCTAATAGTAGTCTAAATTAAATTAAATTATTTTTTCTAGGTTGGATTTTTCATGGATAAGAGTTGGATTAAAAGGCCTAGGTTCAGTAGTGAGTATATGCAAGGGGTTAATGAATTTCTAAAATTTGCATTAATTTGACAACGCATGTCGAGATAATATGATCTTATGTCCATGCTTGAGCTGTGCTAATTTGAGTTGGAGACAATTAGAGGTTGTGCAAGAACATTTTATTTGCAATGGTTTTTTGTCCGGTTATACTATTTGGGTATGTCATGGTGAATCTTCTTCTGCACCTTATGAGCTTCATTTACCAGAAGTGTCTATTCATCATGAAAGCTCTCAAGAACCTGAATTTAATATCGATGATAATTTAGAAGTAGATGAAGAAGAAATTGGGATAGATTATTCTCAATTTTCTAGTGGAGGGAATGATAGTAGACCATCCCAAGAAGAGCCAAATGCCGAAGCGGCTAAGTTTTTTGGGTTATTAGAGGATTATAACCAAGAATTGTACCTAGGTTTCAATAATTGGAGCCACGACATCTAAAAAAGAAGCATGGAGCATCAAGTTCATAGAACCAGCAATATAGTTGAGTATGGTGATGATCACATATTGTTTCAAAGGTACTCACTTTAAGTTTTTATACAATATGTGATTCATCTAAAGCATATTCAGTTAATTGAATTGTTGTGATTAGAGAGTAACAAAACACAGATTACTGTTAGGACTGTTTAGTTTTAATAAAGGCTAACTTGTAAGCTGCTAATTTGTTATCCCACGGTAACTAAAGGCTCTGTATGTATTGATAATGATTATCATTTGAAGTTTTTCACCTCTCTTACTTGAATATTATTTGTTAAATAATAGTAGTTCAATAACTTACTCTATGGGCGTGCTCTTTTAACAAAGAAAGATATTTATTGTGCGAGACATTGAGCTCATTAGGGTCTTTTTTTCTTATGGAATTTTAGTACGTTTGAATGTAATTTTCGTATTTCTGGGGTAGGCTGTTCTTGTTTATATTCACATTTTTAAGCAATGATTGTCAAAATATAATTGTATTTTAGGGTTAGGACTGTTTGGTTTTAATAACCAAATAGAATTAATAGTATGTTTCTTCTGTTGTTAGGACTGCTGCTGGGCTTTATTGTCTTGATTTTTAGGATTATGTTAGATTTCACAAGATTGAATCAAATGGACATGTTTTGAAGGAATTTCACTATTTTGAATTCTAGGTCTGGAATCCATCAAGTTCATTGGGAGCCAAGACGTGCAAAAAAGTAGTATGGAGCATGGAGAATGCTAGTGTGGAGTACTCTGCTTTAGAATGTTAGGAAGAGATTTTAGATTTGGCAAAAATTACAATTTGGAATTTTAGAATGTTGTGAATCCGTTTATTGCAAAGAATCATGGGATAACATCTTGGGTACTATGTTTAAATGGCATTTGATGAATTTGATTTCATTTAGTAAAAATTACAATTCTTATTTGATTTTGATGATTAGAAATATTGAGTACTATAAAGGTAATGGTGAATTTTAGAGCAAAAAAAAAATGATAGTTTAATTTTTAGTGGCTGTTTAAATAGCCATTAAATTATTAAAAAAGTTTCAGGCTGTAATTTTTATGCTATATACAGATGGATTTTTGCCGGCTGTTTTAAGGGCCATTGAAATTTTTAAATTTTTACTGGCATTTAAAAGTGCCAGCAAAAATCATGTCGGAAAACAAAATGACAACACCGACATCATGTACCTGGCCGCCGGAGAACTTTTACCAGCAGCCATCTGGCCGGCGGCACTCGGCGGTTTGGAAACAGCCGGTGAAACTTATAATGGCTTTTTTTTTTTTTACTGGCACTTTTAAATGCCAGTAAAAATAACTTTTCTTGTAGTGATTTAAAGATCTATCTGTTTTTAAATAAAAGTTAAGGGATTAATTTATCATTTTTTATATAGTTAGTAAATTGGATATTAAGCCAATATATATCAAGAAAAAGTCCTGCAGGCATAATGAACCAAAATAATTCAATAAATGGCAGCAAAATTGGAGCCAGACTCCGTCGGGCAACAATAAAGCAACGAACAAGAAGTCAGTCTGGAACAATAAAAGTAATGGAGCAAACAGAAATAGCAAAGAGCACATCCTCCGCATAAAATTCAAACCCCATCAGAACAAAATCTTTGAATCACCCCTCCTAGCACTAAGTTAAGACGAGCTCCTGTCAACTCCAACAGAAGAATATATAGTGTCGTTCCTACGCTTCCAAGATTGATCATTACCCACAGTAGTTTTTCGGCCAAAACCCACGTTTTCAACAATAAATGAGTAAGATCACTTTCAGTCGGAATCAACAAATTAAAATTTAAAATGCTTTACTGAAAGCCAAAAATTTAGCTTCATTCCATTCATATTCACCTCAATCGACTTAGACAAAACAATCTAGGTCTTCATTATTACACTTTTCCTTATTTTTTACTTTGATATATATTTTATAGAGCCAAATTGCCCCTTTTTTTCTTAGTTTAATACACAAAATATCCTCAAACTTGTATAAAATTATAGTTTTGACCCTTCAACTTTTATTTAGAATTTTTTACCTTCGAACTTTTATTTTGTACTTAATGTACCACTTGATGTTGATGTAGCGTAATGAGAAAATTCCACGTGTTAATATATGGATAGATCACGTCAACATCAAAGGCGACATCATACACAAAATAAAAGTTCGATGGTCAAAAATTTTAAAATAAAAGTTGAGGGGCTAAAACGATAATTTTGTACAAGTTCGAAGGTTATTTTGTGTATTAAACCTTTTTTCCTTTGATATTTAATTACCATTGGAATCTTAACTTGAAAGAAATTAGGTTTTCAATTATATGCAAGGGATTTGAGTTTGCGCCTTTGAACATTAGGTCAAATTTTATTCGAGCAGTTTATGTCATTCGAGGTCGATTGAAGGAGAGGATGGGGACTTGAATCTTGCACCTATGACCTAACCTTGGAGCTCAAGTTGTTAACTTTTTTAAGATAAAAATTAAAAGAATCCTTCTAGCCATTTGGAAGGTAAATTTTTCTTTTCCATTTGAAAGGGGTTTTTCTTTTTCCCCTTTGGAATCTAATTATTATTTCGATAACCGAGGTTACATGCCTAGCTAGCTGACAATTCTTAACTTCTTTTACACCGGGGAAAAAAAAGGGAAAAGAACTTGCAATTATCGCCTAAAGTTTTGGATGCATTTGTTTCATTTTTCTTTGTTACTTTATTTATAGTCAAATATATATAAAGTAAATAATAATTCTGATGTGACAGTATTATTAGATCTATAATAATTGGACCAAGACTTAGTAGATTAGCATATAATTACTATATTGGAAGTGTGTCACAGATAATTATTTTTCTTGTAATGCAACAAATTATCTAATCAAAACAAAAAATTACTATTATACATGTCTATCATTTATAAAAATATGCACCCTATAATAAATTAATCTTATAAAATTCTAAATTATGATTAGTTTATTATAATAATGAGGTAATTACACAGTAACTTTTTTTGGTTAACGGTAGTTACATAATTTTACTATCTTTTTTTTGTAACAAAAGACAGTAGAAAATTAAAAAGATACTAATATGGAGTTAGATACATAATTTTACTATCGATGTTGCTTTCTTCACTGTTTGAAAGAAAATCGTGCTTCGCGTGTTTTCATTGGTCCCCTCCCCTTCCCTCTTTTCCAAAATTTTATCTGGAAAAAATGATTCAACTAGCCTTTCATTTTTTATTTTTATTCTGTACGGCAAGGCACCAAACTTTCCAACCCAAAGTTAAATTCATTGTGAGTAGGAGGGAAAAGCACTTCAGCAGCAACAATGGGATCTTCAGCAGAAAACCAATTTCATCATGGTGGCAGCAGCAATAATAGTGCAGAGCAAGATCAAGAAAGCTTCTCATATGCACTCCAGATTGTCGACACTTTGGCGCTGCCCATGTCTATGCATGCAGCGATTCAGCTTGATATATTCGAGATCATAGCCAAAGCTGGTCCAGATGCCAAGCTTTCGGCTAAAGATATAGCAGCCCAGTTACCTACCAAGAACCCTGAGGCTCCCTCGATGCTGGACCGCATACTCAGAGTTATAGCCAGTCATTGTATTATCGGTTGCTCTGTGGCCGATGATGAACAGGGTGGTAATCCTCAGAGGCTATATAGTTTGACGCCTGTGTCCAAGTACTTTGTTCGAAATGAAGATGGTGTTTCATTAGGTCCCCTGATGAACTTGCTCCAGGACAAGGTCTTCCTTGATAGCTGGTTCGTTTCTTCCTCTCTCTGTGTCTCTTGCTATTTCTTCTTTTCTTGACTCTAGATGGAGAATATTGTTCTTGGTCTTCCCATTAACTTCTGATAATCTTGTTTTTGTCTGGTTGCAACTTGTTGCTAGGGTCGGTTGAAGAATTAATTGGAAAATATGTTCAATTATTGCACAGTAAATCGTCAAATAATGCACTAAAAAGTTGTGGCCAATATAGGGTGTAGAGGTGGAATAAAAATCCCCTCCACCATCTCTGTGTCTCGTTTTATGTCTCATATACAATAGCACGTTATATGTCTCATTTACTTAACTTCTCTTATTTCATATGTTTGGTTTTAGCAACAAAAAAAAAAGAAAAAATCATTATTTTTTCTTGATTTAAACTAAAACTCTACCCCAATAATATCATAAACATAGAAACTTACACTTAAAATTGAAAAATTTTGATTTGGGGTTAAACTTTTGTTATAGAAGGTTTTTATTTTCTCTCTAGAATAGTTCTAGAAATTTTTGTTTAAAAATCCCAAAACCAAACAAGAAATAAATAGAGTTAAATGAAGAGAACACATGACATGTTTTGATGTATGAGACATAAAATGAGACAAGTGATTTTCATCCGTAGTGTACATCAATTCAATGCATAGTAATAATATTGGCTTAAAACACACGTGCTCCTAAACCGTTTGATTCGTGTCTATTTGAAAATATAATTGATTATATGATGATAATATAGTCATGTTTGGTTATCGACTAATCTAAAAATATAATCATGTTTGGTTACTATTGACGAGGGCATCTGGTGGCCATCAAAAATTGACTCACATGACCACATTCCCTCATTTTTTGGGATGTGGATGGCCATAGGACGGGGTGGGCACTTACCCACGGCCATGACAACATGGGCCTATTTTTTTTTCCAATTTTATCCTTGTTTAGTTTTCAAAATCCAAGAAATACTCCTACCCCCCTTTGAAACCCTCACCCAACCTTCCCCATTCTCCATAGTTGCTCGACTCTTCATCCACCTCTACTCAGTTGCTGACCATCGATCTTTTCTTGTTTGTGGGTGCTTCTCCAATTGACCTATCACTCTCCTTCTCTTCTATTCACTCGTGTCATAAAAGTGTTTTAAAAATATATGAAAATATAAAATTTTTACTTTTACTTTATTCTAAAACATGGTGTCTATTTTCAAAATTTTTGAAAATGAAAACATACTGCCAAATGTGTTTTCATCTGTTCTATTTTAAAAACATGAAAATGACAACAGAAAACAGAAAACGGCAACAATGTCAAATGAGCCCTTAATTTGTGATTTCTTTTTGGAAGTTTATGGGTTAATCAAAATGGATGCCCAATTTGTTTGATTCTTGCATTTTTTTTGTGTGGTAGTTCTTGTTTAGGTAGACAATGGATGAAGGGGTAGTTTTTGGGATTCGGCTGATATAGCCAGAAGATACCCAGCAAAATATTTAACCGAACCAAACTAGGGGATTTTAAATGTTCTATAAATTGAGGCTGAACCAAACATGGCATAAAGGGAAATATCATCATATATTCGACTTTTTGATATGCCAAAATGACATAGTCGCGAATCTTCGGAAACTTGGTAAAAAAATATAACTATGAACCAAATCGACCCCTAAAGTTTTTAGTTTTGACACTTTACCCTAAAATTTTATCTTGGATATTTTACCCCATAAATTTTTATTTTGAACATCGTTACCCCTTCCTAGCAGAAAATCAATGTGATGTTATCCTTTCCCATTGAACATTCAACGTGCTGTGATAGTGCTGATGTGGCACGATCCAGGTCAGATGATTGTGCCACGTGGCACAGTCCACGTAGGACAATAGTGCCACATGCCATGAGTTAGCAGGAGCCACATGGCATTACTTCTAATGTGGATCATACCATGTTAGCACGTAACAATAATATTAGTCTTCCTTGGACGGAAGGGGCAATGGGTGTCTAAAATAATAATTTATGGGATAAAATATCCAAAATAAAACTTTAATGGGTAAAATATCAAAAAGTAAAATCTTTAGGAGACAAAATGAGTATTAGGCCAATAATGATCTTTTAAAACTAAAAGCTCGTTTACGTCAAAAAGTTCCTTTTCACCTCTAATGCAATACCAAAAAATTTTTGATTTGCACTTAAAGCTCTTTTTGACAATTAAAAGCTACCCAACTTATTAAGTTAGAATTTGATGCTTTAGCATTTAGAAAAAGTGTTTTGAGGTAAAACTACTTAAATTGTCCCTGGGTTATATGAGTATAACTTATATTAGGATGATCCTAAAATGTGATTTTTTAGACATCCAATAGTATTTAGACACTTCATAGATTTTAGAAGACATACCACAATTATTTTATACTCCTCTACACCAAATCATTTTTTATTAATTCATAAAATTTTTTTCTTTATTTAAACTAAACCCTATAACAATAAATATAACATGGGTTGAAACTTACCCTAAAAAAATAAAAAAAAATTTAATTAGGGGCTAAACTTTATTATAAGAGACCATTTTTTCAGTTTCTAGAAAAATTATTTGGTGAGAGTGAATGTATATTTAAAATCCTAATATCTTTTAAAATTAATGAAGTGTCAGTTAACTATTGGATGCCTAAAAAGTCACTTTTTAGGATCATCCTAATATAAGTTAAACTCGGGTTATATTTATCTTTAAAGTTTATCTTTTATTGTCAAACATGCCTTTTTAGACATATCCAATTCCATACAGTAATATTTCATAGTAATACCAAATATTTAAAAATCCCAACCACAAATTTCCACAGTAATTTTAAAAAAGTAATTTTTTCCAAACTGAATTTCTTCAAATCGCAACCTCAATACCAAACTAACCCAATACCAAACTAACCGTAATTAAACAAAAGTATTAACTTAGATATAGAAAGGTAGCATCATAACTTACTCAATTAATGGTATGGTTAAAAGGTTTATTTGTCTTAGTAGAATTAAAATTTAACACATCTATTTTCTTTGGTACATACACAAATAATTAGTTCAAACTTTTAAACTTGGCTTGGTTGCTTTATTTTAACTCTTAAAGAAAATTTCCAATTAGCGAGTGTTGACTATGTTTAACTTTTTGGCGTTATATGTAGTACTAGAATTAGATAACTCTGCCAATGGGGTTGGATAAAGTGGAAAGAGTTTGAATATGTTGTGAAAGGCACTAGAGTTCAAGTTCTACGGACCCCTACTGGTAGGCAATTTTTATGTCCGTAAATCCCGAAGGATTGATGGTTTGTTCCTTCCCTGCTCCTAACTTATTTTTAGCACCACAAATCAGGTCGCTATTATTGTTACAGATTAATGCTCAAATTCCTGAAATATTATTAATACATTGCAAGGTCCCAACTAAAAGATGCAATTCTTGAAGGAGGGGTTCCTTTCGACAGGGTCCATGGAACAAATGCGTTTGAATACCCTGGCAGGGACCCAAGATTCAATCAAGTTTTCAACACTGCGATGATCAATCACACTACGATAGTTGTGAAGAAGATCCTGGAGACCTACAAGGGTTTCGAGCAGCTGAACCGGGTAGTTGATGTGGGCGGAGGTCTAGGAGTGACCCTTGGCATGATAACTTCCAAGTATCCTTCAATTAAAGGGATTAATTTTGACTTGCCTCATGTTTTAAGACATGCCGCTGCCTACCCTGGTAACGTCTTGGCTCATAAATCAAAGTCATCGCCTTATTTCCTTTAAAAAAAAAAAAAAAAGTCACAGCCTTCTTTAATTACTTGTTTTCTTTATACTTCAATCCAGGATGTCAGCTAATTTCTTTCTAATGCATTAATTATCTGCATTATCACGCCTCTCACACCATGGAAAAGGGTAGCTAATCTTGTAATTCTGCTTTCAAAAGAAGGATAAGTGAATCATTTTCAAAACAAAAACATCAAACACCATTTATAATTAATAATGACAAACGGCTTAATATACAAATTCATCCTCGAACTTTGGTCAAAAAAGCAGATAAGCCCTCGAACTTTTAATTTGGTCAATTTCACATCTGAACTATCAATTTTGGTCAATTGAACCCAAATTGGATGGTAAATGCTGACTAGGCTAACGGGTCCATCTGCCAACTTACACGTCAACCAAAATGATCACGTGGAATATCCACGTGGATGTGGGACCCACTAACTTAAAATTTTAAAAAAATAAAAAAAGAAAGAAAGAAAATTTTGTTTCTAAAAAGAAAAATAAATTACATAAAAGAAATAAAATTAATTAAAAAATAATTTTTTCTCTCTTTCTTCCTCCACAACCCAGATTTCTTTCTGTCTCTTCTCCCTCGTCGTTTCTCTTTTCTCCTCCTCCGTTCTTCTTTTTAACTTTTTCCTTTTCTATTTCTTTCTGTCTTTCTAGTTTCTATATCATCAAATTGAATGAACCCTTCCTCTATTCGAATTCAAAACCCAAATAAGTAAGATAAGTAAGAACTCAGTGAAGGAACCTACAAACCCAGAAAACCCAAAAACCCTTTCGCTCTCTAAACCCTTTTTCTGTTAAGAAAAAAAAACCCAACTAAGAACAACAATTCAACTCATCTAAGAACAACATGGAGTAGGCAGCTTTTCATTAAGCAACATCACACAATAAGACGGATTCGTTAACTCTGCTTTTTCACATTTGACTTCATCAGTTTTTTTGAAATTGCAGACAAGAAGCTAACTTTATAGAAATCACTTTCAACAATGAAGACTTCTAAATTATTTGCAGTGTCAAAGCAAAAAGAAAAAGCAATCGGCTCGTCAAATTCTTAAAACAATCACCAACAATTACGACAAACCAATCTCAAAATGCTTTCACTCGATGGTTATTTCTCACAAGACAAAACAAGGGCAGGAAATTTAAGAACTATACAAAGAGATTGGAATTAATCTCTCTTGCTACCCCAGGATGGCATACTTTTTCCAACCCAATTCCAAGGCAGTGCCTGAATCCTCCTCCTTCCTTTACTGAGGAAATAGAATAGTCTAATTCTATTTTTTGATGAATTGTTCCAACGATGGCTTTGATTTCTTCTTTTGCTCGTTGAAAAACATTAGGCGCTTGCAAGATCCAAAATTAGACCAAAATAACATAAACCCATGTTGCAAACATCTATAAAATATTCAAAATTAGGAACTTAATTTGTCGAGTATGGGTTGCAGTAGTTCCAAGCAAAATGACTCGGGTCGGTGTGGAATGCTTTGACGGCTGCCGTTGTGATGCCACAAGGGTGATTTTTTCTCAGTGTGCTCAGCAGTGAGAGGCTCAGGCAGAAGAGAGGAGCAGGCTTCGGTTTGGTGGAAGGGAACAAAGGGGAAGTGAAGTCAGAGGCCTCTGCCATCGCAGCCGCATGGAGGGCAGTGGTTCGACAGGCCAGGGAAAGAAGGAAAGAGAAAGAAAGAAAGACAAGGAGGGAGAGAAGAAGGAAAGGGAAAGGAAAAGGAGTGCAACGAGTGAAAGAAGAAGGAAAAGGGAAAGCTTTAGTTCATAATGAAGGCCACTTAGATCCAACGTTCTTAAAGTTTTCAGTTCAGTAAAACTCTTAGCCTTGAAACCAAGTTTTACAACCAAAAAAAAAAGAAGAAGAATAAGAAGAAGAAGAGCTTCCACCCATCTCCCTTTACCCCACTAAAACTAAAGCTTGAAGATTCATCCATGGCGTCTTGAAAGGATGAAGAAGAAATAAAGAAGAAAAAAAAATAAAGAAAAGAACGTGAGACAGAGAAGGCAAGGAAAAGAAAAAAGAAAGAACATAACTTTTGACTTTTCCTTAAAAGTAAATTTACTTTTTTAAAAAAATAAATTTTTATTTTTATTTTTTATTCTATGTGGCATTTTTTTCTGACGTAGCAGGAGCCAGACGGACCCGTTAGCCTAGTCAGCATTTATCATCCAATTTGGGTTCAATTGATCAAAATTGATAGTTCAGATGTGAAATTGACCAAATTAAAAGTTCGAGGGCTTATCTGCTTTTTTGACCAAAGTTCGAGGGTGAATTTGTATATTAAGCCAATGACAAACGGAATGCTATTTTGGTATACTCTGTTTGTACACTAACAGGACAACCAACAATTATTGCAGGGGTCGAACATGTAGGAGGAGATATGTTTGAAAGTGTTCCTCGGGGAGATGCAATTTTTATGAAGGTAATAATTAAAGAATCATTTGCAGTAAATATTTTGTCCTGGATTCTAATGTACAAGCTTAAAAATATCATATTAGTAACAAATTGTCAATGGCATAACTTGTTTTTTGTAGTGGATACTTCATGATTGGAATGATGAGCATTGTGTGAAGCTGTTGAAGAATTGCTACAAAGCCATCCCGGATGATGGAAAAGTGATAGTGGTCGATTCTGTGCTCCCGATCCTACCAGAACCTAATGCTTTTGTGAGAGGCACTTCGATGATGGATGTGCTAATGATGACTCAGAATCCAGGAGGAAAGGAAAGGACCAAACCAGAATTCGAGGCCTTGGCGACTAAAGCCGGATTCAGTGGCATCAGATACGAGTGTTTTGTTTGTAACTGCTGCGTCATGGAGTTCTATAAGTAATTAGAAACTCTTAGTAGAAATAAATTATTGGTAAATAGTCTCTTCCCTGTTTTCAACCTCTGCCGAATTAGCAAAAGGAGGGGAGCAAGAATAAACGATAAATGCTTGTTCTGCAATTACCATCTATGTTTTCCTGGATTGATGATGATTATGAATCAAATGAATATATATATATATATATATATATAGTGTTGTTTAACTATTAATTGGATCATCACTGCCAACTTATCACTTGTTTTACCGGAAAATAGGCACCGGTGGATGCATTTGTCCTGAAAGGTATATCCATCACGATGGAAAACTTGTTCTTTTTGCCCGAAACTATCAGATAATTTTGCCTTGTTGCTAGGTAAGCATATACGTCAAATTGATGAAAATGAACATATATCAAGAAAGAGCCCTGCAGGCATATTGAACCAAAATAATTCAACACAGGGCAGCAAAATTGGAGCCACACAAACTCTATAAAGCAACGCACAAGAAGTCAACTTGGAGCAATAAAAGTAATGGAGCAAACAGCATCCTCTGCACAAAACAGAAACCCCAAAGTTGCAACGTCTCCTCTCTCCGATTTTAGAAATCTCATGTCATTTCTTGTCGATATAACTTGCGGTAAAAAATGAAGCCAAGTAAATATGAATAGGTATCTGTAGGCTAGACGTATGAGCTTGGGATATTTTATCACTTGCCACCAAAATGTGTGGTAGAAAGTAAATATAGAAAACTTCCTTGAAGTTGCCCTAACTTGGCTTGTCTTGCTGGACGGTTTATGCAAAGTCTAAATAGGGGCCAATGCTTGGTTGTGTGGCAGGGTGCTGAGTGGAGCGAGAAGTGCAAAGATAAGTGAGTGAGTTGGTAGGAAGCTAGCAATGTGCCGTTGGTGGTGAGTTAGAGTAAGTGGGTGAGCAATACACAACCCACAATATAAGTGGTGAGTTGAGCTGAGCGAGTTAACAAAGGGCCTCTGTCTATCCAGCCGATGAATTGAGGCATTCCTAAGCTTCCAAGGCACTTTGCATTGATCATTATAGCCCAACCCACAATATAATGAGGAATCGTTTAAGTGGGTAAGATAACTTATTCCGTTCAAATCAACAAAAATCCGAAATTCACCGAGGGGCCCAAAATTTAGTTTCATTGGATTCATTCACCCCAGTGGACTTAGAAAAAAACAACCGAATTAAAGTCTTCATTCTTGGATACTACTATTCGCTCCCTATAATAGTACATTTTATAGGGCCAAACTGCCCATGTTTTGTTTCTTTGGTATTTAATTACGACTGGAACCTTAATAATTTTAAAGAAATTACAATTTACAAACTTAGTTTTGAGTTATATGTGAGGGATTTGAATTTTACTTTTTAAACATCAGGCCAAATTTATTCTGAGCATTTTTCTTAATGTGATGTCGAGATCGAGGAAGAGAATGGGGATTTAAATCTTCCACCTAACCTTGCAGCTCAAGTTGCTAATTTTTTTATAAATAAAAATAAAAATTAAAAGAATCCTTCTAGATTTGGAAGGTATTGTGGTACGGTTTTTTTCCTTTATTTTTCTTTTCCTCTTCGGAAGGTTCCTTTCCCCCCTTTGTTAATTATTATTGCGATTACTGAGTTTACATGCGTAGCTGACAATTCTCAAGACTTCTTTTACACCGAAAATAAAGGGAAAAGAACTTGCAATTATCGCCTAAAATTTTGGATGCATTTTAAAAGTTTTCTATTTTAGATAAAAAAAAATTCTTTGTTAGTTTTATTTATATATATAGTCTAAAACTTAAAAGAAGTAAATAAAAATTTTTTTATAGAAAACTATGCATAATAATTGGACCTAGACTTTGTAGATTAGCATATAACTAGAGGATATGTCACATATAATCATTTTTCTTGCAATGCTACAATTATCTATTATAACAAAAAATTATATGTTTCTACCATTTAAAATATGCACCCCATGATTAATTAATCTTATAAAATTCTAATTGTAATTAGTTCTTTTCTAAGAAATAATTAGTTTATTATAATAATAAAGTGTTAGTTTAATTAAGCGATAATAATTACATAATTTTACTACTATCAATATTGCTTTCTTAATCAGTACCATACGGTAGGTAGGCAAATAGCAATGGCAATGGTGATTAAATAGTGAATGGTCAATTGTATATTTTTTTTTTTATAATCACAGATATCCGTATTCGTTTAACAGTTTACAATTAATCCTATTCGAGCCGCATCGGATCTCGAATGGAAAAAAACTCTCTTAAACTTATTTTTTCTATTCATAAAACTCGAAACCGAGACCTTACTTAATTAAGGGGATAGTCAATTGTATATTACGAAATACCATATGTAATACCATATATTAGGTAATAGCATATGTAAGCTAGAAAATTTTGTCCTCGCAAATTTCTTATACATTAATTTGTCTACAATATAATAATAGTAGCGTTATCGTATGTATTCATCATTTTGAAAATAAAAGTCATCGATCTACGAATAAAATTTCATTTTTGGGGAGAAATTCCCAACACTAGGATTTAATCAGATTAATTAATGGGAGATATGCCATTTCCATGGCGACTTTTCGATAGAAATTCCTGCTTCGCGTGTTTTCAAGGGTACCCCTTCCTTACAATTTTTTTCTAGTAATTTTTACCTGGAAAAGAAAAGATGTGCTTATATATTTTGACTAATTCAACTAGCCTTTCATTTTCATCTGTGTTTACTACCGGGCACCTACCTTTCCAAATTACTAAAGTCAATTTCATTGTGTGACTTGTGAGTAGGAGGAAAAGGCTCCTCAGCAGCAACAATGGGATCTTCAGCAGCAAACCAGTTTGATCATGGCGGCAGCAACAATAATAGTGCAGAGCAAGATCAAGAAAGATTCTCATATGCAATCCAGATTGTCAACACTTTGGTGCTGCCCATGTCTATGCATGCAGCGATTCAGCTTGAGATATTCGAGATCATAGCCAAAGCTGGTCCAGATGCCAAGCTTTCCGCCAAAGAGATAGCAGCTCAGTTACCTACCAAGAATCCTGAGGCTCCCTCGATGCTGGACCGCATTCTTAGAGTTCTAGCCAGTCATTATATTGTCGGTTGCTCTGTGGCTGATGATGAACAAGGTGGTAATCCTCAGAGGCTATATGGTTTGACGCCTGTGTCCAAGTACTTTGTTCGAAATGAAGATGGTGTTTCATTAGGCCCCGTGATGAACGCGGCCCACGACAAGGTCTTCCTTGATAGCTGGTTCTTTTCTTCCCTCTCTCTGGCTTTCTCTTTTAGTTCTTCTTTTCTTGACAAGATGGAGAATATTGTTCTTGGTCTTCTCATTAAGTTTTGATCTTGTTCTTTACTTGTTTTGCAACTTGTTGCCAAGGCCGGTTGAAGAATTGGAAAATTTAATCAAGTATTGCACAGTAAATCCTCAAATAATGCCCTAAAAAGTTGTGGCCAATACAGGGCGTGGAGGTGTACTTCTGTATTCTGTTCAATGCACAGTAATAATGATCTTCTAAAACTAATTAAACGAAAGTATTAACTTAGAAAATAATAACCATAGGAAGGTATCTTAAACTTGACAACATGATTAAAAGTTTATTTGTCTTTCACTACTTGTCTTATCAATAGTGGCAAAATACTTATTCTCCTTAAATAAGGCTTTGAGTTCAAATCTTATAAATAGAAAATCATCGTTGGGAGACCTTCTTATCTCATAGTGGGTCGATCCAATTTGAACAGAATTAACTATAAACCATTAAACGAATATGAATACTTGTGGTCTATAAAAAAAAAAGTTTATTTGTCTTAGTAGATTAAAATTTGACACTTCTATTTTCTGTGGTATATACATAAATAAAGTTCGAACTTTTAATCTTGGCTTGGTTGCTTCTCTTAAAGAAATTTTCCAATTAGGGTGACTATTGAGTTTATTTGACTTTATTGCTTGCTCCTTCCCTGCTCCTAAACTTATTTTTAGCACCACAAATTAGATAGCTATAATGTTATACATTAATTAACAAAATTCCTGAAATATTATTAATACTACTGCTAGGTCCCAACTGAAGGATGCAATTCTTGAAGGAGGGGTTCCTTTCGACAGGGTCCATGGAACACATGCGTTTGAATACCCTGGCAGGGACCCAAGGTTCAATCAAGTTTTCAACACCGCAATGATCAATCACACGACGATAGTTATGAAGAAGATCCTGGAGACCTACAAGGGTTTCGACCAGCTCAACCAGGTTGTTGATGTGGGCGGAGGTATAGGAGTCGCCCTCAGCGTTATAACTTCCAAGAATCCTTCTATTAAGGGAATTAACTTTGACTTGCCTCACGTTATACAACATGCCCCTGCCTACCCTGGTAAGGTTTTGGCTCATAAATCAAAGTCACAGCCTTATTTCCTTCAAAAGAAAAAGATGATCACAGCCTTATTTCATTAGTATTTGCTTTCTTTATTAACTACCTCAATGCAGGACTTGAAATGTCAGCTAATTTTTCCTAATGCATTAATTATCTGCATTATTACGCATCTCACACCATGAAAAGGGCAGCTAGTCTTGCAATTCTGTTCCTAAAAGAAGGATAAGTGAGTTCCCTCAAAAAAAAGAAAAAGGGAAAAAGGATAAGTGAGTGATTTTCAAAACAAAAGTCTATTTATAGCTTGAATATCTGTTTCTGCATAAATGTGGAATATCAGGTATTATTTCATGAAACACCATTTATAATTAATGACAAACGGAATGCTATTTTGGTACACTGTACACTAACAGGACAACAAACATAAACTACAGGTGTGGAACATGTAGGAGGAGATATGTTTGAAAGTGTTCCTCGAGGAGATGCAATTTTTATGAAGGTAATAATTAAAGAATCATTTGCAGTAAATATTTTGTCCCGGATTCTAATGTACAAGCTTAAAAATATCATATTTGTAACACATTTTCAATGACATAACTTGTTTTTCGTAGTGGATACTTCATGATTGGAATGATGAACATTGTGTGAAGCTGTTGAAGAATTGCTACAAAGCCATTCCAGATGATGGAAAACTGATAGTGGTCGATGCTGTGCTCCCGATCCTTCCAGAACCTAATACTTTTGTAAGAGGCATTTCGATGATGGATGTGCTAATGATGACTCAGAATCCCGGAGGGAAGGAAAGGACCAAACCAGAATTCGAGGCCTTGGCGACTAAAGCCGGATTTGGTGGCATCAGATACGAGTGTTTTGTTTGTAACTCCTGCATCATGGAGTTCTACAAGTAAATCAGTGGCAAAAGGTGGGGGAAGAATAAATGATAAATGCTTGTTTTGCAATTACCATCTATATATGTTTCCCTGTGTTGATGATCCTTATGAATAAAATGAAATTAAAGCAAAAACTACTATAGGTTTTCTTTATCTTTTAATTTCCTTCTTTTATACTATATATTGTTTTGCTGTTAATTGGATCATCACTGCCACAGTACGGGAATTTTTTACCAGAAATTGGCACCGGTGGATGCAATTTATCCTGAAAAGTGTATCCATAATGATGGAAAAAATATTATTATTGCCTAAAACTAGCAAATGATTTGGATGCTTTGTACAAGTTTTCTTCTTTTCTTCTTCAATTTTTTCCCCTTGAGTTTCCTTTAGGCTCGGTTTGGTATTGGGAAAAATAATAAGGGAAGGAAAACAAAATCTTGGATTTCAATTTTGGATGTTTTGTTAACAGGGAAAATGTGAGAGAAAAATAGAATAAGGAAATTAATGGGTAAAATATAGCATTAAAATTTTTCCCCAATTTCCTTAGAAAAAACTGCGGAAAACGGTAGAAAAAAGGGGGAAAATTTATGGTCCTCCTCCCCCTCTCGGTCTCATTTCTTTCAGTCTCCACTCTCGACGGACCAGCTGCTTCCTCTGGCCACCAAGCTACAGACAATCCATCTTGCAATTGCCGTAGATCAAGCACGGTGGGCATCGCAATGACACTCTCTTCTCCGATCAACGACCTCCCGACGTTGCTCTTAGCCTGAGGTCATTTGCCTGTCATCGGAATCTTCCCCAGCAATATTGGTATGGCAAAGGGAGATTAGTTTGAACATGATCATAAAAACTTTATTCAATTTCAATAGTACCCATTCCTTAGGCTTTAGATTGAAGCTCATAAGGTTTACATGTTCTTTTAAAGCATAAATTCTGATCATTAACTGAAAATTATGACGCATTATTGCTATGTAAAATTCCTGGCACATACTTGCTATGAATTGCAGTTTCAATTCATCAGACTTCATCAGGTCCATCAGAATCTAACGGGTTATTTTTATCTGTTTTCCTTAACATTTTCATAAACTTGCATCTTTTAAAATGAAAAAGCTTACATTGTGTTTGAACTATAACTTGATAAGCTGAACTTGTATTCTTGCCTATATGTTGAATCCATTTGAATTGTTGCCAAGGATTATTGTCAACTTAACTGTACAAAAAGATAGCAGTCCAGTGAGCTGAAAGACGGAGTGAGTCTGGGCTCTTAACTTGGATTCTTACTTAGTATGTGTTAACTACTTGTTAGGCAAGTGATACACTGTGACTAGCTTGATCATTATTTTGGGAAATTGTGAGAGGATTTGTCAACATGAATAGATGTATTTTTATCAGCCTGAAAGATAGAAATCTTTTAAGATGGGGATAGGAAGCACTAAGGACACGCGATTACCATGACATACTAAGCCTTACAAGAGTTCTCATACATGGTCCCAAAAGCAAAGCAGATGTTGATATTATTACTGAAAGGTCTGTCTCATTTTTCCCTTTGTTTAGATTTTTGTAATTAATTGGAAGGAAGTTCATCTTCTCACTATTTTACAATATATTTAATCACAACGCTCCAGAACTTGCCTTTTGGATTTTGCTGATATTTATTTTATTAGTATCCCTTTTGGATTTGAACTTGCCTCTAGAGTTGCTTGTTTGATCTGTTATTTCATGCTTTTATTTTATTTCATAGTTGTGGGCAGTAATTTCTTTCTCTCCCAAGTCAATTATCAGCTAGTTACTGGCGTTTTAAAAACCTTTTGATGGTGCTGAGATTCCTCTATTTTTGTGAAGGTGTGCTAGTGCAGGGCATTTACGAGATGACATCCTTCATTACAATAAGGAACATGAGAAGACATGTAAACTTCTTTGAATTGATGATAAATGTTGCTTTAGTCTGTTTGTAGGATGTATTTTGGCTGCTGTGCTTCTTTATACCCAATTTCCAACTTTGTAGGGTTGTTAATAGTTTGTATTTTGACACTGCTTTGGTTGCTCTGGAATAAGCTCTTCTATGTGTTTGTTAGTTTTGATAATGAGGTTACTTTTGGTCTGTACAAGGGAAGCGAGCATAGAGCCTTTAACTTTGGCTTTCCCTCGAATCTATTGAATGTTTTTGTACCCATTAAATTCTTCTTTTTTGCGCTTTTTTAAAGAAATGCTCTGTTTTTTCATGAAATTAGAGTTCTTACTTTCACTTCCTCTGTCTTTCTTTACTATTTTTTTTAACTATAGAATTTTGTTAAACAAAAAACTTTGGTTGGATTTATATTTTCCTTTCCCCAATATTTTCCATAAACCAAAAATGTTTGAGAAAACATTGTCCTTACTATTTTCCTTGGTAATTCGCTTTGACACCAAACAAAACATGGATTTTAAATTTTCCCTAATCATTTTCATTTCTTTCAAAGTTTCCTATGTATTTTCTTTTCCTTAAAATTTTTCATATACCAAATATAGCTTTAGAAAAAAAAAGAACACTGACTTAGCTGACTCTCTGCCATATGGGAGTTTTTCGGGATTTCAAATTGGTGATTTTGCTGTAATCTTGTTTTCAATTTTTTAGTAATACCCTACTTTTTGATATATAAGAAATATTTATTACACCGGATTGGATTGGATATGATGAGAAGGAAAATTATATATTATTTGTAATGGGGTTTTATAATAATGACATAGATTTATATTATGAGAATAATTATTCAGAAAATGATTCAATCTTTTCTATTTCTAGAGAATTAAATACAAATCTATGTCAATAGCATAAAACCACATTACAAATTATATATAATTTTTTACCTCATCTTATCCAATTCAATTATACGTAACAAATTTATGTC
Source organism: Microcos paniculata (assembly GCA_030664755.1). Lineage (NCBI taxonomy): Eukaryota > Viridiplantae > Streptophyta > Magnoliopsida > Malvales > Malvaceae > Microcos > Microcos paniculata. The sequence goes on along the minus strand of CP131459.1, from coordinate 37,103,922 downwards.
AACTAATCATTCACTGTCACGTGCGTTGCACGTGATACAATACATTATTAATAATAACAAAAAATAATAAATAATAATAAATGTAAAAAAATAAACTACATTAAAGTGAATAATAATTAAACTATAGATTAGTAAACTTCAAACTAAACTACATAAAATTGAATAATAATTAAACTATTTTCTTAAAATAGTAGTAATTTAATTATGATGAAAATAAAATTAGTTAATTACTAACATCATTTAATAAATATATAAAAAATATTTAGTAAGAGATAAATAAAGAGTTTCAATTTAAATCAATAATATCAATGGCAATTCTGAAATATTTAGGAAAAAAAAAGGTATTTTAGGCGATTCAAAAGTTTTATACCATTCGTACTTTTATATATATTATAGATATAGATTATAGATTATAGATTATAGATATAGATTATAGATAACATAAAATAAAGTTACAAATTATATGTAATTTTTCATCTTATCTTATCCAATCCAATCATATGTAACAAACATGCCTATAAAATTTATGAATCATCCTTAATTATCTCAAGGGGGGCATATATGTAAATGTGTGTATATAAAGTTTGTGGATCATCGTTATCTCAATGTGGGGCATATATATCAATGTGCACTTCTGATCAATGTTCTTTCATACACACACACCCACAAGTGAGGACAACGTGAGGCCAATGTTCTGACTCAAAATTTGGCTGGACACCATTGTGATTTGTAGGAGCTAGGAGTTTCGATAGGATGCCTTCCAATTGGAGTATGTAACCCGGATTCTCAATAAGATGAATGAAAATGGTCTCTTTTCCTCTAGAAAAAAAATATTTTTTGAAAAAAAAAGTTAAAAATTATATATATATATATATATATATTTATATAAACACTATATAAAAGTAAAACGAGAATGGGCATTATAGGAAGTGTCACATCACTCCCGTGATGTGATTTTTTAAAAATTTTCATTATTTTCCTCTTTCTTGATTTCTCTTTTTCTTTAAACTTTTTCTTTCTTTATTTTTTAAAATTAAATAAATATATAAACACTATATACTATATATAAAAGTAAGGAAAAAATAGGTATCATAGGGGTACCATATAACTCCCATGGTATGCATTTTTTTTTTTAAATTTTCATTACTTTCCTCTTCCTTGATTTTTCTCTTTTTTATTTCTCCTTTTCTTAACTTTTTTCATTTTTTTTAATTTTTTTTAAATTGAATAAATAATTAGATTATTCATTATTTAGCTTTAATTGTTTGTTGTTTTTATTTTGATTTATTTTTCTTTTTATTTGAATTTAAGATTTGATAAATAAATTAATATGGTCAAATTTTCTCTATTATTAATAAAAATCTATAATTAATAAAAATTACTTTATGAATATCTCGCAATAAAATACGGATAAATTTCTAGTTTATATATATAAAAGGAGGGCCAGCACAGGGACCCAAATAAATGTAGGAACACAGTAATAATAATAATAATTAAGGAGAGTATAAAGTAGCCCCAAACTTTGCGGGTCTATCCATCCAAATTAATTTCATTGAGTAGGAGAGCAAAGAAGGCCTTTGCCGTCCGATGGGATCTTCAGCAGAAGACCAATTTCATCATGGCAGCAGCAACAATATTAGTGCAGAGCAAGATCAAGAAAGTTTCTCATATGCAATGCAGATTGCCCAAAGTTTGGCACTGCCCATGTCTATGCACGCAGCAATTCAGCTTGAAATCTTTCAGATCATAGCAAAAGCTGGTCCAGATGCCATGCTTTCCGCCACAGAGATAGCAGCCCAGTTACCCACTAGGAATCCCGAGGCACCCTCGATGATGGATCGCATACTTAGAGTTCTAGCCAGCCACTCTATTATTGGTTGCTCTGTCGCCGATGATGAACAGGGTAATAATCCTCAGAGGCTATATAATTTGACACCTGTGTCCAAGTACTTTGTTCGAAATGAAGATGGTGTTTCATTCGGCCCCTTGATGAACTTGGCTCAGGACAAGGTCTTCGTTGATAGCTGGTTCGTTTTTTTCCCTCTCTCTTGTCTCTCATGTGTTTCTTTCTCCCTTGAAAGATGGAGATCGTTCTTGTCTACTTCACGGTAACTTTTGATATTGTTCTTGTCTGCTTGAAACTTTACTGTTGTTTTTACACCCCACGGCCTCACCCAGAGAAAAAAAATATGGTTTAATACATAAATTAGCCATCGAACTTGTATAAAATTATCGTTTTCACCATTCAATTTTTATTTTGAAATTTTTGACATTTGAATTTTTATCTTTTGAACAATGTAACCTTTAATGTTAATGTACCGCAATGAAAAAATTTCTCGTGTCATATAAAAATTTTACGTGTCAATATAGATAGGCCACGTTAATATCAAGGGATACATTATGCACAAAATAAAAGTTTGAAGGTCAAAAATTTTAAAATAAAAGTTAAATGGCTAAAACGATAATTTTATACAAGTTCGGAGACTATTTTGTATATTAAGCCGAAAAAAATAACTGTTGTTAGGTCAGTCCATTGCACAAGGAACCTTAGTAATGCACTAGAAAGTTGTAGCCATTACCACGAGTTTATTTGGCTAAGTAGTACTCTTCTCTTAATTTTTCGGTACATAAATTAGTTCAAACGTCTGATCTTGGCTTTAATTTTTGTGGTAAATAAATTAGTTCAGTTGCTTTATTTCAACTCTTAATGAATTGTCCCAATTAGCCTTACTATTGAGTACCGGTATTGTTGCTTGCGCCTCGCTGCAGGTATTAGGATGTTTGTTAAAACTAAATAAAGAAAGGGATGAATATCTAAATTGACCTTTAAATTATATAAAAAAAAGATAAATTAGCCCATAAATTTTTATTTAGGATAATTGACCCTCAAATTATTATTTTTTGACAATTGACCCCCCAAAGGGTTATATTGTAAGGAATCCTCAAGAGTTATATTATATCAAAATAATAATTTGAAGGGTTAATTATCTCAAAATAATAGTTTTGAGGGATTAATTGTCTAAAAATAATAGTTTGAGGGGTTAATTGTCCTAAAATAATAGTTTGAGAGGTCAATTGTCTCAAATAAAAGTTTAGAGACCAATATGTCCAAAAAGGTATAGTTTAAGGGGCCAATTAGATATTCAGCCATAAAGAAAGGAACACAATATAAGCTAAGATGGACAGAATTAAGGAAAATGTTAAAGTGAAAATGTTAATTTCGTAGTTCATAGGAATAAAGGCACAGTAAAAAAGATTAAACTTCTTGCTTAAAATGCATAAAATTTCGTAGCAATTTAATCTATCCCTAAAATCACCTATTACCTTATTATTTATATGACTAAAAGACATAAAATGTTTAATGGAACAACACATTTTTCTTGGTGCAAGAGAAGATAGATGAAATTAATTAGTTACAATAGTCATTGCGTGACCTCGTCGGTCAACTTCATCAATTGTAATAGTTGTTCTATTTATGGTCATATTACATTTTTGGCTCCGACATATCACACTCATTACCAACATCTTACCTTGGAACATTACTATCGGTATAACAACTACTGTTTCGGGAAAGAGAATTCCCATTGTATCGGTGAAGACATGATATGAAAGGAATTCAGGAATAGAGTAGGAAGAGCAACATATGAACAATCAATCTCATAAAAGGCCTAGGAAAAATGCAAAAGAAAAAAAAAAAAAGAAGAAAACATAGACCAAGGAAACAGTGAAAGAACTCATCACCACCAATTCTAGAACCTGTAAAAAAGGCTACCGCTCGTGTTAGCCAAGTAGGACAATAAATTTTGTCATCTACGTAAAAATGCTACCAAGCCCACAACCTTTTTTTTTTTAAACCTAACTGTGACTCATTTAACTAACCACAAGTTATTCCCTCAAAAAAAAAAAACTAACCATAAGTTAAGAGCAACAATTTATCCTACCAAAAAAATTAAATGCATTCAAGTATAGTAATTGTAGACACCTCATTATTTAATTTCTTTTCTTACAACCTTTCTTACTTTCTTTATTTATATTAGATTTTAATTTTAATTTTAATCTTACTTTAGTCTTCTATTTTTTCTTTTTCTTGGGTTTTGCTATTTGGAATTGAGCAGGTTTTGAAGATTGGAGCACAGCAGCAAGGAGATCAGAAGGGACGGCTACCTAGAAAATCTCCCAAATCCGACAATGCTTCCGAGATTCCCTCATTACATTGAACCAAAATTATTGCCTCATGCAAGAAGACAAAAACAAAACAGCCAGATAATACCGGCAGCAAGAAATGAGCATAGGGTACCATCAGTTGCACAAAGTCAAGGCCTAGAAATCTCAGTCCTATCATTGCGTCCCTGTCAAGCCAACCAAAAAAAAATGTGTAAAAATGGGGGGGCCAACCAAAGAAAAAAATGAAAAAAGGGGGGGCCAACCGAAGAAAAATGAAAAGAAGGGGTGGCCCAGAACAATGTTGAAACGGCGCCAAATAATTGCTGCCAACCAAAAAAAATGAAAAGGTGGGGGGGCCAACCGAAGAAAAATGAAAAGAATGGGTGGCCCAGAACAATGTTGAAATGGCGGCAAATAATTGCTGCCAACCAAAAAATGAAAAGGTGGGGGGGCCAACCGAAGAAAAATGAGATAAAAAGGGGACGGCTGAAGAAAAGAAATGGGAGAGCTCTGTGAGGAAGGGAAGGGATTTTGAAGAAAAGATTGCAAGAAAATGATGGTTGCCAACCAAAAAGGGGGAGGGGGGCCGAAGAAAAAACAAAAAGAAAAAAAAAGTCAAAAAAGGGAGGAAAAAAAAAACAAAATGGCCGAAAGCCAAAAGAAAAAGAAGAAAGAGAGAGAACGGGAAACCCAGAGAGATTTTTTTAGCTTTTAAGAAAGCAAGAGGAAGACAATAAAGGTAGAAGAAAAGGGGGTACGATTAAGGATAAAAGAGGAGAGAGGAGAGGCCGAAATTAAAAAAAAGGAGGGATTTCAAAAATTAGGCATTTTTTTTGGTAGCTTGGTTTGCAAATCCAGACGGTAGGAAGAGAGTTTTGAGTGATGAGAGGCCAAAGAAAAAATCCCTATCTGAATTTTAGGGTTCTTCATCTCTAGAAATTGGGGGTTTATTTTGTGGGTTTTTTGTGGGGAAATCCTAACGGTGAAAAGCGAAATAGGGTGGAAGGGAGCAACATAGCTCATTTTCAAGGAGTGGAATTCTGATTTAAGGAGCAAAGAAGAAATAAGGGTGTTGGGTGCAAGGAAGAAAGCTATTTTTTTTTTTTGAACTTTGGTGAAGGCAGCGACAATATACGCGAGCTTATTTCTCTGTTCGAGCAAAAGAGAAAAGGGGATGGCTACAACAAAGTGGAGGAACAAGAAGAAAAAGAAAAGTTAAGGGTTTCGTAAGTCAAGGAGTAGGACCCATCATCATTCGGGTAAAGCTTTGTTAACTTTTGAATTCTTGATGATTCTGATGAGCCATATTTATTCTGTTTGGATTCTTGCTAAGCATGTTACAGATTTATTATTATTAAAACATGTGGACCCATGTTGTTTGTTCATGTTCCTTTCTCCATATTCATGATACTTTGAATTTGTGGTCTTCCTTTCATGCATATTTGTTGCTAAATAAATGGGATCCATGGTGATTGGGACCCGTGCCCATGCCTTTACAAATTTCATGTGAGTATGCATATGTCATTTAGATTTAAGTCTGATGTCTCCAATTTTGTTCCATATTCCTACATCATCACGATTATGCACATTTAATAGTGTCCACTCAAGTTAATCCATTGCTTTGCCCATTGTCAAATGTGTCCTTGTACTTACGGCATGTGAGTCTCATACCAAATCATGTGCATGATTAAATCTTTATATATGGTAGGTTTCTCCGCTAAGCTTTTGTCATGCGTGCTTAAGTTCAACACCCATGCCCATTCGTTCTCATATGTCAGTTAAGCCATTTTATGTAATTACTTGTTTAATTATTTTAGGTCCATTTGCATTTTAGGACTAGGCCCATTAACATTTTAATATGTCATTTAGCTTAGATCCATTAGCATTTTAATATGTCATTTAGCTTAGGCCCATTTACATCAATTATGATATTTTAGAAATTAGGGCTCATGCATTTTTAGGTATTTAATATATTTGTTGTGCTAACCCATCTTCTTGGTTTATTGCCCCATCATTTCATGCATTTAGAAATTAGGACATCGTTTTCACAAAATTCATGTGCATGGGAAGCCGGAGAATGTCTCGGAAGTACGAGATGCTTAAGGGTCTACCAAGATATGAATTTCTCTAAGTTTCTCACCGGAAGTACGGTGGAAATTTAGAGGAATTTTTATCCTTTCAAAAAACAAAAAAATGAATTTTCTCCATTTAATTTCATTAAAATCACATGCATATCATGTTTATTTTTCCATCAAATAATCAAGGCTTTCTTTAATTAATATCAATTTTCAAAAACCCAAAAAAACGTTTTCTTTCAAAATCCCCTTATCAGCAAAAGGAATTTTAATTCCGACATAATTTTTAAAATCTAAAAATAGCTTTTTTAGGAAAATCTCAAACTTAATCAATAGTTGAGGTTTTCTTACAAAATCAAACTTTGGTTAATTTCTTTAATCAAGGTTTTAAAAATGAGATCCAAAAATGAAAGGAATTTAATTATTCCAACATTATCTTCAAAAACCAAAAAATGTTTTGAAAGATTTCAATTAGACCTTTACATTGGAGTCTTTCTAATTAAACCTTTTTTTTTAAATCTTGCCTTTAATCAAAATTCGTCTGTCAATAAAAGGAATTTGATAATTCCGACATTAATTTCAAAAATCCAAAAATATTTTTTGAAAGATTTCAATTCAGTCATTAACAATTGGAGCTTTCCAAATTCAATCCAATTTTATTTAAAACTCAAATTTTTCTTTAACAAATTATGGATTTTTAACTTTTGATTTTAAAGCTTGTTTTTGGAAAGTTCTCAATTCGGTTATTCAACGTTGAGACCTTCCTTTTATTTTTTTTTCTTTTTCACGGATCTCATTAAATTGAATTTTCTTAAAGGGTGAACTAACCCATATCAAAAGGAGTTCTAATCCGACATTTGTAGATTCTTTATTTTAGTTTATTTTATTTTATTTCAGTTCAAAAGAAACATTTTTGTTATTAACCCTAAAACGAATTTTCACAAGGCTTTATGGTACCGATTTCCAGGCACTTCGGGGGTGCTAATCCTTCCTCGAGCATAACCGACTCCCGAACCCAAAACTTATTTTCGTGGACCAATATTTGTTTAACCTAAGGTAATCTTTCTAGATTATGTTAGGTCAAACGGAGTCAAAATAGGTGGCTAACCTACCTAAATCAAATGGTTAGTGGCGACTCCTTTTCTTGTTTTCAAAATCTTTTTTTATTTCTTTAAATTTCCCGTCGGACGGCTTTAAAGACGTTTCGACAGTAATCATCAAATTACTCTCTCTCATAAAGTAATTCCTTGACCTTAGTTCTTTGGGGGAGATGATTGAAGTATCTCCCACATCCTGAATTATTAGAAGCTTCATTATTCTGAACATAAAAAAATCATTGGGAAAAAAATTGATTGAGACGTAAAAACATTTAATATCACATAAGAGACTCAAACTAATACAATGGTAGTTAACAGACCCAATAGGAACAAAATAAGTAGAGATATATCAATGCATCAATTAACATCGAAAACTCAACCGAAAAACAAATGAAAAGCATACACAAAATCAATCAAACACCTTGGATCTCGAGAGGGCACAAAAATCAACAAAAGAAAAGAGCAACAACCACTGTTGATCAATGACAAAGGCTAAGAAACAAAGCAAGCAAAGAATATGTTCCTACAAAAAAGAGAGAAGGTAGACAGGAAAATACCTCCAAAATGAAAAAAAAATTAAAGGAGTAAGTGGAACAATGATGCCATTTAAATTCCTTAAGGCTATGTTTGGTATATAGAAAACTTGAAGGAAAGGAAAATACTTAGGAAAATTTGAAGGAAATGAAAATGAATAGAGAAAATTCAAAATCCTTACCTTATTTGGTGTCAAGGAAAATATTAAGGAAAATAATAAGAAAAATATTTTCTCATGTATGTTTGGTTCATAGAAAATTATTGGGGAAAGGAAAATATGAGGAAATCTAAGCAAAATTGTTTTCAATTTTTATAAGCTATTACAAGAACAAAAGAAATCCTCCTGATCAACACCATAATCAACAACGTCTAACCTAAATTGCATATTGCAGAAGTTGATTATTCTTGTTTTTTGAGCTTACCTCTATATTACATATGACCATGTCTAGGCATATTTAATATTCCTGTTTTTTTCAAGTACATTACGCATAAACTTAGTTTACATAAAGATTATACTAAGTTCTAATGTCACTTGTTGACTTTGAGGCTTCCTCCAACTTTCTTGAAAAGATCATGATGCTTTACATCCAGCTTCAGCCTTATTTCTTCATGATCTGCCATTGTTGTTGGATAAGTCTCTTTGATAAAGTAGCGTACTTTGTATGTAACTAATGCAAGAAATAGAGCAAACCCTGTAATAATACACCAATCAAGCTTTAATATCAAATTGCCTGTCATTCCAGTAAGATGAAAAACCAAAGACAGGAAGCTTAGTTACCCATAAGAGATGCTTCCAGAATTCCATTTTCCCTGTAATAATCTTGGATCAAGTTGGTTGGCTCGCTCAAAACATACTTTGGTAGTTCGTACTTAGCACCTGCAAAGAAAGTTGGTTTAAGACATGTCAAGCAAAGCAACCTTTTCAAAGTCATTGTTTGTAAAAAGTTATAGGAAATACACCATTCATTCTAGATAGTATTGGTTTTAGTTCTAAATTAGCTACATATTCAGTGGCATACATCTTTCTAGTAAAAAGTTAACTGTTTCCAGGGAATTAGAGTCTTAATACATACTTTGGCATGTTATTTTTCATTCAGCTTTGAATTATTGAGATTTGAGTATTGAGGCGTCCCCCTCGGTTCTCTCTTTTCCTTCTCCATTTCTTCTAATTCTCCCCTAAGTTTCTCTGTTTCTTTAATCTTTGGTTTTCATGTAATTTCTATGTCTCTCCATTGCTCCCTTGGTTCTACATCTATCTTAACAACCATATAACCCTTCAGCAGTAATATTACAATGTCAACTGCTCGACATTAAGTATGGCAAGCTCGTGTGCTAATCACAACCAAAATCAGAGCGCAGCAAAGTTGCCATACCTTAGTTTGCCTTCCAGCAACAGAAAATGTGGAATCACACTCACAACGGTTACTGATTAAAAGTGATTCAATCAATGTCTAAAAATTTAAAATTGTAAGTAAAATAAGGATGGCAGCATTATGCAAGTGAAAAAGACAGAGAACAACGACTTCATAAGAAAATACATAATCTATAAAAGGCACCATAGTTCTACAACTCATCTGCAGCTATGGAGTTTTCAGTTTCACAAATAAGCACACAAGGCTCCTTAAATCAGAAGACATAACCCAAAACCCAAAGATCCAAATCATATAAACATGAAACACTAAATTCATTATATGATAAATGTCATAAACGCATAGGCAAGCAATCAGTCTATCCAAAAAAAAATAAACACCCTAGAAATTTCTATACAATCAGTCTACTGCCGCAGCAAGAAAGCTCCCAAAGATAGTGCCTGAGTCTTGATTTGCCCAATAGCTAGGTTGATTTCAATAAGATTCAAATTAAAGTAGTAAATACCAGTTGTTCAAGTGAAAAAATTTCCTCGAGAATGAAAAACCTTTGATAGGAACTTGATGAGCCGATCACATCGGAGAAAAGCAGCTGACCTAAAAATGAAGGATGTTTTGGGCGTCGAAACCCATGGCCGCTCGACTACTTCATCCACTGAGAGAGAGACGAGACAGAGAGAGGAAGAACAAACGCGAAAAATTTTCCCTAATTTTTCACTATTTTCCTCAGCTTTTTGTACGGAAAATGGGAGAAAATTTTAACTCTATGTTTTACTTAGTAGTTTCCTTATTTTAGTTTTCCCCCACAATTTCCCTATTAACCAAACACATAAAATTAAAATCTAGGATTTTATTTTCTTTTCCTTGTTATTTTCCTCAGTATCAAACTGAGCCTAAGTATAGATGAATAATAGAGGTAAGTCATAGAGCAAATCAAACCCCGATCAGCCATATTTTCCTTATCTACAAATCTAACCATAAGAGAGAAGATTCGTACATCTATCTTCTCCTCTATTGCTGTCATACAAAACAAAAAGTCAATAATAGCAAATATTTTAATGAGTAAGCATTACACATTTTAGGCATGCCTTCTCATGTTGCCTCATAAGTCTCATGCATTCATATCTATTTTTTTCTTCTTAATTAGATAGGAAAATACATAGTAGTAAATGCAATATTAGTAGATTTCACCATAACTTAATTCAAAAGTTCGATGAGCTAACATTTAACCTTGTACAAAATGGCCTTTACTTTTTGCATGCAGATATCTTTACAATGAAATTTAATGTTTAAGAAAAATTAAAACTCATCAATTTAGTTTATCCAAACATATAATGGAAGTAACAGATACAATTGAAACCTTACCTAAAATACTTCTTACAAACTCAAGCACAAATTTAACTTAAAATTACATATAAATAATTAAAAAAATGTAAAATTTCAGCCACAAAAGCAAGTTTCCATAATTTGACTGATCATAAATTCCAGATTCCTCCCACTATTGCGAATAACTTAATTAAAAAATTTTCTAGCTTGCAAGCAAATAATAAAGATACTTGGCGTTTTGCAAGGTTTTCTGAAAAATATTAAACACCTCACCATGGTCATATATGCATCAATGCACCTATTGATTCTAGGTAAAACTTACAACCGTGGGTAAATGACATGCCAACTAAAATGAGATCAAGTTTTGTTACGAGATCCATATGCATACCGAAGAAGGAAAACCCAAAAAAGAAAAAAAAAATCACAAGCAAGAGCAACAAAGATGAAATTGAAGAGAGAGGAACTGAAATATGATAAACGAATTAAACCTATCAACAAGCTTCCTTCTCTTCCGTTACACCACAGGATTCTTTTTAGCTTTTTTTTTTTTATTTCTTCCATCATCCTTCTGCTTCAGATGCGTCTTTTGCTCGCTCTCTCTCTTTCTTCCCCTTCTTCTTCTTAGTCTCAACCCTTTTCTGTTTTTCTTCTTTTCTTCTATGTTTTGCATTTCCAGATCCCTTCTCGACTCTTCAAGTCCGTTTGATTTGATGCAATTTAATCACTTTACATGCAGAGTTAAAGGTTGTAAAAACTTTACAACATTTGGTATCAATTTTAACGATGCAAAATAAGTGGTCAATTACAATCACTTTTACTTTGATCAAGAAAAGTATTTGCACAAAGAGAATGTGTGAAAGTACTTTGCATCACAATCATGAAAGTTCAAAAGTTTTTAAATTATTTTATATCCCTTATTTTTTAAAAAAAGACATGAAATAAAATGATAAATTTGATATTTAAATAAACTTTACAGGAAAAGTGTGTTTTAATCAGATATTATAAAAATCTTTGCATGTAATTTAATTAAAATTTTTATATGCTAAACCAAATAATGTAAACTCACTTTACTTACGAAGTGATTGCAGTTTTAAACTTTGTAATAAATTATTTTACATGCAAAGTAATTCAATATAAAGTATCAAACGGACTCTTCCTCTTTCAATCTTTTTTGTTTTTTTTTATATTTTTTTCCTTTTTGTGGGTTTTGGAGGATAAACAACATAGTTTTGACCTCATGAGTAAAATTTTGAAAGGAAAAAGAAAATGAAACAGCCAATTACAGAATGACACGTGGCATTGCTCCCAAAGCTCCCTCTATATGTATGTATGTATGTATGTATGATGTATGATTTACTAACTTTGTTTAACTTTTTTGGTGCTGTATACCTATGCACACTACTAGGTCCCAGCTGAAGGATGCAATTCTTGAAGGAGGAGTTCCTTTCGACAGGGTCCACGGAACACATGCGTTTGAATACCCTAGCAGGGACTCAAGGTTCAATCAAGTTTTCAACACTGCGATGATCAATCACACGACGATAGTTGTGAAGAATATCCTGGAGACCTACAAGGGTTTCGAGCAGCTCAACCGGGTTGTTGATGTGGGCGGAGGTCTAGGAGTCACTCTTAGCATGATAACTTCCGAGTATCCTTCTATTAAGGGAATTAATTTTGACTTGCCCCATGTTATACAACATGCCCCTGCCTACCCTGGTAACGATTTGGCTCATAAATCAAAATCATAGCCTTATTTCATTATCTGTCTCCTTTATGATCAACCACCTCAGTCAAGAATGTGAAATGTCAGCTAAGTTTTCCTAATGCATCAATTAATTATGTGCATCTCACACCTTGAAAAGGCAGCTAATCTCTTGCAATTCTGTTTTTAAAGAAGGATAAGAGAGCAATTTTCGAAACAACAAAAAAGTTTTCTGAAATCTATTTATAGATTGAAATAGAATAAATAGTTTTCTGCATTAATTTGCATTTTTGGTATACTCTGTTTGTAAACTAACAGGATAACCAACCTATGCTACAGGTGTAGAACATGTAGAAGGAGATATGTTTGAAAGTGTTCCAAAGGGAGATGCAATTTTGATGAAGGTAAACGAATCATTTGCCATAAATTTTTCCCAGAAATCAAGTTTCAAGCTTTAATATATATCATACAAGTAAAAATAACTTTTTTCTTGGTAGTGGATACTTCATGATTGGAGTGATGAGCATTGTTTGAAGCTGTTGAAGAATTGCTACCAATCCATCCCAGATGAAGGAAAAGTCATAGTGCTCGAGGCTATCCTTCCGACCCTACCCGAACCTAATGCTTTTGTGAGAGGCACTTCGCTGATAGATGCGATAATGATGACCCAGATTCCAGGTGGGAAGGAAAGGACGAAACCAGAATTCGAGGCCTTGGCTACTAAAGCAGGATTCAGTGGCATCAGATACGAGTGTTTTGTTTGTAACTTCTGCGTCATGGAGTTCTTCAAGTAGTTGGAAACTCTTAATATAACTTGGTACAAGTCTTCTTTTCCTGGTTTTCAACCTTTGCCAAGCTACCGGAGGGTTGGGAAGTGTAAGAATGAAATGCTTGTTTTGCAATATTTTTTCCTTTATTCACGACGGTTCTTATGTAACTGGACGACGGTTCTCTATGAATCAAATAAAATTAAAGTAAGAATTAATTAATATTCACAAAAATATACCTTACAATCACTACAAGAAAAATACTCGATTCTCATGAAAAATTTCTGCTGAAAAAACATTCTTTTCCACGAAGAAATTTTTCCCACGAGTCTTATATCCACGGAAAATTGGGAAAAATTTTTCCCACGAGCCTTATACCCACAGAAAAAAAATTTTCCGTGGATATAAGGTGCTTAGGAAAATTTTTTTCATGGGAATCGACCATTTTTCTTATAGTGAATAGGAGTTAGGGACACTTGCAGTAGTCAACCTTTTAACCTTACTTCTAGAGTCTAGAAAATTACATTGATGATCTATGAAATAACTAATTTGCTTTCTCAATATATGTCTCTATAATAATTATCGAGTTTGATTACTTTAATTTTATCAATATAGGGAAAGATGGATTTAAATCTTCGAAAGCGCGATCATTCTTGTTTATATATATATATATATATATATATATATATAAGAGGTCGGAAATACTGCGACTTACAATTGCAAATTAGACGATCCCCCTAAAATATAATTTAGCATTAATCTTAATGGAGATCAAATGAAGGTTCAGTAATGAAGGATTATTCAGTGAAGTAATGTCCAAATTAAATCTCTAATTTTTTTTTTCTTTGAAGGACAAAATCTCTAATTTGGAGCTAACATTGTGTTTAGTATGAAGGAAATAGGGAGGAAAGAAAGGGTGTAGAAAGAAAGTGAGTGAGAAAATACAACTTTCCTTTGTTTGGTAGGATAGAAATATTCCTAAAGAAAGAAATAAAAAGGAAATGAGAGAGTCCATTTCTTTAAAAATCATTTCCGTTCAAATTAGGCAGAAATATGAGGGAAAGAAAGTGATTGTTGAGTCTAAAAAATAGAAATGACTATTACATCTTTAAAATTTATTTCTAATTACAAAATTTATCATTACAAATAAAAGATATTAAAAGTGAATTTTTAACTAAAGAGTAAACAATGGTAAAATGGTCATATTAATTAAAATAAATTTTTTTTCTTTTCTATTTCTTAGTTATACCAAACAAAAAAAATAATCAATTTTTTTTCTTTTCTTCTTATTTATTTCCTTACTATCAAACATGATGAGGGAAACATAAATTTATTTCTTTTCCCTACGTATTTCCTTTTCTTACCTATTTCTTTTTCTTACTATTTCCTTCCCTCTTACTAAACATAGACTAAGGAAATCCAAACAGTTGTTGCTTTCACTAAAATTTTTTGTCTACCTTTGACTTTCAGTATTTCTTTTTTGAAAAGTTGCCTTTTAGGCTTTTACGCTTTGTTTTTATATTAAAATCATTGGAATATATTTTGCAATTGATTTATTTAATTTGCAGTTTTTATTTTTTACAATTAAAAAAATCTTTAAAAAAAGTATTCAACAAATATATGTATATATCTTGGCAAAAAAAAAACAAGTACTATGTTTATATATGGTTACAATTAATAATTTTGAGACATTAATTAGAAGATGAAAAAGAAAATTTGAGAGGGGTGGAAAAAACAATTGTAAAGGCTAAATCTAGACCATATATTATAAACTGACACACACACAAACACATATATATGTACGAGAAGAAATCTACTTACATTTAATGTAAAATTTTTTGTTTTACACACACACACACGCATATGTATATGAGGAGGAATCCTATTTTGATGTAAAATTTTTAGTTTTACACATTTTTTATAACTTGATATACGATTAACATTTTAATAATCCGATCATTGGATTGAACAATATATATTTGGATCTATTATATACGTAAAATTTTAAGTTAATCCGATTTTTTATGATATCGATATAAACTTTAACATTTTCGGATATTTTTAATATATGTTTTAAGGTAAAAAATTATATAATATCAAAAAATATGATAGTCATTTTAAATTAACTTAAAATTGTACGTACACAGTGTATATGAATACAATATAAAATTTAACAGTTGAATTAATCATACGTTAAGTTATGAAATAATGTAAGACTTTTAATTTTACATAGGGTGTAAAATAATCTGTTATATATATATATATATATATATATATATTCTTTGTAGCTGACGTTTCCTCCAAAGGGCGGCATGATCAATCCCACATGCGATATTGAATGTTTATCCTATAATGTATTAAAGGGGAAACTGAGCGGCACGTATCTGGCCGCTGGAATTGGGTCCCTCTTTACAGCACTGTTGTAAGACCGAGCTCGGTCCGGCTGGTCAAACCGGTTGATCCGGGAGGATCATCCGGTCTGAAAAGAGGGGTGACCCAAAGTAGAGTTGACCCAGTCAAAATTCAGTTAAAACCTAGTAAAATTGGTAAAAGTCTGGTTTTTATTTTTTTATATTAAAAGTATATTAAAAATTATAAGAATTGAATCATTAGCCTTTTATGAGAGAATGAGAGAGTTAAGCATACTAACCATCATATTAAACTAAATTTTTTATTTGAAATTTACATTTTATCATATATATTAAACTAAAATTATCAAAACTCATATATTTATACATTTAAACGACCATTTCAGTTTTATCCAATTGATCCGATTAACCCAATAACTTGATTATCTAAACGGTTCATTTACCGGGCCGGGTTTTACGACATTACTTTACAGTCATTCTTTCGGGAATTTTGCTTCGGCTTTGCACCTATTTATGTGTACATCCCAGAGCCAACTTTTGCATCTCGACGTACAAAGTATCGATCTTTTTGTTTTCACGAAACCAGTTTCGTACTTCACTTGGCAGAAAAGTCTGACCGTTGATTCAATGGGATATTCAGAAGGAAACCAATTCCATGTCCAAAATCAGGAAGATCAAGAAAGTTTCTCGTATGCCATGCAACTTGTCAATTCCACCGCGTTGCCCATGTGTTTGCATGCGGCGATTCAGCTGGGGATTTTTGAGATCATAGCCAAAGCTGGTCCAGACGCCAACCTGTCCTCGCAAGAGATTGCAGCCCAGTTACAAACCCAGAACCCGGATGCACCCAAGATGTTGGACAGCGTGCTCAGACTTCTAGCTAGCTATCGTGTTCTTGCTTGCTCCCTGCAGGCTGTTGACAAGGAACAGGGTGGTTCCCTGCGAAGGCTCTACGGTTTGGCGCCTGTTTCCAAATTCTTCGACCGAAATGAAGATGGTATTTCATTGGGTCCATTGGTGGCCTTGGTCCAGGACAAGATCTTCCTCGATTGCTGGTTTGTGTTTCCCTCTCTTTTATCTCTCTTGTGTTCTTGACAAAACTTGAAATATATAGCAGCAATCTTATTTCAAGTTCAGATGTCAGCCTCAGAGGGGATGGAGGTTGGAGATCCAATGGTCTTGTTCCTTGATCACCTTTCTTTTCCCGTCTACTAGGAACTCTTGTTGGATTTAGTGGGGTCCATCGTAATGATATACTAATTGGAAAAACTTGTAGTACTGCTGTCTACTAGACTACTAGTACTTCTTATCCAAAATATTGGTCCCAATATTTTTTATTCCACATTTGATGTATAAACATATATGACAAATTTAATTAGTAAGTAATCCTAGCTACTACGTGTGAAAACATTTTTAGGAGCCAGCTGAAGGATGCAATTCTGGAAGGAGGAGTCCCATTTAACAGGGTCCATGGAATGCCTGCGTTTGAATACCCAGGCAAGGACCCAAGGTTCAACAAAGTTTTCAATACGGCCATGATGAATCAAACAACTATAGTGATGAAGCAGATCCTGGAGGCCTACAATGGCTTTGAAGACCTCGGCCAAGTTGTTGATGTGGGCGGTGGTCTTGGGATCTCCCTTAGCATCATTACTTCCAAGTACCCTTCCATTAAGGGAATCAATTTTGACCTGCCCCATGTAATTCAACATGCCCCTTCCTTCCCTGGTAAAACCATTTAATTTGATTAATTTTGAAACTATATAATTACTTTGTCGATATATATATATATATATATATATATATATAAAGATAAAAAGTATCATGCACCCTTTTAGAAACAGGGGAGTGAAGCAATACATTTAATTGAATCAATTGAAGCAGCAGTGATCTCTAAAGGTTTTCCTGATCTGCCAGGTTGAATTTCAATTAATTTAATAGACAATTGATGTCTGATGTCATGTCTCTTTTGGTGGCACTTCTAGACTGTTTGATGAAATTATATACTAATCACAAGGCAAATCAACATGGCAGGCGTTGAACATGTGGAGGGAGATATGTTTAAAAGTGTTCCTAAAGGAGATGCCGTTTTTATGAAGGTGAGATATTATATTTTTTACCGTCATTTTAATATTTTCGATTTTACAAAAACCACCAAGTGGGATTATACATGGATTAATGGTATATAAAACCTGCAAACATTTTGTAGTCGATACTTCATGATTGGGGCGATGAGCATTGTCGGGAGCTGTTGAAGAATTGTTATAATGCCATACCGGAGGATGGGAAAGTGATTGTGATCGATGCTGTCCTGCCAATTGGAGCGGAGACTGATGCGGCTTCCAAGGCCAATTTGGAACTGGATGTGGTGATGATGACTCAGAATCCAGGAGGGAAGGAGCGGACAAAGCCAGAGTTCGAAGCCTTGGCAACTAAAGCTGGGTTTCGTGGCATCAGATTTGAGTGTTTCGTTTGTAACTGTTGGGTCATGGAGTTCTTCAAGTAGTTTGCTTCCTTTCCTGTGAACTTTTACAATTTGCAAAGGCTGAGAGTTTCAAGCTTGATTTGCCCAGTCTTGCAACAGCAATAACAGGGGAATTGATCGCTTGAATTATTCAAGCCTTGAAAGTTTAAAGTGGAAGCTATTTGGTTTCTTCGTTTTCTTTTTTTCCCTTTTTTTTAATTAATACAATAGTCAAGGAATTTATAAAGTTATTAAAGTTTTAACGTTTTTGCTCCTTTGTTTTTGTTAGAAGAGAGGCAAATGTATTAGCTCATAATATTGCTAAGATGAATTGTGACATGGGAGATCATAGGTTATGGGTGGGATATCTACCTAATTCTATTTGTAACCCTGACTTTTCTTAATATATATAAGAATGCCTTTTCTTTTTTTTAAAAAAAAAAAAAAGGTGGAGAGTCAAAGCTAATAGAATAATGGCCAGAAAGGAAAATTAAACAGATTTATCCAAAAAAGGAATTTATAAGGTTATTCAAAGTGAAATAGTGTCAAATATTCCATGGTCTAATAAGAAAATTAGTCATTGACACAATCATATCACTTTCACTTCCTCTAGATCTAAGGGCTAGATAGTCATTTAGATATATAATAATTATATCATTTTTTTTTATAATTATGTTATGGCTAATTGCTCAATTCGGGGCCTATTCTTTTCGAAATGGTTTAATTTGAGGTCAATTCTTCTAATTTGGTCGATTTGGGGCCTAATCTTGCAAAATCGGTTCAATTTAGGGCCTACTGTCAAAATAGATTGCGCGTGTATTACACATATAATAAAAAGCAAGTGAACCAATGAAATATGGACACGTGGAGAGGGTATAAATTAAATATATTTGTTAAAAATAAAAAGAGAAAAAAAAGTTAAATAAAAAAAAAACCAACAACGTGAAAAAAAAAAGGAAAAAAACACAAACTCAACCACTGGTATTTTTTCTTTCTAAGGAAACTTTCTCCTCTTCTTTCTCCCCGATTGCCTTTCTCTATTGCCATTCATGATTCAACTTGAAAGCTCCGATAGCTCCTCCATGGTGAGTGCAGCAGTGCCATCAACTCTTCTTCCGAGTTTGGTTTCCTCCTCTCCCAAAACAAAATTAGGCCGAGACTCAAAGCCACCTTCCAATCTTACAAACTCCACCGTTCAATAGATCGTCGCTGGAAACCAACAACCCACCATCTAGATTTGACAACCAACCTTTAATTGATAATTTCCCCAAATCCAAACCCTAAGTCTCTGAGTCTTCTCTCTTTTTCAATAACTATGGCTTCCCTCTCTTAGAATACCTGTCCTGAACCCTCTGTTTCCCTTCTACTTACTGTAACCTCCCTCTAAATTCTCTTATCATTCCCCTGATTTGATTTGAATTAACTTGGGTTCCAGGAAGACTTCTCTTCTTCTGCGGTGGCGGTGGTGGAGCTTGATTTGTTGAACCAAAAGATAGTGGTGGGTACAATACCACGCCAATCTCTATTTTGGTGGCTAAAGAAGCATTTATTTCACCGATGCTTTTGGTTCTTCTTTTTCTAATAATCTTTTGTTCCAGGAGGTGGCTCAAGAAACAAATTCTACAACTTTAGAGCCACTGCCAGTAGATCTAGAAATTTTTAGGAGTTGTGGTTTTTACATTTTTATGAGAGAGGGGTAGTTCTTTGAATCTTTGTATGTTTAGAGGATAAAGAAAGTTTTGATTGATTTTCTTTATGGCTGGAAAATTCGGTTTAGTGCTGGCTGTTCTTCATTTTGTTCGCCGGAAACTGGGTTTAGTGGTGGATGTTCTACACTTGTTCTTGGATATTTAAATGTTAAAAAAAAAAAGCTTTTCATCCTTTAAAATTTAATAGGATTTTTGAAAAAAAAAAGAAAACATAAAAAAACCCTAACGTTTGCCGTCACATTTAACTGCGCGTGAGAAGCACCAACGCAATAGGCCCCAAATTGAACCGATTTTACAAGATTAGGCCCTAAATCGACCAAATTAGAAGAATTATCCCCAAATTAAGCCATTTCGAAAAGAATAGGCCTCAAATTGAGCAATTAACCTTATGTTATTTGGATAATCATAGTAGATCTGATTGATATATAATATAGTTGAATTTTAATGTAGCTATGTTTGTAAGAGTTTGATTGAAATAATAATACAAATTCCTTAAATTGTGCTCCAAGAAAAAATATATATAAAAAGCTAGGGCAACAATCTAATTACACCTATATATATATTTGCAGGTTTTTTCATTGAAGATATACCACTCATTCTTTCATTCAAAAACCCTAATATGGGGCTAACGCCCGAACCCTCGTTTGAAGATGGCGGCGCAGTGAATTTGGGCCTGCAGATAGTGAAGCTACAGCTACTCAGAATAGCAAACGCTAGATTCTGCAGAAACTTCGCTGGCTCGCCGCTGTCCCTGACTTTCTTCCTGAGCCTATTAGCATCGGGATCCAAAGGGGATATTAAAGACCAATTGCTTGGGTGTTTGGGATCAAAAACCTCAGATGAACACTTTGAAAAATCTTCTAATCTGTTGTCTCTGGCAAACAGCTCTGAAGATTCCTCAGAAAATGCTGAAGGGCCTTTTCTACTTATGACCAATGGGATCTGGATTGATCAAAGGTTTTCTTTGAAGCCTGGGTTCCAAGATGTCCTCAACGATGTTTACAAAACTGAAGTTAGATTTCTTGATTTTCAAAACAAGGTGAAATTCAATTATCCCTTTATTTGTTTAATAATTTTGTTTAAATTGTAGAGAAATTTAATTTGCATGTGTGATAGAAAGAGAACATGAATTCAACTTTACAAGCAATTTTTAATGTCAGTTTCATTGTTCCTTGACAATATTGGTGGCTCTCTTTAATTAATTTAGATATGGATTGTGATTGCAGCGCTCTGAGGTAGCAGTTGAAGTGAACTCATGGGTGGAGGAAAAGACTAAAGGCCTCATCAAAAACATTATTTCGGATGATAAAATTGCAAAAGGACTTTTCATACTCATAAATGCACTTTATTTCAAAGGAGTATGGGACCGTCAGTTTGACACAGAGCTGACCGAAGATGACAAATTCTACATGCTCAGTGGAGAAGATCATGTTCAAGTTCCATTTATGTGCGAGTATTCTCAGCAGCATTTCTACCATTCTTTCGACGATTTCAAACTTGTCAAGCTGCCTTATCGATTCGGCAAGGATGAAAGGAGATTCTTCATGTACATCTTTCTCCCACATGAGAGGAACGGGTTGAAGAAGTTGATACATCACTTTGATTCCACTCCAGAGTTCTTGAACCAAAAGTTCAAGCTCCATAAGTATTGTGTTGACAATCTCAAAATTCCCAAGTTCAAATTCTCGTATGATTTCAGTGCTTCGGATCACATGGAGGCTCTGGGATTTGGCACTCCTTGGCTAAGCAGTTTGGAGATGTTAGAGACAAATGGTGAAGAAAGGAAGATCGGAGCGTCTCATAGGTCTTATGTTGAAGTGAATGAGGAAGGAACAGAAGCTGCGGCTGTTGAATCGGATGAAGACATGGGATTCAGCTTAGAGGGTTACACACCAAGGCCAGAAATGAATTTCATTGCTGATCATCCTTTCATGTTCATGATAAGGGAGGATGCTTCCAATGTCCCGTTTTTCATAGGAGCTGTGATCAATCCCCTCCTGAATGAATGACTTGTCTCCTTTTCCTCTACAGCTTTGAGCAAAAATTGAATCATGCCTCTCGTTTATAATATTTTTCATTGGTACGTAAACATATAAATTAATAAGGTGCATATATATGTTCTTTCAAGTGTGTGTATAAATTGTTTTTTTCTTTCTCTCTCTCTTTCTCTTTTATGGGCAATAATTTTATTCGTTTGCACTCGGTTTCCATTTGAATCATTTTATATAGAAAGTTAAATAGTGATTCTTTTCCTTCGAGATAAGCTATTTCAAAATTGCTGCTTGATACAAGCTGGTAGCATATGAGCTAGGGCTATGGCTCAAACTTTTGGATGCTCGTGATGATTAGGAACTTGCACCCAAGGCATGCATATTACAGGTAAACAAAGGCAGAACTTGAATTCCCTCTTAGTCGACATGGTAGAGTTTGAAACCTAGCTAGCTAGCTCCCACTGTCCAAGTAAGCCCCTTGTCGGAGTTGACAGGTGAGAAAAATATCTATTTTATTGAACAAGTGCAAATAGATTACAAGTTTGTACGTACTTATGATATATATACTAACACCAATATTTGTACTAAGACCAATATTTGTACTAACTCACTTTCACTCTTAATTACACTACTCACTCACTACACTCTGGCTGCCCCAACTCACTCATGCACCACTCACCATTACACAACTCACTTATATTACTTCAACTCACCACCTATTCTCCTAGTGACCGACCCAATGCACTTTAACTATTTATAGTTGAAGCAAACCATTTCAAATTTATGTCAAAATTTCATACTCTAAACTAGATTTTTTGTGAAGGCTACATTATTTGTCTTTGTTTATTAATTTTTTTGTTGAAAACAAAGACACCTTGGCGACCTTTTACCCTTGCTGAGAGAACTTATAAAACTTCACCATTGGCTCTTCACCCGAAATTTAAAAGAAAAAAAAAAAAAAGGCTCTAGTCAGCTATATGCCAGAAAATTAAACCCCAACATTCTCATCTCCAAAATTACCTAAGCACCGCGAACGGAATGGCGCCATTGTCGCTTCCGGCTCTCAATGGATGAGTTTTTCATTTTTCGGTGAAACTCGTGGATGAATTTACTTTTCTCATATGTGACGTATATGTGAGGAAAAATATTGTTTCAGTTTACAATGAAATTTTAATTAAAGTTTTGGAGTAAAAGATAATGTACGTACGTATCTATAATTATCGAGTGTAATAATCACTTTAATTTTTACAAATACCTAACATGGATTTAAATCTTTTAAAGCCACAGACGTTGTTTCAATCTTTGACACACCCCAACCTAGAAATGGCAAATAAGAATCCTACAAAAATAACATAACAGAGAAAGAAGGTAAGGATTATTCCGTGAAGGATGCAAACGTCAAAAATCTCTAGTTTTGAGCTAAGCAAATCCAAATACTTATTCTCTAAATTTGTCAACCTTTGGTTTTCATTAAAATTCTTTGAAAAGATACCTCTTTTAAACAATTTTTTTATATTAAAATCGTTGGAATATTTTTTAATTGATTAATTAGTTATTATTCTTTAATTAAAAAATCATTAAAAATAAAGTATTCAACAAATATATATACATATATATATATATGTATCTAGCAAAAAGAATATATATATATATATATAGTTACAATTTATATATAATTTTGAGACATTAGAAAATGAAAAAGAAAATTTGAGAGGGGTGGAAATTTTTTTTGGGCCTCAAGAGGGGTGGAAATTTTTTTTGGTGATTAAAGATAGAGGGGTGGAATTTAATCGTACGTTAGGCAAATTAAATCTAAACCATATACCACAAATATTTTCCAAAAATATGCACATATATTTCTATAGGCGGCGTGATGCCGTGATGCTGACGACGTTAGGCGGCGTCATGCCGCCAGCTCTAAAAGACCGGTGGATCAATCCCGCATACGATCTTGACCGTTCATCCTAATTTACAAAAGGAAAATTGAGCTGTACGTATCAGGCCGCTGGGGTACGGTACAAAGGTCCGTATAGCAATTGGGTCCCAGTTCACTGTCATTCTTTTGGAATTTTGGTTCGGCTTGCACCTATTTATGTGTTCATCACAGAGCCAACTTTGCGTCTTCCCTATCTAAGTATCGATCGATCTTTTGGTTTCCACAAGACCACTTTCATACTTCATTGGCAGAAAAGTCTCACCATTGATTCAATGGGGTGTTCAAAACGAAACAAATTCCATGGCAACCATCAGGAAGACCAAGAAAGCTTCACATATGCCATGCAACTTGTCAATTCCACCGCGTTGCCCATGTGTTTGCATGCAGCAATTCAGCTGGAAGTTTTTGAGATCATAGCCAAAGCCGGTCCAGACGCCAAGCTGTCCCCGCAAGAGATTGCAGCCCAGTTACAAACCCAGAACCCGGATGCACCCATGATGTTGGACAGCGTGCTCAGACTTTTAGCCAGCTACAGTGTTCTTGGTTGCTCCCTGCAGGCTGTTGACGAGGAACAGGGTGGTGCCCTGCAGAGGCTCTATAGTTTGTCCCCTGTTTCCAAGTTCTTTGTCCGAAATGAAGATGGTGTTTCATTGGGTCCCTTGGTGGCCTTGGTTCAGGACAAGATCTTCCTCGATAGCTGGTTTGCGCTTTCTCTCTCTTTCTTCTCGCTTATCCTCTATCTTTTGTTATAGAGATTTTTTTTTTAATCTAACATAATTTAGAAATTTTTGTTTAAAAAAACCTTAAAATCAAATAAGAAATTAGTAAAGTTAAGTGAAGGATACATGACATGTTATGGTATATAAGATATAAAGTAAGCACTAAAATGCAGTAAATGATTTTTATCCGTAAATTCATGATATTTCAAATGTATGAAAAATAAAATTGGGATCAAACTAACGGCTGTTTAAATCTTGTGTAAGGAGTTTGATATTTCTTAAGTAATGTTTAAGTCTTGTTAATAGAGAAAATAAATTTAAGAGAGTTTCCTCGTTTGAGGTCCAATATAATCCGACTCTAAATTAATCCAAAATATAATTTATAATAGAAAAAAATATTGTGATTTGCCACCAATACTTTTTTGGAGAAGAATGGTAATAGTAGTCTACTACAGTAGTACTACGTTCATTTTTCAATTAATATATGTCATTTGGATGGACCCCACCAAATCCAAAGATTTCCAAATAGACGGGAGAAAAAGGCTATCAAGGAACAAGACCATTGAAGCTCCAATCTTCATCTGACATCTGAACTTGAAATATGGGATGGAAATCGCCTGTGCATTTTAATGCTCTATTTTGTGTTCTATACATCTGATTACGTTATGTGTCTCATTCACTTAACTTTATTTATTTTTTATTTGATTTTAGGTTTTTTAAATAAAAATTTCTAAAACTATTTTAGAAAAAAAAAATCCTCTATAATAAAACTTTAACTGTAAATTAAATTTTTTCAATTTTCAGGGTATGTTTTTACGTTTATAATATTATTGGGATTGTGTTTTAGTTTAAATAAAAAAAATAATAATAATTTTTCTTTATTTATTTTATTAAAACCATACAAAGAATAAAGAAAATTAAGTGAATGAAACATGTGACGGACTGTGGTATATGAGATATTAAGTAGGGAATTGAGATGACATAGAAGATTTTTATTCGAAATTAACTAGTAAATCATATACCCCTCTAGATTTTTTTTTTCCCATTAGACATGTACGACGAATTTAATTGGTAACAAATCCTAGCTACTACATGCGAATTTTATTGTTAGGTGCCAGCTGAAGGGTGCAATTCTGGAAGGAGGAATCCCTTTTAACAGGGTCCACGGAATGCATGCGTTTGAATACCCAGGCAAGGACCCAAAGTTCAACAAAGTTTTCAATACGGCAATGATGAACCAAACAACTATAGTGATGAAGCAAATCCTGGAGGCCTACAAGGGCTTTGAAGACCTTGACCAAGTTGTTGATGTTGGCGGTGGTCTCGGAGTCTCCCTCAGCATCATCACTTCTAAGTACCCTTCCATTAAGGGAATCAATTTTGACCAGCCCCATGTTATTCAACATGCCCCTTCCTACCGTGGTAAAATCATTTTGATTAATTGTCAAACAATATAATAAGGGTTCGGTTAACCAGTGGGTACTGGTTAACCTCATTTAATAGGGTTGAAAAGTAACTTTGAATTTTAAAATGATAATATAGTGAAAAAAAAATGTTCTTGTTTGGAGCTAAACTTTATCAATTTGGGGTTAAGGCTTTGACAAATTTTTTGAAAGTTTGGAGCTAAACTTAATTAAGAGTATTTTTATCTTTAAGCAATAGTTAAAGTATAAAATAAATGTAACGCACACAAAACAAAGCAATTATAAAGTACTCCCTCTGTCCCTATTTATCTGTCCCCATTAACCGTTGTACACAGGGCAAGAAAAGTAGTTAAGATACAAAATTCTATAAACATTTATCTTAATTTTCCTTTGTTATCCCTATTTCTCTCCCTCTTTGATTCTCACTCATATTTCAGAAACTATTCATTTAAGAGAGAGATGAATGAGTTTGAAATGGTAAGTTTAAAAAATTAATAATCAATGTTAGTTAGGGACAGATAAAAAGGGACAAAAAAATCCCCAAAAAGAGACAAATAAATAGGGACTGAGGGAATAATAATTACTATAGGCACCCATTAATAATTTCCATATAATAATCACTTTCTTTTTGCTATGTAAATATAAAAAAATTTAATTGCATCAATTAAAGCAACTCCAAAGGTTTTCCTGATCTGCTGGGTTGAATTTCAATCAATTTAATAGACAATCGATGCCTCGTGTCATGTTTTGTTTGGTGGCACTTTTAGACTGTTTGATTGATGAAATTATGTACTAATCACAAGGCAAATCAACATGGCAGGCGTTGAAAATGTGGGGGGAGATATGTTTAAAAGTGTTCCTAAAGGAGACGCCGTTTTTATGAAGGTGAGATATATTTTTTTTTTTGCAGTCATTTTAATATTTTTTATTTAACAAAAACCACCAAATGGGATAACACATGGATTAATGGTAAATATGCAAACTTTTGTAGTGGATACTTCATGACTGGAGCGATGAGCGTTGTCTAAAGCTGTTGAAGAATTGCTATAATGCTATTCCGGAGGATGGGAAAGTGATTGTGATTGATTGTGTGCTGCCAATTGTAGCGGAGACTAATGCGGCTTCGAAGGCCAATTCGGAACTGGATGTGGTGATGATGACTCAGAATCCAGGAGGGAAGGAACGGACAAAGCCAGAATTCGAAGCCTTGGCAACTAAAGCTGGGTTTCGTGGCATCAGATTTGAATGTTTCGTTTGTAACTGTTGGGTCATGGAGTTCTTCAAGTAGCTTCCTTTCTTGTAAACTTTCACAAGGTGCAAAAGCTAAGAGAGTTTCAAGCTTGATTTGCCTAACTAGTTTTGCAACAGCAATAATAGGGGAATTGATCGCTTGAATATTCAAGCCTTGAAAGATAGTTCCCCTCATAAAGAAATAAATAAATAAATACTAAAAGAAGTCTAAAGTGGAAGCTATATATTTGGTTTCTTCGTTTTCTTTTTCCCCTTTTAATTTACAAAAATTCAATATAATAGTTAAGGAATTAATAAGGTTATTCAAACTGATGAAATGGTGTAAGAGATTTCATCTCGACTAATGACAAATTAGTCATTGGTATAATCATATCACTTTCACTTCTTCTAGAGCTAAGGGCTAGAATGATGAAAGTAAAGGGAAAAAATTCCAAATTTTGAACCGACAAATTCCAGGAAAGAAGATGTGGGACTCATTCTGAAAATCTTTGCTTTCTCTTTCTATAAGTAACGCTACTCCAAAATTTTCTCTAAATTTCATGGCGATTGATCTAAATGTTCTTATCAATTCATCAAATTGAAAATTTTAGTCACACGACCAAAATGAATAATGTAATTATATATCCTAAATTAGTTATAGACTAATATGTTTGAACACACCAACAAGGGTTGGGTATAAAAAGTGCAACAGCTGCATCCAATTGGAAAAGTCTCCATGCTAGACAACATTGTTTGAAGATCTCTTATAATTTTGCAAGTCCCGAGTCAAGCTACTCAACTCAACTTTAAAAAACCAGCCGCTTGCTTTCATTAAAAAAGAAAAAAAAAGGAGCAAAACGTGGCTTAATTATAATTGAATTTTGTACAAATTTAAAAATATACTGGAAGTTATTTCCATGTTAACACCGTGGGTTGTATGTGAAGTAATATTTGTATTAGATATTTTTAAAACTTTTTTGAGAAGATATTTGTAAATAAATATATAAAAAAAGAGATTTTTTTTCTCACCATTTTAAAATTTTACTTCATAAAGTTGCTAAATCTTTGCGGAAAAATAAACTGAGCTTATACGCTTTGTCAACGGAAACGACTCGTCTCCAGTTGGCTTGTCAACTGCAGAGTCCTGTTCACGGTCAAATAAACAACCACCGGCTTAAAATACAAATCAGCGGTTCTAGATCAACCACGTCATCAAACATATACATGACCAATATCTAACGGTGTTATTCCCAGTTTTCATTCTCAAAGTTCTATATTCTCTCTTTCTCTGCTTCTGCTTAAAACAAACATTCTGAAATTTGCAAATCATGCTCTCAAGTGTTAGTCTGGTTTCCACCACTCTTTCAAAATAAATATATGTTGAACTAAAAACATGCAAGTTTGAGAGAAAAGTACAAATAGTGGTCAGCCATGAATCACCTGGAAACTGAAACTTCAAGTCGGGATGTTATCATGAAATTGGGCTTTTGAATAGCGTTGAGTGATGCAAGGTAGACTTTGATAAATAAGAACAAATAACAAATTTCTGTTTCTGTAATTATAATGGTTTCTCAAATTTTCGATTTTTCACCTTAGATGTTAGAATTGAAGCTTTTGTTTTGTTTGAACTCTTAGAATCCATTTTTTTCATATTTATTTCGAAATTTATACTTTGAACTATCAGATTTTAACTCTTTTTTTTAATTTTCATTCAATTCTTTATTTTTGTTTGGTGGATCACCCAGTAACATGCAATTAAATTTTGACAGCAACAAGGAAACCCAGAAAAAACCTTGAAGAGAAACAAAAAAGAAAAGGAAAGAAATATTTTAACAGAAGCAAGAAATGGAGATCAAAACCAAAGTTATCTTTAGATGATGACGTGGTTGATCTAAAGCCATCGATTTGTGTTTTAATTTGGTGGCTATTAATCTGACCGTAAACAAGACTCTCTAGTTGAAAAGCCAACTTGAGACGAGCCATTTCCGCAGATAATGAGCAAATATAATTGACTTGTAACCAATGAATAAAAAATCAGATCTGTGCTTGAATCGGTGAAGTGAAAGGTTTGATAGTTTAACTGGTTCAATTAGTTAAACCCTTTAGACTGATTATTTGAATATTTTAGTTTTATTAATTTTTAAAATATTTATATTTCAAAGTTTTAATTAAAATTTTTTTAAAAAAATTCATAAAAATAAGAAAAAGTATAAAACATTAGTGCATCACATAATATAAATAAATAATACAAATGATTTTACATTACAAATTAAATTTTTATTATAGGAGTACATTAGAATAAAAAAATAAAAAAGTTAAGGTCAAAAATTCAAAATCAAAAGTTCAAACATAAAAAAAAATAAAATTTGGACTTCTCATTAATTTGGATTTTTTTTGGATTTTGGTTAGTTTATTAAAAATAACTTAAAAAATAAAAAACAATTAATTTTTTTTACTAAACTGGTCCAACTGGTTCAACCAATTCAAAAACAATTAAAACAATAAACGGTTTTATAACCCTTAAAGGACCAGACTGATGGCTGATTCACGATTGAACCGGTCGATCCGGTCCGACTTTTCCTTCATTGCTTGTAACTTGCACAAATTTCATTGACATAATCTATTTATACTAAAATCTCAGTTGTCAACTTGTCATATTTCTAAATTAATAAAAAAAAATACAATCTTTCTATCACAATTCATATAAATTATTGATAATATCAAAAAATAAATGAGTTTTGAAATCAATGTATATATTCAGTGGAATAAAATTTACATTAATTTATTAACAAAATAAGAATTGTATTAAAAGTATTTTTTAAAAAAATGAAAGAGTGAAGAGTCGAAAATATAAATTATAAAGATTAAAAAAAAAGAAAAGAAATGAAATGATGATATAGATAACTTAAAATATAAGCCTCAGTGGATATCCTTCAACGGCTTAGTGGATATGCTGAGCCTGGAAGGATCATGCCTATCATGGGTCTATATTTGGCTCCGGAAAATCTACTCGTCTTGACCCTGTTGCAGGTTCGCTATTTTGCTCTCATCTCTTTTTTCATTTTTGTTTTTTTGGCTGAAAATTATATATATATATATATGCATAGTTCAAATTAATACGATTATGTTTTTTTAATAAAATCAAGTTTTTGAACTATATTACCACTGAACTAAATATGCTAATATAAAGAAAAGAATATAAGTGATGAAGTAAATGGAAATAAAATGTGAGAAACGGTTAGTTTAAAAGGACTTCTGTGGTTGCCATTGTAGGAAAATTTTGCTTCCTCCCAGACTCTCAACTTTTGGTTACCTCTCTCTGTTTTGGAAGATCTCCATGTTTCCTGCATTACAGGAAAAGTGAGAAATAGCGGTAAAAAATTACTGGTGTTTATATCTCAAAACCCCGGTAAAACACATAAAATCATGGCGTTTCCCACTATGAACGCCATTGTGTTGTGTAATGGGGGCGTAGATGAATATATTGCATTCTTTAAGGCGTTTAAGATGCTGGTAAATTTACCAAATTTATTGAGACATTATAAACTGCACTATTATATATCTACAGAAAAATGACAGATTTTCACAAAAAATTAGGCTAAATATCCAAGTTGGTCCCTAAATTATACATTTTTGGACATATTGGCCCCTAAACTTTTATTTGGGACAATTGACCACTCAAACTATTATGTTGGGACAATTACCCCCTTAAACTATTATTTTGGGACAATTAACCCCCCAAAATTATTATTTTGGGACAATTAAACCCTCAAAATTATTATTTAGGGACAAAGTAGCCCTTAATTCAATAGAAATTTTCTTTGAAAATAAAGTTTGAGGGGTTAATTGTCCCAAAATGAAAGTTGGAGGGGTTAATTGTCCCAAATAAAAGTTTATGGGCCAATTTGTCCATTTTGGTATAGTTTGAGGGCCAATTTGGGTATTTAGCCCAAAAAATTCCTATGGTAAAAATTTTCTCAACAGAAAATTTTTTCCGTTGGCATAAGCTTATTGGAAAATTTTTACCATAGGAAAGAAAATTTTTTCCGTTGGCATAAGCTTATTGGAGGAAAGAAAATTTTTTCCGTAACAATTTTTTGTGGGAATTAGTTATTTTTCATGTAGTATCAAGGCTAGGGTGTTCATTATTAAGTTAAAACAAAATTAACCGACCAAACCGAATTAATTCAGTTAATCGGTTGGCGACCATGGACGGAGCCTGTAGCCCCCGGCCCCTAGATTTGGCAAAATTTCCTTTAGTTCCATGGTATTTTTCTTTATTTTCTTTTAAATCTATATTTAGCCCCCTTGAATTTGATAAAAATTCAATTAGACCCCTAATGGTTTTCTAAATTATGTTATAGTTAATCTCTACTTCCCCCTCCTAGGTCCCAATATTTTTTAAAATTTGTATTTGAGTTTAACTTTTTTATTTATTTTTTAAATTGGCAATAAGATTTTCTAAACTTTTCATTTACCTTTTGATTAATTATATTAAAGGAAACTTTGATTACTTTTTTTGAGCAAAAAGGAAACTTTTTACTTGTTTTTGTATAAACATGTTTTTTACTTTCAACAATTTTTTCTTCTCCCCCCTCCATGCTGTAAAATTTTTTTACATAATTAATATTATAATAAATATGAATAGTAATAATTTATTAATACCATTTGATGACAAAATAAATTATTAACAGTATTTAATCAATAGTTTAACCATAACCTTAATTTCCCCCTCCCCTCCCCTCCTCTCCCCATTAATTGCCCCCTCCCAATTCTATTCTTGGCTCTGTCCCTGTCGGTGACCGAATTAATGGGTGGACGAAAAGACTAAGGGCATCTCCAACCCATTACACCAAAATTTACACTATTTTGGTGTAAAAAGAGAATATTCTTAGAATATTCTAATACCAAATTTTATTCTACTCCAATGTATTACACCATTTTTTGCACCATTTTTTACATCAATTATATTATAATATAACATCTATTATTTAACTTAATATAATTATCTAAATAATTATTTAAACAATTAAATTAATCTTTAGATAATACCAACAATATATTTTATTAATTAAAAAATAATATTATTGAATAATATTTAATATTTTTCTTATAAATTATTTAATCATATGTTATTAATAACTGTTAACATTATGTCACAAATAATTAATAAAAATATTATTTCATATAATTTCATATAATTTCTATGATTGTTTAATTTGTATTTTGATTATAATTGAAGTAGAATGATGTTTAATTGCTTTTATTATGTTTTAATTGAATTTTTACCTAATTTTATAAATTTATATTTATAATTATTTATAAAAATAATTTAAATATATATTCAATATTGGTCTCAATTTAAAGATCTCAATGAGATCTTTCTAATGGTATATATTTTTCTTAATAATTAAAAAATTAAATTTAAATATAACTCAAAATATATAAATATAACAAAAAAACTAAATGACATAAAAGTAATTAATAAAAAAGAGTAAGGATAAAATGGTAAAAAAAATCATCCCACAAAAAATAGTGGGATGAATAGTAACACACCAAATTTGGTGTATTACTATTCATCCCACCATTTTGGTGTGATGAATTGGTGCTCCATTGGAACACCATTCACACTATTTTTCACACCAAAATAGTGTTTTGGTGTCTCATTGGAGTTGGTCTAATGGCCTCATAAAAAACATTATTTCGGATGACAAAATTGCAAAAAGACTCTTGGTACTCATAAATGCACTTTATTTCGAAGGAGTGTAGGAAGCTCCTTTTGACACAGAGCTGACCGAAGATGACACATTCTACCTGCTCAATGGAGAAGATCATGTTCAAGGTCCATTTATGTGCAAGTATTCTCAGCAGCATTTCTTCGATTTCAAACTCGTCAAGCTGCCTTATCGATTCAGCAAGGATGAACGGAGATTTTTCATGTACATCTTTCTCCCACATGAGAGGAACGGGTTTAAGAAGTTTAGATCACTTTGATTCCATCCCGGAGTTCTTGAACAAAAAATTCAAGCTCCATCAGTATTGCGTTGACAATCTCAAAATTCCCAAGTTCAAATTCTTGTATGATTTCAGTGCTTCAGATCACATGGAGGCTCTGGGATTTGGCACTCCTTGTCTAAGCAGTTTGGAGATGTTAGAGACAAATGGTGAAGATAGGAAGATTGGAGCGTTTCATAGGTCTCATGTTGAAGTGAATGAGGAAGGAACAGAAGCTGCGGCTGTTGAATGGAATGGTATTATGCCATGCGGTGAGGATTACACACCAAGGCCAGTCATAAATTTCATTGCTGATCATCCTTTCATGTTCATGATAAGGGAAGATGCTTCCAATGTCCCATTTTTCATTGGAGCTGTGATCAATATCCCCTCCTGAATGAATTATTTGTTTCCTTTTCGTCTACTTTAAGCAAAAATCGAAATTATGCCTCTCGTTTACAATATTTTCCATTGGTACGTAAACATATTTTGATCATTCAATAAATTAATAAGTTGCATGTGTTCTTTTCAAGTGTGTGTATAAATATTTTTTTTCTCTCTTTATGGGCTATAATTTTATTCATCTGCACTTGGTTTCCATTTGAATTTATCACTAATTAATATAGAAAGTTAAGTTATTAATTCTTTCGTTAGAGATAAGCTATTTCAAAATTGATACCTGATATTGTTAGAGATGAGCTATTTCGTTGGAGATAAGTTATTCCTTCGTGAGATTACAATAAGTTTGCACTTATAATATATACTAACTCCAATATTTCAAGTGAGTGAGTAGAGTCTCTTACACTCTACTAACTCACTACGCTCCCTCTTATTTTACCGCTCTGGCTTTGCCCCAACTCACTTACTCACCACTCACCGTTATACACGACTCACTCACTGATAACTAAAAGAAAAAAGGGCTTTGGAGGCGGTTTAAACCGCCTCTAAAGAATTAGACCCGGTTTACCAACCGACTGCTAATTGACCGGCTCTACGAATTTAAGCTGGTTTTAAGAACCGCTGGTAGATCTAAGACCAGTGTAGGCAGTTTTAAGGGGGGTTTAAACCGCCTCTAAAGCCTAAAGACATTTCAAACCATCTGCACCATCTACGACGCATTTAAAACTAAGCTTTTAAGCTTTTCAATTGACAAGGTTAATATCATATTTTTTCCCTTTAGATCTGGTTCTTTTAGTTTGTTTCATTTTCTATAACAATTATAAAGCATTATATAATTCAAACATATATACATATTTATATTTTAGCTTCAAAAATATTAATGCATATAATTAAGAAATAACATTTACATATCTCAAATATCTCTATATATTAATTGAAGCATTTTTAACGTGGCCTACGACAAAACTGGTTCAAGTAACCAATTATAAAATGCCAATATGCTATCCAACAAAAGTTTCAAAACACATCCAACAAAAGCTTTAAAATATATCCAAATTTTGACTAATGTCTGCAAAAGTTTCCAGGTTGTAACATCCCACGTAAGACGATCCGGCTCTTTTTCATTTTCCGTTTCCTATATGATCAGATTTAAAAACAAGAACAGTTTAAATGAGAAAAATTGGCTAAAGTTAAAATAAGTACAATGTATTGGCTAAAGTTAGTAAGCAATTCGATACGAAAACTAGAAACCAATTAGCCAATTTCTGCTCACTACTTTATTCATAATTTAGTATCCATAATACAAACTAAGTAGTCAGTAGGTCAAAGATATAATATTAGAATAATAAATACAGGATTTAAGCGAGAAAAAAACCATTTCATGCCTGATTTTGCAAAACTTTTTAAACCACATGTGTGCATTGTTATGCTTCTTTGCATTTCTTTTATTTATTTCAGCAAGTTCCTACATAAAGAAAACTTCTTTCACTTAGAAAGAACATAAAAGCAATAACAAGGTTTGTCAAGAAGCTTCAATCGATAGAATAATCATTTAATAAAGACTAATGTTGATGCTCTCAGAAGAATTCATAATAACTTTTGGAAATTTAGGCAAGTGACAGTGTAACTTTGGTAATCTCATTTAGTAGAATACCGCTCGTAAAAGTTCCATGGAATAAAATAGAGTAGCAGTAAATGTCACTCACAGTGCCATTTCAGTATGCTCGATAGCCTCACCATAAGATCATATCCTGCAAGTTAAGAGTTCATCTATTAAGTTGACTAGGGTTTTGGTTTTAATTTTTTGGGAGAGCAGAGATAGGTTCGAAGAGTTAGAGAGGAAAGTAAGGAAAAAATCTAAGATGGGAAGCTTAAACTAAAACAAATTGATTTTGTTGCCATAAAAGGAGCAATCTGTTTAACATTGGTTAGTGGCGGTTTTGATTGCCCGCCTCTATAACATTAAGCAAATTTTTTTGTTGGGCTTATGGAGCCGGTTATCTAAAGCCAGCTCTAGTGGGCCGACCCTATTAGCCCAATTTTTGTGGTGTTTGATATTATTTCAACTCACCACCTATTCTCTTACTCACTCCACTCTTTGGTGCACTTACCAATGAACTAAAGGCCTTTGAACCGATTGGTCATTCGGTTCATAATTTAATCGGTTTAATCGGTGGGTTTAATTAAATAAATAATTTAATTTAATTAATTTTTTAAAATATTTAAAAAATTAAAAAAATAAGAAAAATTTAAAAAATTCCTATAAAATAAGAAAAAGTAAAAAATATTAGTACATCACATAATGTAAATAAAATATTACAAATTATTTTACATCACAAATCAGATATTTATTATGGGAGTATGTTAAAATAAAAAAAAGTTAAGAGTTCAAGCTACAAATTTCAAAATTCAAAATCTAAACATAATAAGAAAATTAAATTTAGGTTTTTCATTAATTTAGATTTTTTTATTTGGATTAATCAATTAAAAAAACTTAAAAAATAAAAATTTTAAATTTTCAGTTGAACCGATCCAACCGGTTCATCTGTTCAACGATTCAAAAACAGTCCAACTTAAATCTGGTTTTATGACTTGACCGAACTTGTGGTCAATTCTTGATTCAACCTGTTGAACTAACCAATCCAGTCCGGTTTTTATTCCATGGCACTTACCACTCACTCATCACTTCATCTATTTATAGGTGAAGCAAAACAAATTGAAAGTTTCATGGTAATTTCTTGGTGCAGAATATCTTTATCACAATTAATTAATGTTAAGTGTTCACCACGAATCTAAGGCTATTGTCCCTATATGTCATCTATGCTAATCCATTGGAATTTATGTAGCTTTTGTTACTTTTAGCACAAGTTAAGTCAGCAAGAAGTCTCCACAAGGGAGAGAGAGGAGGCACACCGTTGCTCTCTTCTTTCCCTACTTTCTATATATATGTCCAAAAAAAAAAACCAAAGCAAAACTTATTTCCCGTGCGTACAGCGATGAAATTTCAAGCAATATTTAAGATTTTTGTTATATAGATTAAAACTATGATTTTATTAAAGCATATATAGATTAAACTATGATTAGGTGTTACACATTACGCCATGCAAAATGTAATTTATAGTATATATGCACTTTCTTCAAATATTTTCCTAATTGCAGATAAGAAAATCCAAAGGTACATAGAAGAGGAAGGTATTTAAACTTGGGACCATATCCTTCCAAAAGTGGGGTTACACTTAGACATGTAAGGCCACGCTTAGGTCTGTTTTTTGACATAACGATTCTTATTGTGAAGTTTTGTTTATAGAAACCATTTTTTTTTTGTGCAATGTAGAAGCCATATTAGCAAGTATAATATTATGTTAATTATGATAGGGACATCTGATCATTCATATCTTTGATTAATTAACAACTTGACATATAAGTTATGTAAATAGATAAATATATATATATATATATATTTATATATATAGATATGCATAATATAGCCGACTCGTTTGTTGAATGTTGAATTGGCAATTCATCAAGATTCAATTCTTAACCGTCTTAAATGCAAAATAAATAAATAAAATAGAAACTTATTAAAAAAAAAAAGATATACTTTAGGCTGTATAGATGGCCAGTTGTGAACCCTAGACTGTACACAATGACATAAGCAAAAAAAAAAGTGTCGCCTAAAACTATCAATTTAACGTATAATATTAAGTTGTTATCACTCAGCATCACTAGCTGGAATTTGTAGGACTAATAAAGTAGTTATTAAAATGCTATGGATCAACCAATTAATAAGACAAACCCCCAAAAATAATGTATAAAAACTTTAGGATTAAGAAAACTAATTTTAATTAGCAAATGCAATTCTCTTTTTGTTTCACGCATAGCTCCCCTTTTGAGAAATGCATTCGCGATCGATTATATGATCAAGTAGCTGTGTGGGTTTTATTCTATTCAAATTTTGTTTCAACATGGTTTACTTTATTTTCAATCAATTGGACATCTTAAACAATTAAAATTGTACTTATTTCACCTTCCATAATTTTTTTTAATGTTTAAAGAACTAAATAGTAAATATCAATATCAAAATTTTCAAAATTTTAAAGTAAATAAATAAATGATAAATCTTAGATAATTCATTCACAGATTGGTGCATGAACAAATTCAAATCCTCTGTTTCCAAATTATTAAATTTTTTTAATAGATTCAAGAGATAAAAGAAATTGAAAATCTAATATAGAGTAAAATTGAAAATAAATAAAGGAGGTAGTAATAAGTCATCAATGCTACTTCGAGTACTATCTAGTCTCATTCCATTCATATGTACATTTATTTCTTCCACTTGCCCACCCATATGTCCCTCAGCTGTGAAAGCGCCCACATTAATCTCTTCCCTTTTCTTTTTTGTTTTCAATTTTAATTTTAATTTTGATTTATCTCTTTGTCCCATGCTTGTGGTATGAGCCTCCATTCACAGGAGCCGCATTAATGGTTAGTTGTTTGGTGATCGTTTGCTCAATCCCCTAACACACATACACAACCAATAACAGCTTTCAAAGTGTGTTTACATGGCCATTTTTTCATGTTCTTATTCTTCTTATCCTCTTCTCTTTCCTTCTTCCTTTCCCAGTAATTTGCTGCTGCTGCTGCTGCTCAGCCGCAGGTTTTTTTCTAGTCAACAATATTATTATTTGATCTGCTATGGAGATAGAGGTGGCAAGCTGCAGCCGAAAAGGTGCTGCTGGTGGCAGAGGAGAGAGCTGCGGTGGCGGCGGCGGCGGCGGCGGCGGCGTTGGTTATGATGATGAAGTGAGGGGGGTTTACTTGATTTGGCAGGATCTGACGGTGGTGCTGCCAAACTTTGCCAATAAACCCACAAAGAGGTTGCTTCAAGGGCTTA
Source organism: Microcos paniculata (assembly GCA_030664755.1). NCBI lineage: Eukaryota > Viridiplantae > Streptophyta > Magnoliopsida > Malvales > Malvaceae > Microcos > Microcos paniculata. Next base: position 37,065,761 of record CP131459.1, on the reverse strand, counting down.
GTGGATATGCTGAGCCTGGAAGGATCATGGCTATTATGGGTCCATCCGGCTCCGGAAAATCTACCCTTCTTGACTCTCTTGCAGGTTCACTATTTTGCTCTCATCCCGTTGTTTTCCATTTTTGTTTTTTTTCCTGAAAATTATATTTATATATAAATTCATGGTTCAAATTAAGATGACTTTTTTTCCTAATAAAATCAAGTTTTTGAACCATAACCATTGAACTAAGTACGTTAGTAATAAAAGAATAAGTGAACTAAATAGCAATAAAATGTGAGAAACGGTTAGTTTAATGGATTTCTAGGGGTTGCCATTGTAGGAAATTGTTCGCTCCTCCCATGCTCTCACCTTTTGGTGAGGTTTGTCTCTCTCTATTTTGGAACATCTCCATGTTTCTTGTAATTAAGTTTCATCACTAATTACTCAAAAATTGCTTTATTTCAAAGCCCTTTTTGCTTTCAAGAAAATCTATATTAGAAAAGTTTCACTTTTTTAAAATAATTTATGCAGTTTAATTATTTATTTAAATATCTTTTAAAAAACTCGATTTGCTTTGTTAAAATTTTCAAATGCTATGTCTCAACTTGTCGTGTATATATATATATAGTTTTTCAAGGAAAAGAAAAGAAAAATCTCATAAAGAGAAGTGCTAATTACCACATTTATTATATACTGACAGTCTGCCTGTAAGTAGGAAGAACACATTAAATCTAACATTATTGACTGCCAAGATAAACCGCGTCCACCTTTTGATGGCCAAAAAGCTTCTTAATTACCACATAGATATACGATTAAATACTAATTTCGAACTCTAATGCTTCTTTTTATACTTAAAAAAAAAAGAAAAAAATCATATTCATACATAAATGTATAGTATTAGGCTAACAATTATATATATGTATCTATAAGCACCATCGTCCACATTTTTATCCATTTGGAACCACCAAAAGACAAACATGTCAATTCTATGTATTTAATGTGAGAAATATTTTCATCAAATAATACACTATATATATAATTGTACCCAATAACATACTATATATAATATCTTAACAACTCGTCAAAAAAAATCAAAATTATGAAAAAAAATCAATTTTTCTTGAAATGGGCAGGCAGGCAGGCAACCATGCTCTAGTTCTTTGATGAACTTCAATTATATCAGTTTCTTGGCTACCCTAATAAAAACGCTCCCATATTTGAGGCAGAAAAGCATGGGCATGCAGATAAGTTGCATGCATGGAAGGAAGAAAATTAGAAAATGATTTATAATTATTTTAACATTTTTCACGTTCATCATGTGGCTATCCCTCTTTATTAAGTTATAATCAGTTCAAAAATTTTGTAATAATCTTTAATAATTTGATAACGATAGCTAACTACGAACTGCCATCCGTAACGGGACCCTCTAAGTTAATTTACAATAATCATAATCCATCTCTTAATTATGTGGACCCCACTAATAATTTATCACCCCTTATCTCCATTATTTGAGGTTTACAATTATACCCTCTCTTTGATCCCTTTTTTTCATTTCTCTCTCTCTCTCTTTTGTCCTTGTTTTTCCTCTTCATGTGACAGTATGCCCTTTCCAACTCTCTCTATTTCTCGTGAAATTGTACTACTTTTCAATTTTCACCTTGGAATATATTTTTTGGCCAAAAAAAAAACTTGGAATATATTTAAGTTGGCGGATAATCGCATGGTCTATTGTTAGAGTTTTACAATGCAGAGCCCGATCTTAGTAATTTTATTAATTAAGAATTCAATTTTTAACAGCTTCGAGTGGAAAGAAAAAGCTCTTTAAAACTCTCTGTTATTTTTATTTATTGGGGGAATTAGTTTTCAATTAAGCATAAATGAAGAAAAATAACATTTCACAATATCCATGGAATGGTTCCCGGAATATATATTATTTTTGTGTAGTTAGCAGTTAGTAGTCTTAAATTGAGGTCATTTCAAGAGAAAAACCTACCAATTACCATCCTTGCCGACAATTGAAGTCAATGGTCACCCACGTGAGTGTGTGACGATGAATCAATAAAATGAAATCTTTCATTAATACCGCAAGATGCGTCATTTTTTTTTTTTTGCTTATATTTGAAGGCAATTTCAATTGAATGTCTGTTTCGTTTTTGTCAAACAAATTCAACTTTTTCTTTTGGCAATCAAACAGGATCAACTTTAACCATTATATAAGATACTAATGAGAACTTCGATTTGAAACTGCTATGTGCAAATTTCTGCATAAAATTTTATTGAAAAAAAAAAACCATGATCTTGGGATGCAGGTAGACTTGCCAGAAATGTGGTCATGACTGGAAATATTCTTTTAAATGGGAAGAAGAAGAGACTGGATTATGGTGGTGTTGTAAGTCTTTCCTTCTCTTGAGGATAAAGAAAAAAAGAGAGCTTTGTTAACTGAAATAAATTGGAGAGCAAAAAATTATTCCCTGTTATTTAATTTGATGCAAATGCAAAAATTTCAGGCTTATGTGACTCAGGAGGATGTGATGTTGGGAACTCTTACAGTGAGAGAAACTATATCCTACTCGGCTCATTTAAGGCTTCCGAATAACTTGACCAAAGAGGAAGTGAATGGTATTGTAGAAGGAACAATCATGGAAATGGGTCTTCAAGAATGTGCTGATACTGTGATTGGGAATTGGCATTTAAGAGGAATAAGTGGTGGGGAGAAGAAGAGGCTTAGTATTGCACTTGAAATCCTCACAATGCCCAAAATCTTGTTCCTGGATGAACCTACTAGCGGCCTTGACAGTGCCTCGGCTTTCTTTGTGGTTCAAGCTCTCAGAAACATTGCTCGCGATGGCCGGACAGTTGTTTCTTCTATTCACCAGCCAAGCAGTGAAGTTTTTGCACTGTTTGATGACCTTTTCTTGCTATCTAATGGTGAAACTGTTTATTTTGGAGAGGCAAAGATGGCAGTAGAGGTGAGGAATGAATCATTTTCAATTGGACATTAATAATTTACATTACTTTGATGTTATTTTTGTAATGTAATTTTCTTGTCTTGATCTTCACAGTTCTTTGCTGAAGCTGGTTTTCCATGCCCAAGTAGAAGAAATCCTTCTGATCACTTCCTTCGATGTATAAATTCAGACTTTGATACCGTAACTGCCACCTTGAAAGGTTCTCAAAGACTTCGGGTTAGTATCCATCCAACACAGTTTCAGATGCTACTCAATAATTGCTTGAAGGCTGAAGCATTGTTTCCATTTTACTTTTTACTCAAGAAATTGCAGCTTTGTATTTTGTTCCTTTCTCCTCAGTTTAGGACGCTTGGACAAAACTTTTGAATATATATCTGAATTCAGAAGCATGTCCCATATAGAACAGAGCAGTTTCTGCTTTTAGAATTAATCCTCTGTTTCATTATTACAGGATAAACCAACATCATCAGATCCTTTCATGGACATGGCAACAGCACAGATCAAGGCCGCCCTTGTGGAGAAGTACAGGCGCTCAAAGTATGCAAAAACAGCACAAGCTAGGATTCAGGAAATATCCAAAATTGTAGGCAACCAAAACTATAACTTTCTTCAGTCTTGTTGATTGATTTTGTAATGCTTTGACATACAACAGAATCTGAACCAGTAACTGTAACATTTTAACTGACATGAGCATCCATGACTATTTGATCATGCTGAATATAAAAACACTGCCTGAAAAATTAAAGCTTATGATTGCAGGAAGGTCTAGAGGAAGAAATACAGAGCGGGAGTGAAGCAAGATGGTGGAAGCAACTTACAACATTGACAAAACGATCATTTGTGAACATGTGTAGAGATGCAGGATATTACTGGGCAAGGATTGTGATATATATACTTGTATCTCTTTGTGTTGGAACCGTTTTCTATGATGTTGGCTATGGAAATACTGCAATTTTAGCCCGGGTAGCCTGCGGTGCATTCATTACAGGTTTCATGACATTTATGTCTATCGGAGGATTTCCTTCCTTCATTGAAGAAATGAAGGTAAACAGTCTGATTTATGTCAGTTGATGGCTGAAAGAAGATAATACTAAAATTGGCATGTTATATATCAGTTTCTCACATCAGTATTTTCCTTCTTTCTCTGAAACAGGTTTTCAATAAAGAAAGGCTCAATGGGTATTATGGAGTTGCTGTTTATACCCTATCCAATTTCTTCTCTTCGTTTCCTTTTTTGGTTGCAATTGCACTTATTACCGGGACAGTAACTTTTTACATGGTGAAATTTCGATCGGAATTTTCGCATTATGTGTTCTTCTGCCTCAATATCTTTTTCAGCATTACTGTGATTGAGAGTCTGATGATGGTGGTAGCCTCATTGGTTCCAAATTACCTGATGGGAATTATAACTGGAGCCGGAATAATTGTAAGTGAAAAACACAAGTACAAGTTGATGATCTTAGTTTTAGATGAAATTTTCTTTCCAAGTAGTAACATTTTTGCTATCATGGTTTTCATTTCCTGTTGATTGTGTTGGCAGGGGATTATAATGATGACATCTGGGTTCTTCAGGTTGCTGCCTGATCTTCCCAAGTTATTTTGGCGCTACCCCATTTCATATATTAGTTTTAGTTCATGGGCACTTCAGGTACACCTCATTAATCATGCTTAATTGTACACTAATTCTAACAATTTCTCATCAAAGTGACTAATGTAGCTGCCAAATACCAGGATTTATGATAGGCATAGCTCCAAGGTCATAGAAATTTAATTAAAGGCAATGATAATGTTCAATATTGTTCATGCATCTAATTAATCACGCTGCAGGGTGCCTACAAGAACGATTTCATCGGCCTTGAATTCGATCCTTTGCTACCTGGTGATGAGAAACTTACCGGCGAGCAAATCATCAGAAAATATTTTGGGGTCCCTGTGGAACGTTCAAAGTGGTGGGATTTAAGTATAGTGATACTAATCCTTGTATGTTACCGGCTTATCTTCTTCACCATCTTGAAGATCAAGGAAAGAGCTTCACCATATTTCCAGGAAATTTATGCCAAGAGGACTCTTCAGCACCTTGACAAAAGGCCTTCATTCAGGAAAACACCATCTATTGCTTCCAAGCGACACCAGCCTCTCCATTCACTTTCTTCTCAAGAGGGTCTTAACTCTCCTTTACACTAATTTCATAAAAATAATATATATATACTAATGATAATAATAAGAAAAAACTATAAGGCATTGAAATTGTGCCATTGCTATATATATATGTTGATGATTAATTATTTATTGTGTTGAAATATTTGCTGTTTTTAGTAGCTTACTAGATGTGCTTATACTAAAAAACAGAAAAATACAGAGCTTGTGTTTGATTTTTATACATACGGAAGCCTTATTTTTTTTCTTTTTATGGGTGGGTGGATACATACATACACGTACGTACGTACGTATGTACGCACATGTAATACATAAAAATTTGGGTTAATTACACATACAGAAGTATCCAAATTATACTTTAATATTCAATTTGGCATCAAACTCAAAATATGTGCAATTGCTTGCTTACGTAGAATACTTGTATCAGCTATAGCCTAAAAATTTTACCGAAGTGAGTCACTAAGTTGTGAGTTAAGTGGCGAAACGTTTCACAACATTCACCGTCGAGAGAGTTTAGGGTCCCTGGGCTTATTGGTCCAACTGCCAGATGGATCTGGTTTAACAATGCCCATATTAATAACTTGAAATTTGGAAAAGAAAAATGCCTTAATTTGAATGGGCCTAGAGAACATGTTCAAAAGTTTTTTTTTTTTTGGCAAGAATTGGTAGAAAAAACTTTGTTGAGTTAATTATGAGTGTTTTTCTTTTTAAATTCTTCATTATTATAAGTGAATCATGGGGCATGTTCCATTTAGTAAAATCCCCATTCGCATCAATCTTAAATTATTGAGAATTTGAGATGGGTACCCAATTAAGCACCAAATATGGGTAACTAAAGCAATCCAAAGCCCTACATCTGAAGCGGCCTCGGTAAGATTTTCAAAGAGCATTGGGCGAGTTTAGATTAAAATCTTATTCATTAATGTACCCCAATAAAGACTTTTTTTTTTATAACCAAAAATATCCATAAGTTTTTGGTTCAAAACTAATCCTTTTCGAATCGGGTTGATTCACTTTGAAGATTTGGTTAGACGATTTCTTGTGCTTTTTGACAATACACTATTATCTCTGCAAAACATGGAAGAGATTTGCAACACAAGAGTCCAATCTTTCATCATTATAAGCTTGTGATTTATTCAAAAAGGAGTCATGGAGTAATTAAGGTGCTGCATTCATGTGGTGTCAGCGGAGATTTAGGAGATTGGACTTCTAAATGTAACCGGGCCAGCAGAAAATGTAAAGGGAAATTGCTATTTCGTCAACACATTGAACATCCCAGTCGGTTTTCAAGATCATAGAAGATATTGTCAGATTGCCAGATATAGTGCATGGGGAAGTAGTGAATCTTCAGCTAAAGGAGAATTGGAACCTCTCTGCATCGCTAATTCTTAGTTTTTAATTGATTTGTTTTGATCTGTTTCTTCAATTTGTACACAGAAAACTCTTGTAAATCACTACTCACACTTCTGAGCATTGAGCATTGAACTCTGTAGATGGTAGCAATATTTTGCTGCTTTTCTTTTTCTGGACCGAAACGCACACATTTCATTAAAAAACAAAAAAATTGGGATGAACTTTGAAGCCCTATCATCATCTATACCTTATAGGTCCTCAACCGATCGAGACACAACAGAGACGCAAGAATTGAATAAAGAAAAATGCCCTCAACGACCCTTTTCAGCTTTTGAATCAGAATTCGTCGAAACTTATTATTCATGTCTTCTCAAATTAATGCTCTTAACTCAAAATAAATTGAATTGTGTTATCGGTAGGCCTTTGAAATAGATGCTGATTGTGAGAGAAAACATATGGAGAAAACTGTGGGAGCAGGCCAAACAGCCTTCATTGTCACTCTTCTCTTCTCACACTCAATCCGTACCCGTTCCAGCGCAGAACATCACATGAGTGTATTAATTGGGAGTTATCTGTTCGGTGAAATTGATTAATATTACTACCCCATCATGACTTTATACATTACTACTAACTTTATATATAAAAGAAAAGTGAGAAAAAATAAAACTATCTACTATGTTTTAGGTAGTTGTGATTAACTGTAATGTTTGCTTAATTAATTTTTGTGATAGTGAGACATTGATAACAAAATATTACAAGTTGGACTCCGATTAGAAAAATAAGCATGCAATTCTTGCTTAGTTCTTTTGCCAAAAATATATTGTTGCACACATATCCTTCGTACTAGATTAGCTAGTAGCTAATCTTGTTATCTAATCTTCTTTGATGATATATGTAGGTTTATTCCTTGTGATATTTCATCCTCATATAATTAATTACACATTACATAACGTACGCATTAAATTGCATTCATTGTCAAGAAATTCTTTGGGTTTCTGCCACGTGTAATCCAGTTATTGAACCTTCCAAGAATAAGTCTTCTTTGCTACCAAAATCTTTACGGCATCTATGCATATATCTGTTGCTGGCACATTACACAACACTTGTTCTCCCTGCCTTTTATTTTCTCCAAAGAGAAAATTAAAGTTTTTCTAAATTTTGAATGAAAGAATATATGTTTACAAGGAAATAATTATTTATGAAAGATTTTGTATAATATATGGTGAAGTATGGACTTGATGACAAAGTTATAAAAATAAGTTTATAAAAGAAGAGAAAATGCCTTTCCTTACCAACCATGAATCTTAAAAAATAATGTCCCTTTTCATCCAAAAAGAAAAAAGGAAAAAGGTAGCCCCTCAAAGGCTATATAATGGATGGAAAAGATTCAATGATGTCTGGTTTCAGAGTGATCATGTTTTTAGTATTCAATAAATGAATTTGAGAATTCGTTCTTTTAAGGCTTGTAAATAAAATAAGTTGGATGAGGGGTGGTAATGAAAACGGTGCTTTTTTTTATAATCATGTGATCCATTAATAGAGTGCTAAACTCTTAATTTTAGTGATTAATATTCAAATCTTAATAACCTTGATGCCAAACAAACAAATTCCTTTTTTACCTAAGGCTAATTTTCTTGTAAATTACACTAGAACAGTACTATTAGTCTAATTTTTTTTTTGAGGGTGGCCTAGCATTGCGCCCTCACATCAGTCATCAATTTCTCAAGTTGTTAAAGGCTTAAAGCCCTTTAAGAGGCATCGTGAACCAAACGATATCCGCCCATTGCTTAACAAACGGCTTGAGGGAATTGTTTTCTTTCTTTCTTCTTCTTCTTTTTTTTTTCTTAAGACCTTACCGGCATTCGACAGTCATATTGGATTTCTCATGATCCCAAATTAAGGAAGTTTTTCGTACCTATTTTTTCTATTCATCAGACTTGAAAGGAAGGTTTTAAAGGGAATTAAACTCTTTTCACTTGATTGAACGGGCTTTTGCGTGAGAAATGATTAAGTTGTATAACAAAACCCACCTCATCAAGGACAGAAATCATGGTTCTACATATGTTTTTTCTGCCGAATATCTACGAGTCCTTAGATTCAAAAGAAGGCCAACAATGAGGTCGGTGAAGGTGGCTTGGCTTCTTACTTAATTTCCTAGCCTTAGGGGAAAAAAAAAATTTCGTACTACTCTGAAAGCCAAAAAGAATGGTAAAGAAAGTGATTTCTCTGTTTTTATGGGACCAGGACCATCTGCAGCTGCTATGGTGTGCTCTGCTCTTTGGAAAATGTGAACATGAAACAAAAGGCTAAAGCATACATATATAGTATTAGTATATAAAGGAATAGTTTTGCTAATGGTGTATCCATGCACCCTTTAAGATTAGTTAATTTTTCATTTTAAGAAAGTATTTTTCATTTAATGTAATTTTTTTTTCCTTTAAGATTAGTTGATTTTTCATTTTAAGAAAGTATTTTTCATTTAATGTAACTTTTTTTGTCAAGAAAAATTGATGTATTAATTATAAAAAATTTTCTATATTTAACTGCTTAAATGATGCATGGATGCAACATTTAACATTTTTTAAAAGGAAATAAAGTAAACAAAAAGCATTAATTGATCCTTAAATTTATAGGACTATAGTATCTTCTTCTTCTCTCCTAGCAAAATAAAATTTAAAAAAAAAAAGGAAAAGAAATAGGGATGTTGCAGGCAGCTGTAGACAACATGCTTCTTCAAGATTGCCAGAGGTTTAGTTGGCAGGAGGAGTTGGCCATAACTGCGGGAAATTAAATATTCTGTTGCTGTGGCGAACCCTTTAAGCTAATCTTCTGCAAATATTTATTTCACCAACCTCAAATATTAAACTCATCCTAAGATTTGCTGATGTTTCTCTCCTTTTTTTTTTTTTTAGAAGGATCACCTAAACAAATATACTTATCTATACTTAATCTTTCATTCACTAACATTTAATTACCACTGTTAATAATTCTATTTGAGTCTCTATCTCATCTTCCTTCGTCAATTGTCTTCTCTCTCTATTTAAGAAAGCACATTGTTGCAGGTTGTAGGGATGATCATAGAGTTGGAAGGGCATTCACTTCGCTTTCACTGATTATACTGCTCAACGATATGGTAGCCAGCCACCAAGAAGCAGACCCATTTATTTAATTCTTTGATTCTTTCTATTCAGAAATCTCTCTCTCTCTCTCTCTTTTTTCTAATTTTCTCTTCATTAAGGCTTGGTGACGAAGCTACTTTCGGGACTGGCTAGCTCACCAGTGCCAAATATCTGTTACTGACACTCATTGACCAAAAAATTACGAAAAAGAAATTATTATAAATTCATTGTTTCTTTCTCCTTTGCTTCTTCCTTTCTTCTGTTATATATTCTGTATTGTTTCGTTGCTGGTTTCCCCCCGAGAGAGAGAGCTAGAGAGAGAGAGATTTTATGGCTGAGGTGGAGATAGAGGAGGTGCATGGCAGTGCAGGCGATGGAGCCGATGTTAATAGTGGTGGACAACCTCGTCAGGAAGGGTTGCCAAGAGGCAGCAGAGATGGCGGAAGTATGTACTTGGTGTGGGAAGATTTGACGGTGGTGCTGCCAAACTTTGGGGATGGGCCTACCAGGAGACTGCTGAATGGACTAACAGGCAGTGCTGAACCTGGGAGGATCATGGCTGTCATGGGTCCATCTGGCTCCGGAAAATCCACTCTGCTCGATGCATTAGCAGGTTTGGCCTCTCTCTCTCTCTTTATATCTAGTTATCATGCATATGCACGCACGTAAACACAAAATGAAGATAAAATTTTCTTTCTTTCATTCATCCATTATGAGCCCGTCTTAAAGCATGCATATAAGCAGAAGCAAGTAAACTCCATGCAATGATCGATCTTGTGCTTTTTCTTTTTCCTTCTGTTGTTTCTTCGATTTGGGAAGAGGTATTTAAGTTGATCTTGTGTCTTAAATCTTAATAAACCCATTCCTTTTCTTTGTTTCTCATTCCATGAGAATGGTCTAACGCTTGCATCTCTAAAAATGGTTACAATTAGGTGAAACTAATTAACATCAGACTAACATGGAAGATGGAACCCATTTCCTATTTATGGTAATTAAATTGAGGTGCTATATATGGTTAGCATATAGTAGAACAGGAGATTTATGAACTTCTCCTACCGTCGGGCGATTCAAGTCCTGCTCTTTGGGGACCATGCTTCGTAATTATTAACCTAAACTTAATGACATTATAATTTTTTCTTTCTTTTTCATCGATGTTGGGGTATTTATAGGATCTGAACTTCACTCTTTGAGTAGAGGATAGACACATGCACCAATTATTAAGTTAAATATGTTCAAAGACGAAACAATTTATGAGCTTCTAATAAAAGTCTTTTTCTGAATGAAATTTCTCACTTTCGGCCCTCTCATGTAACAGGCAGGGAGCATGATAGGTCGCTAACATGTAGCCTTCCATTATTTTTACTTTTAAACTAGAGACATTGGGTTTAATTTAAGCCAAAATTCTTGTTCTACAGCTGCAGTCATTTTTTTTACCAAAAACAGAAACCAGTTCGTTTCTTCCAATCTGACTGGACAGTACCATCTTAAATTCTGGTCGACTAAGATGAAACAACTAATGCAATGTTACTGCAGATCTAACTACCCAAAGATAAGCCATTAAAAAGGCTATTACTCTCAATCCCTGATTCCATTTTAGTTCTTGCTTTGCAATAAATTTGGCTCATACAGTGGATTTTTCCTGAGTCGTTAAAAATTTAGACTTCATGGCACTGCAGCTGCATCCAATGCCTAGGCCACCACCACTGTAATGTCAGTATCATAAGATCAATATCATCCCCATGCCATTCCAATATTCCATTCTCGATCTCCATGTAAAAATCATGCCTTAACCATATAAGGTTCAATTTTTGTCGCATCTAGGCATCGCATTGATACAAAATGACCATAGATGCACCTTCAAATAACAGAGGATGCTTGCAACACAAATCATATGCATATGGATTCAAATGACTATAGATGCATCCATCCGATCATTTAAAGCATAAAATTAGCGGTTAGTGAGTGATCCACATACTAATCATAGTATTGATGTTATTGTGTTATCTTTCTGAGAATTCTGAATTCAAAGTATCTGGTAATATGATGAATAATGATTTTTCCACTATTCCTAGTCAAGTCAGTACTCTTGCTATTCCCATAATTTTCCCAGTGGATTTCTCATATGACCAATAGATTTGATAAGTTAATTAATGACAGGAGAATAAAGTGAAGAGTACAATGCATATTTGCCATCTACCATCTACTACTGGTATTAAAGGAGGTTCCACCTTCTAACTTTCATTTCCTAAACAGCCAAGACAAATTCATTTATTTGTTTCATAAAAATGGGCCTAGTCTACCTCACTAAGAACGAATAATCAGAATGCAAATGCATGATTCAAGTCCCCGGGTACCAAAGTTTCCTAACTAGAATGGTATCCACTGCATTAAAGCTCTGTTGGTACAACCATGCAGCTAGAAACTTAAATTTTACCCTCTATTCTGTTTTTACATTGAGAAGACTGATGAGAATGCAATCAGAATGTAATTATTGGCCTACATTTACTTGCATTTGTATGTGTGCACGAAATTTGCATTATAATGTTGGACATCAATATAACTTTGGAATTTATGCAGGTAGACTATCTGGAAGTGTTGTCATGACTGGAAATGTTCTTCTTAATGGGAAGAAGAAGAGGCTAGACTATGGTAGTGTTGTAAGTACCCAACATATCATTTTAACTTGAGCAAAAATCCTAATAACAAAAAGACATGAGAAATTGAATTGCCTGAAAGTTTTGGGCTTCCATTTAGAAGAACACATAGCAGTGCATCATACTATTCATATGGCTCTTTACTGAAGAGTTGTCTATTCTGATTTCAGGCATATGTGACTCAAGAGGATATACTGTTGGGAACTCTAACCGTAAGAGAAACCATATCTTACTCTGCTTATTTGAGGCTTCCATCATCAATGACCAGAAAAGATATTGATGGCATAGTAGAAGGAACGATCACGGAAATGGGTCTCCAAGAGTGTGCTGATCGACTTATTGGAAACTGGCACCTTCGGGGTGTAAGTGGTGGGGAGAAGAAAAGACTAAGCATTGCACTTGAAATCCTCACAAGGCCCCATCTCCTGTTTCTTGATGAACCTACAAGTGGCCTAGATAGTGCCTCTGCATTTTTTGTGATACAATTGCTTAGGACCGTGAGCCATGATGGCAGAACTGTTATCTGTTCGATCCATCAGCCCAGTAGTGAAGTATTCTCACTCTTTGATGACCTGTTTTTACTCTCTGGTGGAGAACAAGTTTATTTTGGAGAGGCCAAAATGGCTGCAAAGGTATAAAAAACATTCCACACATTTTCATATATGCAGGATAGTAATCTAAACATTTTGACGATCTTATCAAACTTGTTCTTGGATAATATGCTTCATCACATAAAAGAATATAATTGAAAAGAAATTTGTTCATTTCAACTTACAAAGTTGAATTTGCAGTTCTTTGCTGAAGCAGGATTTCCATGTCCAAGTCGGAGAAATCCTTCGGATCACTTCCTTCGTTGCATAAATTCAGATTTTGATATTGTTGCAGATGCTTTGAAGGGATCTCATAGAATATCTGTATGTATGTGGTAGCCTTTTCTTTGCTGTTCGTTTTTCTTTGTTCTAAGAGATAGCAATATAGCAATTTCACCATTTCACTTGGTTTCCTTGCACTGTTACGAAATAATTCTTTTCCTAGATTTAACATGCAACAACAGGAAAGCAGGATGGTATCACAAATTTGTAAGGTGATTGCACAAATTTAATAAGGAACAGGAACATTTAACCAACGGACTGACCAAAGCAAAAACTCCTTGAAGTCAATGGCTATTATTGTAGAAACTTGAATTCTTCTTCCAATTGGCATTTCCAGCCAAGTAAATTTCAAAAATAAATATGGTTCTAATCATTGCAAGGTGCTAGTATAGAAGCTCCTTTTATGCAGCCAAGCCAACTTAAAAGTTATTTGTTTTTCCATCCTCTAATTTATTGATCTCATTTTCTCATGGTTAAAAATGCTTCTCATTTTTGGACTGCAGGTACTTCAAAATACATTGGATCCTTTGACAAACTTACCATCGGGACAGATAAAAGCCTTGCTTGTTAAGAAATACAGAACCTCAGATTATGCAGCAAAGGCAAGGACAAGAATTCAAGAAATCTCAACCATTGTAAGCGTTTCTTAATCATAAAAACCTACTCAGATGTAACTTTTAGCAGCTACCTTTCTCCTCAGGGCTTTGATAGCCAGTATTGAGTTCTAAAATTAAGTTTAATTAAAATGCAAATAATTTCACTTCTTTCGCTTCTTATACCTGTACCACTGACTTTAGTCCTAACATAGAACATAGTTGAAAGGGATTTGTTTACAAGCCATGGCCGCCTAAGTTAAAGAAACAGATAGACATGAGCATTCTTCCTCACAAAGCCCTTGGTTTACTTGCAACTGGTTGCACATATGAAGTAGAGAGAGTATATATCACGAAGAGTTCCTTAGCTTTTACTTATTTGTATTTCAGGAGGGGCTTGTGATTGAAAAAAAACTTAGCGGTGAAGCAGAATGGTTGAAGCAACTATCAACATTAACACAGAGGTCCTTTTTAAACATGTCTAGGGATTTGGGGTATTACTGGTTAAGGATAGCAATCTATGTGGCCTTGTCCATTTGCATTGGCACTATATTTTTCAATGTTGGTACAAGCTACAATGCAATCTTAGCACGTGGAGCCTGCGGAGGTTTCTTATCAGGTTTCATGGCATTCATGTCTATAGGAGGCTTCCCATCCTTTATTGAAGAACTCAAGGTACGTAATCTCATTTAGGGTTAAAGGATGACCAAATTAAAATTTAGAGCGAGAGAGAGAGAGAGGGGTTTTCTAGGCTAGAATGAAACTAATGGTTACTAAACTTCCAGTAAAGTTTTTCCGTTTTTGGTGTTCTTGCATAGGTTTTTTATCGAGAAAGGAGCAAGGGACACTATGGAATTGTTGTTTATATACTCTCAAATTTCCTATCTTCATTGCCATTCTTGACCGTGATGTCCCTTGCTACAGCATCAATTACCTATTTCATGGTCAAATTTCATCCAGGAATTTTACATTTTACGTACGCCTCCCTCGATCTTATTACCTCCATTGCAACCGTAGAGAGCTGCATGATGATGATAGCATCATTAGTTCCCAACTACATGATGGGAGTCATGATTGGAGCTGGGTATATAGTAAGAACTCTTTAACTCCAGAAAATTTATGTCCAAGTTTTTCATATATCCTTATAATCACAAATAATACTTTTTGTACACAGGGTCTTATGATGATGACGTCAGGGTTTTTCCGGTTGCTGCCTGATCTTCCTAAGATATTTTGGCGTTATCCTGTTTCATATATCAACTTTGGCGCATGGGGATTACAGGTATCATTTTTTGGAGTTTCATGCTTTGAACAATGAACATGTCTTAAGAAAATGCACTAGGATAGCTATTTTATTCATTTTCAAATGATACAAAAGAACAGGAAAAAACAGATTCCAGCATGGACAATATAAATATTCTTAATTTCAGAACAAGGAATAAACTTAACAGGGGGATAATTTTAAAATTAACCTCAACTTTAACTAAGGCAGTTAATAATAATAACATGAGAAAAGTATGGTGAACAGCAGAAGACAAAGACCAAACTAGTAGATGAAATTTCATTGCCCCAATGTCTGGGGCATTAAATGTTTGTGGACTAGACAGTAACCTGCTGAGCTGATACAATGTCTAGGCCATTAAAATAGTAGACTAAACATTTGGTTTGGTTTGAGCAGTTGATATGGTGGACTAAATAGTAACCAGCTGATACCAAAAAAATAGTAAGAAATAACATCTTCTTGGCCTTGATCATTCACTTTAAAGGATAAAAAGTTCCAGAAAAAGAGTCCAGATGTCATAGGTAATTTTCATCCTAAATTCCAAAAGAATTCTTCTGTCAGAAACTTTTACCTTGCAATCCAAAGCAATGGGATACCAGAGTTGAAATTATTCATAGGATATGCAGCACTTATAGCTCCTGATCAAACAATTTGAATTGACATTTTTTTAACGAGAATGCAGGGAGCATACAAGAATGATATGGTTGGGCTTGAGTTTGATGGCTTCATACCTGGTGGTCCAAAAATGAAAGGTGATGTTATCCTAACAAACATGCTTGGTATTCGGCTGGATCATTCAAAGTGGTGGGATTTAGCAGCTGTCATAATGATTCTGATAGCTTACAGATTTCTTTTCTTTGTCATTCTCAAGTTCAAGGAGAGAGCCTCACCTTTTTTTCGAACTCTTTATACCAAACGAACTTTACAACATCTCAAAAAGAGACCTTCTTTCAGGATAACATCAGCATTCCCCTCCAAGAGGCACCAAGTTCTCCACTCACTATCTTCTCAAGAGGGTCTTAACTCTCCAATTCACTAGAAGAATCAACAATAATGAATACTCTAGTAATGCTCTTACTCTGTTTCCATCACAGAAAAAAAGGGGAATCACATTAAGATGACTAAAGAAATTAGCTATATCAACTTTGTATTTATGTGCTTCCTTAAAAGCATCCCTTTCGCTTCCGATGTCTGCAAATTCTTCTAGGGCTAGAGGGAAGAGGGATGCCCCATCACCCAAGGCCAAGGATGATTCTTTTTTGTAACCCTCTAGCCATCGGAGTGGAGAGCAGAAACTTCATTTTGTTGAGGCAACCAGCTGATTGCAGCAACCATATATGATAAACCGATATAAAAAAGACCCATTGATTTTAATAGAAAATTACATGTCATGCGATATTATTTTGTAGGTGATGCCTTCATTATACAGTCTTATAACATCTAATGATACCATTATATATTGCATTCTATTCTGGTCATTCCAGTGCTGAAGCATGGATTAGGAATGTACTAATGAGAATGTAGTTTAGAAGTACCCAAGATGGATTAACTCGTTTCCTTTTTCTTTCTTCTTGTTTTTATTGGTCTGTTCTTCTTCACCTTTCATTGTACTATTTTCAGTCATTTGCTCCTTCCTGATTGTGTTCTACAAGTGGTAGATTGCCATACCCACAGATTTTGGAGGAATTTATGTAGAGAAACATTTAATACTCTGTTCATCCGGATACTCATTGAGATCATCGAGTGCACTCCTTTAGTAATTTGGATGAACATTTTCCAGATTGCATCCGTATTTTCTTGTGCACTACATTTGATGGATTTGACCTACTCTAATATTTCTTCAAGTTATGCACACAGAACCACAACACCTCAATATTATGAAGGGTCTACTTGATAGAAGACAAGCAATTAGTTTAAAAACAAAGATTGTACCTGAGATTGTTATCTAGATCCTGAGCCTAACTTGTAAACAATCCCTTAATTATTAAGAAAACAGTATTTAACACTTAATTGAAATACAATTTAGCCATCATATCAGTTACTATTACCTCCCGTTTAAAGTTCTGTCGTAGAGTTGGTATTCGGGAGATAAGAACAAGTAGCTTACTACAGAATCTCTCCTAAAAGGCAATAAGGCCTACCTGATCATTTTCCTTGATTTATTCCATATCACTTTAATTGCCTCTGGAACATCCTACCACTTTCAAGTATGCACCTATTCAATTGGGAATCAGAACTTACCAGTCAAGTGACAGTTCCAATAGTTGCAACACCAGGAATTCCTTCCATCTTATCAGGAACTGCAAAAAATTATTAAAAGGCAAAAGCAAAAGATTAGAGTTCAATTTTTGAGGAAGAGTCCACTTCACAAGCTAAAGAATTGCAACCATTTTAATTCGCCAAGAACCATATAATTGCATCCTGCTGCAAGCAATTTGGCTTACCCCTATTAAAGCAGCAGAACAGAACATCCATGCTATTATCAGAAAAGGTGCAAGTATTAAAATCAGGGTGAGTTTGAGAGGACTATAATTACATGACAGCAAGACAAAGGAAAATTTTCGGTGGCATAAGCCATAATTTCAGAAAACTTTTGCTGGAGTCCTGTCTGAATGAAGTGGAAAATGAAAAATCAAGAATTCCATGCTTAGTTCAAAGTGCAAAGGAACTCAATCACAGTAAAAGCACTCAACATAATAAAAAGGGAGGTCATAAGCACAGACCAAAAGCTTTATTGCATTTATTAAAGAACTGAATCAAAATATTAGATATACAACCCAGACAAAAGAAATGAAAAGATATCAAGATATGGATCAGCTCATGCAGCATATGTAGGTGTTGCAACCAGGAAATCAATCTTTCTTTCTCTCCTTTTAGAAAAAATGTCGAAGTTTACAGACTAATCAATTAACTTATCAGTCCTAATTTCAGGAGTAATAATCAAAATTACAATATAATGACATTGTCTCTCAAATTAGCAGGTGGCTTCATAATGATGTTAATCAAAAGTGCAAACTGGCTATGGTTTCTTCTCAATGGATTCACCATTTTCTACTCGGTTGTCAAACCCATGATAAGGAACTTCAATCATGGGGCTGGGAAGTGGACGTCCACCAAAGTCCTCTGGGAAACATTCAAAGTCTGGGCCAAAGTTGAACTTCACCACACAGTTTGGTTGATTGGGAAGTGTATACATTGAAGCAGCAGGATAGTAACGACCACCATACAAATCCTTGAAAGCAACTCCTTGGCATACCCCATTTTTGAAAAAGGAAATTTCACTTCCTGCAGGAAGAATCAACATTTGGTTCACAGTAAATGATGACACTTCAAGCAGACCATAAGAAAAGCAGCATTTCCTGATAAAGGTAAACTAAGAAGTCCTCATGGAACACAAAAATAAATAGTCATTTCAGTGGAAAGTTTAGTAAAAAGAATGCATCTATTTTATTTTCAAGCACAAGTGCGGAATTCACTGCAAGTCTAAATGAATCTTTCCAATGGCCTGTCCAAACAGGTTATGCAAGTTAAAAACTACACGATATCGTCATAACATGTCAGAATTTAATAAAAGTCCAGATTTGGATAAAGAATCTGTTTCTTAACAAATTGATATATAAAGAGTTCACTTAAAAAGATTACAGTCACAAGGTTGAACAGGCAAAAGAAAACATAACCGATTAGATAGGTTAGGTAGCTTCAAGTTAGACGTTAGACTAACTGTACTAAGTTTAACTATTTTATAGCATGCTTTCATGCAGAAAAGACTAAAATACGAGAGAACTTCGCACCCCATGCAGTTTGACCATATAATACAGAAGCCAGAATGCAAATCTTTGGCCAAAATCACACAACATATTACCATGTGTTTTTATCAGACCTTTTATTTTTGGTGGAATTTTATCAGACCATTTTTGTTTCTAAAATCTTCCACGTGAGTTAGGGTAGGATACTAAAAAGTACACCAGAAAGAATGAATATAAGCTATAAAATTGAAAAAATGTATCAATCATTGCTTTGATTGAAAATGTCTCTCATATCTTTAAAAGATTCAACAAGCCATTAATCAGATTACTATTCTTAGAACTAATCCAATTTAAGGCAACCAAAATGTCATCCTGAAAGAAATTGAAATCGAAAGTGGATTCAAAATCATAAAGGAATGTATATCAATAATTAAAAATAAATAATAAAAAAAAGCAACAGATGCACAAAGGAAAAACAGGATTCGGATCAATTTTACTCCCCGAACTCTTAAAAGATCAAAATACAAAAGCGGCATACATAATTTGCTGGTATTTTAGTTTTTTTTTTCCTTTTCTAATATCACCTACTAAATTACTAACACACAAGTCACTCGCCACAATCTTTTCTCCTAGACCAATGCTGCTTACCCTATCAAGGCATTATGAACTTAGTGCATACATAAAAACAGTACAAGATATGGTAAAATCAATAAGAGCAACAATAATAAGACCAGCAATTATATCCAATCCATTCAAATGCAATGCTGATAGAACAATGTTTAATCAGAGTACTATCGAAACTTACCAGGCACCACTTTAGGCGGCTCCTCCTTTGCATCAGGGGCGCACACATACCTTTGTCCTTTATACCAGACCAAATGGGGCGCCTTGGGAGCAAACGACCCACCTTCTGGTAAATTTATATAAAACCCAATGACATCCCCTTCGTTGTACCCTTCCTCCCCATACTTCTCTCTCAAAGCCTTATGCACCTTACTCCCATCAATATCCCTATACCCAAAGCTATTTCCATCGTACCCTACAGGCGCTTGCAAGTCCCCTTTCTCCGTAGACCATCCGAGCCGTGTATGCCCCGTTTCCCCCAACTTCACCACCTTAATTTCAAAGTACCAAGCTCCTTCCACCACCCCTCTTGTGGCTCTAACCATTCTATAACCCTTTGTGCTCCCTGCACTGATCCTATCCTCACTTACCTCCACTTTTTCTGCTTTATAAACCTTTGAAAGACAAATCTTCATATCCGGGGTATCGTCCCCTTTGTCCGGGAATCTTGGAACAGGTGTGATCAAAACTGTGTCTTCCGCATTCCCGGCATTCTGGTTATTCACTTTGCTTTTCTTTTTCCCTTTTCGCGACGTTTTCGTCACCCAAACATTATTGTTTTTCTTCTTCGACTTCTTTGCTGTTGTCGTTTTCGTTGCTGAGGAAGGATTTGATGGGGCATTGCCGTTATTGTCGTTATTTGCGCCTGCTTCAGCAGTTGGGTTATCATCGTTGGTCGTGGGGACTGAATTAGGGCCTTGGGAAGGAGTTGTTAGGGAGGAGAGCTGCTTTTGCTTTTTGGGTGGAGGTTCTTCATCTTCATCGTCGAATTCATCGTCGTTTTGTGGAACTTTAGGTGGGTTTTGGGTGTCGTCGGAAGCGGTGGTGGTTGTGGTGGTAGGATCTTCCTCGGATAGAGAATCAGGGGAAGCTGCCGCGAGTTGGGTGGTTTCTGGTTTGCTGGCACTGATGTCGTTTTGAGGCTCGCTTTCCTTTCCGGGTTCAACGTCATTTGGAGACAAAGCTTCGTTTTGATGGTCGCTGGGGCTTGGTGGTTGCGGTGATGATGGAGCGGCAGAATCAGCAGCGATGGTGATGGAAGGTGGTGGTGGATGGAGGGTAGATTCTTCTTCGTCCTCGTCTTTGTAATTGGCTTGGAGAGAGTCCATCGACGAGAAAAAGTAGAGGTTTCTGTTTGGGGTTTGGGGTTTTTGGATTTGGGATTTGTTTTCTGTCGCGGGGAAAGGAAAAAGGGTGTTTTAAACAGAAACAATGGAGTGTATTAGAGGCCAAAAGTTTGAAAGAGAAGAAAGGAGGGTCACTGAGAAAAAGAGAAAGCGGTGAGTTAAAGCTCAAAAATTGTGGGCTTTGAGAGATATTTTTGTTCCAAAATTTGGGCCTCTGGGATCTGAAAGATAAAAGATAGGCATTTGAGCATTAACTCAATGGATGTTGGGCTTCTTTGCACAAGTTTCTTAATTTGGGTTTTCACTTTTCTGTACGGGCTTATGCTATGTTTGGGAGACCAGTCCAGGCCATCTGGAGCCTCAAACACACCAAACAGTGCAAAAGAGGCATTAGGTGCATTTTTCATCGGTGGTCAGTTGGCCTACGTGGCCAACTGGATCCTAGGTGGGATTTTTCAACTTGAGTGGGATATTTATTATCCTTTTCTTTTTTTTTTTTAATTTCATTCTCTCCTACTCTATTAATTAATACCATTAATAGTTATCTTACATCCTCACCTCACTATCACAGTTGTTTTCGCCAAATATTTATTTTCTCAACTGTTGATTTTAATTTCACTATCAGAATTCCAATCTCATATATACAATAACTAATCTCATTATTTTTATCGCACCGGAGCCAATCTTACTGCTATCTCAAATACAACCTTAGCTAGAGTCCCAAGGGTGGCTAATGCAAGAATGTTCACCTTTACTGGAGGAAATAAGATCGATCTTTTGGAAGTGTATTTGTTAGAAAGATTTTATTTTTCACACTCTCAATTTGAAAGGGATTTGTCATAAACCAATAAGATCTAAGAATAAGCTTAATTGAAAAAAATAATAATAACAGTAAAATGCAATTTTTAGATAGAAATTTCAGATTTGAAATCATAATATTTCTGAAACAATGGTTTTTTATTTTCTGTTTAAGAGGGAAAGGAAAAGAAGTTACTACGGCCAAAAAAGCTTAGGTCCATTTCTGAAGAGGAAAGAAAAGTCCTAAAAGGTGCTATTCTCTAGATTTATTTTTATTGCCTTTTATAGTTTAACTAACAATTTTGACCCACGTTAACGTCGCGAGATTATATAAAATTATAATATATTATATTTTTTTAATTTATTAGAGCATATATGAAAAAAAATTATATTAGACTTGATGGATTATATAAATATTGTAGATTTATATTGAACTGTAATAAATTCTTTATATTTGCTAAAATATATGTGTTTTAGACAATATTATTAAGAATAATATTATTGTAGAGAAAGAAGACTACATGACTAATACAATAGTAACAAACCAATTGAAATAGTTTATTAGTATTTTTCTTCAAAAAAAATTCTCTTAACGCCTGTTTCTTTCGTTATTTTAAATTATTCATATTTCCCTTTTTTTTAAAAGATTGTACAATCTACTTTTTAAATAAACATAGTATAATCTTAATGGGGTTTTTAATTTATGTGTATTTTCTTTTTTTTAAATAGTATGGTCTTAATTTTTTTAATAAAATTGAATTTCTTTTAACAATTTAAAATCCATTTCAAATGATGTTAACTTCAATATATTTAATTAATAGATATTCAAAAAGATAAATTAAAACACGTACTTTAAAATATATATATATATATATAAATATATGTTTTTAATGCCTATTTCTTTTCTTTATTTTAAATCATGCATATTTCCCTTTTTTCTTAAGGATTGTATAATATAATCTTAATGGGGTTTTTAATTCATGTGTATTTTTTTTAAATAGTATGGGCTTAATGGGTTTTTTTTTAATAAGTATTAAATTTCTTTTAAGAATTTAAATAAAATTTCTAATGGTATTAGCTTTAATATACTTAATTAATAGATATTGAAAAAGTCAACTTAACACACCTACTGTAAATCTCATTTTTTTTTAAATAGTGTGGCTTTAATGGGTTTTTTTTATAAGAATTGAATTTTTTTAAGAATTTAATATCCATTTCTCTTTTTTTTTTGAAGGAATTTAAAATCCATTTCTAATGGTGTTAACTTTAATAAATTTAATTAATAAACATTAGAAAAGATGGATATTAGAAAAGAAAGATTAACACATCTACTTTAAAAATATATATACTTTTAATGCCTATTTCTTTTTCTTAATTTTGAATCATGCATATTTCCCTCTTTTCAGGTTTGTAATCTATTTTTTAAATAATGATAATATAATCTTAATGGCGGGTTTCTAATTCATGTGTAATTTTTAAATAATATGGATTTAATAGGTTTTTTTAATAAGTATTATTTTTTTAAGAATTTAAATGAAATTTTTAATGATATTAACTTTAATATATTTAATTAATAGATATTGGAAAAGACAACTTAAAACACATATTTTAAAAATATAAGGATAATGAAAAAGTTATTTATGAGATTTCATAACAATCATTAAAATTATTATGAAAAAAATAAAAAGAGATACTAAATTTGAGACTACAACGATTTGCATGGGATTTTTATGAAATTTCTTTTTATGTTTAAATTTATATATATATATATATATATATATATAATCATATTTCATATCAACAAGCTAAAGAAATTCCATGCGAATACCCAACTCCAATGATTGTTGCATATTTCCTCTTATTCAGATAGTAGATTTTGAATCCCATAAATGGAAACAAACAAAGGATTGAGATTTATTTGAGAGATTTTTTTTCCCCATAAATAATTCATCTATTACTTATTAAGTGCAAATAATTAGGGATTCAACTCCTCTACTGTTTAGAGTTAACTGGAGAGGTCTAGTTTGCGGTAAGATGAAATATCAAATCATTCAATATGAAATCTAAGGCTCTAAATTGCCACGTAACTTAATATAAATAATTAAAACTTTAAAGCTGTTAACGTTTCTATCTTTGGTTTTACCTCTCGGTTTTGTTTCATCTTTTGTTCAAGTAAAATTGTAAAAAAATTTGAAATGCAAAACCACCAAATACTGAAACTATTTCGACAAAAAAAATATAATGAAACTACAAATTAGGATTTTCTTTCATAATCCATGTCTCTTTTAGCAGCGATGCATGTGAGTTGGTAAATTTATTTTGTCCGAATTTTGAATCTTAATTTAGTTTAAAGCTTCAGCACAAATCTTCGGGTAATGGAGTAGTCTCTGAGATCAAGAATTCAGGATGAATTAGTTTTCACTTGAGTTGTTCAAACTCCAAAACCTGCCTCTCATCACTTTTGTTTTGATAGGAGACAATCCTTTATATATGGGTATAAACTACAAACACATTTTGTTAAGTGCTTTTCTAGAAATCTAGAACTTGGAAGAATTCTTGTTCATAGATGGGTTCGAAGGGATATGAGGGCATTAAGGAGTAGAATCAACAATTTTTGGGTTTTAAGTTTTCAAGTTGCAGATTAAATTCCAGAAGAAGAAAACAAAATGAAAATTAAAAAAAAATTGGCCTAAAAAAAACTAAAGTGACGAGAAAAGTTAATTACCAGATATAAAAAAGGATTTGTTTGAGTTTAAAAAAAAAAACTTAAACAAGAATTTTTTTTTTACCAAATATAATCGACATTATGAGAAAACGAACAAGATCAATTACTTACCTTAGCATTTTAGTCAAAAGAGAAAAACACAGTATGACAACAGCAAACAGATAAAGAAATTTCGTTGCTTAACGTCATCAATAACTTATAGATGACGTGGTGGATTTGGAGCCATCAATTTTGATTTTGATGAGGTGGCACCTAATCTATCCTTAAACTGGACTCTCCAGTTGAAACAACCAACTGGAGATGAGCCAAATCCAATAATTAGAGCTATAATCCTTCTTTAATGATCCAATTTTTTTTTTCTTTTTGACGGGGATGTGTAAATTTGATCAAGTGGGTCAATTTCTTAACCTATATTTTCTCAATTAAAACTTTGCGTCCAGGTAATGATAACCAAAACAACACATTTTCGTCACGTCAAAATTTGGGACTTGTCTGCCCAAGTCAAGTCTTCCCATCTAAAATAAAATACTCCACTTGGAATTTCCAAGAACTTGGGTGTGAGTGTGCAACTAGCAAACGAACTTTGAAGGAGGACTTCTAAAACCAAAAGGGTGCAACATTATTAGATATTAGTGGGACCAAAAATAATCTTATCGCACCCAAGGAAAGTCTAGCCATGTAACACAATTTTACAACAATACTCATACTAAAGTTGAACTAAACTCACGCACAATTAAGTCGGATTTAATTATAACTTCAAAATTTTTTAATCTTACTATTATTTTTATCAATAGGACTTGATATCCTATTTTAATTCTTTATCTTATGATAAAGTTTATATAACATTAGAGAATATGATTTATGTCTAATCGATTGACATCCAATTAATTTTGTCAACTAATATTTCACTTTCTTCAACTAACCCATTAGGCTTTTTGCGTGGTCATAGAAGGAAGAAAATTGCGGGGAAATGTTGAAGGGGTCTTCTATGCCAGCACGTAAAGACTGGCACTTGTAATCTTTTAAAAGGAAAACAAACTCTGGGGTCTCATGGGTGGCCCCACTTAAACACAAGAAAAACTATTCAAAAGACTCCACTTAAACACAAGAAAAACTATTCAAAATACTCTCTGTCCATGGTCATTTTCTTGGAAAAAATATGTGCGCAGTTAATGATTTTAGCGGAGACCTAGGACAAATTACTGTTGAGAATACGCTCAGCATAAATTCTTTTAAAAGAAAAATAAGTATGAAAAGATAAATAGATGATATCAACATACATTGAATTGAGTGGAAAGAGTTAGATATCTCTTAATTAAGATTTTAGATTCAAATATTGTAAACGAAGAAATTAAGTTTGAGAAAGTTTCTTTACTTAGGATTTAACACAACTCGACTTTGAATTTAATCAAAACCTAAATATAATTATCGAATGTCGGAGGATTTACACCCAAGAAAAAAAGATGGATATAGTATTGTTCTTTGTGTAAGGTGAAAATAGGAGACACGTCGTGACTTGGTAGTATGTTATCAAAAAGCGTTAGGGTTGTTTTAGCTAATTTGTTTTTGGGAGCATTAGGAAACAGCATGGTTTCTCCCCTTGCTTAATTGTTTATTAAATGTATTCAAAAGTATCTGTCCAATTAGAAATGTATATATGCAATACAAAAGAATAAACTTCCTTCACTCTCAAGGAAGATTCGTACCAAATGCTGAGTTAATTCATTACATCTTTCTTCTTCCTATTTCTTGTCGCCAACAGGGTGAATTTTATTGGTTTAATTTGAGTGTCCTATTGACCTGTCACAAGTCCTAATGTTTTTCTATTTTTCTTAAGGACACAATCTCTATTTATTTATTTATTTATATTTTTTGAATCACATATATTTGTATCCTAATGTTGATACACTAAATCTCACCTTTAAACCCGACCCTAAAGTTTTTGCTTTATTAGTAAGGGCAGATGTAATGATAAAAGATTAATAACAAAGTTTTAGATAAAACAAAATGAAAGACTAAAAATCATAAGATTCGAATCCGAATATCTTTTATCGTTGATTTTTTTAAGGAAAAAGAAATCATATTATCGCCTTTTTTTTTTCTTTTATCGCTGATTTAAATCTTTATTATTTTTGCCAGCTCCATTGACGAAGACACTAATAATATATGTAAAGTAAACAAAGCCTAAAGTCCTAAAAATAATAGGGTCAATGTTATATTAAATTGTGAAACTAAGCAAAGCAACGTCAGTGATGATCTTAGACAAGTTTGGAGAGGAGATCCTATAAAAAATAAATAAATAAAAAATCCTTGAGCCATTAACCACTCATTATTTTGTCAAAAATACTGAGTTCCCATCTATCTAAAGTCAGCCGCCTTTTTATTCGTCAGAGCCGTTTTCCCTTTCTTTCCTTCAGCCCCTACGAGAAGCCAAATATCCGCCCAAAATCTCACTTCGGCAGTTTCCTTGCTCGATTCCATCTGTGCCCATTTTTCACCTCACCGGCCGTCCCCTTCTCTTGGGTAACCCTCCACTCGCCTAATTCTTGTAACTTTAGTTAGCAAATAATATGTTCTCCACTAACAAACATATGTTCATGTAAGCTGTATTTTTTTAGGAGAGATCATTTTACATTTCGTGTAAGATTAAGAGTTTTATATCATTTCATAACCTAATGTACAAATAATCTTAATTAATTCATTCGTTGAATTTTATATATGTTCTATTCACGTATGATGTACCTTGTGTATGTAAAATTTTAAGATAATTTAAAATATCTATCATATATTTTAATGCGATAGAATTTTTCACTGTTAAACATATATTAAAAAATTCAAAAATGTTAAAGTTTAAATCAATATCATAAAAATATCGGATTGACTTAAAATTTTACACGTTTGATAGATTTGAATGTATCGTTAAATCAAACAATCAGATTATTAAAATATTAATTGTAAGTCAAGTTATAAAAAAGATGTAAAACTAAAAATTTTAAGTGGATATCTCTTCATATTTTTAACAGTATTAATTTTAGTTAATTAAATAATAAAGTATTTGTTATTATGTTAACACTATTTGTGGAATGTAAAATTTAAACGTACAGGGCATGTTAATTTGTTACATATGATTGGATTGGAAAGGATGATAAGAAAAATTATATTAATTTATAGTATAGCTTCATAGTATTAACATAGATTTATATTGTGAGAAAAATTATTCATAAAATGACTTAATTCTCTATAAATGAAGAGGATTGACTCATCCTATGAATAATTTTCTCCACAATATAAATCTATGTTATTACTATCAAACATATTATAAATTATATATAATTTTTCTCCTTACCCTATCCAAACCAATCTGGTGAAACAAACAGGTCCATAGGGTATGATATGAAATAATAATTCGTAAAAAAAAAAATAAATACAATTAAGATTAGTCAAAATATTATTTAAAAATATGATTTACTTAATACAATATTATCATAAAAGATAAAAAATGTATACTAGTAATAAAAATTTTTTATCTATACTACTATATAAAAAAAATTATGTGCATTTACAAAAATACCCATTTTATATCAAAACTCATTTCTTTTGCTATTGATTACAATGGCTTTTTTGTTTTTTTTTTACATGTTACCCTCTCCTTTTTCTTTTTTTTTTAATATTTTGACAATTGTAGGACCCACAACCATATAATATATATATATATACACAATTATTATTATTATTATTATTATACTGTTATTATATATAAATGATAAAATTTATTAGATAATATAATATATGTGTGTTATTATTATTATTATTATTTTATTATTTATAATTTTATATATCTATACTACTATATAAAAAAAAGAATGGAAATTTGCAAAAAATCTATTTTATCTCAAATTTCCTTAATTGACAAATCGATAAAATGGTTTTTTGGTCATTTTATACATTTTTATGCATTTATTTTGTTTTTACCCTTTTATTTAGTCACACTTACCTTTTTTTCAAAGAAAATAAAGAATAAAAAATTAATAATATTTTTGGTCAAGAAAATTTGGTTACTTTTTATATATTTAAACTTAATGATTAATTAAAGGATTGATTTAACGATTAATGAGAGATTCGGCATCATTTGGTTGGTTGGTAAAAAATAAATATATGAAGTTATTGAATTAATATTTGTCTTAAAGGAAATTTGATTAATTATATATATATATATATAATAATTTTAATTAAAGGACATTTTTTTTCCAAATAAGAGGAAGGGAATAGAAGAAGACTGAAGATTAGGTTAAAAAAGTAGTAGCCTTGGAATAAGGTTTGTATATTTATGTCATTTATAATGAATAGAGATTTTCAGAATTCAAAATAAATAGAAATATTGTTGATAGCATCTTTTGCTAATCCTCAAATCATTATAAAATTAAACTCATTTTATTTTACTTAATTATACTTTGAAAATTTATTTCATATATTGACAGTGTAGTTTTTTAACTCCACAAGCGGATTAGAGGGTTGACATGTATCTTTATAGGTATATTTTTATATATTTTTATATATTTTTTAATTAATTAATTAAGTAATAGAGTATGTGTCATCCGTCTAAAACTGCATGTGGAGTTAAAAAACTCCATTGTCAGTGTATTATGAAAGTTAAACTCTTATATTTTACACTATTATTATGACTTATAATTAGGGCTGCAACTTGGATCAAAATTTTTGGGTTGGTCCAAATCCAACCCAACCCAATATAATGTGGTTTATGATGGGTTGGATAAGAAATTAATCCAATTTTTATTTAGACCCAACCCAATCCAACCCATGTTAACATGAATTGGGTAGGGTTGATCCACGGGTCCTATAAATAAAAAAACTCTCTTTTTTTTCACTTTTCTTATCATGTGAATTATAATCTCATTCTAAATTATTCTCACATATAATCTTACAATATATAAAAGTAAAGAAGGTTTTATATGTCACCCCCCATTAGTTAACTCTTTTTTTTTTTACTTTTATAATTCTTTTTTTCTTTTCTTCTTTATTTTTAGTTTATTATTGAACTAATATTTTCTTTTTAAATAGGCCTACAAAAATATGTTGAGTTTTTTTTTAACTTTCAGAGAATTCTTTTTTTTTATATTATATATCATATTAAAAGTTATTTATTATTAAAAAATTTACTATTTGATATATACTTTTATTTATTGGTCAATTAATATTTTCAATTTATATATAAATATACAATATATTTTATTTATTAGTTGATTAACTTTATTTTAATTTTATTTCAATTTTATGCTTTTTTAACATATAATTAAGTAATTGACTTTTTATCATTTGATTTTAGGAACAACTATAATTATTCTCTTGAAATACTTTAAAAATTTATAAATTAAAAATGTATTTGGCACATAAGATAGGATGAAATAAAATAAAAATATTATTTTTATAACTTTTATTTTCTTGGGACATGTAATTAAGTCATGAATTTTTATTTCAATTACTTTCTTGAAATGTTTTAAGAATTTATTACTCAAAATGTGCTTGGTAACATATGATGGGATGAAACAATATAAAAAACTTATAAAATATTTAAATATGTCTTAAAATTTTTTTATATTTTAATTTAAAAAATATTGACCCCGGGGCAATATCTAGTATCCTTCAAGAAGTAAGATATTGGCAGACCAAAAAAGATGATTCAATCTTTAATAAATTTCAATTCAACATATGGTTCTATAAGTTTAAACTTCGAACGCCATGATGCTGTATAGACATATAATTTTTAAATACTTGGGTCATAATAAAATACCATAAAAGATAAAAGAGCGAAAATAAATTCCATCATTTTTTTTCAGAGAAAAAAATTCCATCATTATATAGTAAGTTATATTAATACAAATTACAAGGATTAGGGTCCATAATAAAATTACAATTAAAACCTAAGTTGTCCCCTAAACTATACCATTTTAAACATATTAATCCCTAAATTTTTGTTGGAGACAATTTACCTCTCAAACTATTATTCTGGGACAATGAAACCCCCAAAACCATTATTTTGGAAAAATATAGCCCTTAATTCAATGGAACTCTTTGAAAAAATAGAGGATTCCATTGAATTAAGGGCTACATTGTCCCAAAATAAAGTTTGAGAAATTAATTGTCTTAAAATGAAAATTTGAAGGGTCAATTGTCCTAAATAAATATTTAGAGAACAAATTGTCATTTTTGATATACTTTGAGGGCTGATTTAGGTATTCAGCCATAAAATTACCTCAAAAAAATTTATTGAAAAAAACTTGAAAAGAAAAATTAATTACGTGGGCAACCCATTAATTCATCTTACCCAATCCAATTCGACCCAGTTTATAATCAACTCACGGATTATTCAACCTATCTTAACTCATTTTGATTTTTACCCAATCCAACCCAACCCATTAAGGTTGGGTTGGGTTGGTTCTTGGGTTACCCAACCCAAGTTGCAGGCCTACTTATAATCTTAATATGATTGTTAACGTATTAATGTAAATTTACATGTCAATTTAATACAAACTAGTTTTTCCGTTCACGTGCGATGCATGTGATCCAACGCGTTTTTAATTATTTTTATTTTTATTGAATAAATAATTGTTATTAATTTTTTCAATTATTTATTATAAATAAATATAATTATTTAGTTTTTTTAAAATCAAGTTAATAAATAGTAATAATAAACAACCTAATAAATAAATAAATATATATATATATATATATTAATTTTAACACCCTATGAAATTACGTGTATAACCCTATCCCAATTCATGTAGTTTCAAATTTAATGTCTCTTTTTTTCTTTTAATGTTGACTTAAATGCTTATATGTAAAATTTCTTAAATAACCTTATAATTATTCTCTTATTTTGAAGGTAATTGTATTTATTTATCTTTTCAACTAATGATTTTAAAAATTATCAAAATATTTTATTTAAAAAATAAGACTTGACCAAAGAAAAAAATATTAAGGACCTTAAATTAAAAAAAAAATAATTACACATTATTTAAAAAAAAACTCCTATAGTTAATAAAAAATAATAAACAACACATATTTTATTCTTTATTATTTTTTATAGAAAAAGAAAATAAGAAAAAAAAAACCTTCCTCTTTTGTTTATTTTGTTATTTGTGATCTTTATCTCTTTGGTCATATATAAAAAATAACCTGTCTTTATTCTTTTAAAAAAATTTTTTTTTACATTTCCACACCTTCACATATAAAATATTCATAATAAAGATTTCATTTTAGTATTAAAAAAATAACACAAAACTTGCAATTCAATTGAATTGAATAATATACATTTATATCTCATAAAAAGATTAAATAATATATTCTTACTTTGAATTAATAATTAATTATATAAAATAAAATATCAATGATTAATAAGATTTTGCGACATACTCTGATGGTTAAACTTTTTTTAATTCGATTAATAATTTTTTACTTCAAGAATATTGTACTATTTGTCATTTTTATTTTGATCATCATTTTCTTTTCAAATTTTTTTGTAAAACAAAAGTTAAATGTTTAAAATCTTAAAAATTCTAAAAGAATTAATATTAAATGCCCTCCTCTTTTAAAAATTAATACTAACTAATATTTATATTTCCTAAAACTTAATTATAAAAAGTTTTGGAATATAATTTAACATTTATTATTGATCTTCCCTTTTCTTAAATTTAAAATAATATTTAATATTTAAACTTTTTAAATTAAAAATTTTCAGAAAACCCGAGGCGAAGCCCGGGTTCGGTTTCTAGTTATATTAATTATTGTATAGATAATAAAATATATACTTAGTAAATAACAGTGGTGATACAGTAATGAAATATATATATATATATATATTTACTATTTAATAAACAGGTGGTGGTGATTATCGTTTTGCCAAACAGGCCCAACCTGCGACTGAATTCTATTGTAATTTATCAGAATACCAACGCTAGAGTCTGACTCCTGGGCAAGACACAATAGCCCAATGTAACGCCCTGGTTCTTATTTTAAACATAAAACATAAATGATGAAATGGAAGATCTTTCAAGAATCACATTAATCTTATTGGGTGATCGTTTACCAAAACTAAGATTTTTCTTTCCATTGGGCAGAATAGCTTCCCAAACAAGATCGCCCTTAGTAAAGCTCTTAGGATACACTTTCTTATTATGCAAAGGGAAAGAAGCGTCCTTTTCCTTATGGATTCTAATAGACATCTCATTGAAAGCTGCAGAGATCTTTTCAACCGTAAGTGGGATTGCAAAGTTTCCACTAACACAAGAGAAGAGAACTCATGCACTAATTGATTGGCTACCAGTGTTGAAGGTGGCCGATGGGGATTGTATATCATTAAATTGCCATCTCCGAAACTGATTCCTCTTTTGGAAAGTGATTCTAAATGACTGCCTCATACTCATAAGTCATGATTCTCAATTTAGCATCTCTACATCCCATAAACTTGTCGAATTCAAGGAAAAAAAGGGACAAAAAATGATAGAAGAAATTAATATATAGATATTTCTCCTATCGAATTCAAGAAAAAAAAAGGACAAAAAATGACAAAAGAAATTAATATATAGATATTTCTTCTATCAGCTATTGCCAAGTCCATCAGTTGTGACACTGTACACTTTGTAAAACCTTTACGACGAAATCCAACTTTTTGAGTTTTATTTAAAATTAGTTAATTATTAACATCATTTAATAAATATATAAAAAAATTTAATAAAAGATAAATAAAGAGTTTCAATTTAAATAAACAATATCAATGACAATTCTTATTTAGAAAAAAAAAGGTATTTTAGACGATTCAAAAGTTTTACACCATTTGTACTTTTTTATATACTAGTCATTCACTGTTACGTGCGTTGCACGTGATACAATATATTATTAATAATAACAAAAAATAAAAAATAATAATAAATGTAAAAAAATAAACTACATTAAAGTGAATAATAATTAAATTATAGATTAGTGAACTTCAAACTAAACTACATAAAATTAAATAATAATTAAAATATTTTCTTCAATATAATATAGTAGTAATTTAATTATAATGAAAATAAAATTAGTTAATTACTAACATCATTTAATAAATATATAAAAAATATTTAGTAAGAGAGAAATAAAGAATTTCAATTTAAATCAATAATATCAATGATAATTCTGAAATATTTAAGAAAAAAAATATTTTAGATAATTCAAAAGTTTTACACTATTCGTACTTTTATATATATTATAGATTATAGATTAAAATAAATGAAATTAATTTTAATTATATTTATATTTTTATTCTTATCTCAATTTTTGTATTTAATTACCTTAAATAAAATCAAATAAATAAAAATACAAAACCCACAATGAAGCACAAGTACATGACTAATTTTTCTAAATAAATAAGGTTCACCATCCTCATCCATAACAAAATATTCGAAGAAATTCGTTGGAAGATTTCAATAAGATTGGTGACATCACCTCTGACAATACACACGATCCCCCACATGGCGATCAGTGACGTAGACCACGTACCAGATTATTTTAATATAGTAATAATAATAGCAATAAAGTAATAACTAGTAGACTTGTAGACTAGTAGAATTTTTTTTTGGTGGCAACAGACTAGTAGATTAGTTTAGTCCCCGTTACATTGCAAGTTCATATAAAAAAAATATATTCTACCTATGTTAAGAGTAATTTTTTATATATTTTTTCAATACAAATTAAATAGTAATAAAGTATATAAATATTTATTACTTAACAATACTATTATTTATATACAAATATATATATATATATATATATATTATATGAGGAGATATCATTTTATTAAGAGTGCTATGATATATTTGTTACATTGAATTGAATTGAATAAGATGAGAATAAAAATTACATGTAATTTGTAGTGTGATTTTATAATAATGATATATATTTGCATTGTGGGAATAGTTATTCATAGGATAACTTAATTATCAAGAAATGGAGCTGATTGACTCATCCTATAAAAAATCCTCTCGATAATGCAAATGTATGTCATTATTAAAATCACTCTAAGTTATATGTAATTTTTCATCTTATCCTATATAATGCAATTCGATGTAACAAATATGTCCTTACTCACTTTCATAACTTAATGTACAATAAAAATTTGATTAATCCAACGATTAAATTTCATATTTGATTCACGTACATCGTACATGTAAAATTTTAAGTTAATTTCAAATATCTACCTTATGTCTTAATGTGATAGAACTTCCTACCGTTAAACATATATAAAAAATAATCGGCTGAATACCTAAGTTGTCCCACAAACTATTCCCTTTTGGAATATTAGCCCCTAAACATTTATTTGGGACAATTAACCTCTCAAACTATTATTTTGGAACAGTTAGTCTCTCAAACTATTATTTTGGGATAATTAATCATTCAAAACTATTATTTTGGAATAATTAACACCCTCAAATTATTACTTTGAGGGTGTTAATTATTTCGAAACAATAGTTTGAAGGGTCAATTATTCCAAATAAAAATTTAGGAACCAATTTATTCTTTTTGATATAGTTTAAGGGCTGATTTGAGTAATAAGCCAAAGATAATTCAAAAATATTAAAGTTTAAATTGATATCATAATAATATCGATTTGACTTGAAATTTTATGTGTATGATAAATTCGAATACATCGTTAAATTCAACGGTCGGATCATTAAAATATTAATAATACATCGAGTTATAAAAAAGGCGTAGTACTTTTAGTTTTACAGCATATGTAAGAAGCTCTATCTTCTAATTACATATATATATATATATATATATTGTACATGCATTAGGGAATTATATAAAATTTCACAATTTTTTTTCAATCCCTCGATATTATTAACAAGTGTTTGGCATAAAAATTGAACTATCATGGATGACTCAATTATGATACATTTTCTTAATCAATTATGTTAATAATAAAGTTTGAAGAAAAATGAGGGTCAAACTGAAAATGACAAAATTTATAATGTTAATTTTTTAAAATAAATAGTATTATATTTTGTAATATTTTATGTTAAAGAATAAGAAAATATTTTTGCAATATTTTTAAATTTATTAGTTATTTATTTATGATAAGGGACAAATAAATTGAGACTTTACAAAAAGGAAAGATGGACAAACAAAATAGGACGAATGGAGTATATATTTGCCATATGATACAAATTTTTTAGGTGAAATTTATTTACTGATGATTTTAAAAATATATTAATATTTAAAAAAATGAAAAATATTTATTAAAAAATTAATGGAAGGACCAAAAATGGTTTAATTATCAAACTATAAGAACTAAAAACGGTTTAAATTATAAGGACTAAAATAGTTTATTGTTCATTTGTGTTATAGAATTATTTTGAAAACATGTGAAAATATAAAATTTCTACTTTCATTTTTTTCTGAAACATGAGATTTGCTTCCAAAATTTTTGAAAACGGAAATATCTTGTCAAACGCATTTTTACATGTATTGTTTTTAAAACATGAAAATGGTAATAGAAAACAAAAAATAGCAATAATGCCAAACGAGTCCTAAACTTTCAATTTAGTTTAAATTTCAATTTATAACGATTAAAATAGAATATTTTAAATTATAAGGATTAAAATAGAATTTAGATCAAACTTCATAAACCATTTGTATTATTTAATTATACTAGCAATTTATCTCCGCTCTAATGCTACAGGTATATATGAAATTTGATTTGATTAATTTGTTGAGAAAGAAATAAAAAATATTAATATGATGCTCATATAATTTTACAAATAACAATTAAAGAAAATTTTAAAAGTTAATAAATTAATAAACTTATATATGGAAAAAAATAAAAGAAAATTACAAAGTCAAAAAAGAAAGAATAAGTGTCAACACAATTTTTAAGACATTGAATAGAAAAAATTAAACTCTCACAGTTAATTATTTTAAATAAATGTAAAAAGCATTAGAAAAATAAGTTTTTTGAAGAAAATTACAAATTAATCCACACTCAAAATCAACAATTCCCAATTGAAAGGATAAAAAGGGTATTTGCACACTTTATTAACTTCATTCATATAAAATTATCATACAGTTAAGCAAACAAGCCATCATATATCAAATTAGATGGTGAAAAAGGAGATTTAATTAAGGATAGAAATAACATATAAATATAGAATTATAGATAGATAGATACATAATTATAAAAAAAATAAACGTTTTTCTTGCTGTTTTTGGCTTTCTGATTTATTATTAATAATATTATTATTTGGAAAAAAAGGGGTAGAAAGTAGAAACTAGATAGGAATCCAGCAGGCCGCAGATCAACTTTGAAGAGAAAGGAGGAAAAGGAAACATCCCAAAGTGGACCCAAACCTAAAATCTGTCTTAATTGTCTGACTACCTAACATTTTATTCTGGGCTCTGGAGTGGAAAGGGAAAGGAAAGGAAAGGGGAAAAGGGATTAAAAGGGAATTGTAACTCATCTTTTATGTCCACTCCAAAGTCAGCAACCGTTTTACAGAATCAAATCTCCTCTGGAAAATTATTAATACTATTTATAATATTGTTATGCCACATGTTGGTGTGAATATGAATATGTGATGACGGTAGCTGCAGCTCTCACAAATTTTTTTTTTCTTTATAAAAGCCTAACCTTTTCTCCTTTGTTTTCTTTGTCTCAACTGCCCTTCTGGCCTTCTCTCCCTCCTATCAGTCAGAGCCATGTCTCCCAGCAAGTTTGATTCCACTGTAATCTAAATTCTCTCTCTCGTTTTTGTTCTTTGTACATTTATATTTCTGCGTATCTTACTTGGCTTCTTTGCATGTCTTTGCTTCTTAATTCTGCAAAAGTTTTGACTTTGCTTCTTTTGCTTTGATGTCATTAGGGTTGTTTTTTCAGTCTTTCCGCTGTTGGGTTGTTTAGTTGCTGTAAATTGTAATCTTCTTTGATCATTCTGTATTGGGTACTTTTGTTTGTATCTGTTAGTTTCATTTTTGGTAGTAGCCTAGCTGGTAGAGCTATTTTCTGGTTATAATTTTGGGACTGACGCGACATAATCCTTTGGCAACTTCAATTGATCACAAAAGGGATAATTGGGTGACAAATTATGAATTGGGTAAGCAAAACGGGTGGCATAGGACTTCTGAAGTTCTGAACCTCTCGTATGATTTTGCTGTTTCTTCATTTCTTCATAAACAATGAAATTCAATTTAAATGGATGAAAGTTTTATGTGAATTCATGCATGCTGCTGCATTGTGTGACTACTGCCATAATATTTGTCCTTAACTGTTGATCCATTGACAATCTGGCTTTAGTCTATATGAACTGTGTTGCCCTGTTAAACAGGCGGTGGCATGGTTTGTTCTCCCTTTATGTCTCTTTACTTGGAAGTCATAACTTATCCTATTAGAGTTGTTTTGGCTGCATATAGACAACCTGCTTTTAGAAGTTTCTAAAATCCTATCATGGATCAACATATTTATGGAAAGAAACGGCCAAAATTCTTGAACCATTCGAATATCTGTATAAGAAGCCACGTGGAAGAGTTATTGATGATCATTGCCTTCATTTGGTTAAACACGTTGATGGCAGTATTCTTTCCTTTAAAACAATTTTTGGACATTTATTGAACTCCCGAGGCAGTTTGTTTTGCATTTTATTTCTAAATCTTGAGGCACTGCTAACTTTATGATGTGTTGCACGGGACCAATTATGAAAAAGATAAAATTGAAGATGAGGTGAAAATGATTGTTCAATCTCAATCTTTAAATGCATTAATCTAGGCCTTATTTGATCGTTCCTTTTATACTATCTACTTTTTGCATCTCTCAATTTTCTTACAAAGTACAAGGAAATAGTAAAATAGTAAAATGCGAAATGATATTTGGTTGAGAATGGGCAAATGGCTATACTGTAATGAGAATTCAAACCAAATGCTTCTTTGCAGAGGTAAATTCATGCTTTCTTTTAATCCCTGAAAGTAAAAAATTTGGTGTTTACTTATTAAAAATAATATGTCGCTTTTGTTTCCAAATGCTTTTATGACCAAGTAAGAAAATAAGAATAAGCTACTCAACCTTAGAGAATGAGATGCAATTATGTTCTTCATTAATGGGTTGTTTATGTGAGTCAGCATGGATTATCATGAGGTACATTGCACTCATTGTCACCAATTATATCCTTCATCAGTTCTTTAAATATCTTAGAAAGGCATATATTTGTTTCCTGGTTTGGATCAACGTCATTTATATCAAGTTTGAACGGGTTACCTTGGGACAGGGGGATGCAAGTTTATCATGCTCGAAGCCAGAGAATGGTTTTATCGATTCAGTTTCTCTTGTCCACTCTGAGAAGGCAGTGGAAGAACTTCTTGAACAAACTCCTGTTGAGGGAATGGATGAACATCTAATAGAGTTCTCAGAAGCTTTGCGAAGTATGTTTGTTTCATTCTTGAAAGCATTTATGTCTTCAAATTGAAATATCTGTTGTTTTTTCATTCTTTATATATTTTGGACTCATATCCAGCTGTTGCAAAAGCGTTAAGACGAGCTGCTGAAGGAAAGGCTTCTGCACAAGCTGAGGCTACTGAATGGAAACGTAGATATGAGCTGGAGAGGACCAGGAATATACAGATGGAGCGTAAAGGTTTTTAAGACCAGCTGTTTCATTTATACTTATAACCTAATCTGTCTCTATGTTAAATACTGGGGAGGAAATCAGGAATTAATGTTGGTGGGAAAAAAACTCAATAGTACTTGCTCTCTTTGGAGTACAATTGATCTCTTTATGTCATAGACAAATATGGAAGGGTATTGTCTCTGTAAAAAACTTACGAAAGAGCTTAAACCCATCTGATTTTAAGAGATAAATATATGATCTGTATACCTTGAAAGTTGTCGTTATTACAGTTCTCTTCCATGTCAACATTGAAGTAAAGGCAGTGGGTTTTTGGGTTTACACTCCAGAGTAGTGCTTGCTTTATACTTAGAGCCGAGGTTTGTAGATATTGCCCATAGGAACCCTGAATTAAACCAGAGAAATTCTTAAAAAGTTATCGAACGCATATCTGTTTGGGCTCCTGTATGTCTGTTAATTACTATTGTTCTTATTCTTATTTTATGCTCTTGATTACATTGTGTTCCTTTAGGTTTAAAGTCTTATAAAAGCCCTAAGTTCCAGTACTTCATTGTATTGATAGTCTCTATTACACTTCTTGGTCTTGTATGTATTGACCTGTCTATCTTGCTCTAAAGTCTAATATAAGTTCTTTTACTCAAAAAAAATGTTAGCTCGAATTGCGGAGAAGTTCTCTGCTGAGCAAAATGGTGATTTTGATTGTGGGAGGGTAGAAAACCCAGATAAACAATTGATGCAGCAGAATGAACCAGATGAACATTCTGAGAAAGGCTGTATGAAGCATGGGATATGCTCTCATGAGGTTCTTCGCGACAGAGAATCTGATTCCAATTGCAATGTGGATCGTAATAAGATGATGAGAAAGGTACTTGTTTTTCTTCTTAGCCTTCTACTTGATATCAGTAAGCTTCTCGCTTAATGTACTTTGTTTTCTTGTACGCTTAATACCTGTCTGTTTTGACCTTTTGTTTAAATCTTTACTGTCTCTTCATGATGGTTAAGTTATATTTCTTTCATTTGGATAAAAATTTGGGAAGCTTTCATTTCATTTTATTGTTGGCTTTCAGTTCTTTGTTCTTTCTCTTCTCTTCTTTCTTTTTCTTTCTTTTTGGCATAACAATGTATGCATTTTTCTTAAACTGAATTTGACGTGCCTGCAGCTGTAGCCTGTGTTAAGAAAACACATTATAATTTATATTTAACAAGGAAACAGTATCTATTTCACCAGCTGTGGAATTACTACTACTATAAATGCTCAGACCACATAATTGAAAACTATATTTTGTGAGACAGGCATCATTTAAACTTTCATGGTGGTGCAAAGGTGAGAATGGTGATCAGCACAAACATGACATTGTCTCTTTTGAAAAAGGGAATATTACAACAGCAGAACGCAGCAGTAAACAGGTATTGATTCTTCTATCTTGTTAGGAAGCATTTGTTTGCTGCCATTTTATAAGTAATTCCATTTCTATATTGGACTTATATAAGCCTTTTTTGTTTCTTAGAATCTTTCTCCTCTTAGAATATTGTTTGTTTATTGTGCCTCCTGTCTATCATCTAGTAAAACATTGTTCTTTTCAGATTTCTCTGAAGTGGGAATCTGACCCACAGACTGTCCTTATTTTGACGAAACCAAATTCAGTTTCTGTTCAAATTCTTTGTGCACAAATGGTCAGGTGTGGATCTTGAAATGTATTACTAGTTTTAAATTTTGTAATTCTGAATGTGAGTTTTCATGCAACTTGCCCTTAGTCGTATGCCTTAACCAATCTTTGTTGAATGTTTCAAGATATTCGAAATAATGCATGTTTTATTGTGCTTCACTTGCTTTACAGTTTCTTGCATTTTGATTCTAAAAAATTCTTTCACATCCTGCTTCTTGATTGTAATATATGTAGCTCGTTACACACCATGGCATTGCTCTTCTGCATGCCTTCATTGAATGACTGCCCATGTCCTACTGATTATTGTTGGGAAGTAGTAGCTATCCACGCTTAGATACAGCATGTCATTGCTCTTCTCGACCCCCTATATTATGTGATGCTACTGGATCTTGGGAACTAGGAGCTACCCACTCTTAGATGAATATATGCTCGTAAATATATTTACCATCTTTAAAGCTAAAAAAGGTTTTAGTTTCTTTGAAATATTTGTTGCAAGCTACCTAGTGCTTGCTGAAATTGCTATCAACTCTATTCAGGAAGTTTGTTCAAATTCTCACTTCCATATCCAACAAAAATTATAAATAAGCAATATCACCTTTTTATTATTGAAACTAACACATCTATTGTCGTTTTGCTTCCAATTTAGAAGTTCTTAACAAACAGAAAATATAAAGAAAAGGACTTCAACTAAGGATGCTATTTCATGAACCCTTTTCCTTTAAGGCTGCTTGCCTTAGTCAAGGCACTTGGCCTGGAAGGTGGCATGGTTCTTTTGGTAGATTACTCTGTCCCTTGATCGCCTTGGTCAAAAAAATATTATATTTATTGTGAAGAATTTTCTGATTTTGATCGTTTTCTTAATAAATATATTAGAGGTGCTAATTATCTAGTTCTGGATACAAGAGTATCGAGGTGTATGTCATATCAAATGCTTTAAGAAAAAGTTTCCAACGTCCTTTCAACTTTATGTGAATTGTTGGTCATTTTTATTTTCTGAATTTACATTACTATCTTTGACTATAAATTGACTATCGTCTGTATATTGTTGCTTGCCAGCATGACTTAGCCAACACCACCCAATCGACCCTGACACCAACCCCCTCCACCCCCCCCTTCTCTCTTTGTTCTTTCCTCTTTTGTATGTGCAAAAGTATTTTTATTTGTCTCATTCCACATATTTAATCCAGATGGTTGAAAGAGAATAAAAAGTTAAACATTTATGTTGAACCACGTGTGAGAGTCGAACTTCTGACAGAGTCATCTGATTTCAACTATGTACAAACATGGAAAGATGGTGAGCAGCTAGTCCTTTGTGCTTACTGAACCATTTCTGCTTATTGAAGTAGTTACTTTTACATTAATACCTAATTCATCATGAATCAAATATCTGATCCTTGACTCATAATATCTTTTGATGCTGCTTGTATGGAAGCTTATTGATTTTTAATTCTCTGATTGCTTCGTTTGTCTCTGACGTTCTTGGTGGTCATTTTGTTTCTGTTTTAGTTTGATTTGCTTAATTGTATAAAGGGAAAGAACAAAAAATTCCTGGTGTTTTTCTGATTTATGCTGTTTGGAAGTCAATGCAATGTTTCTCACCTTGTAGTTGAAAAGGTCCCAAGAAATGTGATTTAGGTTGCAAACAAGAAACAACTAGTCTTAAGGACAAGGTTTCCAAGATGTGAAATAGTAACCTGAGAACATTGGAGCAAGAGTGAAGAAGAAGAAATCTACTTACCCTAATAAAAAATTCACCAAGTATTCTCTATAACTCTATTTATTAGCATATATCAACCTATTAACTTGTTCTAAGTAGAACTCTAAAACTATTAGATTTGTTACTATTAAAATATTGGTATCAACTAAAGTTCATATAAACCCCTTCACTCTACTAAGTATTTGGCATTGTTCTTCATTTACAAGCTTATTATTTTGCTCTCCTTTTTTTTTTTTTGGCCAAAACTTATTATTTTTCTCTTCAGACAGGGAAATTTTGCTCCTACATACAAAAGTTGATCTTGTGATAACTCTTGGTGGCGATGGAACTGTTCTATGGGTATGTTGTTTATGTTTGATTGAACTCGTATTATTTAAATGACATGACACACCTTTGACAATATCAGATGACATCTACAGTTAAGAATACCAAACTTTGGTTAGTGCAAGTTCACTTTTTGTGTTAAAACAAAGAAACAATTATGTTTAGTATTTTCTACCATATCTATCTGAGGGATGTTAAACTTCCTTAAGTGTTCTCTTTCCTCCACCTGGATATTGAAGCTTGTGCTATAGCATCCTAATGATTAGTTCCCTGTAGAGCCTACCAAAACTTGAGAGGTAGGTAGGGGAAACCATTTACTTGCAAGGGAATCCAGTAAAAGTAACTTTGACTGTGCCATGCAGTTAACTCTGGGACAACACTACTGTAAATCAGGAGGGTTGGTTTGCAAAAAATATGAAACAACTTCTCAACAGAACTTCAATTTCTGGATTTGTTTATCAAAGTTATAAACCACCAAGTTTTTGTCAGATACGGGTCTTCAACAAGACTGAAATAATTGGGAGTTGAACTTACTATTGCAAATAAACCTTGTGAATTTCTTCTGAGTGACTTATGTTGGTTGTTTTCGTACTTATTTTGAAATTTCCTCTGAATTCAGACTTAGCAGCATTTATCATGTAATTGTACTTTGCAGGCAGCATCCATGTTCAAGGGACCGGTTCCTCCAATAGTTCCATTTTCTTTAGGGTCTTTGGGCTTTATGACTCCGTTTCGTATCCTTCCATCTTTTTGGAGTATTTCATTAATGAAAGATGAATGAATTGATGTTTGAAGATGGTTCTTTTGAACATTGTTTTCTTATTTTAAGTTCAGAATGCTTTTTAACTTATCCTGTCAGAATTAAAATGAAAATTCTTAACTTGTGTTAGATAGTGAACATTACAAAGAATGCCTTGATTCTATCCTGAGGGGACCAATCAGTATAACATTACGACACCGCTTGCTATGCCGTGTTGTTAGAGATGCAGCTAAAAATGAGTATGAAACTGAAGATCCTATACTTGTTCTGAATGAGGTAACAATTGATCGTGGAATATCATCATACCTCACAAATCTTGAATGCTATTGTGACAATTCCTTTGTCACATGCGTGCAAGGGGATGGTTTGATTTTATCAACAACTTCTGGTAGCACTGCATATTCATTGGCAGCTGGAGGATCAATGGTCCATCCACAGGTACTCAATAGTTGTCGTAACCATCATTAAATTTGAAAAAGTTATCCTTTGCTGAAGATCATAAGAGCATGTCAGATGACCAATCTTAGGACACTACGATTTTTGTTGCTTCGATACAGATTGGTTTTGAAAAGATAATATTTTATGCTACTAAATTGAAATAAAAGATAAGATTTTTGGCAGTACTTTTAAAACTATTTGATGCTGCTCTGCTTTCTTAGAATGCTTTTTCCAGGTGAATGCTTGCTTGTATGCTATAGTTTAAGACCTAATGAGCTGTTAATACGTGTATGCAAAACAAATTGTTCGAAAGAAATTAGACTGAGTATATTCCCTTGAGCTTAGACTGCTTGACAAGATGGCTAGGGTACTTCCTTCATACAGAAACCAGCAGTGATTATCTGTTTATACAGTAGACAAGTAAGGGCAATGTGATTAGATTTCTTTGTTTTTGGGGCTACATCACATATTTATGTGACCATTCAATTGAAATGCAATTTCTTGTCTTCGTACATATGGAGATCCATACCCCACCAGTGGGTACCCTTTAACCGGGTACCCATGTATACTCGACCTGTTTATATAGAGTTCGGGTACTTTATAATTGGGTTCTGGATGGGTACTGTTAGTAAAATTGGTTCAGGTAGGGTTCAGGTAACACCCCTAGGGTACCCTATACCCGGTACCCGATTATATATTGCAATGAAAAATATATAAATATGCTTCTACACGTGTTTGAACCTTAGCCCAAAACATCAAATATTAGAAGTCATGTTCAAACATATTATATACTTAATTTTATTTTATCTTTAAAATTAGAAATTTCATTTTCATGCATACATTAAATGGGTATTTATAGGGTCCGGGTAGTTACAGGATAGTTAGAATTTTATTCGGGTAGGGTTTGGGTAGAGGGTTTAAAAAATAATCTGGTATTTGTAGGTTCGGGTACCCTACAATTTTATAGGGTTAGGGTATGGGTAGGGCAATTTTCGTGGGTACTGTACCCACTGCCACCCCTACCAACTGGCCATTG
Organism: Microcos paniculata; assembly: GCA_030664755.1. Taxonomy (NCBI): domain Eukaryota; kingdom Viridiplantae; phylum Streptophyta; class Magnoliopsida; order Malvales; family Malvaceae; genus Microcos; species Microcos paniculata. The sequence continues at coordinate 37,020,939 of CP131459.1, read as the reverse complement.
CCCCTCCACCCCCATGCCCCCTCTTGTTTGCTCCTTCCGGTGTGAACTTGACACCTCCAAGTCTCAAGATGAAACCATTGGGTGTTCAATTCAACTTTAAACCATGTAATGGTGCTCATCCATTAACGAAACTTTGATAACAATGACAACAACGCTGGCTACAAGAATTTTTAGTGGCTTTGTGGGTTGTATACTACCATTATTAACGAGAGTAGTAACGACAGCTGAAGTATTTTGTCATGTTTTGCAAATTATAATGTTTGGTTATGTTATGGACTTCTATTGACATGATCTCTCTGGTATTCTGCCCATCCAATAAACCTTTGGGAAGGTATGGATGGGCAGAATAACGCATGCTTCAGGGATCTCTTGACTAACAGATTGCCCATTCAGGACTCATTTTAACTACCGGATTAACAAATTAAAAAAGTGTTTTTGAGTGTTTGGTTGGAAAGTTTTATCCTTCAGGGTACATTAATTTGCGATGTAGAAGATTGGTATTCAACCATGTTAGATGCCTAGGAAATGAAATATTTAGGATGACAATTAAGATGAATCTCTGGTAATAGTAAGAAGCCTGAAACTTGATGTGTTTTGGTAGTTATGGGTAGCACTGTTGTAAGTGGATAATATGTTTGAGGTAGAGATGTCGAAGAATCTAAAGCTGGTGTTGTTAATTCTGGTTCTAGTCAGCTAAAGCCATGAGAATGCTTTATGGCAGGAGGAAATTGGGCAAGGTTGGGATTTTCTGGAATATTATCTTTTAAGATGGATAGCATCAATGTGAGGGTGAAACAATCCTTAGTTACTTCAAAATGGAGTATTGATCTTTGTTTATTTAGTATACTTGACAAATGAACTTTAATATATTTATTTTGCTTGTAGAGATCATGTAATGCATATTTGGCAACATAAAACTTGGAAATTTATCGTAGCTGTTTCACAATGTTGTTTTGTTGCCACTCGTTTTTCTGTTTAGTTTCGGAATATAATCAAGATCATATAACTTAAATTTATATTGATGGTATGTTCTTTTAATTCCAGGTCCCTGGTATTTTGTTCACACCAATTTGTCCACATTCGTTATCCTTTCGACCTCTGATAATGCCCGAGCATGTAACGGTGCGAATAGTGGTGCCTTTTAATAGCAGAAATCCTGCTTGGGCATCATTTGATGGCAAGGACAGAAAACAATTGGCTGCTGGGGATGCCCTTTTGTGCAGCCTGGCCCCTTGGCCTGTGCCTACCGCATGTCAAGTTGATTCTACTAATGACTTTTTGCACAGCATCCACGATGGCCTCCACTGGAACATACGAAAGACCCAGTCATTCGATGGCCCTCGGGATGTATAGAACATTTTCCGAACTAAAGCTCAGCATTTCTAGTTGGAAATCTAACATATACATGCCATGTATGTGTTGGTGTCATTAGTAGGAATGGGAAAGCAAATTCAAAGATCGAAATAGCTGGAAGTTTTTATCATAGTATTGTTGTCTACTCTTAAAAGTTCTCCCTAAGGTTGAAGAAAGGAATGACTGTATTTGCCTTTCTGCCGATGATAACGAAAATTATAGTTAAATAGAGTCTGTGGATGTCATTTAGTTTCAAAATCCGAGCAGTGTATACAAGAAATCTCATCTTCTTCTCCTTCCTTCTTTCTTCAAGTTTACAGAGGAAATTGTGTCCTTTCTACCAACAATAAATGGCATAACAAATGAGAATTTATTGTGTCCAAAGCTTTTCGGTAAGCAGGAAGTATAGCATTCAATTCAAGCACCTAATAGCCTTAATGGACATCCGAGCCCTCGGGCGCTTCTTTGTGACAAACCACAGGTCAACGAAAATTTCTTTTTCTTCTTTCGATCAAACTAATTCTGGCCGGAAGGCGTTAGTGTCAAACCTTGAAGTTAACAAGACTCGAAATTGACCTACGCCCCGAGATTTTGTATTTTTTATTTTAAATCATATAGTTTTATATTATGATTATTATTATTATTTTTTAAAAACAAAACAAAAAGAAAAAGGCCAAGGTGAGGAAGGTGACGTGGCCCCCCTCTCCTTTATCTTAAGAGCCCACAAATAAAGTAAAGTTATGTACATACTGATTAAATACAAATAAAGTTATGCATTTATCAGTCCGGTCCAAAGTTGAGTTGTACTACTGATTAAATGGTGTCGACAAATTGAGTGCCAGCTGGAAAGCCAGATTGCTAAGAACATTAAATTTCCAACCTCTAGTCTTATCTCATGGGGAAAGGCCAAGATTTCATTTCCATTTGTACACCATTGACAGAGATCTTCACAGCTACCTCACATGCATTGACAGTGATTTTATTTGAAATTCTTTCATTTGGACACCATTTACATCTTATCCATATAATATAATATAATATATGGTCCGATTTTGGTTCAAATCCTCCCAAACGTTCTGGACAACTACAACAATCAATAATGGGGCAAAGTTTTCCGTATCTCTCTCTTGGGAATTTATTCAAATCCATAGCTATTTCAAGCCTAAGCCTCATCATCTTGCTTTGTGCTTTCACCTATACCCACAACTACTATAGCCTATCATCTATTGAAATATTTACATTTACTCACTCTGAATCCAAATGCTCATCTCCTCCTCAGAATTTCCCTACAAATATCAGTCACATTAAGTTTGTTTTAGTCAGCTCCATAAAAACGTGGAAGTCTAGGAAACCATACATCCAAGCTTGGTGGCGACCAAATGAAACCAGGGGAAACATTTTCTTCGACTCGCCTCCCACACAAGAATTCTTGCCTTGGCCTTCATCTTTTCCTCCATTCATGGTCAGTGAAGACCTCACTGTACTAAAAGTGTACCCTAAACTTATTAATCCAATTCAAGCTCGAATCTATCGTTCAATCTTAGAAACGTATAGGCTCGGGGATGACGAGAATGTGAGATGGTATGTAATGGGGGACGATGACACTGTTTTCTTTGTGGAGAACTTGGCGGAGGTACTTTCAAAGTATGATCATTCCAAGTATTATTACATTGGGATGAATTCGGAGGCTACCAGGGCGAATTTCGGTCTCTCTTTCAATATGGCATTTGGTGGAGGTGGTTATGCTTTGAGCTACTCGCTGGTTGAAGCATTGGCGCCGGTAATTGATGAATGTATTGAGAGATATCCACGCATACGTGTTAATGATCATCTGTCGGCAACTTGTTCGGCTGACTTGGGGGTTGACCTCACCCTCGAAAAGGGTTTTCACCAGGTAATTAACCAAGGCTTCTAGTTAATTGATTATTCATTTACAAATTGTTTAGCTTTAGAGTTTAGAGAGAAATTAATTAATTAAATTCTACAATTAAGGGTCAAAATCCTTTGATAAACATGAACCTAGGAACCAATAAATGATTGATTAGCTATAGAGTAAACAAGAATGTCATCTCTTAATTATTCTTTTCAGTACTTAACCAAGTGTAATTTTTTTTTTAACTTTTGTATTATTGTAGATTGATCTACATGGTGATTTATCAGGTTTCCTATCGGCTCATCCACAAGCTTCTTTTGTCTCACTTCATCATTTTGACGGTGTGAACCCACTATTCCCCTCCAAGAATCGTACTGAATCAGTTGAACATCTAATGAAAGCCGCAAAATTCGATCAATCTCGTCTAGTACAACAAACAATCTGCTATCATAGGCCAACCAATTGGTCTTTCTCTGTGTCATGGGGCTACTCTGCTCATATATATGAAAACATAATCCCTCGAAATGTTCTAAGGAAACCCCTTCAAACTTTTTTACCATTCCACAGAGTGGCTTGGCCTCCGTTCTACACGTTTGACACCCGAAAACTCTCTAATGATTCCTGCGAATCTCCTCATGTCTTCTTCTTAGAATCTGTCAAGGACATTGAAGATGACCAATTAGTTCTTACCACATACAATCGAAATTCAGAACGTAATCTGCCACCTTGTTCGTCCAGCGGCAATCATTCTGCTGATTCCATCTCCAAAATTCATGTTTTTTCATCGTCAATAAGGCGGAAGGAGGTTCGAATCCTTTTCAAACTTATAATAATGCATCCTTGTTCTTCTTTAATCACTAAGATAAAAAAGAAATTAGTGTTTCATAATTTGGTTTTTACTTTGGGGCAAAACAAAAGTCATAAATTTTCTACTTCTTTCTTTCATGTAACAGGCCGGAAGGATAGAATGTTGCGAGGTTGAATACATGGGGGGTGCGAATGTTGTAGACATCAAGTTAAGGGCTTGCTTGAATGGTGAAGTTATTGCCTAGCTAGAAGAATCTGTGCTGATAATAATCTGTATACAAGGCTTTAATGTGAATCGAGTTTTAGAGGCCCTAAAGTAAGAATACTGAAGGGCTGGAACATCTAGTCAAAATACACTTGTTTAAAACTAGATAGTTAAACAAATTAAACCACCGCAAATTTTTCTTCAATGTCATAATTGGGTGATGGGATCTTTTATTATCTTCAAATTTTATCTTTAAACCGAATAAAAATCATCTGCCACATCTCAATGTCTCAATTTGTGCCTTAAATATTGTAATCCATAATGTGTCCCATTCATTTAACTACTCTTATTTCTTATTTAATTTTAACAATATAATCAAAGAAAAAAAACATTAACAAAATAAACAAAAAAAAAATCACTTTTTATTTAAACTAAAACCCTACCCCAATAATATCATAAATGTAGAAATTTATTTCGAAAATTAAAAAACTTTAATTTTGGGTTAAACTTTTGTTATAGAGTCTTTTTTTTCTCTTTAGAATAATTTTAGAAATTTCTATTTAAAAAAAATCCTAAAACCAAATAAGAAGCAAAATATATCTTAGAATTGACACACATGACATGTTCTGATGTATGGAATATACAATGAAGGCACTGAGATGCCGCAGAAGATTTCTACCCTTCAAACCACCCAAGTTTGAACCATTTGGTTCAATTCAGTTATCTTCCTGTTAATGGCTTTTTATTAATCAAATGGGCTTGAATCAGGTTCAGATTTGAACCAATGAATAAAAAATCGGACATGTGCTTGAACCAGTGAGGTTAGAGGGTCAATGGTTCAATCGGTTCAACCGATTGAACCGTTTAGACCGGTTATTTAAATATTTTAATTTATTAATTTCCTAAAATATTTAAATTTCAAAGTTTCAATTAATTTTTTTAAAAAAATTCACAAAAAATAAGAAAAAGTATAAAATATTAGTGCATCACATAATATAAATAAATAATACAAATGATTTTACATCACAAATTAAATTTTTGTTATAAGAGTACATTAGAATAAAAAATTAAAAAAATTTAAGGTCAAAAATTCAAAATCAAAAGTTCAAACATAATAATAAAAATAAAATTTAGACTTCTCATTAATTTGGGCTTTTTTTTAGATTTGGGTTAGTTAATTAAAAATAAATTAAAAAGTAAAAAAATTAATTTTTTAACTAAACCGGTTCAACCGATCCATCGGTTCAACCGGTCCAAAAAGGGTTCAAACAGTGACAGATTTTCTGACCCTTAAAGGACCGGACTGATGACCGGTTCGCGGTTGAACCGGCTGATCCGGTCCGATTTTTTATTCATTGATTTGAACCAATTTTTGGGATCGGACCAACTCTTACCATCTTTAAATATTGTATAAAGCAACCAAGGATAGATCACTTAAATTTTTAAATATGAGAAATGATATCATGGAACCGGTTCTGTAAGAATTATCATAGAATAAAAATGTGACACCAAATTCAGTCACTAATTTAAAAAAAGTTTAACCCCAAGTAAACGTTTATTAAATTTTCAAGATATAAGTTTTAAAATTTATGATATTTATTGTAGTAGGGTTTTTTTTTTGATGTGTTGTGGTAGGGTTTAGTTTAATCTCAACATTTCTAGTTGGAAATCTAACATATACATGTCATATATGTGTCGGCGTCATGAGCAGAAAGGGGAAGCAAATTCAAAGATTGAAATAGTTGGAAGTTCTTATCATGGTATTGTTGTCTACTCGTGTTCCCCCTAAAGTTGAAGAAAGGAATGACTGTATTTGCCTTACTCTAATGGACATCCAAACCCTCCGGCTCTTTTTTGTGACAAACCACAGGTCCACGAAATTTTCTTTTTCTTTTGATCAAAGGAAGAAGCATTATGGATGTTCCTACTCTGCAAAGATATAGTTGGAGTTTAAAGAAGCTGCTGAAGTTAGATCTTTGGCAACAGATTTTATTCATCTTGATGGTTCTTGGAGAGGACTTGGGTCAGCTTATAAAGCTTCTTATGTTTTACGAGACTATCAGGCAAAAAAGGAGAAAAGGTGAATTGGCACGGATTGATCTGGTATTCTCGTCACATCCCTAAGCATTCACTGGTGGCCTGGATGATAACACATAATAGGCTTCCAACTAAGGACAGGCTGGAGAGTTGGGGGATTCAATTAAACTCTGCTGACTGCTTACTTTGTAATCAGTCTCTTGAATTAAGAGATAATCTATTTTTCACATGTGGATACCCAAAGAAACTATACTTCAAGTGTGTGTTATTGACAAGCAAGTGGGAGACTGGTAACAAGAACTCAGCTGGGCAATGAATAGAGTAAAGGGAAAATCACTTGTTGCTCTTAATTAATTATCTTGAAACTTGCCTGGAGTGCTTATTGTCGTTCGATTCGGAGGGAAAGAAATGCAAGAAGTTTTGGCGAATCTCACAGAGATATTGATGATTTGTTTACTTATATTTGCAATGACATTAGACTTAGGCTTTATGGACTTAAGAATGTAGCTAGAGACCCTGTAAACGAAGCTTTATGTGATAGATGGATCTGGTTCTTAGTTTTAGCTAAGGATGAACAAATATGATGTAAAACAGGTGTCTTTGTAGCCTGGGTGTCGGTACAACTTTTACCGCTGCTTTGGATAATAAAATAAAACAATTATCCAAAAAAAAAAACAAATTCTGGCCAAGGGGTGTTAGAGTTGAACCTTCAAATATCCAAGACTAGAAATTGACCCAGGGCATCGCCCTGAGATTTTGTTTTTTTTTATTTTAAATCATACTATATGTTGTATTATGATTATTATTATAATTTAAAAAAAAAAAAGAAAAAAAGCCAAGGTGAGAAAGGTGACGTGGCCCCGCTCTCCTTTGTTTGTATTAAGAGCCCACAAATAAAGTAAAGTTATACAATTGTATTAAGAGCCCACAAATAAAGTAAAGTAAAGTTATACAAATTGTATTAAGAGCCCACAAATAAAGTAAAGTTATACAATTAAGGAGCCCAAAGTTGAGTTGTAGTGCTAATTAAATGGTGTCCACAAATTGAGTGCCAGCTGGAAACCAAAAAGCTAAGAATCGTAATTGCCACCCTCACTCTCATGGGGTAAGGCCAAGATTTCTTTTCCATTTGCACACCATTGACAGATCTTCACAACCACCTCACAGGCATATTGACAGTGATTTTTATTTGAATTTCTTTCATTTGTACACATTTACACTTTATCCATATAATAAAATATATGGTCCGATTTTAGTTCAAATCCTCCCAGACGTTCTGGACAACTACAATAATGGGGCAAAGTTTTCCGTATCTATCTCTGGGGAATTTATTCAACTCCATAGCTATTTCAAGCCTGAGCCTCATCATCTTGCTTTGTGCTTTTATGTATACCCGCAACTACTATACCCAATCATCTACTGATATATTTACATTTACTCCCTCTGAATCCGAATGCACATCTCCTCCTCCGAATTTCCCTACAAATATCAGTCACATTAAGTTCGTTTTAGTCAGCTCCATAAAAACATGGAAGTTTAGGAAACCATACATCCAAGCTTGGTGGCGACCAAATGAAACCAGGGGAAACATTTTCTTCGACTCGCCTCCCACACAGGAATTCCTGCCTTGGCCTTCGTCTTTTCCTCCATTCATGGTCAGTGAAGACCTCACTGTACTAAAAGTGTACCCTAAACTTATTGATCCCATTCAAGCTCGAATCTATCGTTCAATCTTAGAAACGTTTAGGCTCGGGGATAACGAGAATGTGAGATGGTATGTAATGGGGGACGATGACACTGTTTTCTTTGTGGAGAACTTGGTTGAGGTACTTTCAAAGTATGATCACACCAAGTATTATTACATTGGGATGAATTCAGAGGCTAGCAAGGCGAATTTCGCTGTCTCTTTCAATATGGCATTTGGTGGAGGTGGTTATGCTTTGAGCTACTCGCTGATTGAAGCATTGGTGCCGGTTATTGATGAATGTATTGAGAGATATCCACGCATACGTGTTAATGATCATCTGTCGGCAACTTGTTTGGCGGACTTGGGGGTTGACCTCACCCTTGAAAAGGGTTTTCACCAGGTAATTAACCAAGGCTTCTAATTAATGTGATTATTCATTTACAAATTATTTAATTTATTTTTAGGGTCCATTTGATAGGAAAGAAGAAAATGGATAAAGAAAGAAATTTACTCATGTTAGTAGTTGTGATTTATAATTATACATCCTACTTTATAAATTATAACCCAACAATTGGATTGAAAAAATTTCTTTTCTTACCATTTTCTTTCTTTCCTAGCAAACGGACCCTTAGAGTTTAGAGGAAAATCAATTAATTAAATTCTACAATTAAGTGTTCAAAATCCTTTGATAAACATGAACTTAGGAACCAATAAATGATATATTTCATATGATTAGCTATAGAGAAAACAAGAATGTCATCTCTTAATTATTCTTTTCAGTACTTAACCAAGTGTAATTTTTTTTTAACATTTGTATTATTGTAGATTGATCTACGTGGTGATTTATCAGGTTTCCTATCCGCTCATCCACAAGCTCCTTTAGTCTCACTTCACCATTTTGACGCTGTAAACCCACTATTCCCCTCCAAGAATCGTTATAAATCAGTTGAACATCTCATGAAAGCAGCGAAATTCGATCAATCTCGTCTGCTACAACAAACAATCTGCTATCATAGGCCAACCAATTGGTCTTTCTCTGTGTCATGGGGCTACTCTGCTCATATATATGAAAACATAATCCCTCGAAATGTTCTAAAGAAACCCCTTCAAACTTTTTTACCATCCCACAGATTGTTCTACATGTTGGACACCCGGAGACTCTCTAATGACTCCTGCGAATCTCCTCATGTCTTCTTCTTAAAATCTGTCAAGGACATTGAAGATGACCAATTAGTTCTTACCACATACAATCGAAATTCGGAACGTAATCTGCCACCTTGTTCGTCCAGCGGCAATCATTCTGCTGATTCCATCTCCAAAATTCATGTTTTTTCATCGTCAATAAGGCGCAAGGAGGTTCGAATCCTTTTCAAACTTATAATGCATCCTTGCTCTTCTTTAATCACTAAGATAAAAAGGAAATTAGTGTTTCATAATTTGGTTTTTAATTTGGGGCAAAACAAAAGTCATAAATTTTCTAGTTCTTTCTTTTATGTAACAGGCCAGAAGGGTAGAATGTTGCGAGGTTGAATACATGGGTGGTGCGAATGTTGTAGACATCAAGTTAAGGGCTTGCTTGAATGGTGAAGTTATTGCCTAGCTAGAAGAATCTTTGCTGATAATAATCTGTATACAAGGCTTTAATGTGAATAGAGTTTTAGAGGCAAGGACTGGAACATCTAGTGAAAACACACCTGTTTAAAACTAGATATATTTTTTTTTTAGGAAAAAAGTTGTTACTTTCATTAAGAAATAAGATCCTGATCACAAATTACATATGGTAATAGCCATTCAGGAACTTCTTCCATCCAAACAATTTCGTGGTCAACAGACAAACTAAACATGGCACGCTTATGAGCAACCTTGTTCTCAGATCTAGGGACAAAAACAAAGAGACAAGAATTAAACCAGCGTGTGATCTGCTGCTTCTTCAATCAAATGGTCCAACCGGGGAAAAAATCCTTTGCTGGAGACGAGCTTCTTTAACACTGAGGGAGTCCCCTTCAATGTAAATATTCAAAAAGCCCATATCTCTTGCCCAGTCAAGTGGTTTAAAACTAGATCGTTAAACAAATTAAACCACCGCAAATTTTTCTTCAATGTCATAATTCAATGATGGGTTCTTTTATTATCTTCAAACTGAATAAAAATCGTATGTCCCATTTAATGCCTCAATTCGTGCCCCAAACATCATAACGTGTCATATGTTTCATTCATTTAAATATTCTTATTCCTTATTTGATTTTAACAAAATAAACAAAAAAAATCATTATTTTTTTCTTTATTTAACTTAAAACCCTACCTCAATAATATCATAAACCTAAAAACTTATCTTCAAAATTAAAAAATTTTAATTTGAGGCTAAACTTTTGTTGTGGGAGATCTTTTTTTTTTTTTTAATCCAAAATGATTTTAGAAATTTCTGTTTAAAAAATTTCTAAAACCAAAAAAGAAATAAAATATATTTTAAAATTAAGACACGTAACATATTCTGATATGTAAAGCACATATTCTGATATATAAAGCACAGAATGGGGCCTGAGATTGGACAGAAGATTTCCATTCCTTTAAACCACTCCAGTTTGACCATTCCTTTAAACGACTCCAGTTTGAACCGTTTGGTTCAATTCAATTGTGTTCCTGTTAATGGCTTTTTATTAATCAAATGGGCTTGAATCAGATTCAGATTTGAACCAATTTTCAGGATTGGACCAACTCTTACCACCTTGAAGTATTATATAAACCAGCGAAGGATAGATCACTTAAATTTTCAAATACAAGAAATGATCTTAAAAAACCGATGCCCTAAGAATTACTATACAATCAAGTCGTGACACCAAATTTAACTACTAATTTAAAAAAAGTTTAATCCCAACTAAAAATTTATTAAATTTTCAAGGTATAAGTTTCAAAATTTATGACATTTATTGTGGTAGGGTTTAATTTAAATATGTGGCTATATAAATGTCATATATAAAGCTTAGCATTTCTAGTTGGGAATCTAACATATACATGTCATATCTCATTTTAATGTTGTCTTATACTTGTCTACATACTGGCACAATGAAAACTAATTAAGGCTCAATGATATTCAAGATACTGGCCCAATGAAAACTAATTACGACCCAATGCCTTTATCTGAATCAAGATTCAATTAACAAAAATGAATTTTCATTTAAAACTTGTGGACTAACTTATAATAAAAACTAGTACAATTCGAGGAAGTGGTAAAACTGCGAAAAACGAAAAGCACGCATATACCATAAAGGTAATCAATTTTTTCTTTTTGTTACCGCAAAGGCTATCACTTTATAGCTTGTGTACTTTTCTATGAAAGATTTTTAAGACGACATAGAAAGTAGTAGAAAAGAGAAAAGGGGAAAAGAGTAACAAAATATTGTAAAATAACACAAATTACGATATGCACAAAAGTTCAAAAATGTGATCAGAATTATAGTGAAATAGCTTAAAATAAATCATTGCTTGATAAAAAATTTGTGGATGGAAACGGAGAGATATGGCATAAAAAGTACATACATTTGCTAAAAGAATGAATAATAATTATTTCTATTAAATTAGTTGGATAATAATAATACTAATTCATTATTAAGAGCATAATTATCAACTGACACAAGTAGCGAATAAGAGTCTAAAGTCAGAGAACAAGGATCACACTCCAAGCACAGTAAAAAGGTCAACAAGACATAGTATTGATGAGTTATACATCCATAGAAAAAACAGAAAAACACAAACCTAAATCCTTCCTTATATACAACATATAACTTAACAAATCTCAGAATAAAGAATGCCATAAAACATACACATAAAGAATGCCAAAATAGTTAAAAAATATTGACGAAAAAACCTAATAATCCTTAAACATATTTACATAGAATTATTAAGATATTAATTCCTTATTAAGAGCATAATCATTTACCCAATATAAATCCATGGAGCTATAACACAGCAATTAGCATAAAGCCACCACAGAAATTTAATTTCACACACAAAAGACGGAAAAAAAGGACATAGATAAAAGCAGTTTGACAGATAATAAAGGGAAACTTACACCAAACAATTGATAACAAAAAGCATAGCGAGAAGACATGTTAAAGAATGACAAATTGCATCAGGAACATCAATTAATGAAAACTAAATGACACACAATATAAACACACAAACATATAACTATAAATATTCGACAAAAACAAAACTTACCCTCACTGGTAGATTCAAAGGAGACCAGCCATGCCTTCAATTGTAAGAAATTTTATCTTCTTGAACAGTTAGCCTAATTCTCACACATATTGCCTCTTCATTGCCACTTTCACCCATCCCTGGTTTGGATAGTTTAAATCTTCCCCCAAAACCCTGAAATTAAAATATCACAGCCGCCTAATTATTTCTTTTAATGGTCTATGATCCTTTTTCTTTCAATGTTGGATTCTCTGTGATTTTGCTTGCCACGGACTTTGGCTTTTTGGGCTGGATTTTGTTTTCTCACTAAGGGTCACTATCATCAACCTCACTCAGGGTGGCCACTATCATCAACCTCACTCAGGGTCACTATCATCAACCTCACTCAGGGTCGCTATCATCAACCTCACTCAAGGTCACTATCCATGGCAAGCAAAATCACAAAGAATTAAGCATCAAAAATAAAAAAAGAACACAGAAAAAATAAAAGAAACAAGTATGCTACTGCCATGTTCTAATTTCAGGGCTTTCAAGGAAGATTTGGTTAAGCCAAACAGTGGAGAGGTGAAAACATCCACAGAGACAACATATGTGAAAATTGGTCCCATTAAATGGCATATGTCCGCACTAAAAGCTCAAAAAGAGGTCCTAACAGTAACACATTCTCTATCATTGCTGAATCTCCAAGTTCTCATGGGTTTGAAAAAATTATCTACACTGCACAAAGCTCAAATTGTGTAAGATCCCATGTTTAAGGTCTAAACAAAGTCGAATGCATTAAAACAAATGCAGAACTAACCGGGCATAGCTAGACAAGACACAATATCTGAATACATCTATGGTTGCAGTAATCGAACCAAATCTGAATCTGCACACATCTTCAAGAAGTAACCAAAAGAGTCATAAAGCGCAAGTGAGATAAGAAGCAATATCTAAAGACAGAAATCAAGAAGGCACATACTTGCTTAGCTTTAATTAAACCCTGAAGCAGGAGACAGCTCCAACATACTTCAATTGCAGATCCTCCAAATCCTCCAAGAGGAATCGGTTCAGAAAACATGTTGCTTCAAAGTTGTTGAACCAATTCTTGGGTTGCAAACTTGCTAAACCTACAATAAATTAGGAAAAATATTACCATTAAGAAAAGACCAAACAGGATAAATAATTGGAATAAAGTGCAATACTTAAGGTATTGAATGGCCAGTATCCTAGATTTTCTGCGGACAAAAAAAAATGCTTTACCAAAAATCTAAAATTAAAACTGAACATAGTGCATAAGTTCAAAGTCAAAATTATGCAAATTGACCTGACCACAAGTTTTTAGTAGCTCACTGGGAACATCTTAGTTTTCCCAATTATCATCTTTTAACAAATACCTAATTATCTACTAATTTTCCTAATGAGAAAGAGAGAATTTAATAGAAAGCTAGAACATGAGAAGTAGCACAAAGTCGCAACAGAATCAAATTAACTCAAAAAACAAAAATTTGTTTGGTAGCAAGGAAAATTTCAGAAACATTACCAACCTCACAACAAGCATTGGCAGCAGATAGTTCAAAAGCGTCAAAGCACACAACAGCAGCCATCATGTCACTAAAGTAACGCCAGAGGAACACACCCCTGCCATGCCTTCACTTGTAAGAAACTCTCTTCCTTTGAGCATTTAGAAATTGTCACATACGTTGACTCTTCATGGCCACTTTCACCTATTCACGGTTTGGAGAGTTTAAATCTTCCCCGAAAACCCTTAAATTAGAACATCACAGCTGCTTAATTACTCTTTTAATTCTCTGTGATCCTTTTTTCTTTCAATGCTAGATTCTCTATGATTTTGCTTGCCACGGATTTTGGCTGTTTGGGCTGGATTTTGTTTTCTCACTAAGGGTCACTATCATCAGCCTCACTCAGGTGGGTCACTATCATCAACCTCACTCAGGGTCACTATCATCAACCTCACTCAAGGTCACTATCCATGACAAGCAAAATCACAAAGAATTAAGCATCAAAAAGGGGAAAAAAAAAAGAACACAGAAAAATAGAAGAAACAAGTATGCTGCTGCCATATTCTAATTTCAGGGCTTTAGAGAAAGATTTGGACAAACCCAACAGTGGAGAGGCGAAAGCGTCCACAGACAGACAACATATGCAAAAATTGGCCTCATCCAATGGCATAAGTCAGCACTAAATGCTGAAAAGGAGGTCCTAACAGTAACACCCTCTCTATCATTGCTGAATGCTCCAAGTTCCCATAGATTTGAAATAGTGATCTACACTGCACAAAGCTCAAACTGTGTAAGATACCATGTTCAAGTTCTGAACAAAGCTGAATGCATCAGAAGAAATGCAGAACCAACCGGGCATAGCTAGACAGGACACAATATCTGAATACATCTGTGGTTGCAGTGATCGAAACCAAATCTGAATCAGCACACATCTTCAAGAAGAAGCCAAAAGAATCATAACGCGCAAGTGACATAAGAAGCAATATCTATAGACAGAAATCAATAAGACGCATACTTGCTTAGCTCTACTCAAGCCCTGAAGCAGGACACAGCTCCAACCTATTTCAATTGCAAATTCTCCAAGAGGAACAGGTCCAGAAAATAGGTTGCTTCAACGATATTGAACAAATTCTTGGCGTAAACTTGCAAAATCTAAAATCGCATATCAAAACTCATAAATTAGTAAAAAATCGAGAATGGATCAAACAGGATAAAAAGTTGGAATAAAGTACGATACTTAAGGCATCTAATGACTAGTATCCTAGTCCTTCTGTGGAAAAACAAAATGCTTTATCAAAAATTTAAAACTAAAACTAAACTTATTGCATAAATTCGAAGCCAAAATTAAACAAATTGACCTTACGACAAGTTTAAGTAGCTCACTTGGAACATTTTATTTTCCCAATTATCCTCTTTAACAAGTACCTAATTATCTACTAATTTCCTAATTAGACAGAGAGATATAATTTAATAGAGAGCTATAACACAACAAGTAGCATAGAGCCGCCACAGAAAATTAAAGTCACACAAAAACAAAAAGTTATTTGGCAGTAAGGAAAATTTCAGAAACATTACCAACTTCACAGCAAACATTGGCAGTAGAAGAGAAGAAACATAAAGATGAGCCATCAGAAATTCTAATAATTTCATTGAATAATAATAGTTACTATTAAATGAACCACTAACATAGAAGAATTCGTATTGTATTCCTAACCATTTCATCCTTCATCAATATATATACTTTTAACCCATTTCTGTACAACAATCAGCTAGCTTCAAATTGTGTGCAACAGAGTTAAAGAATTTAAACTTTATAAAGCAGTCGTTTATCTTAAAAAAATAGCATAAATTCCATTAAGAGATTATGACATGCAAATCACTGTCATCACCTGCATTACACTTCATATCATAATAACAAAATTAAAAGAGTGGCATAAAAACCTAAAACCAATGACCACATATTGCATTAAAATATATACTTAAAAAAAATGCAACCAACAAAACCCAAAAGAAAAAATCACAGCAACCAAACCATAAAAAAAAAAAGAAAACAGATACACACACACACAAAAAGGATAGTCACAACACACAAGAAGTCATATTAAAATAGTCAAACTAGCAATTTACAAAAATGGTATAATATCTGAAAATTTTCTTGCATAAAAATTACATAAGATTTCTCCAATTCCTTTTAAGGGGAAGTAAATCCAATGACAGGTATAGAATGCTTGTGGCACTCATATTATGAAAACTTTCCAAAATTAATTACTAATTTTTTATTTTTAATTTAACTTTAAAACATAACCAAGTGAAAAAGAATACAATAAAGATAATTAAATATTAGATCAATATAATTGATCTGCAACAATAGAAAAGCAATAGCTCCAGAGTTTAACTATCTATCTAAAGAGTTACCTGATAAGGGATCTACGCCATAAATCTTGATGAAACGTCCGTAACCTTCCTAGAATCCATCAATGAGCCACCATCCGTTAGTGTCCTGTTATTAGAACAACAAAACGTAAAATGATGAGATAACCCAATAAATTACAGTCGAACAATTACAATTAACCTATGGTAAAAAGAATCACAATCAAAAAGCCACAGCACACTCTTCGAAACAACAAAATAAAACAATTGCAATCAAAGCAGATTATAAAGAACCATCAAAAACCCTATAAAAGGGAAATTAGCTTCAGCGGCCAAAATACAACCACAACCACCAAAGCAACACAACATAAACATAGCAGAATAACCAAGCACAAAAACACTAGCAATTAAGAGGAAAAAAAAGGAAAAACAAAAAGGGAGGCTAGGGATTTTAGGGTTTGATTTTCGATTTAGGGCTTTAGAGGAGGTTTTTAAGAAATTAAAACGATGAAAAGAAAGAGAACAAGTCGGATAAAAACATAGTTCGAAATCAAAGCCATATGACGGCGAACGGCTGCTAGATCTAGGGTTTGTTAATTTCGGGTTTTTGAAATGTTGAGGACAAAAGAAATGGTTTTGGAGAAGAAGTCGAAAGAGGATGACGACGGGAACAGAGAGCATGTGAAAAGTGACCGACGGCGAAGTTTTCACAGGATTGTGGGTAGGGTAGCAGTTCTCTGCGTTCGGAGAATGTTGGAGAGAAGGAAAAGAAAAAGGGAGAGTCGAAGAAGTGAAAGAACGAAAGCGAAAGATTTGAGGGTTAAATCGCTGCCTGCCAAAACGACGTAGTTTTGTATTTGTTGGGTAGAAAATGGAGAAAAATGGGGAAATGATGACACTTGAGAAATGTTGTTTCCGGAATGGTTTAGATTCTCTTTGAGTACTTGTTGTTGTTGGGAAACTAAAGAAAAGAAAGTACCAAATTATAAGTATGCAATCACAAATCACAACCACACTATTAATTACACTTTTCCAAGTCCCAACCATGTCTAGGAAGATCCTTTCTTCTTCTGCACACATTGTCAAAATCTCTTTTCTAATAGTATAACCCTGATGATCACACAAATGAAATAAATTACATATTAATCCCAATGTGTCATACCAAAATACAGTGCTTGTTTTCCATCATAGAACAAGAAGTCGGCGTTTTGGTTCTTTGGTATATTTAAGATTTGCTGGTTAGTTGGATAGTGGTCATGGCTTATATGAGAGATTGGTAACCTAGCATTCACTAGGACTTAGGAGAGGTCTATTTATGAGTGTTGTGGGAAGGGGTGCAGAAGTTGCAGAGCCACTACATCTGCTTCCTTGAGCGATTTTGACAGTAAATTTGACTCCTTGGTAAGACTTTAGGCAAAGCAAGCTCATAGGATTTCCCAGTGGTGGAGACCTGAACTACACCTGAAGTGCAATCTTTACAAATACAGATAGTTTGTGGTTGTCCATGTTTATCTTGCATATGTAACATTGGAGGAATCCTTTAGTTGTTCCTGTTGGGGTAGATTAAATATAACAGAGAATCATGTATTGCTTTCAATGTGATCTCAAAGTGATTGATTCCAGTTCCAGCCAATTCTCGTCAACAAAATCAGGTAGTATTACTATCAGTTAACATATCTATTAACATCTTCTGTTCCATTTCTATTCCACATGGTTCGTGGTAGCATCCTTCAACATCTTCTTAAATATCTCTCCCAGAAGCTAGATAAGATCTCGCATTCTTATGAAGTCACAATATGTTACAGGACATATATTTATTAAATATAAAACACGCCATTGATTTGGATGAAAAGCCGATCAACGGATTTATTTCCCATGGAATAAGGAAAAAGCAGAGCAAGGATTTCTAAAGATCATCAATTGGATATTTTCTTCAAATCGTGAAGAACTACCTGAGCTGCATTGCGACCGGGGGCACCCATCACACCGCCCCCCGGATGGGCGCCACTTCCACACAAGTAAAGCCCTGGCAACGGAGTCCTATAGTTTGACCTGCAACCATGAATTTGGATGATAATTATACATTCCAGAAAAAAAAAAATGGATGAATTTACACATGCAGTCACTCTTCAAAGTAGTAAGAAAAAGAAATAATTAGATTTACCATCCTTTAACAGGTCGCATGAGGAAAAGAGAATCTAATCCCATAGCGCCATGAAAGATATTTCCGCCTGCGAACAATGGTGGCCAGGACTAAAAGTTAAATGCTTTCAGGGATAAAACACAAAAATGGATTAAGATAATACTACTGATATGCAGAAAACTAATAATTGTGCTTTGATAAAAGAAAAGTTGGGAGAAGGTCGAAATAGGTGTAGGGTTAATTGCTAAAAAAAAAAAGAAGAAAAGGACATTGTTTGTAACACACTAGCAAAAAGCAGTAACAAGATGTGCTTGAAAGGGATTTATGAGAAAGGGATTTATGAAGTCTAAAAAAGCAGGGAAAGAAAGTAAAGGTTTGTGAACCATTGTGAATTCATCCAAACAAATGTTTCAAATTTTGAGATAAAATCAGCCTCAGATTTAGAAGGGCTTATGATTAATGCATTAATTATGGCTATGAAGTTACCTGTCAAGCCAATTTCCCTTTCAAGGTCAGGGGGAGTTAGCATGTCATAACCGATGATAGATGAGCTGAACTCCGGAACATATTCATCGATCAATGTGAAACATCTTCGTGCAAACGATTCCTACAATGTAAAAATGATTATGAGGGAACGCTCAGGACTGAAGCAATGATATGTGCACTTGACTTAAGGGACCCATGTTGACCAACAACAGCATCTAAATTAAAGCAGAAGAACATTAAAAGCAAGTTTCAAGAAAATCTCAATGCATTTAATTCTTCTCACCCTGTAAGCAGGATCATCCCAGCAGCCATCTAATGGTTTATATGGTGTGTATTGGATGAACAAGTTAATGACATGCTTACCTATTAAAACACATAAGAGTCTGTCAATTATATAAGCTATAAATCTCGTACTTCAAAGTATAATAAACAAGAAGAGCAGACACCTTTAGTTTCTCTCCTCTTCACATTCCTCTTTAATTTTCAAAGAAATCTATTTTGCTAAAATGATCTCCTTATTCATAACTCTGCTTCAATGTTTTCTTAAGATGGCATATTTCTAAGACTTCACAATGATTTGCAGACATTAGACAATTGATATAGTGGTCTAATGCAAAAATCATTACTTCAAAGTATACAGAAGGAGAACTACCGGAGAAGAAGAAGCTTTTGGCATGCAGATCATATACAGGTATAAACGAATAAATCTTTCTCTAGCTTGATTCCGAGGTTAACTTTCAGTTGAAAAACATCAGCAAAGTTCAAAAAAGAAACAAAGAGAGAGAAAAACGACAAAGCAAAATAAAACACAAAGAGCGAGTGTGTGTGAAAGGATCCAACAATAAATTGGGTACCAGGTGGAGAAATTGTCTTGTCCAGTACGGATGGAATTGTCATTTCAATGACTGGCCTTCTTGATGGTAATCCATTGACTGCATCTTGACAGGCTGAATCAATCTCTTCCATGCTGAAAAAGCTGGGGACTTAGATAAAATGAAGGATAGCATATCTGCAAGCTTGGTATGTAAAACTGGAGAAGATATAGTAAATGGAATGCTAGGAATCAATGTAACAGTTGGCAGAATTATTAAATTTGAAGATCCAACTTAAGAGTTACTAATAGATTTGCGTTATCCGACCATATGTATAAAATTTGATCATGATTGCACCCAATCATCTAAGGTTGTGAGATGGAAAAGCAAGTTAAACAATGATGCCAAGTGATAAAATTGGAGCTGTGCTTCACAATTCCTACTTTATTTTGACAATAATTTGTAAGCCAACAAAAAGCTTAAGGTATAACAACTTTCTCCACATTTATGAAGTGCATCTATATGGCACTCAGCCAATTTGAAAAGTGAGATAATATTTCTAGTTCGAGGACAAATGTTTCAAAGTTGTTGATTAACTAACCAGTTCCTTTGCACAGACAATTTAAAACCATGTTTATGGATTGTAGACACCATTTTTTTGTATCATTTAATTTCCTTTTTGCACAACTTTTGTTTAATTATTTTATTTTTATATTTTATTATGACTCACATTTTTATTTTGATTTGCTATTAGGATGGATCGGGCTTTGATAATTGGAGAAAGTGTTGGACTTGGACATACATGAGTTAAAAAAATAAAAAATGAAATAAAAAAAAAAAAAAAAAAAACGGGAGATTGCACAGCTTCGGGATTCCCTTTCAGCAAAACCGAAACCAGCACATGGCCACTCATCATTTTGTCCACCCCCCTCTCTCACCATATGCCCTTTCACCAATCCCAAAACCAGCACATGCATTCATCATTTCATCCACCCCTCTCCCACTAAAAGAGGCCATACAAGAAAAAAAGAACAAGAAAAAGCAAAAGATCCTCAGATGAAAATGGGGATAAGAAGGCAGAGGGAAGGAGGAAGAGGGAGATTTTTTCGGAGGGAGGAGATTTCTGGCTAAAAATTTTTTTGAGGCTTGGGGTTTTGTTAAAAAAAATAATATAAAATAAAAAAAACAGAAAATAGAAAACAACTTGGAGGGATTTCGAGCTTGTTATAGGCTAGTAATTGGTGAGTTTTAGGCTTGAATTCCGTTTAGGGTTCACTGAAATAGAAGGAAAAGAGCTCGGATTTAAAGTTTTTTTTAGGAATTTGAAAGCTAGATCTAGGGTTTTCGGTTTAGAGTTTGGTAAATCGGTGTATGATTTTGTGTTTAGTGATCTGAGAGGAGCTTGTTTAGGAAGATTGTGTTTAATTTCATGGTTTAGGAGACAAAATCCGGAAAAATGTTCTTGGTGTTCTTCAGTGTTCTTGGTGTTCATCAAAAGTTCATGTGAAATAGTTGGTTTTGATCCGTTTGGGGTTGATTTTCTGGGTTTAATTGTGTTTGTGGAGAAATATTGTTCTTGGTGTTCTTCAGAAGTTCATGTAAAAAGAAGGGTTTTGATCCGTTTGGGGTGATTTTCTGGGTTTAATTGTGTTTGTAGAGAGAGAGGGGGAAAGAACTCGGGTAGAGAGAGAAAGAGAAGAGAAAAAATGGCAAAAATTTTAAAAATGAAGTAAAATTTTGGTTTTTATACTACGGAGGGCAAAATAGACATTTTACCGTCATTAAAGGCTCCAGCCCGCGCTCCCCCGGACCTCGGCCCGCGCCAGCCCGCGTTCAGCAGGAGAGGATCCACGCGTCGAACCGGATCCGCACCAACTCGACCCGCTACAGTGCCAGCGCTCTAACCCGAACTCTGACCCGCGCCTCCGACCCGACCCGATCGCAGTGATTTGCTTTCCATTTTTCTGGTATTTTCCTAAATTACCAGAAATTTAATTTTTTTTATTTTTGTTTTATTTTTTTCTTCTTTTTTCCCTTTTTACATGCTTAATTTAGACCCATTTCAATTTAGCTTCATGCATGTTTAGTTTAGGTTATTTTAATTTAGTTCATGCTTATCTAATTTATTTAAGTATATTGGTCTCATATTAATTTAGATCCATATATATGTAATTTATGTCATTTTAATTTAAATTCATGCATTTTAATTTAAGTAATTTTAATTTAGATTCATGCATATTTAATTCAGCCAAGCCCATGCAGTTTAATATAGTTCATATCGTTTTAATTTTAATCTATCCGTATTTAATTTATGACATTTTAATCTAGTCTCATTCATACTCAACCTATATCATTTTAGTTTAGCTTTGTGCATATTTAATCCATGCCATATTAATTTAGTTATATGCATGCTCATACTTTATTGTCATATTATTGTCATCCATGCGAGTAATGATATGTGGGGATAGTGAGGGTCCGATCATGGCGTCCGGTTCGAAAAGGTGAAAATTCACATCCGACCTGGGTTCCTAGGTAAGAGATCCATTTTGAATCAGACCCAGAATTGGGCGAGGTTCACGGTGGGTCTCGACAAAATCCTTACTATCCTTATTTTTAAAATTGATGAGATAACATTTCATATGCCATGCATTTAGGCATCTAAATAAATTATAGGTGTTAGTTTTAAAAAAAATAAATAAACCAATAATGATAAATTCTTAAGCCGTAAGGACAATAAAACCTTTACGTTAAGTAATAAAAGTAAAAGAGTGATCATCTATGTCTAGCAAATCCTTACAAGTGGTTTAAATTATGAGGATTTAATCACGGGCTCCGGTTTGGGAGGGTGAAAATTCGCGCCTAATCCGGATCTTTAAGTAAGAGACCCACTTTGAATCGGACCCAGAATTGGGCGAAATTCATAATAGGTCTCGATAAATCCTCACTGTTTTTTTTTTTTTTAGATTGATAAGGTAGCACTTTGCGCTTCAAACATTTAAATATCCAATAAAGATAATGATTTCGAAAAAACCTAAAAAAATTGGCAAAAATGAAAAGAAAAATATTAAAAAAAAGGAAAGGGTGATGAAATGTATTTTTGAAAAGAAAGCATTATTTGTTGGCTTTAATAAAAATGTAATTCCCTAAAAGAAATAAAAAGCTTTTCTTGTCTGAATAAAATGAACTTCGGAATTTTAAAAAAAAGAGATCAAAAATTAAAAGAAATTACCTGACACTCCTTTTAAAATATTGATTTGAAAATGATAGCAATAAAACCAATAAATTTTGTCTTTGTTCAATAACATATATTTATAAAAAAAAATCAAAAGGGTGTTTCGAAATTCGTTTCTTTCCAAAAAGTTAAAAAAAAGATATAAAAAAAACGATTTGAAAATTACATTTTTTTTAAAACTCTTCCAAATAAAAAGAAATGTTTTGAAACATAACTTTCTTTTAACTTTTCACTAATGACTAAAAAATAAAAAAAGAAAATATCTTGAAACTTGTTTTTGTTTGCCTAAATAATAAAAATAAAAAAACTATTAATACAAAAGAACAAAAAAATCAAACAAAAAAGGAAAATTATAAAGACATTTTTTAAGGCCTAAATATTATTAAATTAATCGGTACCGTCATCTTGACGGGCGCTGTGGGGGTGCTCATCCTTCCCCGCACGTAACCGTACTCCCGACTCCAGTTCTCCGTTCCGTAGACCGGAACCTACCCAGCTTAAGTACGCCATCTAACGGCCAATGCTTAGCTAGGTAGATTCTTAATAGGTGACTAACCGCACCTAAACAAAAATGGTTAGTGGCGACTCCGTAAAATTATCTTAAGTCCCAAATCCGTCGTCGTCTCGGGTAACGTTGCGACAGTTTGACGACTCCACTGGGGATTTAGGTTAGAGAGTCAAGCCGGGAATTAATTTAATAATTATTTAGGCCTTAATTTTTTTATTATTATTATTATTTATTATTTATTATTTATTTTTTTTCTTATTTCGACGTTTTGATTGCATGATTTTGTATCTCATTTTGGTAAATACAAGATAATAAAGTGGATCCTAGTTTGCATGTTAGGAATTTGATACTTTATTTGCTCATGAATGTACATGTTTTCTTGTTGTTGCTAATCTCTTTGCCTTTTGTTGTGAATAGAAGTTTATTGCTTGTTGATTAATGTGGCATTTTGGGTATATTGGTAAATTGGAAAGGTTTGTATGTTCCTTTACACACACTCACATTTGCATTACACACATAAGTCCAGAATTGGATATCACCTATTTAGGAGGGGGCAAAGTAGCTTATTCGCGTGGGGCAACTCCTCACAGTGAGTTTGCTAAGCGAAAAACCCCCACTCAGACTGAATCCTTTCCAATAAGCCTATAATGGGCTAGGATTGGAAGCCTTACTTGATAGATGGCCAAATAAGGACGGTCTGGGCACCTTCAGATGGCATGACCATAACCATCATATAGGTCACCTGCGAGTAGCCAAATTTAGGTAGGGCCAAACCCTTAATGAGCGCAACCTGGAAATAGGACACGAGGAGAAACGCCTACTAACCTTTATCAACTCCTTTCATTTCATATATGTATATATTCTGTTATGATATACTAATTGTTTTCTTGTTTCTTTGTCTTGTCTTCTATGTTCTCCACTCGCATCACATGCATCTCATTTTTGGGGTCTATCCATGGTAAATTTACTATAAAGGAAACCAGTCATGGCAGAAGATGGAAAGGCAGTACCTGTGGAAGTGATAGAGGACCCTGATTTTAATTGGAAGAGAACTTTGAGTTTGCTTAAGTTGCCAGAATTGAAAGATTGGCTGCCCAATGATCATCGTCCCCAGTTGCCAAGTAGAGTTAACATGGACCTCACCCAGAATGATTTCACCAAGCTAAAGCAGTTATGGTCAAAGGTAATTTTGGACCAAGACAAGAATGTCAGTGCTTCCCTTCCCTCGAAGTAATTATGAACAAACAGAAAGATACTGTGAAGCACATGAATAAAATCACCAAAAGCAAAGGCACTCTCTGGGGGGGGGGGGGGGGGGCGACTACAGCTAAGGTTGTGGGGCAAGCCGAAAACATTATTATTATTTTTTTTTTACTACACACCAACCTCCATGAACCCATCCTCGGTGGCGCAGCCCCTAAACATCCCAGTGATTCAAACCTTTGTATTCCATCCCCGACACCAAGGCCCTCCCTGTCCTCATATTTTTGCTGCTGCTGCTGACGTGGGTCTCTCTCAGATTGCAGTATTCTTCTCCATCTCATCTTCATCAGCAGCAATGGTGCCAAGATGATGACGGTCATAAAGATTTTAAGGCCGATCTTTGCAGATTCAAATCTGGACAAGCGTGGCTGGATACTTAACCCTATCTCTCTTGCGCTTCAGATTGGTGTCAAAGATTGTTGGTGGCTTTGTTTGCTCCCTTTAAAATTAATAATTTTGAAGGCTGATGTTGGGGGAATATAGCTTTCTTCTCTGCCTGCTCAACTTTAGCCAACGCAGGAATAAACACAAATTAGCTAGGAGTGGTTACATGAAAATTTCACTGGCTTGTTCCATTTTAGTTCCTTCTATATCCACTCGTGGTGCAGTGTCTTGTGCTGCGGTTCATGTTGGTGAAATCCGACCTGGAAGTTCAAGGGGAAATCACAGGCACTATACTTATAATGAAACGTTTGTCATCTGGGGGGAGAAGACTGAGCAGAAATTACAAGATTCTAAGCTACATAGAAGGGGTTCTTGGGGAAAGGGGCCAAATGGCACCGATGAGATTTCTTCTCCTTTAGTTTTGAAGCCGGTTCCATTGGATCTTGATTAGTGTACTCCAGTGAAAGAGCGGTCTGTGAGAACTCCGATGATGTCTCCAATGATGAGAAGGATAGCAAAGGATGGGACTCCTAGTGCCAATGTAAGATTTTCCTTTGGTGGGGGATTGCTGGCTAAAATGATAGACACTAAAGGAGAAAGTCCTGCTTTACTTAGGAGAAGTTGTGTTGCACCTTCTTCTGCTTCAAAGTTTCCACGGAGCAAAAGTGTCTGCGATCGAGAGCCTAGGATCCCAGTTAGTCCTTTCCACTCAGCTGAAAAGAAAAAATTCCTTATGCCCCCACCATCAATAATTCACTCCAGCAATAACAAAAGCAAAAAAAAATTCCTTATGCCCCACCCCAACATCACGCCAACTAGCTATCCCATGGACCACAAATATAAAATCAACAAGTCAGCTAGCAACCGAAAGAAAAAGAGTAGGCGTGAGAGGTCCAACAACCGACAACTTCATGATGATTCGGTTTTTACTCCCTATTTTATGGGACTTGTCTGGGGGAATAAAACAGTGACTGGGACGAAAAAAAAGGAGGAGAGCTTCAGTCTTCCTTAAAAAAAAAATCAAAAACAAAAAGAAGAGAGCATAGGGGGGAGCTTCAGCCCTCTTAACAAAATAGAAAAAAAAAGAAAGGAGAAAGCACAACGAAGAAAATGAGAGAGCTTCAGCCTTCCTTCAAACAGAGAAAAAAGAAGAGAACAGAGCAAAAAGACGACCAATCCCTCATTAAGAGATACCACGCCAGATTGCAGTCTAGGAAAATGGCTGAACAGAACTCAGAAATAGAAAATCTCCGACGCATGAATGAAGACTTAGCCAAGCAGTTAAGGGATGCCATGGATAAAATCGGGGAGTTAAAGCAGTTAAGGGATGCCATGGATAAAATCAGGGAGTTAAGCCAAATAGTCAAGGAAAAGAATGCCAGTGCTTCTAATCATGAATCTCCAGTTTACCCAATAAATTTTGGACCAAGTACAGTCCCTTCAGCTGCACAAAATCCTCTAATCCTCAACATACCTATTCCACCATCTGCATCAGATACCCAAAATCAAATCCCACCCCCACCACCACTTGGAACATACTCTTTCGCACCTCTGTTGCCTACTACTAGTAGGGGATCTCCATCTACAACTCAACAAATTCCTCCTCCCATATACACCGTGGCACCTCCTGTTCCTAGATTTGCCCCAACCAATCCTGTAATTGTGCCTGATGAACAGTTTGAAAGAGAGAGTGGCGGAGCTGAAAGCCAGAAAATATTGAATCAGATAGAAGAGCGGCTTAAAGCCATGGAGGGCACTCATACTTATGGCACTACTGATGCATATGAGTTGAGTTTAGTTGATGGATTGGCGATCCCAAAGAAGTTCAAAGTGCCTGAGTTTGAAAAATACAAAGGCACTACATGCCCTAAAGACCATGTTGCCATGTACTGCCGAAAGATGGCCGTTTATTCCCGAGATGATAAACTATTGATTCATTGTTTCCAACACAGCCTCACCGGGTCAGCAATACGGTGGTATAACAAGTTGGATAGGAGAGGCATTCATTCTTGGAATGATTTGGCTCGGGCTTTCATTGATCAGTACAAGCATATGACAGATTTAGTGTCCGATAGACTGACTTTGCAAAACATGGAGAAAAAGTCTTCCGAGTCATTCACTGAATATGCCCAAAGATGGAGGGACATGGCAACTCAGATTCAGCCTCCTTTAACTGAGAAAGAAATGACACGGCTATTCATTAACACCTTGAAAGCTCCATATTATTTCCATATGCTAGCTGGCGGCATCATGAGTTTCACTGATATGGTCTTAATTGGAGAAATGGTGGAGAATGCGCTCAGGACCGGTAAGTTAGATGATGGGAAGTCCAGTGCAGCCAAGGAGAGTTCCAAAGAGAAAAAAGGCGAAGTGAGCACTATCAGATGTGGAGGATACCAACAACACCAACAACCCCAATGCCAACAATGCCAACCCCAATACCATTCCGCCGATTTCACACCACCTCAGAACACTTATCAGTATCCTCCTCCTAACTATACACAACCTCAAAATGCTTGCCAATACCTAGTGTCCAACACCATTTCCACTGCTCTAAGACCAAACACCAAAAACCGGAATCCAAGACCACTAAAGAAAAGGAAACAATTTACTCCCATCCCCATGACTTACACAGAGTTATACACCGAGCTATTGAATAGCAAGATTATTGAACCGGTTCAGTACTCGACCCTTTTACAGCCTCCATATCCTACATGGTTTGATGAGAATGCAACATGCGCCTATCACTCAGGAGCCAAAGGGCATAGTACTGAAAACTGCACGAGATTGAAAGAAGTGGTACTTGAGATGATCAAGGAAGGTCGTTTGACTTTTGATACCGGTGTGCAGTCCAATGTAGCGGCACATTCATTTCCTAATCATGGTGGGAATAGAATAAATGCTATTAATGCTGAATTATCTGTGGAACAGCAAAACATGGGTCCGGCAATTAGCACCAGGGACCAATCTGAACAATTTGGAGGCTTTTGGGATGCCGATAACAGAATTTGACATGTGTTGAGCCTCGATTTTGTCTTTTATTCCACACTTCTGCCTAAGAGTGTTGGTGGTTGATCTCCATGTGTTGTGGGCTTAATTTCTCTGTTTGCTTATCATTTATGATTTTAATGTCATGCATTTTTGCAAAACTTTTTATCGTATACGTATTTTATCTTTCATATAGTCTTGCCTTTTTAATCCTTATTCTTTCCCTATGTATATATGATTATATCTTTACCCTTCGATCTATTTGTTTGTCTATCTATTCATGGATCATGTACATATATGTATATATTTCTTGTTTTTCTCTTAAATGCCCAAGATCCCGAGTGATGAATGTAGAGATAGCAAAGATGGCCCGATCGAGCCCAACTTCGACTGGTTCATTATTACAGAAGATTTTGATGATAGCAATAATGATGATTACCTCCACTTTGACGGCGATATTCAATACCGAGACAGAAGAGGAAAACAAGCAGAAAATATACTTTGATGAGGTATCGAATGTATTAGGGCATGGAATGAGAGCTACTTAATATCCCCGAATGGGGATTAATGCCCAGTGACAGCAAGATTTGATTCTGACTGCACAAAGTGATATGGCAGGTTAATATCCCCGAATGGGGATCAATGCCCAGTGACTGCACAAGGCTAAGAAAAAGAAGAGAAGAAGTGAAACTTTTTTTTTTTTTGGATTCCTGATATATGAGTCTCATACTCTGCCATATCACCTTGTGCAGTCAGAATCAAATCTTACTATCACTGGGCATTGATCCCCATTCGGGGATATTAAGTAGCTCTCATTCCATGCCCTAATACATTCGATACCTCATCAAAGTATATTTTCTGCTTGTTTTCCTCTTCTGTCTCGGTATTGAATATCGCCGTCAAAGTGGAGGTAATCATCATTATTGCTATCATCAAAATCTTCTGTAATAATGAACCAGTCGAAGTTGGGCTCGATCGGGCCATCTTTGCTATCTCTACATTCATCACTCGGGATCTTGGGCATTTAAGAGAAAAACAAGAAATATATACATATATGTACATGATCCATGAATAGATAGACAAACAAATAGATCGAAGGGTAAAGATATAATCATATATACATAGGGAAAGAATAAGGATTAAAAAGGCAAGACTATATGAAAGATAAAATACGTATACGATAAAAAGTTTTGCAAAAATGCATGACATTAAAATCATAAATGATAAGCAAACAGAGAAATTAAGCCCACAACACATGGAGATCAACCACCAACACTCTTAGGCAGAAGTGTGGAATAAAAGACAAAATCGAGGCTCAACACATGTCAAATTCTGTTATCGGCATCCCAAAAGCCTCCAAATTGTTCAGATTGGTCCCTGGTGCTAATTGCCGGACCCATGTTTTGCTGTTCCACAGATAATTCAGCATTAATAGCATTTATTCTATTCCCACCATGATTAGGAAATGAATGTGCCGCTACATTGGACTGCACACCGGTATCAAAAGTCAAACGACCTTCCTTGATCATCTCAAGTACCACTTCTTTCAATCTCGTGCAGTTTTCAGTACTATGCCCTTTGGCTCCTGAGTGATAGGCGCATGTTGCATTCTCATCAAACCATGTAGGATATGGAGGCTGTAAAAGGGTCGAGTACTGAACCGGTTCAATCATCTTGCTATTCAATAGCTCGGTGTATAACTCTGTGTAAGTCATGGGGATGGGAGTAAATTGTTTCCTTTTCTTTAGTGGTCTTGGATTCCGGTTTTTGGTGTTTGGTCTTAGAGCAGTGGAAATGGTGTTGGACACTAGGTATTGGCAAGCATTTTGAGGTTGTGTATAGTTAGGAGGAGGATACTGATAAGTGTTCTGAGGTGGTGTGAAATCGGCGGAATGGTATTGGGGTTGGCATTGTTGGCATTGGGGTTGTTGGTGTTGTTGGTATCCTCCACATCTGATAGTGCTCACTTCGCCTTTTTTCTCTTTGGAACTCTCCTTGGCTGCACTGGACTTCCCATCATCTAACTTACCGGTCCTGAGCGCATTCTCCACCATTTCTCCAATTAAGACCATATCAGTGAAACTCATGATGCCGCCAGCTAGCATATGGAAATAATATGGAGCTTTCAAGGTGTTAATGAATAGCCGTGTCATTTCTTTCTCAGTTAAAGGAGGCTGAATCTGAGTTGCCATGTCCCTCCATCTTTGGGCATATTCAGTGAATGACTCGGAAGACTTTTTCTCCATGTTTTGCAAAGTCAGTCTATCGGACACTAAATCTGTCATATGCTTGTACTGATCAATGAAAGCCCGAGCCAAATCATTCCAAGAATGAATGCCTCTCCTATCCAACTTGTTATACCACCGTATTGCTGACCCGGTGAGGCTGTGTTGGAAACAATGAATCAACAGTTTATCATCTCGGGAATAAACGGCCATCTTTCGGCAGTACATGGCAACATGGTCTTTAGGGCATGTAGTGCCTTTGTATTTTTCAAACTCAGGCACTTTGAACTTCTTTGGGATCGCCAATCCATCAACTAAACTCAACTCATATGCATCAGTAGTGCCATAAGTATGAGTGCCCTCCATGGCTTTAAGCCGCTCTTCTATCTGATTCAATATTTTCTGGCTTTCAGCTCCGCCACTCTCTCTTTCAAACTGTTCATCAGGCACAATTACAGGATTGGTTGGGGCAAATCTAGGAACAGGAGGTGCCACGGTGTATATGGGAGGAGGAATTTGTTGAGTTGTAGATGGAGATCCCCTACTAGTAGTAGGCAACAGAGGTGCGAAAGAGTATGTTCCAAGTGGTGGTGGGGGTGGGATTTGATTTTGGGTATCTGATGCAGATGGTGGAATAGGTATGTTGAGGATTAGAGGATTTTGTGCAGCTGAAGGGACTGTACTTGGTCCAAAATTTATTGGGTAAACTGGAGATTCATGATTAGAAGCACTGGCATTCTTTTCCTTGACTATTTGGCTTAACTCCCTGATTTTATCCATGGCATCCCTTAACTGCTTTAACTCCCCGATTTTATCCATGGCATCCCTTAACTGCTTGGCTAAGTCTTCATTCATGCGTCGGAGATTTTCTATTTCTGAGTTCTGTTCAGCCATTTTCCTAGACTGCAATCTGGCGTGGTATCTCTTAATGAGGGATTGGTCGTCTCTTTGCTCTGTTCTCTTCTTTTTTCTCTGTTTGAAGGAAGGCTGAAGCTCTCTCATTTTCTTCGATGTGCTTTCTCCTTTCTTTTTTTTTCTATTTTGTTAAGAGGGCTGAAGCTCCCCCCTATGCTCTCTTCTTTTTGTTTTTGTTTTTTTTTTTTAAGGAAGACTGAAGCTCTCCTCCTTTTTTTTCGTCCCAGTCACTGTTTTATTCCCCCAGACAAGTCCCATAAAAGAGGGAGTAAAAACCGAATCATCATGAAGTTGTCGGTTGTTGGACCTCTCACGCCTACTCTTTTTCTTTCAGTTGCTAGCTGACTTGTTGATTTTATATTTGTGGTCCATGGGATAGCTAGTTGGCGTGATGTTGGGGTGGGGCATAAGGAATTTTTTTTTGCTTTTGTTATTGCTGGAGTGAATTATTGATGGTGGGGGCATAAGGAATTTTTTCTTTTCAGCTGAGTGGAAAGGACTAACTGGGATCCTAGGCTCTCGATCGCAGACACTTTTGCTCCGTGGAAACTTTGAAGCAGAAGAAGGTGCAACACAACTTCTCCTAAGTAAAGCAGGACTTTCTCCTTTAGTGTCTATCATTTTAGTCATGGATAGCGGCATACCTCTCAGAACCAATATGAATGGTACCAGTGTGCTGAGGGCCTGAACCAGGATAAACTGACTTGCAACAATGAAACTCAGGCAACTTATCGACCCCTAGGTTTATTTTTGTAGTTCCCTGTTTCAATAAATTATACCCAAAATGTTTAGCACCCTGTTATAACTACATCTCGAAAGTTGCAAGCTCCATGGGCCCATTAGATAATTGTCAACAACTCGTGATAATATCCTAAGCAAAAATCAGTATGTAATTCATGATTATGGAGAAGCGATTTGTAAACATTCTTTATCGGCGGACTAGATTGATCAGACAACATATCCATGCTAGCTAAATATTAAGCAAAAAGAAAAAGTATCAGCATATCTGATTATAAAAGAGGAAAAAAAGGCAAAATAATAAAGGATCTTACAGAGCTGTAATCAGAATACTTAATGGCACGAGTGAAATCCTCAGGAAGAACATTATTGGGCACCAATTCCTGTGACAGATATTAAAGCTTAGCCAATGATCAAATAAAATGTAAAAGCACATTTAAAATTGCAATTGAATTAGCTAAACACAGTATCAGAAAAATTTTACCATGAAAGTTTTATACGGGGTTGCATTTGATAAGACGCTTGAAGAATGCACCTGTGTACCATCAGCCAGCAACACCTAAACAATGTCAATCATGTTCCAATTAGATTGGTTCAAGCTTAAAGATCTTCTGCATTGCAGAAACAAAGGAAATAAAACTAACCCCATTCACTTTGCCTGAGTCCTCAACTGTCAGATGGGAAACCTTGACAAGATAATAACCAGGATACTAGAAGTGAGAATTGAAGCATAAAGTTCTCGTCTTTTATCAATTAGTCACAAAATCAAGATAATGTGGACTATATTTCAAGTTAAAAAGGTATAAACATTAAAACACACATACACACTCTGAAGAGTTAAAATGATGATTAAGAAGGAAAAGGAAATCCTATATAAACTGTTGTGATTTTGATATGGTGATTGTTTGACGTTAACCAATTTCCTTGTCTTTTGCTTCATAGGGGTACAGTGCAAAGGGAAATTATTTGATGAAGGGATAGCAATTTAGCATGACAAAAACAAGAATCATGTCATTCAACTGACAAGTTAAAACATAGGAAAAGGGATCTCTGTCACTCAATGCAGTAGTGCATCAAGTTAGACATCAAAATCAAACTTCATAGAATAAGTTCCATTCAGTCATAAGGAGGAAAGGCGAAATATGAAAACTGGAAAAAAGACTGAGACAACTATACCTCTGCACTTGTGATAATATAAGCCCCAGCTTCCTTGGCAGCATTTGCGATAGCCATGGATATCGAACCCATGCCACCTACAACATATCTACAAAATTGTTAGTTTGAATGCTAATTGTTTAAGAAAGAGCTTACTGCAATATAGTCCATTAGGATAATTTTTAAGAAAACATTGTGGGTCAGTGGAATATCAGTGAAATTGAGCAGAACTTGAATTAAGCCCAACAATGGGAAGAACAAAAGACCCATTCTACGTTCAAATTTCAAAATGAATACCTCAGATGCCATTGCAGAAAAGTTACATGAACGTGCAGATTAAATATTTGAAAGCATCAATTAATACCTAATGTTCTCCACCATTTTGTTTCTTTAAGAAAGAAATATAGTCTAGGAGATTGACTGGAAGTTTAGCAATTAGACTGAGTTTTCATAAGTTAGCAAAACCTTATGTTGTAGTCAAGTAATCATTGCTATATTGAGTTTGGCTAGACCAGAATCCTAAAATGTTGTTACTAAGTTTTTCTTCTTAGAGCTTCCTGTGTCGGGACAAATTAGCATGCGACTGTTAGTAAATATACACTCATAAATTCTAAAGAATAGGACAAGGATAATGGACCAATTCAAGGCTTGCTATGTCGCTGATGCACAACTTAACAAACAAATCCAGCAATAGTATACATACGACCAAATTCCACGGTCACCGTCAGTTTCTCCCATCACATGATGTAACAGGGCATATCCACTCCCTGGTGTGCAGACACTAGCCTACAATACAAATTGAAGGAGAAGAAGCCGAATGATCTACTGATGTTTACAAGGAACCGAAAGGGAAAAGACAAAAACAAAAGGTGTTCATTCATTCATCTTTTGAACCATATTCGTAACAACCACTACCATATCAAACTTCTTTAAAAAAATGCCAGGTAAAGTTTACAGCATGTCTAAGGTGAAAAAAATATGTCCCACTATGTATGACTAATTTTAGAGCCTGATATAAATCTCAAAACTGATGCATCTTCCTACTTTTAGTAAAAGTTCTTACCGTACTCCCTATCACAGCATCTGTTGCAAGGGTTGCCTTCAGAACATCTGTCTGTACATGTCATGGCAAACATCACAAATATAAACCAATAAAAACACAGAACCCTCTTTTTTATTAAAACCTATTCTTGAGCTGGTAAGATCTAAAACCAGAATCTTTTCTTTGAAGAAAACACTATAAAAACATGAATCTCACTCAAGCCTCCAAAATCATAATAAGTTCCTTTAGTCTCAGATGAAAAACTTTTCCATGACTTGAGAAATCTTTTCATGAGTTGGCTCAAAATGTTGCAAATAGAGTTATTTATGATCCTTTTGCTACTACAGAGAAAGAGAATGAACATCCAAAGAGTCCTAAAATCTGTCCAAGTTATCTAGTTTGAGATAAGGCAAAAGTGTTCATAAAACAAAAACAAGTTTACACAAAAAAAAACTAACTTGAAATCAACATAAATTAGCTTCACTTATGCCATGCAAGGAAATAAAACAAACTTCCTGATTATTGCAATTCATTAAGTTAGAAAGGATAACAAAAGGAATTAAGGATCAAAACATGACCTCAAACCAGTTATTCAAAACCTTTGAAGCCGGGGACAATAAAAGATCCATGAAGTCCCTGTCAAAGTAAATAAAGTTATAAACAGGCATCATGTAAAGCATAGACTGGAGTGGACTGACTTCAAGATTGTAAACACATCAAGTTAGGTAGTTAATTACATTGCATGAGCTTGGCTGAAGAAAGAATCCTTATCAGTCAGTTTCTAATTACTTTCTATTGTCAAATAACGTGAAACAGTATCAGAATTCAGAAACAAACTTCATATCAAGAAAGCAACTCTTACACCATGTCCTGCTGCCCCAATGCAGCAGCCTGGCGCAGCAGACGAGTCCAAAACGCTGAGTTCTGTACTTTATTTTTGAAACGATCTTGGAGAGATGAAATACCTTGCAGAGATTCAGGAGGCGATGAATCCAAAAGTGGATCCACGAGTTTACAGAACCTTTCTAATTGGCTTTCATATCTGTTAATTAGGATTAAAATTGCAAAGAACAGAGTAAAACAGGTTAGAGGAAAAGGAAAAGAAAAACAGAGCTCGTTCTTTGAATTTGTTACCAAAAAAAATCTTGTTTTATATTCAAGGAATGATAACATTATTCACACAGAAATACATGATACATTTCGTATAAGCTGAGAATTCAAATTTTTAAAGGAAATCAATTCGAATTAAACGAAGAGCAAAATCGATAAGTAACCTTGGATAAGCATCGGCATCTCGTTTGGAGAACTTGGAGATCTCGGAATGATTAAACTCTTTATCAGGACCCAATAACAGATATCTTCCATCCAGACAAGGCGTAAACGACGATGGATTCCGCTTCAGCAACTTCAATCCATGTCTTGCTAACTCTAGTTCTCTAACAAACATAAAACCGAAGAAGAGGAAGATCTACTCATTTACTCTAAACAGAAAAAAAAAATCGAATATAATAATATAAAATGGAAAATGTGCTTTAAGAACCTGATAATGGAAGGACGGAGGAGGCTCTGGAGGTAGCTGCATCGAGAGAACTTGAAGCCAGGGATAAGTTCTTCGGTCACCGCAGCTCCGCCGATGACATGGAGCCGCTCGAGCACGGCGACCGAGAGTCCACCGCGAGCGAAGTAAGCAGCCGCTGTCAAGCCGTTGTGGCCACCTCCGATCACAAGCGCGTCCCACTTGTTCTCATTCAGGACGTTCACAGCGCTCACGTGACTACCTGTGCTGAAGCTCCTTCGCCACATTGCTCTGAACCGTGAAGTGAACTTGTTTCCAATAAGAGAAACATAGAGAGGAAGAGACAGATCAAGCTCGGGAGTTTGAAATTTTCAAAAGAGGATCAAATGTTGGCATGTGATGCGTTAGAAGTATTTTTGGTATTGTTGTCTACTCTTAAAAGTGTTCCCCTTAGGTGGCGTTTAGTGCCTTCCTATGAAAAACATTCCTAAGAGAGTGATTTGATGAAAACGTGATTTTTTGGAGATAAAATCTTGAGAGAGTAAGATTCAAATGTTTGGTATATCAAGGAAAGTGCTTGGTTAAATTCCATGGAAAGCTATATTCAAATGTTTGATGCGGTGTAACTTTCCAATGAATGTTTTTATATTTTCCAATTTACCATTCTACCAGTTAATTAATTTTAACTAGTTAAGTTGTTAATTAACTAGTTATTTATATTTATTGTTAATATTAATCATGTATTGGTATTCCTTATTAACTTAACATTTAAAATATGATGGTATTTTAGGTTTCACATATTGAAGATGAGGGTATTATTGACAAAATATGTTTTTTTATAAGTTTCCCTCTCACTTAGAAAAGTGATTCCTAACTTAAGTCAATGGAAAGTAATTCCATTGGATCCACTAACTTTCCTTGCAAAAAGAACAACCAAACTCTTGAAAGTAATTCCACCTAATTAAATTCCATGAATAATGTTCACTTTCCACTTTACCAAACGCTCCCTTAAAGTTAAAGGAATTTACCCTTTGCCTTTCCGTTGATGATAACGAAAATTAAAGTTTTTGAATTCCACAAGTATGTTAGAAAATTAACACATAACCCACTACTTAATAAACAAATAAATAAATAAAGAAAAAATAAAAGTATATCCTAAATGGATACTCGTCAACCCTTTAAAGCCGTTTGTGGAGTCTAAGGGGACGTTTGGTTCAAGATATCTCAGATTACCTAAGTTATGTGATTACCAGGTTATAACATAGCCTAGTGTATATTCCTAGAATGTGCACAATTTCTGTTTGGTTGAGATTCTTGGAATATAAGATTAACATGTTTGGTTGGAGGGTATATTTTCTGTTAAAATGGATAGTTTATTATAATGCCCTTGTACAACACTTAAGTTTATTTCTTAATTATTCGTTCAATGTTTTGTACAATTATTGTAATTTTGTTAAGTTTGATAATTAAACATGACTAACATAAAAATTATTTAAGTAATAAATTTAGTAAAATATTATATAATTTAATTAATTTAATGATGATATAAGTTAAGTTTAATTACACTTTTAACAAAAAAGAAATTATGCTTTTAGTTTAATTGAACTAACATATAATTATTAATTTAATAATTATATAAGTTAAGTTTAATTATGTTTCTTAATCAAAATAAATTATGCTTAAAAAAACATGTAATTTATCAATTACATAAGGTTATTAGGGTCCAAAAGGGCAAAATATTAAGGGTAAAGTAGGAAAAAAATTTAACATAACTTGGTAATCTCACATTACCTAAGAATTTGGAGGTTATGAGATTTCTGGTAATGTGCACCAAAAGCTGACGTGTCAGTAATTTTACATTACCTCGGTAATGTGATTACCACAAACCAAACGAAGTAATGTTACATTCCAATGTGCACATTACTAATGTGCACATTACTGAGGTTATGTAAGATAACCTCGAACCAAACGCTTCCTAAAAACTCTTCTGTCAGTAGATGAGATAATTATAGTTAAATATAGTCTTTCTAAATTAATGTCGTTATTATGGGATAATAATAGAGGCACTTCACATTCAAAATTTGTCATACAGAGCATTTGAGTTCAAAATCCAAGCAGTGGATATACAAGAAATCTGATCTTCTTCTTCTTCTTCTTCTTCTTCTTCTTCTTCTTCTTCTTTCTTCAAGTGTACAGGGGAAATTGTTTCCTTTCTACAATCATGTTTCCTGTCTTCTGTTTGAGCTATTCTATTAAACTACACACTATTTATTTTAAAAAGTTGCCCCTCCATGAGAGTTGAGAAGATTGAGACAACATGTGCTTGATTTGAAGCTAAGGTAATCCTTCAAATAAGCAATAAACAAATCCCAGTTCCTCATATTAGTACACCTACATAGTCCTGAAAAAGCTTGATGCAAAGTCACATGATCAGATAACTTAAAAACAAAAATGCTATATCAGAAATTACAAAATCTGTCCTAAACTTAAATTTTAAAAGTCCAATCGGGGATTCAATTCATTTTAAATCACGCATATATGTCCTAACATGTTCATTTTCCCCATTAATGTTCATCTTCCTATCCAATAACAATGTCTTCTGCAACTCCATTCCCACAAAATTTTCAATATCCATCTCTTGGATCCTCGATCCTGCACATCTATATATAGCTATTTCAGCCATCTTTTTCTTGTTTTCTAGTTTCTTAGTAAATAATGGCTCGATCATAAAGGTGGACCCTAATTAACAGACCTTTATAAAATCAGAAAGTTGTTGATTCTTTTTCTTTGATTGATTCGACAGGCTGCAATAGTTGAATGCTTTGATGCGGAATACGTGACTGGTCTGTTATAATGTTGCAGATATCAAGTTAAGGCCGTCCATGAGCATCTAGAACAAAACTGCCGTGAATTGTCTAAGTCAAATCTAAATAACATCTACATAATATTAAATCTATCTCTAAAGAAGTTCAACTAGAGCCACCTCATCATTTTTCTTTTTTTTTTTCCTTTTTTCTTTTATTAAATTTTTTATTTTTTCATTTATTAAATATGAATTTTTTAATAAAATTAATTTTTTTAACTAAAATATTGAATTTACACCATTCAATGCATCTCATTTTTCTCTTCTTTTTTTATTTATTTATTTAATGTGAACTTTTTTCTTTATAAAATTAATTATTTTTAAAATTAAACATTGAATTTAAATCATTCAATGCGTCTCATATGATCTTATATCTACACATTTATACATACGTTTAATGTTATCCCTGAAAAGCTCTCCTCAAGTCATCTACATCATCATTTATTTATTAAATATATAAATCTTTTAAATTTTTTTAAATTAATTATCTTTAATAGAAATATTAAATTTAACTCATTTAATATATCTCATCAAATTTAACTTTTGGGATTACTTAGAAACACTGAATTTTTTTTAACTATTGGTTTTCAAAATAATCTACTTTTTTTTTTCAAAAAAATATTTTTGGGTTACAATTTTCAAAAATATTTACCATCCATATACATCTATCTATACATACATCCTTTTATGTATATATAAGCTTTTATGATTTTTTAATATTTTTGAAAAAAAGGTTTATAATCTCTTAAATTTCTTTACATGTTTTGTTATAAACTTCATAATAAAAGTTTTTTGATTCTCTCAATTATTAATAAGATACATGACTTGTATTTGATAATAAATTTTTGTTTCATAATTTAAAAAAATTAATATTGATAAAATTAGTTCATATAATATTTATTATTTTACTTTTTTTTAAAAAATATTGGCTATGATAAAATTAGGCCCCATTTGACACACCGTTTTGGTGCATTTGGAGTCCAAACGAAGCTAATTTTAAAGTGACAGATAATTGAAAATAAACTTTTTTTTCCTAAATAGATTGTTATTATGTAACGGAAGGAGTATAATAAGCAAATCAAATTTAAAAAAGACTTTCTCTTTTGATTTTTGTTTTTTTTTTTAAAATATATTTCAAAGTTGTGAGATTTTTTATGATTATCTTTTATTTTACAAAAAAAATACAAATTTAATAACATCAAAATTATATTCACCCGTGACATTAGTACGGGCAAAGCATCTAGTACTGCATTACTACTAAAAAATGAGTGTTTATTGCGTCTAAAGATTTCTGGTAAGAAGGACAAAGATGCAGGACAATTTATACTAATAATTAATGGTGATTAATGTGAATGCCTAATTACTTTTAATGCGGACCTAATGATAAGACGACTCCTCATAATTAACTTCAATAATGACGGATTTACACTACTGATGAAAACGTTAATCATAATTAATTAAGCCATAGCTAAAGCTCTCTCTACTTCTTTCTTCTGTTCGTCTTAAACTTCAAGTACATAGCTTTCGATAGACCGTTCTTACGTCGTGTAATTTGGATTATTTGCAGCCCACGCGGAAGTGGTTAATGATAATAGGTCCTCATCATGCTTT
Organism: Microcos paniculata; assembly: GCA_030664755.1. Lineage (NCBI taxonomy): Eukaryota > Viridiplantae > Streptophyta > Magnoliopsida > Malvales > Malvaceae > Microcos > Microcos paniculata. The sequence continues at coordinate 36,981,027 of CP131459.1, read as the reverse complement.
TTACTGGTACTAGTATCTATGTTATATGCATCCCAAATAACGCGTAATAATATATTAGAGGAGAATCCTTCGCGTAGTTTCAGAATTAATTTATTTTTTTATTGTATATGTAGTAACAATTGTTAAAGTAAATTCGTTTTACTTCGAGTTATAAAAATAAACATAATATAATAGACGAAATAATATTAATTGATTTCTTTTTTACTATGCATAGAATAGCAATAATAAGAGGAAAATTCAAACAATGTCGATTGGTAGAGGGTTAAAAAATAAACATAATATAACATATGAAATTTGATTATTTTATATAAGAAATTTAAATGTATGTATGATAAATTCAATAAACATTTGAGGTAAAAAATTTAAACATATATAAAAGCAATAACTTTTTAAAAATAAAATTTGTGAAAAATAAAAAATAAAAAATGAAAAATTATAGGTCAAATGTATTGTAATTTCTTGTGAAATTCAATATTTATAATAATTTAAAACATTCCAATTAATAACACACCAATATAAAGAAAATTTTTGTTAAAAAAACAATAAAATCTATTTTCAAACTAAACATAATCATTTTTCTCTCTGCATTCCACAAATACAATAAATAGCTTACATAAAAGATTTAATTTCCTTAAAATATAAAAATCATTTTAAAATTACTTATAAGTATTTTTCTCTTTCCTCTTATCGTATATGGTACTACCTATGGCCTCCATAACATGTTCCTTTAATATAATGGTATAGATAGTATAGTATAGATATGTATAAATATATATATATATATATATATAAGAATCTTATATAATTTATTTATTATTATATTTTTTTTCAAATACATTTGATGAAAGATAATATAGTAATTTATATAAGAGTAATATTTAAATTAAATTATTTTATTTTAATACTGTAAAATAATGTGTATAAGAATGATAATTAAATTAAACTACAATGACCAACGATATTTTGTACTTTTTAATTGTGCAAACCCAATTTAAACTAATAGCTTTTTGAATAACAATAAGTAAAAGCCCTTTAAAATCTTAATGTTTAATTATTTATTTTTTAAAAATCCAATATGAAAGATAAAGTCCAAATCCAATGACAATTTTGAAATATATTGAAGAAAAAAGAGATATTAAATAAGAATAAACGTATTACTCAATTCACACTTTTATATATATCATAGATTTGCAAGGTACAGATAAAGATGTAATGCTGTCAGAAACCTAAATTCCAGGGATTCTTTCTCATCTCAATGCAAAATTCTTTCATTTGTACACCATATACATGTTGTATATCCAATATATATATAGTCCTATTAAGTTCAAATTCTCTCAATGTTCTGGACAACTACAATGAGGAAAAATTTTCCATATCTATCTCTTGGAAATTATTTATTCAAATCCATAGCTATTTCAAGCCTGATCCTGATCTTGATTTCTGCTTTAATGTATACCCACAACTACTATAGCCAATCATCTATTGATATATTTAGTCCCTCTGAACCCAAATGCTCTCCTCCTGAGAATTTCCCTACAAACATCAGCCACCTTAAGTTTGTATTAGTTGGCTCCATAAATACATGGAAGTATAGGAAACCATACATCGAAGCTTGGTGGCGACCAAATGAAACCAGGGGAAACATTTTCTTGGACTCGCCTCCTACAGAAGATTTTCTGCCTTGGCCTTCGTCTTCTCCTCCATTCAAGGTCAATGAAGACCTCACTTTGCTAAAAATGTACCCTAAGCTTATTCATCTAGTTCAAACTCGAATGTATCGTTCAATCTTTGAAACATTTAGGCTAGGGGATAACGAAAATGTTAGATGGTATGTAATGGGAGACGATGACACTCTTTTCTTGGTAGATAATTTGGTGGAGGTACTATCAAAATATAATCATACGAAGTATTATTACATTGGGATGAATTCGGAGGCTATTAAGTCGAATGCCGACTACTCTTTCCAGATGGCATATGGTGGAGGTGGTTATGCTTTGAGCTACTCCTTGGTTGAAGCATTGGCTCCTTTAATCGATGAATGTATCGAGAGATATCCACGGATACCTGTTAGTGATCAACTGTCATCAACTTGTTTGGCTGACTTGGGGGTTGATCTCACCCTTGAAAAGGGTTTTCACCAGGTAATTAACCAAGGCTTCTAATGTGATTATTCATTTACAAATTATTGTTTAGCTTTACAGAATAACTAATTAAATTCTACAATTAAGTGTTCAAATCCATCCTTTGATAATAAACGTGAACTTAGGAACCAATTATGAATATATCATATGTGATTAGCTATATATATAGATCAGTAGACAAGAATTTCGTCTCTTATTCTTTTTACTTAAAGAAGTCTAATTTTCTTACTTTTGTATTATTGTAGATTGATCTACGTGGTGATTTATCAGGTTTCCTATCGGCTCATCCACAAGCTTCTATTGTCTCACTTCACCATTTTGACATTACAGACCCACTATTCCCCTTCAAGAATCGTTCTGAATCAGTTGAACATCTAATGAAAGCTGCAAACTTCGATCAATCTCGTCTGCTACAACAAACAATCTGCTACCATAGGCCAACCAATTGGTCTTTCTCTGTGTCATGGGGCTATACTCTGCCCATATATATGAAAATATAATCCCTCGAAGTGTTTTAAAGAAACCCCTTCAAACCTTTCTACCTTTCGATGCATTGGCTAGGCCTCCGTTGTTCATGTTTGACACCCAGATTCCCTCTAATGATCCCTGCAAATCCCCTCATGTCTTCTTCTTAGAATCTGTCAAGGACATTGAAGATGACCAATTGGTTCTTACCACATACAAAAGAAATTCAGGACGTAATCTGCCACCTTGTTCATCAAGCGGCAATCATTCTGCCGATCCCATCTCTGAAATTCATGTTTTTTCATCGTCAACAAACCGAAGCAGGTTCAAATCCTTTTCAAACTTATCTTGCATCATTTCTTTCTCTTCTTTAATTAATTACTAAGATAAATAAGAAGTTAGTGTTCCATGATTTGGTTTTTTTGGGCAAAACAGAAGTGATAAATTTCTTAGTTCTTTCTTTTATGTAGCAGACCGGAAGGGTAGAATGTTGCGAGGTTGAACACATGGGCGGTGCCAATGTTGTAGACGTCAAGTTAAGGGCGTGCTTGAATGGGGAAGTTCTTGCCTAGCTAGAAGAATCTTTGCTGATAATAATCTGTATACAGGGCTTTAATATGAATAAAGTTTTCGAGGCCCTAAAGTAAGAATACTGAAGGACTGGAACATCTACTGAACACAAACTTGTTTAAAACTAGATAGTTAAACCGCCTAAGAGTTTATCTTCAATGTCATAATTCGGTGATGGGATCTTTTCTTATTATCTTCAAACCACCCAAGTTTAAACCCTATGGTTCAATTCAATTTGTGTTCTTGATATCGGCTTTTATTAGTCAAGTCGACTTGAATCAAACTAAGATTTTAACACATTTTCGGGATAAAAAATACTATTGATTATTTTCTTTTCTATTTCAGTTTTACTTTTTCTTTTAAAAAAAATTATTTTTTAGCTCTTCAAGGCCAAAAGGGAATTTTAGAATATTGGAGGGCCATTTGGCACCCTCCCATTGGTTGGGTTTTTCTTCTTTTTTAATTTAATTTAATTTTCTTTTTTCTTTTTGTTCCATTTTCTATTTTATTCTTTAATTTATTTTTTACCTTTTATAATTATTTTAATTTTATTTATTAGTTTAATGGCACATGAAATATGAGAAAGGAAAATAAAAAAATATTTTAAATTATAGATAAAGATTTTTTTTGCAAAAAAAAATAAAGATATGATATTGATATGCTGCTAAAATTAAATTTTTAAATTTAATTAATAAATAAAATACAATTAATATACTATTAAAATTTGGTTAATAAATTGAATCAATAATTTATATTGTCTATACTACATCAAGTATTATATTGAATATATAAATTTTAATTATTGATAAATCAATATGATAGAAAATATAAATTCTAATTTACTAAATTATGATATATTGTACTAATTAATTTACCAAAGTGTTATTGGTTTTTTCAGATTATCTATATGGATTTAAAAAATATTAATGTTTTTGAGTATTACTTTTTTTTTTGTTTTCTTAGAGTTTATTTAATTATTAATTTAGAGTTCAATCAAGTTCAATATGAAAATTATATTTAAAAAACCTATCAGGATGTGAAATATTATTTATTTGTGTATATGTTACAAAAATTTTTGATATTCTCAATCGTTATTTTTGTAATTGTAAATTAACTTTTTTTAAAAAAAATTATGAATTAAATTCAATTTATAACAATTAACTAAAAAAAAAATGCAAATATGCGGGGTGTCAATGTCTAGTTTTAGTAATGGATGGATAAAGTAAACAGAACAATTAATGCTTATAAAATGAGATGTGCAAACCTTTTAATATCTTAATAATGGTTGTTAAATTAGGTAGAATGCAGATTATGAAAACAATATAATAATGGTGATTTTAATAAAAATTTTTGTTTTCTGTAATTGTTGTAATCAGAGAGACTTTCGATTAAAAACGATGGATAAAAAGGAACGAAAGGAGTAAATGCATTTTAATTATATGTTTGAATTTCAATAAATTAACATTTATATTTTTTTTTTGGATTAGTCACAACTCAATGTAATTACTGATACATAGGTAAATACAGAAAAGATAAGGACATAGACATAAGGTTGTTAATTAAAAATGGCTTAATACCCTAATTGGTCTCCGAACTATATAAAAAAAGGATAGATTAGTCTCTAAACTTTTATTTGAGACAGATTAGTCCCTCAACTTTTATTTTGAGACAGATTAGTCCCCGAACTATACAAACAATGACAGATTGGTCCCTCAACTTTTATTTTGGGATAGATTAATCCATGAACTTTCATTTTGGGACAAATTAGTCTCTAAGTTTTCTTTGATTTTTTCTTATTCAGGACCTATCTATCTCAAAATAAAAGTTCATGGACTAATCTATCTCAAATAAAAATTCAGGGATCAATCTGTTCTTTTTTGTATAGTTCAGGGACCAATTTGGGTTTTAAGCTATTAAAAAATTAGCTGTCAATTATCATAGCTAAAAAGTTTAAAATAATTCATAAGTTATTTGGAACAACTTTGATCAAAAATACCGGGCACAAGATGGACCAAGCATAGGGGGCATATCTAGCTAGCATTACTCTCCATTTGGCAAAAATTAGTACACTAATTATTAGTAATTAATTTTTTAAAATGCCTAACTACTTTGAAGGCCGACCCAATAATAGAGTGAAACCTCAGTGACCGACTTCAATTGATAACGACCGAACGTTTAAAACACTGCCGAAAATATTAACCATCATAACTAAACTCGCTATGTCCCAATTTTAGCCCAAAGAATTGGTTACTTGCAAAGTGCAGGTAAAGATGATGGAGTTTCTTGGATGCATGTTATATATCCGAAGTTCCCACTAATTCTCCTCTTCCCAATGCATTCCACAAGTTCAATGGGACAAAAGTTTCTAAATCTATTTCTTAGAAATTTGTTCAAATCCATAGCTATTTTAGGCCTAATTCTGATCATGCTTTATTGTGGGCTGAGCACCAATAACCATTCATATTCTAGTCTATTTACTCCCTTTGAACTCAGATGCTCTCCTCCTCCTCTCAATTTCCCAACTAATATTAGCCACCTTTAAGTTTGTGTTAGTCAGCTACTTAAGAACATGGAAGAATAGGAAACCATACATCGAAGCTTGGTGGCGATCCACTGAAACTGGAGGAAACATTTTCTTCGATTCACCTCCCACGGAAAACTTCCTGCCTCGGCCTTCCACTTCCCCTCCATTCCAGGTCAGTGAAGACCTCAGGAAACGAGTATACTCTAAACTTGTCAATCGAGTAACCGTTCAGACTTTTCGTTCAATCTTGGAAACGTTTAGGCTAGGAGATAATGAAAATGTGAGATGGTATGTAATGGGGGATGATGACACTGTTTTTGGTACATAATTTGGTTGAGGTACTATGGAAATATGATCATACGAAATATTATTACACTGGGATGAATTCGGAGTCTATGAAGGTGAATTTCGATATCTCCTTCAGCATGGCATGGTGGAGGTGGTTATGCTTTGAGCTACTCCCTTGGTAGAAGCATTGGCGCCCGTTATTGTTGAGTGTCTTGAGAGATATATATCTAAGCATACGTTTCAGTGATCAGCTAGTGTCTTATTGTTTGGCTGATTTGGGGGTTGATCTTACCCTTGAAAAGGGTTTTTACCAGGTAATTAATCAAGGCTTTTTGGGTAGCGAACCAGGCCAAGAGGAAAATGTGCATTCAGAACTGGGTTAATCAACCCCCATTTTCCTTTGTGAATATACTGAGCAGAGATGGACTTCCCGCTCCTCCAAAATAGTTTGTATATGGTTAGCCTAGGTATAGAGAGGGTTCATCTTTAGCTTAACCTCTATATATATCTAGGTGTATAATTGATCTGTTTAGCTCTTGATTCAATTGTATATGGGACATATTTGTACATTCTGTTTCATATAAATGAAAGGATTTTTTGTTGGCCAAAAAAAAAATCTTGGCTTTTAATTTGATTATTCATTTACAATTTGTGCAAGCCTTAGAGAGTATTCAATTAGCTTCTACAAATGCTTCAAACCAATTCGTTTCCCATTGTTTCATTTTTGTAATATTGCAGATTGATCTACATGGTGATGATATATAAGTCTTTTATCATCTCATTCACAATCTTCTTCTTCTGATGTCTCACTTCACCATTTTGATGATATACATCAACAATTGATTGATTCAGGTGATTTGACATTTGTTCCTTATATGAGTTTCATGCATAAGTTAAAATTTTGAACTTTGAGATATCTTGCTTCCTTTTTAACGGTTAAAGGATTGGACCAACTGACACCCACCATTATATTTATTTTAATTAATTATGGTACTGATGAATTTGACATCACTGGAATAAAAATCATATATGTTGACTCTTTGTTTGCTTTTGCAGGCCACAAATGCAGAATGTTGCGAGGTTGGATATATGGCTGGGAGGAATGCTGCGGTCATCTAGTTAAGGGCTTGCTTGAACGGTGAACAAAATAGTAATGGCTTAATACACTTTTTAGCCCTTCAACTTGTCCCTACAACATGTTCTGGCCCTCAAATTTTTATTGTGAAATTTTTCACCCCTAAACTTTTATTTTACTGATGGATTAGCCCTTCTGACAACCTCTGTCGGTCATGTGACATTACGTGACTAAACGGCTCTATCTCCCCTTACATGTCTAATTTTCACAATATGTAGCATTCTGATTGTGGGACCTGCATGACTGAAAAGTTAAAAATATTACTAATAGATTTAATTTTTAAATTTAATTTAAAACTTTTCCCGATTTGCTTGTGTTCTTAATTTTCATAAGAATATTGAAACCTTCAATGAATTTTCTAGATTCCTTTCAACATTCCAACGGACAACTCCCGCTCCACCCCGTGTCAGAGCTCCGATGAAGCCAAACACTCTTTAAAAAAAAATGCAGATTTAGTCTCTCCAATCCCCTAAATCCAATTCTAATCTTAGTTTTCTCAAACTTTCCATCTATCTCCCTAGATCTAAGCCCATAATATTGGAAGAATACCCCCATAACTCACTGGAAAACTTGAAAAATTACTCTCTAACCTACTATGTTCTGCCATTTCATTCCTTCCAAACACCAACTCACAGTCGAGACATAGAAACCAAAAAGGATAAAGATCATGTAGTAGCCACAATGCACAATATAAACAACAAAGGACAAAAAAGAAAGAAAGAGAATTTGAATATTTCTTTTCTTTTAAAGGGTAACATTGTTACCCAAATATTTGTTCAATCTCAGAAATCAGAATAGCAAAATGTAGATTCAAGGCAGAAGTTTTTAAATTCAAAATATTTGATAAGTTTAAGTCAAACTAATTTTTTAGGAGTAAAAAGGTTGTTGTCGGCAAGAGTTTCTACAGAGGTGAGAGCTCTTAGAGAAAGAAAGAAAGGGTGAAGCATGAATAGAAGGAACTGGTTCAGATACCAATGGAGTACTTGTGGTCAATTTTTTTCAAGATATGTTAGGGATTTTGGCAAGCTGGAGAGAGAGAGATAGAATAAAGTGAAAAGAAAAGAAAATTTTTGTATGTAAATCAAACTAAAATTAAGATTTTTTTAAAAAACTTTTCCCGTTAGCCCCACATATCATGTGGCAACCCATGTGTGCACCACTCAGCATCAATATGCATTATGTTTAATGGAGGTTTAACAAACCGTTAGTCATGTGATGTCACGTGACTGACGGAGGTTGACAGAAGGGCTAATCCATCAACAAAATAAAAGTTTAGGGGTGAAAATTTTCACAATAAAAATTTGAGAGTCAAAACATGTTATAGAGACTGAAGGCTAAAAAAGTGTATTAAGCCAAATAGTAATTAGTGTGGGTCTTTTGAAGAATGTCATGATGGGGCTTTTTTTTTTTAAATAATGCCTACCTATAACAAAATTCCTAGATTTATTGCAAGTCATTGATTTTTGTTTGATTATACCAAATCCTTTAATTTCTAACATAATAACCATTAGAAAAATAAACAAAAATAAATAAATAAATGTTCAACTCCAATTATGCAAAAACTTCACCATTTAGACAGTTCCTCAAATTAACATTGGCAACATTCATGTCAGCAACATGTTGTACATCGCAGCACTCTATTCTTCCAGCCTGAGAAATAAATAAATATAAACATCAATAATTAATATGAATTGTTAATTATATGGTCAATGTGATAAAAGTTATAAGTCCAAATCTAAAGATTGAGCAGACCGACCTCTTTACGCGTTTTTGCCTGCAAAAAAACTTGAATTTTGGTGATAGAATCAGCAGAATGATTGCCAGAAGCTGAACAAGGCTGCAGATTTCTTGGCAACGTCCGATTATAGGTAGTAAGAACCAGATTATCTTCCATTTTCTTGATGGAATCCATGAAGAAAACATGAGGAGCTTCGCATGGATTATTAGAAGGCCACCGGGTGTTGAACATGAACAATGGGGGCCTACCCTTTTTCCAAGGAGCAAATGTTTCAAGGGGTTTTCTTAGAACACTTCGAGGGATTATACTTTCATATATATGAGCAGAGTATCCCCACGAAACAGAGAAAGACCAGTTTGTTGGCCTGTGGTAACAAATTGTTTGTTGTAGCATACGAGATTGATCCATTTTTGCAGCTTCCATCAAATGATATATTGATTCGGACCGGTTCTTGGAAGGAAAAATGGGATTTATGGTGTCAAAATGGTGAAGCGTTATAAGAGGAGACTGGGGGTGAGATGAAAGGAGACCTGATATATCACCAACTGCATCAATCTGCAGTCAAAATTAATAACATTCTTGACAAAAAGAAATTACCCTAATGCTTTGTTGAGATGCAAGAAAGTAAGATAAAATTTTCAAAGTAGAAATAATCAAGAAAGATTACCTGATGAATACCCTTTTCAATAGTTAGGCCAACACCTAAATCGGCTAAACAACAAGAAGATAGTTGATCACTGACCAATAAATGTGGATATCTCTCAATGCAGCTATCGATCATCAGTACGAGAACTTCCACTAATGAGTAGCTCAAAGCATAACCAGCTCCACCATATCCCATGTCAAAAGAGAAATCGTAGTTGGACCTAATAGTCTCCGAATTCGCCCCTATGTAATGGTACTTATTATGATCATACTTTCCCAGTACCTCTACTAAATTATCAACAAAAAACAGACTATCATCATCTCCCATCACATACCATCTTACATCGTTGTTATCCCCTAGTCTAAATGCATCCAAAATGGAACGGTACATTCGAGTCTGGCCCGGGTTCACGAGTTTTGGGTATATTTTCATTTTGGTGATGTCTTCATTGATTTGATAAGGAGGAGAAGTTGAAGGCCAAGGTAGAAATTCTTTTGTAGGTGGTGAATCCAAGAAAACGTTACCCCTGGTTTCATTTGGTCTCCACCAGGCTTCGATGTATGGTTTCCTGTACTTCCATGTTTTTAAGCTACCCACTAAAACAAACCTAATGTGGCTAATATCGGTAGGAGAATCTGTTGGAGAATTGCCAGTAGATTGAGATGAAGTTATCGGCCTTTCGAGATCAAAGGGAATTCTGAAAAGACCAGCAGAAGATTTCTTGCAAAATTGGCTATATGAGAATGTATAAAAGAAGACGAGGGCAAGGCCTGAAACAGCAAAAAATTTGCTTAAAGCTCCAAGAGGAAGATGTGTAAGTTTTTGCTGCATTGGGCTCAATTTGATTGTACTAGTTAGCTAGCAAAAGAGATCAGTCACTATTGCTGGAGAAAAGGTGATTAATTATTGCATTTAAAAATGGATTGCAAAGCCAATTTTCTAGGTTAAGTTAGCTTAATCATGTGAATTAAGCAAGTTTTTCATGATCATAAAATTGTAAGAAATGGGAGGTTTTGTTTTGCTCTAGTTCAAAAATCGTGAGAGGAAAAGCGGTTAAATTTCGTGTGAGTGCAGCAATTTTTATTTGAAGGCTTTCACGCTATCAAGCAAAAGAGCTTGCGCATTGACCTCGTGAAAGCTTACAAGTAAGAACTCAGGACACAGAATAAAAGGAAATATAGAGGGTCCATTGTTTCAGGGGTCAGGCTTGCAAATTGATTATAATTTGGAGCTAGCTCCTCCACTCCTTGTAATTTTTTTTTAATTTCCACCATTCTTTATTTAAAAAGATATTTGGACCACATATATGTTTGATTATTATTTTTTTCCTCAAAAAAAGGAATGCATGTTATATAAATATATATATATATATATTATTCCCAATAATAATTTATTCATTTGTTTCCATAAAAAAAAAGCTCTTTTTTGTTTTGTTTAACTAATTAAAGGGATCCATAAGCTTTTAACTTAAGACTAATCTCTTTCAAGGTGCGTGGGTGACCCTCTATAGGGGTAAAGCTCTCCTAACAATGGTTTTTTTATTTACAAAAAAAAAATCATTGTTGATTAATTTCAAAAGTGATTTTAGTTTAATTTTACTATAGGTTTTATCCTTTACCTTGTTTTATTCCAAATTTTCAAAAAAAAAAAGAAATGAAGGATAAAGTAAATCTATATTAAAAAGATAGAATATAAATTTAAAAAATAATTAAATCAGGCAATAAATTAAATGTTTGAGGTTGCAACAACAATTAGCTTGATGTTGGCAACATTCATGCCAGCCATATATATCTTTAACATTGCAACACTCTACTCTTCTAGGCCGCAAAACAAAAATAAATTAATGAAAACATCAATAAAAATAAATTACTTATCAATTGTAGAACAAAAACTATTTCAAGGCCAAAAATTAATTCATGGTCATAATAATAATACCAACCTCCTTGCGCACTGTTGAATTAGAAAAAACTGGAATTCTATTAATCTGATCCGCAGAATGATTTCCGGCCAGTAAACAAGGTCGGAGATGGCGAGGTGGTTTACGTGTATAAGTAGTAATAACTAAGGCATAACCTTTGATTTTCTTAACGGATTCCATGAAGAACACATGAGGAGCTTGACATGGATCTTCATTAGGCAACCTGGTGTTGAACATGAAGATAGGAGGCGGACCATTCTTCCAGGGTGCAAATGTCTCGAGGGGTTTCCTTAGAATACTTCGAGGGATTATATTTTCGTATATGTGAGCCGAGTAGCCCCATGAGATCGAGAAAGACCAGTTGTTCGGCCTGTGGTAGCAGATTGTTTGTTGTGCCAGACGTGATTGATCAACTTTGGCTACTTCCATGAGATGATTTATTGAATCCGTGCGGTTCTTGGAAGGGAAGATTGGGTCTATGTTGTCAAAATGGTGAAGTGTAACAGTGGGAGACTGCGGATGGGGGGATAGCATGCCTGATATATCGCCAAGTAAATCAATCTTGCGGTTTGAAATATAACAAGACGAAATTTCTTTAGCCGCTCATCAAATATTTTGCCTGCAATTAATTACAATTGTTATCAGTTTGTTAAAAGTATTATTTTTCTTTAAACAAGGTGGTATCCTAGCTTTACTTAGCCTAATTCTCTCTTCAGACGATTTTAAGGGTCCACTCTCCCACATTGATATATAAATAAGTATATATATATATATATATTCAGGATTTTACTTTAGGAATGCTTTCACATGAATGACACATATTAGTTATTTTTATTGAGAAGCAAGAAAAGATTTACCTGATGAATACCTCTTTCAACGGTTAGACTAATGCCCAAGTCAATTAAACAGTACAAGGATAGAGTTTCACTGGCATGCACGAATGGGTATCTGTCAAGGCAATCATCCATCAATGGGGCAAGTTCTTCCACTAGGGAATAGCTCAAAGCATATCCAGCTCCACCATATGCCATATCAAAGAAGAAAAGAAAGTTTGATATGACAGACTCTGAATACATTCCAACATAATAGCGCTTAAAATGATTATACTTTCCCAATACCGCAACTAATTTATCCCCAAAAAATACGGTGTCATCATCTGCCATTACAAACCATCTAACATCTTCGATCGTTATGTCCGAGTCTAAATCCAAAAGAGAACGGCAGATTCAAGCTTCGATCGGGTTTGCAAGCTTAGGATACACTGCTAGCTTAGTTGCATCTTCACTGACCTGATAAGGAGGAGCAGTTTCAGGCCAAGGTAGAAATTCTTCGGAGGGAGGTAAATCCATGAAGACATGGCCCCTATAGTTTCATTTGGTCTCCACCAGGCTTCGGTATGGTATTCTTTTATCCCATGTTGCTAAGCTGCCAACTAAAACAAACTTAATGTGGCCAACATTCGTAGGATAATCTATAGTTTCAGATAAATTCGACCATCTGATGACCATGACCGGAGGGGAAAGACGGAGAGATTTATTACAGGGAGGATTATCCAAGAATTTGTAGAAAAACAAAAGAACTAAGCCTGAAATTGCTAGGAATTTGCCTATAGCTACAGAAGGACTTCGGAATTTTGGTTTCATAATCAGATTAATATGCTCAAGGATTAAGGAAAAGTTTGAGATCTAAAGTTTAAGAAATAGGAATAAGTAGGCTAATCAAGTATATTACTAACAAATTTTGAAGCTATATGTAATTCTAGACAATATGGGGCTTCGGAGGTTAATGCTTAATACTCACAATTTACCATATGGTAATGAGTATATAGATTCACTCGGAAATCTTGACAACAAAAGAATAAAATGAACCCAATAGGAGTAGAACTTGAAAAAAATAAGGTATAAAAATGGAAGGTGATCTCTCATTTCAACATATAAACAAAAGCTCAATTGTTCTTCTGGCATTAGGAAAACGAGAAAGAAAGGAATAAAAAAGCTACAATATAATTTTTATTGATTATAGAATGTAGAAATGTAGTTCTTCCTGATTGAAAATTTAGAAAGTCAACGTTTAAAATGGTGACACAATATGAGGAGAGGTTTGCGATTACATGTTCATCAAGAGAAGGAGAAATTATTAAGATTGATCCTTGGGGAGGTCAGGTCGGAAAATAAATTGCACATTTTTGCTTCAATGCATCTTTTGACCTTTCCACACAAATTAAGAGCGTTTCAAAAGGAAAAATCCTAACGCTTGGCCCCCCAAAATCAGGTAAAAGTTAAAGTTTTGCCTTGTGCCCATGCATTTTTTATCACTAGTCGGAAGAAGCATACCAAAGGGATAGCATGGACTGCTATCGATCTCTATCCAGGGGCGGATCTACAGTGGGGGCAGTGGTGCCCCATTGAGATCTTACATTCCCTTAAAATATACTCCCTCATTTTCACAATATTTGTCACTTTTGGGAGAATTTTTTTTTCCAAATTATCTGTCACTTTAAGACTTCTATAAAGCATTAATTACATTTTTTTAACTGTACCCTTCTTTTTTTTGAATTAATTCTACAAAACATTTATTATTAAAAAGAGAGTAATAAAAGGGTAAACTTGCCCTTTCATAATATTTTATCTAAATTTTAGGAGTCTTTAATGACAATCTTAATTCTTGTGTAAAATCTTAAAACGACAGATAATATGGAAAAGAGGGAGTATATATTTAGTTAAAATTTTTTTGTTATGTATAATTGCCCCCACTAAGTTTTTTTTTTGGCCAATGCCCCCACTAAGTTGGAAAATTACAAAAATGTATATAGCATGTGCTGTAAAATATTAAAAAGATAGGGACGAAAATTAAATGAAGGCCCACTTATCAAACCCAAAACCAAATTTAAGTAATAAAAAAATATATAAAAGAGAAAGGATAAAAATTTTTTATGTCTTTTTCCCTCTTTGGTCCCAGCCCACCACTTCTTTTCTTTTTTCAAATTGTTTTTATCTCTTTATTGGGTCCATCATCTTCTCTTTATTGTTTTTATATGGATACTAATTATTTTATTTCTCCATCCCAACACCTGAATCCCACACACTTTGACTACTTTTATCGTCCATTTTCTTGTCTTCTCCCTTAAAGAAGCTTTCTTACCCAATCCCTAATATTTATAGTAGAGAGAAAATCATTTAAGTCAATTAGAGCTTTGGTCAAAAAGGAAGAAAAGTCAATTGAGCTATATCAAAGTGGACCACTTTCTCTTAAAATCTTTAGTAAGTGTGATCTTCTCTAATTAATTTATTATATAATTTTTATAAATTTTTAATATGATGAAATATGTTTTATTGGTTGAAATTGTTTATAATGATGGAATGAGTTCAATAATTTAATTTAGGAATTAGAATTCATTAAATTTATTTATATTTATGTGGGTAGTTAAGATTTAAATTTAATAATATCTTACTATTTTATTAAAATTGAAGAAAATAGTAAATATTTTTTAGTTATTTCTCAATTATGATGTTAATTTATTTAGTTAGAACTTATATATTTTAAATATATATGTATTTAGTTTTTTAGAAGCGTAATTAGTCATTTTCTTATAATTGCATTTGCTTATAATTTTTCTTGTTCCTTTAGAAAAAATAGAAACTTATTTAACTATTTAATTTGATTAGTTATGGAGAAATACCTTACAAAGAAGAAGCCAATTTTGGATAATTCATCTGGAATTAATGACACACAACATTGTGTAAAGCAAGCTCGTGTTGAATTAAATTTAGAAGATTTACCTTCGGATCCTGGATTACGAAAAAAAATTATAGACTATCATCCAAATGATAGAGATAAGATTAGAAGATTTTATTTGCAAAAAGGTCCATGCCAACCTCATGAACACAATTTTCCTCAGACGAAAGTTGGAAAGGCACTACGTCGCTTTATTCTGGCATGGTTCAAACAATATGGTTGGTTGGAATATAGTATAGAGAAAGATGCCGCATTTTGCTTGTATTGTTATCTTTATAGACCTAGTATTGGAGAGCAAGCAAGTGGTGATTCTTTTGTTTTAGAAGGGTTTACTAATTGGAAAAAGAAAGAAAGATTTGATACTCATATTGGAAGTCCCAATAGTGCTCACAGCCAAGCTTGGAGAAGATGTCAAGATTTGCTAAATGAAAAGCAACATGTTCAATTTGCTTTTGAAAAGCAATCCGATCAAGCAAGAAAAGATTATCGAGTTCGCTTAACTGCGACACTTGATTGCATTCGATTTCTTTTATGTCAAGGTTTGGCATTTCGTGGTCATGATGAAACGGAGAATTCTCGTAATCAAGGAAATTTTCTTGAACTTCTTAGATTTCTTGCCAATCAATATGAAACCATCAATAGTGTTGTCTTGGAGAATGCACCGGGAAATTCAAAAGTGATAGCACATGATATTCAAAAGGATCTTGTCCATGCGGCTTCAATCGAGACTACCAAAACCATCCTAGAAGATCTTGGAGATGGATTATTTTCCATTTTACTTGATGAGTCTCGTAATGTTTCAACTAAAGAACAAGCGGCTATTGCTTTGCGCTATGTGGATTCCAAGGGTCATGTTATTGAACGTTTTCTTGGTATAGTGCATATCCGTGATACAACCGCTTTGTCACTTAAAGTGGCTCTTGAAGCATCATTCTCTACTCATAATTTGAGCATGTCAAGGATACGTGGGCAAGGTTATGATGGAGCAAGCAACATGCAAGGTGAATTCAATGGTCTAAAAAGTTTGATCATGAAAGAGAATGCATCCGCTTATTATGTTCATTGTTTCGCTCATCAACTACAATTGGCACTTGTAGCCGTCGCAAAGAATCATGTTCAAATTGCATTGTTTTTTAACATTGCAACAAATGTGGTGAATATTGTTGGAGCATCATGTAAACGTAGAGATGTGCTTCGAGAAAAGCAACTTAACACGGTCATAGAGGCGTTAAAAGTTGGTGAACTTTCTACGGGAAAAGGTTTGAATCAAGAAACAAGTCTTCAACGAGCCGGGGACACTCGATGGGGTTCACATTATAATTCTTTGATCAACTTGATTCTCATGTTTAGTTCCATTGTTGATGTGCTTGAAATCATTGTAGAGGATGGCATTAACTTGGAGTAAAGAGGTGAAACTTATGCCTTGTTAGATTCGGTACAATCTTTTGACTTTATTTTTAACTTGCATTTAATGAGAAATATCTTGGGGATCACAAATGAATTGTCATTGGCATTACAAAGGAGAGATCAATATATTGTTAATGCAATGGCTTTAGTTAGAGTAGCTAAGGAACGGCTACAAATAATGAGGGATAATGGATGGGAATCTCTGCACAATGAGGTCTCTTTATTTTGTGAAAGAAACAATATTGTCATTCCAAATATGGATGACATATTTGTGACTTGAGGAAGGCCACGACACAATGCTTAAAAAATGACAAATTTATATCATTATCGAGTTGAGTTATTTTACACTGTAATTGATATGCAACTTCAAGAGCTGAACAATCGGTTTAATGAGGTAAATATGGAGTTACTACTTTGTGTGGCTTCTTTAAGTCCTTGTGATTCCTTTGCATCTTTTGATAAGACAAAGTTGATTCGTCTTGCTCAATTTTATCCATCGGACTTTTCTAATATGGAGTTACTTGTTCTTGACAATCAACTTGAAACTTATATTATTGATGTAAGATCTCATGATGAGTTTACAAGTTTGAAAGGTATTAATGACCTTTTGATAAAACTTGTTACAACAAAGAAACATGTTGTTTACCCATTGGTGTACTTACTTGTGAAGTTAGCTTTGTTATTATCAGTTTCTACTGCATCAGTTGAAAGAGCTTTTTCCGCTATGAAGATTGTAAAGAATCGTTTGCGGAATCGAATGGGAAATACTTGGATGAATGATTGTTTGGTTACTTACATAGAGAGAGATGTATTTTGTAATATTGATAATGAAAAGATTTTGCAACACTTTCAAATTATGAAAACTCGTAGAGAGCGATTGCAATATATTATTTTTATGTAAAATATTTTATGGACTTGGATTATATTGTATTATATATATATATATATTAGTTTGCCCCCACTGTTTAAAATTCCTGGATCCGCCCCTGTCTCTATCGTTAGTTGGAAGTTTTAATTTGTACTCCCTCCTTGTATATATCTGATTGAATAACCGAATCTCTTCGATTAAGAAAGTTAATTGAGTAACCAAATTCTATACAAACTTTACTTCATTTTCCAAATTTACTATAAGTCTATTTCATTCTCTTCTCTTTACAAGTAGTTAGCTTAATATTACAACTACTACATTTAATGGTTCTTACAATTCCAAAAAAGAATAAATTTGAAAATAATTAATTAATATTTTATTGAAACCATAAAAGAACAAATAAAAAAGAACATCAGGTAGGGGTCAAATAATAAGAAACAGATGGAGTAAGCATTTACCAAAGCTTATTGATTATCTATAATCTATAATATATATAAAAGTGAGTTGAGTAAGAGGTTTATTCCTATTAAATATATCTTTTTCTTTAACATATTTCAAAAATATCATTGGATTTGGACTCTAACTTTTATATTGGGCTTTCAAAAAATAAATAATTAAATATTAAGATTTTAAAGGAGTTTTACTAATTGTTGTTCAAGAATACCATTGGTTTAAATTGGGTTTTACACAATTAAAAGTATAAAATGTCATGGGCCATTATAGTTGAATTTAATTATCAATCCTTATACACATTAATTATTTTACAATACTAAAAATAAAGTAATTTGATTTAAATATTACTCTTATATAAATTACTATATTATCTTTAATCAAATGTATTTAAAAAATAATTATATTAATAAATAAACTATAAACTACATGAGATTGTTAAAATATATATATATATATATATATTATTAATAACGCATTATATTACGTGCAATGCACGTAACATAGAGATTAGTATAAATAAAATTACGAATATTGTAAAATTTTTTAATCGTCTAAAATATCATTTTCTTTCTAACATATTTTCAAAAATACCATTAATATTGTTAAGTTAAATTAAAACTTTTTATTTATCGTAAACTAAATATATAGATTTATATAATTATTAAATGATGTTAGTAATTAACTAATTTTACTTTCATAATAATTAACTTATTATTATATTTTCTTAAAGAAAATAGTATAGTTATCATTCAATTTCATATATACAGTTTAATTTGAAATTTATAGATCTATGATTTAATTATCATCCATTTTAATATGTTTGTCTTTCTTTTTTTGGCCGAAATATGTTTATTTTTCTAATTTTTTTTATTATTTATTATTTATTATTTATTATTATTAATAACGTATAGTATCACTTGCGGTGCATGTGACAAAGAATGACGAGTGATGTTTAAAAGAGCAGTTGACAAACTCAAAAAGAATTTTCTTTGAATATATATATATAAAGAAAAGAAGAAAACAGTCATTTATAAGCGACAACGCCTTGCAATTCAATACATGCTAGAATGGCAAAACTTTCTCTTATGTGTGAGGTCTATATACCAAACGAAATTTGGGAAGAGAAATCGATTTACACCTGATGGCTAGGCTACACTAAATCTGGGAGGGACACATACATAAACTATACTTGAAGTGACAAGCAGAAGACAAAAATTCAAACTATTGAACTGTTAGCTAAGGCATGAGCTAAACATGTATTTCATACTCAATATTTCAATGAAACCTAACAAGGGGCGACAAGCTTCCGATCAGCGGGCTGTGAGCAAGAAACCTTCTTTCATGGAATTGTAATAGTCAACATTAAAGGAAAACCCAAACTTGGAAGGTTTGAGCAATATATGTAACTCCAGTGCAGGGTTCTCTTCGTGCGCCTTCTGAATTCCTATCAAACGAGCATAATGGACCCCCCTAGAGAAGCAAATTGGAATTTGTGAAAAAGTGAAAGACTGTAGGCAACTCACTTAACTATTCTAGGTAAAATATTTTGAAGATTAACATAGAATCTTACAATAGGGAACCCAAGTATGTGTTGCCTGTTCGAACAGCACAGCAAACTGCGCTCAGCATAAGCTTGTGCTGATTTAGCAAAGGCTCCAAAATCCTCTGTTCAATTACACCAGCCAGCACTTGATACCTGTTTCAACAAAAGAAAATACTCAGCAAATTATTCCAATATCTAATGCTCCACAAGAGTTCAGACTCAATAATACATTTAACTGATTTTGTACAATAAATCAGCAATTCAGAATTAGTCCGCTAGAGGACACTACAGTGGTTAGAAGTTGAGATGCTAACTTAGATGCTCTACAGTTCAAAATACTTAGGAGGGGATGGTACGGGAATTGTGGGATGGAGAGAGACCGACCTCCCAATTCCCACCGTTTAGCCAGCATCATGTCATATTTATCAGAATGGAACACTGTGATGATGAAAGTAATAGTAGAAACAATTCCATAAACAACAGAAAAATTCATGCCTTCAGAACTATTGAACTTCACTAACAGTATGAAAATCTACACACCTGAGGGTGCTAGAAACTGCCATATACACACCATAACCAACACTGGTGGATGGTATGGGAACATTTTCAACTTCAGCTGCAGAGGACTTATCAACAGCCTTTCTTGCATTAATCAAGGCATTTGTGACAGCTGTGCCAACCTACAATAAATTAAATGCCAGAAAAATCCAGATTTGGCTTCAATTTGATAAATCAATTTGCACAGAGCAATTATATTCCTGATAGAAATGGAAAGGATAATAAGATTTGACAAAAATTGAATAGGGAAATAAGTTCAATTACTCTAAATGTTAGTTAGCAGACAATTTTCTCAACAACCTGATAAAGGGGAAAAAGAGTAACAGCAGCCCAACAACTTACCAGTGAAGAAGTGGTGCCTACAGCAAAAAGCTTTGCCCCATTACGCTGCAGATACAATTGAAACACAATGTGACAGTTAATTCTTACCTCATTTATTCAGAAATTGTATTATTTTTTTTTTCAAATGTTTAGAAGCCAGCAAAGATCGCCTTACCACTACCGCACCAAATCTCTCCAAAAGGGAATATGAAGTCCCAGGAAGAGCAATCTGCGAACAGAATTTCATGACCATCAATCATTTGAACTCCAGCATCTTAGAAATAAATTAGTAAAATCTCCATGCAAATTCCTCAACAAAGATAAAAACAGAAACCTGAAAAGCGTTGTCGGGGCAGTTATAGAAGAACTTGGAAATAGCTCCAGCACCGACTGAAATTGGAGGCCGAAGAGAGACAGTAGGAGCAGGAAGGTAAACAAGCATGAAATCTGCAATTATGGCCATCACCTAGAAAAAAAAACCGAATTAAAATGATAGAAGTAACAGAGTTGAGCAGTAATTCATAATGATCTACATATGTTATGTGCTTATGGATCTGTAAGGGAAAGTATGCACTACACAGCCACAATTTTTGAACCTAGGAGTCATACATTGTTTTTCCAAATAAAGCCCCTAATTGCTTCCTCATAATATTAACTTCTGATCCATATCAAAATTGTTCACAGGAAAGTATATCTGCAATTGGTTCTATTGGTCAAATACAAAAAGTAGATAGCTAATAATGGGTGCCAAAACCTCTGCTACCTTTTATAATTGTAATAAGAGAAAAGAAGATAAAGATAAGTAGAAAGAGTATAGAAGGATCTTTCTTGATGTTTACTCAACCGACTGAGTTCATTAAATTAACATAATAAATCAACAACTATTATATTAGTTCATATTGTTTCACTGTCAAATCAAGTGCCAGGATCTGCAGCTGTTTGATGTTCCAATCACTAGAAAATGATTATTCTCCTAGGAGAAATTCCTAGATCCTCTTACTGTAAAAGAAATAAGCAATATTTATTACTACTTTATATCATTTGATGAGTTAATAGAACTAAACTAGATTTGAATTTTCAATTCTCAAGATGTGGTTTCTCTGACAAAACCTTTACTCTATTCCTTTAATTCAATCATGCTATTTTCCCCTTCAGGCTTCATCATTCATCAAATCTCTGACTCTAATATGTCGCAGAAGATCTGAAGATGGTGGTCATGCATATGACAACAAGTCACATATTGGTTGCTGGGAATAATGAGACTTATGCATTCCCATATATCTTGAACTACCAACTTTTGTACCACTATGCCCTCAAAGGGTTCAAGAAACAAGATATGGCTCATTCCATTAGATGGATGGCTTAGAGTGTTTGCAGAAAGGACTAAAGGAAGAGCCAAAGGTCTAGAAGCAGAGTTTTTAGCTCCCATACTCAAACCAAATTAGGGCTGCTGTGACTGGTAAGGAATAATCCCATCTATCCAGTTTCTTGTTAGCAAAAATAATGTAATGCTTTTGCTAGGAATTCAGCATGGTCTCTCAGTTAATCTAATAATTATATTTTAAAGATTCTTGAATTCAAAAATAAAAAAAAATAGGCAAGTTCCGACCTATGCTAAAAATATCTATGAAGTACCAATTCAGTCATGCAACAAAAAATAGGCACGTTCCTACCTATGCTAAAAATATCTAAGCAGCAGTACCAATTCAGTCATGTAACAAATGATAAGGCAGCTGAGCAAAACAGAGCATTAAATGGATGATCACAGATTTATTTTCCCTAGGTCATGACAGGAAATCTATATTTTTGGATTTTAAGATAAAAATACTGTTCAAGAAATTCCAATGGATCGAAATAATAGCCTTCAAGTGGCATCAAAATTCAGCATTCAACATGAAATCAATCCGTTTGCATAAAGACATCCTCAAATTTGTTATTTGAATTTATCCAAACAAATCACCCTTACCATTCAGACCAAAAGAAGTAAAAACAAGAGCATATTCAAAAGAGTAAATAATGAGGCAAATAACCATACCACATCTGCAAAAACAATTTCGAGCTCCTTAAAAAAGTTTTCTCTGCGACGTTCGTATTCTGCAGCAGTCTAGAAAACAGAAAATATACACAAGTATTATAGTTGTTGAGACTGAATCAACATAACTGAATAAGCCACACAAAATGGAGAAGTACAAGAGAGAGAAAGGTCTTAGAGAAAAAAGGGATCATCATAGGCTAAGACTCAACCAAGTTTTCATTAGCACACCCAGGCTGAGTTGCCAATTTGCCACGACTCATAGGCAGATGAGGACATGTATTCTAGGAAAACCATCTACTTGCACAAGCAAGACAAGTTGTCTCCAGCACAGATAAAACCTTCCTACTCGTTCAAGTCAAGAACATCACTCGATAAGTTCCTTATTTAGGTAGTTCACTTCCTAACATACAATTTATTTTAATGGTGATTCCAATCTCAAATTTTGTCTAAAATTCTAAAGCCAACAGAAGGAGAAGTATCGGCCAAAATTCGTCTTACATATACAGATCACAAAAAAAATAAAATAAAATAACTTCAATTAAGTACTAGACTCTATAGATCAGGTTCTTGGTTGACGAGTGAGGGAACGTCATAGACACCGTAAGGAGGTGCAAGAGACAATGGAGAGGAGTGCATGGTGGCAGGTGGTGGTTTGAAGTTTGTAATGTATTTTAGCTTCAGAGCTTTTTTTGGTGTCTAAAGCATGGGTTCTCTGGCCAGAATGTCATCAATCATTCTCCTTGTGAAAATGGAACTATTTATAGGCAAAAGAAATGACCGCCATTTGGAAGCTGCTTCAAGTAAGTTAAAAGAATGTGAGATAGTGGGTTTTGGGTGGTGAGTAAAACGTGAGATGATGGATGTATATGTGCTACAAATAAGAAAATCAATTGACATAAATAGGAGGGTTGCAAAGAATGTGACATCACTCTCTCTTCAAGGAAATATTGAGAGAGGGTTTTTAACTACCTCCTAGTCTGAGCCTCCAAGCTAAACCCTCCAACACCTCCTATGATAGGGTTGACTCCATCAATTTATGAAATATATAATAATGACAAAAATCAACATCTACAGACTTAAAGTCAGAAAAAGAAGCTAGGGTCAGAAAGAGAAATTAAGGCTATGTTTGGTACATGAAAATATTTTTTGTTTTCATTCTCTAAAAAATACAAAGAAATCACCATATAGATATGTGTAATTTATAGAAATTTATGTGTGTTTCCGCTCATAACATATATCTTGCATGGTAGTTTCTTTATATTTTTTAAAAAATAAAAACAGAAAATATTTTCTCATACCAAACATAACATAACATAGCCTAAGCTTTTCTTCTTCATATCTCCAAAATCAACATATCCTTGCTACAAAATCGCTAATGATACATACTGGGAATTACATTTTACTAATTCCCTAACAAAGCACCCTGATAAACTAGTTGACATTAATCAATGAATGAAAACTGCATATTCAAGTGACATGCCAAAAAAAAAGATTAAGATGGAATGAATAAAAGAGAAAATATTTGACAAATTCAAGTTTTTTGTTGTTTTGAAAATAAGTGAACAAATCTACACCACCTATTTATATCATCAATACCGAAATACCTTCCAAAACCAAAAGGCAGAAGTAAAAAAGAACAAACCTTTGTGAAGATCCCGACACCACACTCCATAGCAACTTTAGCTAAGAAAAGATCATCAGCCAAAAGCCTTTCTTTAAACCCACCAAACTGCATCAACCAGCGCATGAACCCCGATTTTTCAAGAGCCAAGAACCTCTCCATAACCGACCCAGGTATCTTCCCAGCCTGGATCGCCACAGCCAAGTCCTTGGGTAAACTCTCCATTGACCTCCCAGCCTCGGCCAGCAAAATCAATGCCTCTTCCCTGTTCTTATCTCCAGCATTCCCATCACCATCTTTGCCTTCTCCATCTTCATTGTTTCCTCCGGCACCACCACCGGAGTTGTTATTGTTGTTGTTAATGTGGCCGCCATCGCCGCCGGGAGGGGTGGCGAAGGTTAAGAATGGGGAAGGCTGCCGGTGGCGTTGAGTGGAGGAGAGGAAGGAGGAGGACGAGGTGGCGGAGGAGGAAAGGCAGAGATGGAGATGGAAAGTAGTCGGGAATTTAGGGGTGTTGGTCTTAGGGAGAGGAAAGAAGGATGGGGAAGAGGTGGGGGTGAAAAGGCAGGTGGCGATGGACATTGGTGGCGGTGGCTGCTGCGCTGCTGGTGATGGGTTGTGTCAGAGTTTTAGGAGTGTGTGTTCCTTGCCTTGTTTTCAGACAATGTGTGTTTCCTTTTGTCGGTCTGTTTTTACTTTTCTGTGTGAGTTTTTGGTGGGCGGTAGTTACGAAACTTGAGGACCCAAATCCAAGCAGACGACGAGCTTTATATAGGGCTTTTGTCTGCAATTTTAGGGTTAATTTCTTTCCTACTCCATATTTCCATTTTGTGAAACTCACGCTCCTTCTCCTATTGACTATTCTATCTATTAGTATATTGGAATTGGAATTAGAATGGTACTTCTTTATGATAAAATATAAGAGATATTTTTAAGTTTTGCCTGGACCTCAGGTCAAGTTAATGCTAAAGCAGAATATAGTTTCGGAAGTGCTTTTTATCATTTAAGATCCCATACATCTCGATTTTATATAGTTATATTTAATATAATTATTGGATACTTGTGAGTTTATTAAAAAAAAAAGTAAAGTAGGATAGGGTAGAGATTTTAGTTTAATTTGTAGTTCTTTATGTTAATAAATTTACATAAGTAGGTGCCTCCTCTAGACAAGATCTTAATTTAAGTTTTGTGGAAAGATAAAATAGATATGGAAGAGTTTCTCATCATTTATTAAGATTTGATATAACTTAATTAATTCTAAATTAATCAAAATTTATTGTAACCGCCTCAAAGGATTTATATAAAAAAAGTTTACTTTTGGGTGAACATGATAAATAGATTTAATGATGCTCATTTTTGTATACTTTATGTTTAAATTTTCAAAACCAATGACATTTAAATCTTAATTATTTGATTTTGAATATTTAAGCCTCTGCAAATATTGCCTAAAAAATTTAAAACTTAAATTGAACATTTATCACGACCAAAGAATTAAACTCATTCCTATGTTAATTATAAGATGATTTGGTGGGAACTCTTATTCTAAGGTGGTAGTAGTTTTTATATGTTATCTTTTATAACAAAAAAAATTAAATATCCAATAATGACATTTTTCTTTACCCTAATTCTTTTCACTGCGTGGTGCAAAAATGTGTTCAGTATTTTCAGGAGATGTACTAGAATTTGAAATCATTTTCCGAACATAATACTAGTAATTTATAAATAGGAGCGTGTAGCACACCGCCTCAAACATGCGTGAGAAAGTTGCACGACGGGGTTGGCGTGAGCTATGTGTGGGCTCCGTTGAGCTCTTTGAAGTTATTCTCAGTATATGTACCACTTTAGAATCTTAAAAAAAATGAAACTAATTATTAATTATGATGTAAATATTCAAGAATCTTTTTCGTCTTTACTACAGCCAAAAAAGAAAATGAAAATATCATTTTTCTACAATTTCTAGTACTATTTTTCTTCGTAAATTCAAATAGGATGTGGCTTGAATATATAATAGTAAATTTATAAATATTTTTTTTGGCAACGTAAATTTATAAATATTTAATTTAATTTTTATACTGGTAAATTAGTAATGGAATATAGTTTGGTTGCCACATATTTTAATGTTTTTCATCAAGGTAATGTATGGGTGGATAATCTAACCATTTTTTAAATAATAGTACTAATAAATTCAGAAACTATATCTTGTGTTGTGAGTATTCAGAGTTTCAGACCATTGAAGTGCTTCAGATTTTAACATTTTTCGTTTTAATATCTATAAGTATTTCAGATTGTATATCTCATCCATTTCTTTTATACATAGTGGAGTACTCATACCCCTTAGAGGGTATATGAATAAAGATTTGAAGATCAAACATAATGAAACCCCATATTAGAGGCCAGAACATGATCATTTGAGTTAAAGATATATCAATCTTTTCCTTTAAATAAGCTTAGGCTACAAATTAAATACATAAAGAGCAAATTATTTTGGGAATATTTCCTATTTAAAGATGAATTAAAAGTGAAAATTTTTTGCACAAAAAGAAAGAAGAAAGAGGCAAATTGGTAGGGGTATCATTCTTTTTCCTTAGAGTCTGTTTGATTAAATGTAATTTAATTACTTTGCATGTAAAGTTAAGGATTGTAAAAACTTTATAACGTTTAGTGTTAATTTTAACGATATAAAATAAGTGGTCAATTGCAATCACTTTATCTTTGACCAGAAAAAGTATTTGTATTTGCATCACAACTGTGAAAGTACTTTACATCACAACTGTGAAAGTCTAAAAGCTTTTAAATTACTTTATTATTCATTATTTTTTTTAAAAAAAGACATGAAAAAATAAAATATATTTGATATTTAAATAAACTTTGCAGGGAAATTGTATTTTAATCAAACATTACAAAAAATTGTCTGTAATTTAATTAAAACTTTCATGTGCTAAATCAAATACTGCAATGTGGCCCAAAAAAAAAACAAACATTGCAAATTTATTATGCATGCAAAGTGATTACAACCCTAAACTTTACAAAGAATTACTTTACATGTAAAGTAATTCGGTATAAAGTATCACACGAACTCTTAATTTATAGGATTTGCAATCAAGTATAAAAATTGAAACTGTGGAAATCAAGTGAAAAGTGGTGGGAACCCAATTCCATTTGACAAAGAACACACCAGGGTGCAACTTGGGTAAAAATATATGGGTTGGTCCAAATCCAATCTAACCTAGAGATAGCAAAATGGGCGGGCAGCACGAAGCCTAGCACGGCCCAACCCAATATCGGTCGTACTAGCACGACTCATATTATTTTTTTTATGGACCGTGCCAGCACGGCACATTAGTCATAGACGGGTTGGGCAGTCATTTTGTGGCACATGGACTGGCACGGCACGATCCACCAAAATAGCCCAGCACGGCACAACCCATGTGCCAGCACGGCACGACCCATATACCTATCTGGACCAGCCCATTTTTAATGTAAATTTAGAATTATATTAATAATATAATAATTATATAATTATTCATTTTTTATTTTAAAATGAAAAAAATTAATATTATAGTGGTAAAATTAAATAAAATAGTAGTAATAATTATAAATTTTAATTTTAATTTTTATCAAATTATATTTTAAATTTATTATTTTTAATGAAGAAATTAGTTGTAAATAATAAAATCATCAAAATGAGATAATATCATAATAATAATAAAGATGAAAATGAATAAATTTGATTTTCTTTTTTTTTTCATTTTTTAGGTGATAGATTTTCCTTAGTTTATAATATCAATTAGTATTTGTAAATTTTATTATTTATAGTGAATAATGTTCCCCTTTCCCGTGGACGTAGGCATTGTAAGCCGAACCACGTAAATTTGTGTGAAATTTTTCATTCTTAAAATCTAATTTAATAATCAGTATTAAAAAAATAAAATCTAGAAAAAATAAAAATAAAAAATAGAAAACATTAACAAAATTAACATTTAATAAAAATTATTGGCCCATGTGCTAGCCCAGTTTAGCCCATGTGCTGACACAGCACGATTCATATGGACTGCAGGCTGGACTGGGCTTAACCTTCAAAAGATATGGACTAGCACGGCACGACCCATATTTTTTTTAGGCCAGCACGACACGGCTCATATTTGTGCGGGCAACACGACTTTTTGGGCCGTGCCAGCCCAGCCCGCCCACATTGCCATCTCTAATCTAACCCAATAAAATATGGCTTATAATGGGTTGAGTAAAAAATCAATCCATTTTTTATTTGGATCCAATCCATTTTAACACGGGTTGGTTCAGGTGACCGACAGGTTGTATAAAATTTTTTTTTTTTACATAATCAAAATGGTAAATTAACCTAGAATTTGTCTAGTTTTTAACACCAAAACCAAAAAGAGGAATAAAAAAGCATAGGTTGATGTTCTCAACATTTCATTTCTCTCATCCTTACTCTCTATTGTCATATAAATTTTCAAGTACTTTCTTTTAATTGAAAAAACTTATAATTAAAAATCATGGACATACTAATGGCTTCTTGACACTGCAAGTTGCAACCGTTTAAAATTTAAAGTTTACACAAGTCTTGCTTTTCTTTTAAATCTACTGGAAATTTTGTTGCATCTTCACTGACCTGATAAGGAGCAGCAGTTTCAGGCCAAGGTAGAAATTCTTCGGAGGGAGTTAAATCCATAAAGATATGGCCCCTAGTTTCATCCGGTCTCCACCAGGCTTCGGTGTATGGGCTTCTTTTATCCCATGTTACCAAGCTGCCAACTAAAACAAACTTAATGTGGCTAACACTGGTAGGGTAATCTATAGTTTCAGATGAATTCGATCATTTGATGACCATGACCGGAGAGGAAATTAAGACGGTAACATTTATTATAGGGAGGATTATCCACGAATATGTAGAAAAACAAAAGAACTAAGCCTGAAATTGCTAGGAATTTGCCGAAAGCTACAAAAGGACTTCGGAATTTTGGTTTCATAATTAGATTAAAGAAATAGGAATAAGTAGGCTAATCAAGTATATTGCAAAGAAATTTCGCAGCCATATGTAATTCCAGACAATGGGGCTTCGGAGGTTTATGCTTATACCCACAATTTACCTTATGGTAATGAGTATAAAGATTCAGTCGGAAATCTTAACAAAAGAATAAAATGAACCCCGTGGGAGTACTAAGACTTGAAAAGAAGAAGGTATAAAAATGGAAGGTGATCTCTCATTTCAACATATAGACAAAAAGCTCAATTGTTCTTCTTCTGGTATAAGGAAAACAAGGCAAAAAGGAATAAAAAAGCTACAGTATATAATTTTTATTGATTATAGGATGTAGAAATGTAGTTTTTCCTGATTGAAAATTTAGAAAATCAACGTTTAAAATGGTCACACATATGAGGAGAGGTTGGCGCATGCATAATGCATTGACTTTCTCAAGAGGAGGAGAAATTATAAGATTGATCCTTGGGGAGTTCAAGTCGGAAAATAAGTTGCTCATTTTTGCTTCAATGCATCTTCTGACCTTTCCACACAAATTACGAGCGTTTCTAAAGGAAAACTCCTAACGCTTGGTACCCCAAAATCAGGTAAGAGATAAGCACTAAAGTTTTGCCTTGTGCCCATGCATTTTTTATCACTAGTCGCAAGAAGCATACCAAAGGGATGGCAGTTGTAATTTATACCCTAGAACAAATTCTTCCTGCTTTCAAGTTTGAGCTTTTGGTTCTTCTTGGTTCTCGATTAACTAGCTAGCATGGACCACTATCGATCTCTATTTTTGGTTGGAGATTTTAACCAGTATGCATTTACCAAAGCTTATAGACTATGATGTTTAAAGGAGCCAATGGCAAACTCAAAGGAACTTCCTTTGAACATTTATTAAAAATAATAATAATCAAGAAAAGAAGAAAACAGCTTTTTATAAGCGACAACGCCTTGCAAGTTGCAACTCAATACATCCTAGAATGGCAAAACTTTCTCTTATGTGAGAGGTCTTTATCCCAATGAAATTTGAGAAGAGAAATCTTTTTACCCCTGATGGCTAGGCTACCCTAAATCAGGGACGTACACATACATAAACTATAATTGAAGTGACAAGCAGAAGACAACAATTCAAACTATTGAACTGTTAGCTAAGGCATGAGCTAGACATGTATTTTATATTCAATATTTCAATGAAACCTAACAAGGGGGGCCAAGCTTCCGATCAGCAAGCTGTGAGAGCAAGAAACCTACTTTCATGGAATTGTGATGGGCAACACCAATGGAAAACCCAAACTTGGAAAGTTTAAGCAACATATATCACTCCAATGCAGTGTTCTCTTCGTGCGCCTTCTGAATTCCTATCAAACGAGCATAATCCACCCACCTAGAGAAGCAAATTGGAAGTTGTGAAAAAGTGAAAGACTGTAGGCAACACACTTGACTATTCTAGGGTAAAATATTTTGAAGATTAACATAGAATCTTACAATAGGGAACCCAAGTATGTGTTGCCTGTTCGAACAGCAAAGCAAAGTGCGCTCAGCATAAGCTTGTGCTGATGTAGCAAAGGCTCCAAAATCCTCTGTTCAATTACACCAGCCAGCACTTGATACCTGTTCAACAAAAGAAAATACTCAGCAAATTATTCCAATATCTAATGCTCCACAAGAGTTCAGACTCAATAATACATTTAACTGATTTTGTACAATAAATCAGCAATTCAGCATTAGTCCGCGAGAGGACACTACAGTGGTTAGAAGTTGAGATGCTAACTTAGATGCTCTACAGTTCAAAATACTTAGGAGGGGATGGTAGGGGAATTGTGGGATGGAGCGAGAGCCACCTCCCAATTCCCATCGTTTAGCCAGCATCATGTCATATTTATCAGAATGGAACACTGTGATGATGAAAGTAATAGTAGAAACAATTCCATAAACAACAGAAAAATTCATGCCTTCAGAACTATTGAACTTCACCAACAGTATGAAAATCTACACACCTGAGGTTGCTAGAAACTGCCATATACACACCATAACCAACACTGGTGGATAGTATGGGAACATTTTCAACTTCAGCTGCAGAGGACTTATCAACAGCCTTTCTTGCATTGATCAAGGCATTTGTGACAGCTGTGCCAACCTACAAGAAATTAAATGCCAGAAAAATCCAGATTTGGCTTCAATTTGATAAATCAATTTGCACAGAGCAATTATATTCCTGATAGAAATGGAAAGGATAATAAGATTTGACAAAAATTGAATAGGGGAAATAAGTTCAATTACTCTAAATGTTAGTTAGCAGACAATTTTCTCAACAACCTGATACAGGGGAAAAAGAGTAACAGCGGCCCAACAACTTACCAGGGAAGAAGTGGTGCCTACAGCAAAAAGCTTTGCCCCATTACGCTGCAGATACAATTGAAACACAATGTGACAGTTAATTCTTACCTCATTTATTCAGAAATTGTATTTTTTTTTTTAAATGTTTAGAAGACAGCAAAGATCGCCTTACCACTACCGCACCAAATCTCTCCAAAAGGGAATATGAAGTCCCAGGAAGAGCAATCTGCAAACAGAATTTCATGACCATCAATCATTTGAACTCCAGCATCTTAGAAATAAATTAGTAAAATCTCCATGCAAATTCATCAACAAAGATAAAAACAGAAACCTGAAAAGCGTTGTCGGGGCAGTTATAGAAGAACTTGGAAATAGCTCCAGCACCGACTGAAATTGGAGGCCGAAGAGAGACAGTAGGAGCAGGAAGGTAAACAAGCATGAAATCTGCAATTATGGCCATCACCTAGAAAAAAAAGCGAATTAAAATGATAGAAGTAACAGAGTTGAGCATGTAATTCATAATGATCTACATATGTTATGTGCTTATGGATCTATAAGGGAAAGTATGCACTACACAGCCACAATTTTTGAACCTAGGAGTCATACATTGTTTTTCCAAATAAAGCCCCTAATTGCTTCCTCATAATATTAACTTCTGATCCATATCAAAATTGTTCACAGCAAAGTATATCTGCAATTGGTTCTATTGGTCAAATACAAAAAGTAGATAGCTAATAATGGGTGGCAAAATCCTCTGCTACCTTTTATAATTGTAATAAGAGAAAAGAAGATAAAGATAAATAGAAAGAGTATAGAAGGATCTTTCTTGATGTTTACTCAACCGACTGAGTTCATTAAATTAACATAATAAATCAACAACTATTATATTAGTTCATATTGTTTCACTGTCAAATCAAGTGCCAGGATCTGCAGCTGTTTGATGTTCCAATCACTAGAAAATGATTATTCTCCTAGGAGAAATTCCTAGATCCTCTTACTGTAAAAGAAATAAGCAATATTTATTACTACTTTATATCATTTAATGAGTTAATAGAACTAAACTAGATTTGAATTTTCAATTCTCAAGATGTGATTTCTCTGACAAAACCTTTATTCTATTCCCTTAATTCAATCATGCTATTTTCCCCTTCAGGCTTCATCATTCAACAAATCTCTGACTCTAATATGTCGCAGAAGATCTGAAGATGGTGGTCATGCATATGACAACAAGTCACATATTGGTTGCTGGGAATAATGAGACTTATGCATTCCCATATAGCTTGAACTACCAACTTTTGTACCACTATGCCCTCAATGGGTTCAAGAAACAAGCTATGGCTCATTCCATTAGATGGATGGCTTAGAGTGTTTGCAGAAAGTACTAAAGGAAGAGCCAAAGGTCTAGAAGCAGAGTTTTTAGCTCTCATACTCAAACCAAATTAGGGCTGCTGTGACTGGTAAGGAATAATCCCATCTATCCAGTTTCTTGTTAGCAAAAATAATGTAATGCTTTTGCTAGGAATTCAGCATGGTCTTCCAGTTAATCTAATAATTATATTTTAAAGATTCTTGAATTCAAAAATAAAAAAAATAGGCAAGTTCCGACCTATGCTAAAAATATCTATGAAGTACCAATTCAGTCATGCAACAAAAAATAGGCACGTTCCTACCTATGCTAAAAATATCTAAGCAGCAGTACCAATTCAGTCATGTAACAAATGATAAGGCAGCTGAGCAAAACAGAGCATTAAATGGATGATCACAGATTTATTTTCCCTAGGTCATGACAGGAAATCTATATTTTTGGATTTTAAGATAAAAATACTGTTCAAGAAATTCCAATGGATCGAAATAATAGCCTTCAAGTGGCATCAAAATTCAGCATTCAACATGAAATCAATCCGTTTGCATAAAGACATCCTCAAATTTGTTATTTGAATTTATCCAAACAAATCACCCTTACCATTCAGACCAAAAGAAGCAAAAACAAGAGCATATTCAAAAGAGTAAATAATGAGGCAAATAACCATACCACATCTGCAAAAACAATTTCGAGCTCCTTAAAAAAGTTTTCTCTGCGACGATCGTATTCTGCAGCAGTCTAGAAAACAGAAAATATACACAAATATTATAGTTGTTGAGACTGAATCCACATAACTGAATAAGCCACACAAAATGGAGAAGTACAACAGAGAGAAAGGTCAGAGAAAAAAGGGATCATCATAGGCTAAGACTCAACCAAGTTTTCATTAGCACACCCAGGCTGAGTTGCCAATTTGCCACGACTCATAGGCAGATGAGGACATGTATTCTAGGAAAACCATCTACTTGCACAAGCAAGACAAGTTGTCTCCAGCACAGATAAAACCTTCCAACTCGTTCAAGTCAAGAACATCACTCCATAAGTTCCTTATTTAAGCAGTTCACTTCCTAATATACAATTTATTTTATTGGTGATTCCAATCTCAAATTGTGTCTAAAATTCTAAAGCCAACAGAAGGCGAAGTATCGGCCAAAATTCATCTTACAGACAGATCGCAAAATAAATAAATAAATAAAATAACTTCAATTAAGTACTAGATTCAGAAAAAGAAATTAGCTTTTCTTCTTCATTTATCCAAAATCAACATATCGTTGCTACAAAATCACTAAGGATACATACTGCAAATTACATTTTACTAATTCCCTAACAAAGCACCCTGACACACTAGTTGACATTAATTAATGAATGAAAACTGCATTTTCGACAGACATGCCAAAAAAATGATGAAGATGGAATGAATAAAAAAGAAAATATTTGACAAATTCAAGCTTTTTGTTGTTTTGAAAATAAGTGAACAAATCTACACCACCTATCTATATCATCAATACCGAAATACCTTCCAAAACCAAAAGGCAGAAGTAAAAAAGAACAAACCTTTGTGAAGATCCCGACACCACACTCCATACCAACTTTAGCTAAGAAAAGATCATCAGCTAAAAGCCTTTCCTTAAACCCACCAAACTGCATCAACCAGCGCATGAACCCCGATTTTTCAAGAGCCAAGAACCTCTCCATAACCGACCCAGGTATCCTCCCAGCCTGGATCGCCGCAGCCAAGTCCTTGGGTAAACTCTCCATTGACCTCCCAGCCTCCGCCAGCAAAATCAATGCCTCTTCCCTGTTCTTATCACCAGCATTCCCATCACCATCCTTGCCTTTTCCATTTTCATTGTTTCCTCCGCCACCACCACCTGAGTTGTTATTGTTGTTGTTAATGTCGCCGCCATCGCCGCCGGGAAGGGTGGAGAAGGTTAAGAATGGGGAAGGTTGCCGGTGGCGGAGAGTGGAGGAGGAGGAGGAGGAGGAGGAGGAGGAGGAGAAGGAGGAGAAGGAAAGGCGGAGGTGGAGAGGGAAAGTGGTGGGGAATTTAGGGGTGGTGGTCTTAGGGAGAGGAGAGAAGGATGGAGAAGAGGTGGGGGTGAAAAGGCAGGCGGCGATGGACATTGGTGGCGGTGGCTGCTGCGCTGCTGGTGATGGGTTGTGTCAGAGATTCTGGAGTCTTTGTGTTCCTTACGTTGTTTTCAGAGTATGTGTGTTTCCTTCTGTTGGTCTGTTTTTTACTTTTCTGTGTGAGTTTCTTGTAGGGCGTTAGTTATCAAACTTGAGGATCCAAATCCAAGCAGACGACGAGCTTTCAAAAGGGCCTTTGTCTGCAATTTTAGGGTTAATTTCTTTCCTACTCCATATTTCCCATCTTGTGAAACTCACGCTCCTCCCTCTATTGACGATTCTACCAAGAATTGAAAATCTGTAAAGCACCTAGACATAACCAATGAATTAAATATCGGTATCCATATCGATATCACACCATCAAAATTAAGGATACAATGACAAAAATGAGAAAAAATTACGGATATTTATAGTAAACTTTAAAATTTTGAAATGAAATTTCAAATATATGTTTATTTACATATTTTATAGTTAAAATATCTTAATTAAAATATATTTAAATATATAATTAATGTATTGATAAATATTCAAATCGGTAAAAATATAAAACACAATAAAAATAAGACTATCAATTATATTTATAAAAATATATATATTCAACGACATCAAATATTACAAAGTTCATCAAATTGACAATATTTAATATCACATTACATTCCTTGGAGGCTCAAAATCAACATTACTTTCAGCCCTAGGTTGAATTAAGGCGCAATATTCAGGCCAACTCATAAGTTTTGTATAATTATTTACATAATTTAGCACATGACTAAAATATTCAGTTGAACTAGCTTGCAGAAGATATTCAAGGGGGGAACTGACTATAATCCACCAATGGTTCTGCTGGTTGTGCGGGCTGTACTGGTTGACAATCATAAGAAGGTTGTTGTTCAAGGGAATAATATGATGGATACTGACTAGATGAATATAGTGTCCCATGATAATATTCCCCATATCTACCATCAGACCAATTTCCAAAATATAAATCCATCGGTGTATTATAACCAACTGAACTTTATTCTGTGGTTATACTCATAGAGTCAAAATCATCAGTGAAATTATTCATACCTCTCTTTCATCTTTGACCTTTTGTTCCATACCCAACTTTGTGAGACCCATGGTCCTCATCTTAAGTAACATGTGTGAAAGTTACTTCGCATGTAAATGGACTTATTGGTCTATAATAATCACTTTCACATGAAGGATCATACCTTATAACATTTTCTGTTCTTTTTTGTTCACCCTCATCTTGAGTCCCTGTTGTTGTAATCCTTTTTTCGTTTCCATCATCATCATCTTGGCTTCTTGCATGACCTTCGAATCCAGGTGGAGGACCGATGGTTTCATCTGATAAAGAGTCCAAGCCTACTTCTTTGATAAGACTTTATTAACATCAATCCCACATTCTTGAGCATGAATATTAATTTCTAGATTAGGCTTCCTATCATGACTATCTAATTGTATAGGCCTAATCCATTGGAAAAAGAGGATACTCATTTTCATCACCAATTTCAACAGTAATATCAAGTATATTTTAATGGGTCTAACACCGATGACTCATCTTCTATAGCTTCCATATCTCTAAACCGTAATTTTATATTGTAGTAACAATAAACAAGATTGGAAAAGAGGATATTCATCTTTTTTCTTGTTCTCGAGCACTATGACTTTTTTGGAGCATAGATGAAATCTTGGACGATTGTTTACTATTGTTGCCAAGTCCAGTTGAATATTTCAATTTTTGTTCATTTTTCCATTCAGACTATTTTGAAGCGTGATAAGCCTTTTTACAAGTAGCTTTCTCATATTGAGACAAATTTGGAGGATATACAAACGCATCATCATCATCATCGTCCTTGTCTTTATCATCCTCATGACCCATTATACATGTTCTCAGTTCTGCTCTAATATCTTCCATTCGTGCTTGCTTTTTTTCTTTTTGTTTGGCATAATCAAATAATGCATGTTTTATTATTTCTTTCACTTCTGAAGGCACTTGATTACATGATTTAACATTATTTCTCATATTTGTACTGGATAAATGATACTTTAACCGAGTAACTCCATCACTTTTCGTCACAAGCCCACAATAATTACAGATAAAACCACCATTGGTATTTGGTTTTGGTTTTGTCTATCCATGCTTCCATGCTTCATCTCTAGCCATCTACAAAAATATTAAAATATGATTGGTAATTATATTATAATAATTTAGAAAGTAATAATATTTCAACAATTTCATGTATACCAATAATAATAATAATAATAATAATAATAATAATAATAACTATGAGTTTAACAAGTGGGAAAATACATTGTACGTATGTCCATTTTAATTTTTTATAAGATCAAAGGATCTTCGTTTGCCAATGAGCTCATCACTATTTCTAAGCTTTCAATAGTTGATTCTCAAATCTATATAGAGAAAAAAATATTAAATTTTACCAAATTATCAACATATCAATAGATAAAACTAACAATTTCTTATCTTTAAAATCTTTAAAAATCATTTTCAAAATAAACGTATGCTTATGAAGACTCAAACTAGCTTAATTAGGCTTCTGTCTGGCTTAGGAAGGGTCTAGACTTAATTCGAGATCAAAAACAGACAAAATAAAAAAAGTCAACTTTCAGGTCAACTGGTCAAAGTCAACGAATAAATAAAATATCGCAAATATATCGCGAATATATGAATATATCGACGGATATCCAGGAAAAAAAATTCCCATAGATATATCACAATATTGATATCGATATTGGATATATCGATGGATATATCGATATATCCATGAATATTGAATTCCATGGACATAACGCTATTATTGGAATTACAGTGGTACTTTTTTATGATAAATAAATAAAAGAGATAGTTTTAAGTTTTGCCTTGATCTTCAAGTTAGTAATGGTAAAGTAGAATACAGGTTAAGAGAGTTTTTTTTTGTGAGATCTAATTTTAGATTAATCAGGCTTAATATAACTATTGGATATTTGTGAGTTTATAGAGAAAAAATAAAATAGGATGGTCTAGATAGAGTAGAGATTTTAGTTTAATTTGTAATTCTTTACGTTAATAAATTTATATGTAGGTACAGGGTATCCCTTTAATAAGATCTTAATTCAAATTTTTTGAAAAGATGAAATATATTTTAAAGAGTTTATCATCATTTATTAAGATTTGATACAACTCGATTATGAATTAATGAATATTTATTGTGATATCTCGAAGGATTTATATGAAAAAAAGTTTGTCTTTGGGTGAACCTGATAACTATATTTAATGATGCTCATTTTTGAGTACTTTATGTGTAAATTTTCAAAACCAATGACATTTAAATCTTAATTATTATAAGAAAAACTTAAAGCTTAAATTGAGGATTTATTATATTTCCATAGTCTATCGGAATCACCAAATGAACTCATTCCTCTGTTGTAATAATAAGATGATTTGGTTGGAGCACCTATTCTAAGGGGGTGTACCCGAAAAAATTATATCTAATAATGACATTGTTCTTCACCCTAATTCTTTTCACTACGAGGTGTAAAAATGTGTTTAGTATTTTAAAGGGATGCCGGATGTACTATAATTTGAAGTTATTTTCTTAAGTACATAATACTACTAGTCATTGATAAATAGGAGCGTGTATCACACCGTCTCAAACATGCGTGAGACAGTTGCACGATGGGGTTGGTGAGAGCTACAGAGCGAACACGGTAAAAGACAGCATTGCAGTGGGTGCCACACGCACTCTGTGGGCTCCGTTGAGCTCTGGGATGTTAAAACGATGCTTTTTTTTAGCCAAAACGATGTTATTCTCAGTGTAATACTTTAGAATCTTAAAAAATGAAATTAATTAGGCTAAGTGCTTAATTCCGCACCTATTCTTTCAAAATTTGTTCAAATTAATGGTCTAAAAACACAACTTGAATAAATTAGAACTCATACGTAGTAAATTGTGATAAATTGAACCCATCCTTATATGAAAATCAATGCTTGTTATATATATACACATTAATTTTGATAGAAAAATGTTATTAAATTAATTAAAAATAAAAAATATTAATCAAAATAAATTCAATACACGTAGCATAATATAAAATTTTTACGTACTTTTCAATTTATATATATCTTACACACTAGAATTAATTAATAATGAGTTCAATTTCTCACGATTTACTAAATATAGGTTTCAATTTGTTCAAATTGTATTTTTAGGCCTTTAATTAAATTAATTTTGAAAGATTAGATCCCGAATTGAGTATTTAGCCAATTAATTAATTATTTGCTTATATAAATATTCAAGAATCTTTTTCTTCGTCATTAGACCACCAAAAAAGGAAAATGGAAATATCATTTTTCTAATATTATTACTAGTACTATTATTCTTCGTAAATTCAAATAGGATGTGGCTTGAATAAATAACAAATTTATAAATATTTAATTTAATTTTATACACTGGTAAATTAGTAATGGTACAGTTTGGTTGTTACATATTTTAATGTTTTTCATCAAGGTAATGTATTAGTGAATAATCTAACCATTTATTTAGAAACTATTTCTTTTGAGTGTTCAAACCATTGAAGTGTTTGAAATTTTAACATTTTTCTTTTTAATATCTATATTTTTTGTCATAATTTTAGGCTATTTTTGGTATGAGAAAACATTTTATGTTTTTATTCTCTAAAATATACAAAAAACTATCATATAAAATATGTGTTGTGAAAGTAAATGCATACATATTTTAAACAATAAAAATAAAAATAGACCTAAAAATGAGATTAAAAAATTATTCTCAATTTTAGATCTATTTTCATTTTCTAAAACATATATATATCTCTATAAATTATATTTCTTTGTATTTTTTAGAGAATAAAAACAAAAAAAAAATTTCATATACTAAATATAGTCTAATATCTATATGTATTTCAGATTGTATCTCATTTCTTTTTACATGATGGAGTACTCATACCCCTTAGAGGGTATATGAATAAAGATTTAAAGCTCAAACATAACGAAACCCATATTAGAGTCGAGAACATGTTCATTTGAGTTAAAAATAGTTCAATCTTTTTCTTTAAATAAGCTTAGGCTACAAAAATACATATAAAGAGCAAATCATTTTGCGAATATTTGCTATTGAAAGGTGAATTGAAAAGAGAAAAGTTTTGGCGCAAAAAGAAAGAAGAAAGATGCAAAAATTAGGAATGGTATCATTGTTTTTCCTTAGTTTATAGGATTTGCAATCAAGTATGAAAATAGAAAGTGTGGAAATCATGTGAAAAGTGGTGGGAACCCAATTCCCTTTGATAAAGAACACACTTTCCTATTAGCTTTGGCAACATTCTTAATTAAATTTTAAGAAGGCTTTTTCTTTTCTTTCTCAATTTCTCTATTTAAAGAAAGGTCAAATCAATTACAAAGGAGTTCTAAATGGTTAAAAATTTAGTATTATATATAGAGAAATATGCAAAATTCCAATAATGTTGGATTTACAATCTTTGTCCATTTGCATCCGAATTCTAGTTTGAGTGATAAATTAGATTCAAGTCTAAATCATATGTAAATTATATCTAATTTAATGTTAATTTAATTAATTTATATTGATTTAATTTATTTCTTTAACAATTTTTTGTTGGTAGTTTTTTTAAATCGAGACCAAGAGATTCTGATATGACACGTGAACGTGATCCGCAAATAAATTTTCAGAAAATCTTCAACTACCACCACGAGGGTGGAGGTTGCATCAGACAGTAAAAACTTTTCAGATATATATACTTTTATTTTCTTTCTTTCTTTCTTTCTTTTTTTTCCCCCTAATTTTCAAAGGCAACAAAAATGCATAAAACAAAAAGCAATAATCTTTTACTTTCTTGTATTTTTAATGTTCCGATAAAACCAAAGCAATAAATAAATTATAGAAAAAACCAGAGCTTAGTTGTCTTCAAACTGCCATAAAAAAAACAAAAAGAAAAGAAAAAGACGGTTGTCTTCTAGCACATTTGTGAGTCTTCCTTCAACGGTGGCAACTGGCAACTTGGCTAACAGCTCATTTGACTACAAATTGGGTAAGACTTCCCGAGTTCTTGGAAATTAACATCAGATTTGTCCTATTCTTCAAAGTGAACCATGTCAGTAGCATAATTATGAAAGAATAAGTATAATATACACTTTCTCTGTCCCTATTTAATTATCTATTTTTGGTCAACTTATCACAATTTTGTTCATTATTTATGATAAAATTATAAAATTATAAAATTATAAAATTTTTTAAGATAAAATTTGAAAAGTACAAATATTAACCTTTTCAAAATATATTTTTTGAAAATTTAATTCTATATATATTTTTTATAATTAACGATTAAAGTTGTGATAAGTTGACTAAAAATGGACACTTAAATAGGGACAGATATATTCCTAGAAAAAAAAAACTACTAATTAGCAACAATATTGCTACCAATGTTGTTTTCAATTCCATCCCGCATATTTGATCATCTCCATGCCAAGAAAATTACATAAATAAACAACCCAAGGGGTTACATTTCACTAGAGCTAATCAAGAGCCGATAAGCAGACTTTCTAGCCATTTTAGTTCTCTCCTAATTTTTATCATTAGTCTCCTTAAACTACCAAGGGGTTCCCGAGAAGAATGCATGCAGTATGAGAATCAATAACAATCTTGTCAAGCATAAAACGAATTTTCAAGTAATAATTAAATAACAAATATTTCAGAAATCTATTTCGATCGGCCCGGCCCCGATGAATCCAACCACTTCCGTCTCCTTTAAAATTAAGCACACTAGACAAGAACATTTAACTCTAGTCAGTGAATTTGTTCAATGGAGGTGCTGCCTCGATGGCTCGGTTGGAGGTATTAAACCAAGGAGGGTGGAATTCCATGAGGTGCCTCAACTTCACAAGTCAAGTGTCGAAGATTAATCCAGACTGAAGTATTCTGAAAGAAAAAGAATCGAACAAACTTAATTAGCATTAAACTAAAATTAATAATTAATTATATAAGGGAAATATTTAGGAAGAGCACGATAAGAAACCAGTTTGGTTACCAAATCCATAAGTAACGCTGTTCTTCCGAGATTGCGCTCCCTATTGATGATGAGCTCTGTAACGTAGGTTTCTAAGATTGGGTGCATGGCCTATGCATATGTAATGCTATTTTTTATTCCAATGTATTGAAATGAAACAAGGATTTGATGCAGAAACCTCGACACATCTGAGCTTGTGACAGCAAATTTATGTGCTAGTGCCTCAACCTTTCTGATGATGATTGATTCGGGAACTTTGAGTTGGGTAAGTGAATCCGAGCAAGACAAATGCAACCTCTCGAGGAGGGAAGAATTGGAAAGGAAGGATTCGAGAATTCCATCGGCAAATCTAATGTTTTTGAAACAAAGGGAAGTCAAGAACTGAATCCCCTGTAAACCATGTCAGCTCCACATGCACGATCACCCAAACCTGCAGGGTTGAGATCAGGACCTAGCTGCTTTACTCTTCTGGAATGCAACACTAACCCATTTATCAATATAATGATTAAAATCCTTATTTAATCGTGGACCATTTTTGAACCTTAGATGAGAGTTTAGAACTCTGTCCACCTCCTATGCCTTTCCTTGTTCAGCACCATAGCTGCCTGAAATTCGACCAAACATTGATGAAAAAGTGCCAAAGAGACTGGGTTCTTCTGCTTATTTCAAAAACACGGATCGTCAGATAACACACTTATCCGATCCTTCATATCATCACAATTTCCTTGCCTCAATAACTCGTAATTGGAACCATGCCATGCAATTTCAACCTACATACATTGATAAGTGATTATTTTTGTCTCATGCTGATTTTCTGAAACCAAACACAAAGAAGAAGGCCATTAACTAAGATTCAAGTATATGTATATACACACACATATATATATATATATATATATATTTATACATATCATCTTTCGACCAACATATAGAAATAAATTAATGTAAACACAAACAGAGACCTCAAAGTGATTCCAATTTATCAAAGAACCTTTTTTTTCAAAAAAAAAATATTTTCTCTTGCATAGAGAGTTTAAGAGAAGAATTATATAGAAAATTAATTAGCGACATTGTTTGGTGGGACATTGTCATGAATTGACCTTGTTTGGCTGTGGCGGATGCTCGAAGGTAAGCGGCTCCATCTTCTCCGTGAAGCGTGAAGAGTTCTGTTTTTTTTGCAAACTCGAGGCAAATGGGCTTTGGAGTTTGGACCCTCAAACGGGCCTTCCTCAAGGTAATTTATCACCATTTTTAAAAATGTTTTTATTTTCCACTTTTTAATAACTAAAACAAAACTATACAATATTATTTCTAAAAAAATATAAAATATTATTTTTGACATATATATTCTATTAAAATATATGAATTTATTCTAAACACATAAAACAATTATATTTCTAATAATTTTTTTTAATATTATATTTCTGATATTACATTCTTCTTTGGACCTTGATGAGAGTTTAGAACTCGGTCCACCCATTCTATATAACTGTGCCTTCCCCTCTGCACTGGGCCATGAATTCGCCTTGTTTGGGTTTGGCGGGTGCTCGAAAGTAAGGGGCTTCATCGTCTCCGTGAAGACTTAAAAGAGAGATATTGATGGCAGAGTAATAAAGTTTTCTCCGCAGACTCCTCTCTCTGGGCCCTGATAAATTTGAGGCAAATGGGCTTTGGACCGTAAAATGGGCCTGCCTCAAGGTAATATATCACCAGCTTTAATTTTTTTTTATTTTCCACTTTTTTAATAACTAAAACAAAATTATATCCATAGATTATTTCTCAAACAAAGAAAACTAAAAAAAGATTATTTTGACATATATTTTCTATTAAAATATTAAAATATATGAATTTTTTCTAAACACATAATACAATTATATTTGTAATTGTATGTGTGTGTGTGTGTGTTTGTGTTTTCTTTTTTTTTTACTATTTGCACTAATAATGCATGGACAAATATTTAATCCTTCACTAATTTTTACTATTTTCTTTACTCAAAAACTTCTGAGGAAACAAAAGCTAAAAGTCAACTGATTTGTCACTGTCTTAAATTATTATTCTCGTTCAAAAGCAAGTATTGTGATAGTAGTACATTGTTTGGTCCCAAAGAAAACGTGGAGAAATTAGAGAGTGGCAAATTGGCAATGTGCTTTTCATGTTTGTGTCTGTCGCTTACTTTTGTTGGGATGTAAAGATAAGGTGTTGAATGGAAGATTTTTCCAGTGGAAATATATCATGATTGCAAATTGCATTACCTAATAATGGGGGAAGAAATTTAATGCTGTTATTGAAAATTAAGAGATCAGTATCGATGGTTGGAATGCAAGGTCTCTTTCATGGACGGATGTACCTACCATTCATCAAAATGCATCATTTTGC
The DNA here is from genome assembly GCA_030664755.1 of Microcos paniculata. Lineage (NCBI taxonomy): Eukaryota > Viridiplantae > Streptophyta > Magnoliopsida > Malvales > Malvaceae > Microcos > Microcos paniculata. The sequence goes on along the minus strand of CP131459.1, from coordinate 36,936,836 downwards.
TTCTAGTTAATTATTATTAGCTAGCTGATCAATAATTGAAATATACATATATATATATATATATATAAAGAAATTATATACTATCTTATAAAAAGGATAGACATAATTCTCTATATTAATTCAGGGTTTAATTCATATGAAATCTATATATTGAGGAAAAAAAATTTAAAGTTTGAGATGGAAGGGGGCGTAAATGGTCATTTTCTAATAATTCAAAAAAAGGATTATTGAGAATTGATAGATGACATGACCTCTAAATCTCAAGGGGGATAATCTATATCTATATCATTATTATATTAAAGGAATATGTTATAGATGTTATAGGTAGTACCATGTAGGATAAAAGGAGAGAGAAAAATAATTATAATTAATTTTAAAATGATTTTTATATTTTAAATGTATTAAATATTTTGTGTAAACTATTTATTGTATTTGTGGACTAAAGAGAGAAAAATGATTATATTTAGTTTGAAAATAGATTTTATTTTTTTTACAAATTTTTTTTATATTGGTGTATTATTAATTGGAATGCTTTAAATTATTATAAATATTGAATTTCACAAGAAATTACAATACATTTAACCTATAATTTTTTTATTTTTCACAAATTTTCTTTTTAAAAATTTATTGCTTTTATATTATGTTTAAATTTTTTTACCTCAAATGTTTGTTGAATTTATCACACATACATTTAAATTTCTTATATAAAATAGTCCAATTTCGTATGTTATATTATATTTATTTTTTAACCTCCACCAGTCGATATTATTTGAGTTTTCATCTTACAATTGCTATTATATGCATGGTAAAAAAAAGTCAATACTATTTCGTCTATTATATTATGTTTATTTTTGTAACTCGAAGTGAAGCAAATTTACTTTAATAATTGTTACTCCATTTATAATAAAAAAACAAATTAATCCTGAAGTTACGCAAAGGAGTTCTCCTCTGGTTACTTATGTATGATAGGGTATTATTGATTGCCGAAAAGATAATGCTACATTTTCAAGAGAGAGAAATAAAATAAAAGATCTAAATTGCACCATGTCACTGTGTGTTTTTAAACAAAAAACAAAGTTCAAAATTTAAGGGGTAGTTTGGCATTGCTTCTTCTTTTTTTTTTTGTAATTTTTGTTGAGCTGTCAATTTTTTAAAAATAAAAACATGTTTGAATATATAATTTTACTGTTTTGTTTTCTCATGAAAATATATTAAAAAAACCTAAATATGTGTTAGTTAGATATTGAAGATGCCATTAAAAGTTATTATTCACATGTATTACGGAAGTATTTTGAAAATATAAAAAGTTTTGCTTTCACTTTTTTGAAACATGGGGTCTGTTTTCAAAATTTTTAAAAACAGAAACATTCTATTAAATGCATTTTCATCTGTTTTGTTTCCAAAACATGAAAATGATAATAAAAAACAGAAATCTAAAACGATGTCAGACGAATCCTAAACTACTGGTTTGGTGATGTCAAGCAAACAAAAGTGGCTAGCAGCCAAAGGCTTCATTTTCTTAATTTAAAATTAAAGAAAAAATTACCTCAACATTACATGAGTCTAAATTGAAATTTTAATGATATTGTTGATTAGTTTTGTGGGTTAAGCTAGCTCAAGTGACAAAAATGGACGATTATTTCGAACTATATTGCTTTCCCTTGGCTGACACTAATAGCTTGTCTTTTCTTTTATATAATACTAGTCATTCACTGTCACATGCTCTGCATGTGATACAATACGTTATATATTAATAATAACAAAAAAAATAAAAAAATAATAGTAATAAATTTAGAAAAACAAACTATATTAAAATGGATAATAATTAAACTATAGATCAGTAAACTTCAAATTAAACTATATGAAATTGAATGCTAATTAAATGATTTTCTTAAATATAATATAGTGGTAATTGAATTATGATGAAAGTAAAATTAGTTACATTAAAATGGATATTAATTAAACTATAGATCAGTAAACTTTAAATTAAACTATATGAAATTGAATGCTAATTAAACTATTTTCTTAAATATAATAGAGTGGTAATTGAATTATGATGAAAGTAAAATTAGTTAATTATTAAATATCATTTAATAAATATATACAAAATATTTAGTAAGAAATAAATAAAGAGTTTTAATTTAAATCAACAACATCAATGGCAATTCTGAAATATTTAGAAAAAAAAATGTATTTTAGACGATTCAAAAGTTACACCATTCGTACTTTTATATATATTATAGATATAGATTAGCCTGTTATATTCTTATATCTTACCACAAGTTCCAAAGCATTGTTTTCTTGAAATGTAATAGAGGAAATCCTGCCAATTTTTTGTGGAAATGAGGTCAATGCCCCATATCATAAGGCCGAACTGCCCTGAAACAATAGATCATATGGCTAGCATATTTAAGACAAAAATGACAGAAAATATAATGAATAACAACTCAATCCAAAATTTCAGTATTAGCTCAAAAACGACATAGATCGGGATGAGAAGAAAAAGTGCATTAAATTAGGGCAAAGGATAAATCCCATACAGAAGAAAAATTTCAGACTGTCCTAAACACAACGGCTCTCTCAACCTGGTAACATTTTTGTACAGTCTCGATCACAAATCTACTGCCTCCTCCCTTTTTACAACCTTAAACATGTACAATAAGAACCTTTATCTCCTCTGCAGCAGCTAACTTGATTCTAGGCATATCCTCCAACTACAATGTACAGTTTTAAGTACAAGCAACAATTTCTATTTTCAACCGACTCCTATCTATCTAACTAAATAGATGCGTCTGTCACTACATGTAAGGAAAAAGAAGAAAGAGGGAGGTATTCATACTATCCTCAGTTAGCTGTACAACAAGTTCGTTTGCTACACCATTTAAGCTACCCGGTTAGGATTCGGAGTCAGAATGCTGATCCTCCGCTCTGCATAATATGAACCACCTTAATCAAAATATATAGATTCAGGACTATTTGAGATCCAATTAGAAATTAACGGTCTAATTATATAATAATTTGCAATGTGGGCAGGGTTTGGTCCAATTATATATTGATAATTATTTTGTTTGTTAAGATTATTAATTTGTTAGTTTGTTATTGGTTTAATTCATTAGTTTCTCTAATGATTTTTTAATAGATATTCGTGCTTATAAGATATTTATCTAATTAATGTAATTAATGAGATTTTATTCTATTATTATCCTTAAAAAAAGTTTGAATGGTGGAAATTCAATTTTATACTATTAATCATAGAACTTTTGTAGTATACTAGTCATTCACTGTCACATGCTCTGCATGTGATACAATACGTTATATATTAATAATAACAAAAAAAATAAAAAAATAATAGTAATAAATTTAGAAAAACAAACTATATTAAAATGGATAATAATTGAACTATATATAGATCAGTAAACTTCAAATTAAACTATATATGAAATTGAATGCTAATTAAATGATTTTCTTAAATATAATATAGTGGTAATTGAATTATGATGAAAGTAAAATTAGTTACATTAAAATGGATATTAATTAAACTATAGATCAGTAAACTTTAAATTAAATTATATGAAATTGAATGCTAATTAAACTATTTTCTTAAATATAATAGAGTGGTAATTGAATTATGATGAAAGTAAAATTAGTTTATTATTAAATATCATTTAATAAATATATACAAAATATTTAGTAAGAAATAAATAAAGAGTTTTAATTTAAATCAACAACATCAATGGCAATTCTGAAATATTTAGAAAAAAAAATGGTATTTTAGGCGATTCAATAGTTTTACACCATTCGTACTTTTATATATATTATAGATTATAGATTATAGATTATAGATTATAAATTATAGATATAGATTATAGATATATATATATATATATATATAAGTACTTGGCCCTTCATTAATTACCAAGAAAAAACAAAGCGAAAAACATATATTTATCCTAATTTATTTCTATATTACACATATACATATTATTACATTTGAGTCACACTTATCACATAAATCTACATGTCGATTCTTTTGAACATGAAGGATTTTATAAGAATATACCACAAGTTTCAAATTAGAACATATGTGCATATTACAAGCAAGTTTTTACTACTTTACCTCAAAGGAAAAGTACTAAATGTACACATAGATCGATCGAGCGCAAAAAGGAACTTATTCACAAAAGAACAAAGAGAAAGGACATCCATAATTGAGCATGATACCAGGTGTCTAATTATTATTACTACTACTACTATACTATATGGAACATCATTAAGCTTCTTTGATTTGAGAAGAACCCGGAGCAACCTTATTAAGGATTTTTTCTAGGTGACAGGAGATATCATGCGGATGGGCCTCCACTCTCGGCCTCTCTGGCAAAACCCACCGGCCGTCACTATTCCTCACCATCCCTTTATTCTCGTCCTGTCGCCAATGAGATGGCACCCCATACTCACTCTTCAAGAAGTTGCTGTCCTTGTTAACAAGGGCAATGTCCCTCTTATTAGCCAAGCAAAACCGTCGCCCTTTCCCGTGGTAGCCGTCGACCAAGTGTAAATGGGCCTCGAGATTGTGCGCACAAGCAATATCATTCCTAGGCTTTAAAAATGGGCTATGAGTGTGATCCAACGCTAATTCCACCCCAAGATGTGCGTAACTCCAAGGAAAAGACACGGCCTCTTCTAAATACTTTTGGAACTGAAGCTTCTCGTTGGCTAAAATCCCTGGAACCGTGGGTACTTTGTCATGCACGTTTATCACTCTAAGTACCTTAACTCCTAGCTCGTCGCACCTTTCTTTAAACTTAAGATTGCCAACTCGAGGACCGGCAAAGGAGAAAACCGTAATCGGAATTTTATTGCTAATCTCTCCTTCATTAACAAGATTAAGGCCCAGTTCCGCAATATCATAAGCTGTAATTATAGCCAGAGCTGCCCCAAGGCTATGTCCTGTAATTGTAATACTAATTTCTTCCCCGTCATAGTACTCAAGAAGCCTTTTAATCTCAGCTAAGACCTGTTCGCGAGCCGAAAATGAGCAATAGTTGCAAGTGTCCTCTTTCTTGGTGTACAAATCATAAAACCCTAACTCCATTTTGATAGAAGAGTCCTTGGTGAAATTTGCGGAATGGAGGATATCTTTGAGATCATAAATCCATTCAAGATATGTGACCGTACCTCTCCAAGAGATGACGATGTCGCGTCTTCCTAGCCGTTTGATTTCATCTTCATCGGTGCAGACGGCAACGTACCCCATCCAGTTTGCATGGGTGCTCCAAACGCTGCTGAGCTTCGATTTCTGGTAGAAGTTTGGGAGATTGATGTTGGAGGTTGCGTAGAGGTATCTGCTGATTTTGTAGCCACGGTCGGCCATTCCAAGCTTTTCGAAGAAATGGGCGCCTTGGTATTTGCAAGAACCGCAGTACTTGGACTGAGGATCGAAGTCGAAGGAATCATAGCATGCTTGTGCAAATTCACCATAGCGGATGATTTCCCGTCGGAGATGAGGATTCATGGGGTCGAGCAGTCCGTCCCAGTCGTTGCAGCCTTGAATTTCCTTCCATATTTGGCTAAGAGGCCTCTCATCTTCTAGTACCAAAGTTTGATCTTCTCGCTGAGGAGTTAAGCTTGGTGGCAAGGATGTTGTTGAACATCTGATACTTTTTGATGAAGAAGTTGAATTAAAGGGCTTGTATCTGAAAAGAAAACTATTCTTGGTTTTAATTTTGTTCAAATTGTGTTTTGAGAAGGGATCACCTAGAAAGTTAGGGTGGAGGATGCACTTTGGGTGGTTTAGAGGGAAAACCTGGGAAGCCATGAGAGATTCTCCTCTTCTCCACCAGGGCTGGGACCTTGAAATGAATATTAAGAAAATGAAACAAAAGCACTAAGACAGAATATATGAGAGAAGTTCTATGATAATAATGAGTTGGAAGACTCTAGCAAAATTAGCTTTATGTCTATGTATTTGTGTTATATTGTATGGGCTGGAGGGCCAGTAGGTGAGAGATCAGGAAAAAGGAGAGAGAGAAGAGGATATGAGCTTTGATGTGAAATTTTATGCACTATTCCACTAACAGAAGCATGCACTGCCACAGACACTGAATGGTCCTTCTGTACCTCAAACACTAGCAAAAATTGTGAAAGGATTTGAAGCTGTGTCTTGGTCTATTGGATCTTCTAAAGGACTGTGATGTTTATATAAAAGCCGAGACACACCGAATGAGAACAATATTCAAGAAATAACTGAAATCATATTTAGTGATGACATTGATGACCAGCACATTACTTATTTTTTGGTTGGTCAGCTGAGTGAGAGGGCAATAATAATTGCTAGCTATACTGAGAGAGACAATAGAAAAATGACAAATTGTTTTCATGTTCTTCACATTAAATGATAAAGATGAAACTAAGGCATCCCCATTTATAGAGCCTCCTAGCGGTCATATTATATACGTGTGACAAGTGCCTAAAAGTTTTGGCCTGATTTTAGAAGAATTGGAGATGGAAAGATATTTTGTAGACTATATACTCAAATATAAAGAGATATATTTGGGGAAGGCTTATTAAATTTAGAAAGTGAATGGAGAGGATATGGTTTGATTTTTCTAATAAAGATGGGCAGTGTACGGTTGCATCCCATTTTCATCAAGTCCCTTCATTGCATTTGCAAGTGTCCCTTCTACTTTTCTCATCTCCAATTGCAAAAAGGTAGTGGTTGAGTGAAAATTTAAAAAGCTTTTTTTATCATAACGGGAATAATTGGATCAACAAACCCGACAACACGTCTTTTTCTTCACTAAAAAAAAAATTGAGAGAAAATGATTCAAACTTGGAAAGAGAACGTGTTGGAATACTCAATTAGTAAAATCAAGTTATGCTTGGATTTAGACCTCAAAATATTTTGATACTTATTCTTAAGTCTAACCGTATATTTAGAGCTGTCCAAGAACTAGGTTACCGGTCTAAGTTTGTAGCTCCGTCCCTATATTTGAGAGGGTTTGAATAAGATTTTTAATTTCAATGATCGGGTTTGAATAAGATTTAAAAGCCTGTTTAATAAATAGGCCGAGCTTGGTCATAGGTAAAAAATCAAAGTCTAGTCCAGCCCAAATTACTATTTATTTAATATAAATATATTTTTATATATTTATTTTATTTGTTAATGTGGCGTTTTTTTTATTTTTTCTGTATATGATATTTGATATTTTCAAATATTATTAGTATGTAGACTTTATTAACTTTGTAAAATTATTTTAGATGATATTTTTCTTAAATGTATTGATTTATTTTTATTTATATTATAAATTAATATAATTTAAATTTTAAAATTAGTGTACGAAAAAATTAAAAACGAGTTTTTGGAGGGGCCTCGAGCTTATATAAATATTTTAGGACTAGACTTGGACAAAAGAAGAAGCCCTATTAATCGGGTAGGGCCAGACTTGGGTAAGAAAATCTCTTATAAATTCTTGCTTGGGCCCAACCCGACATAGCCCATGGACACCTCTACGTACGTATATCTAGAGATGGCAATGTGGACGGGCTGGGCTGGTATGGCCCAAAAAGCTGGGCTGCCCACACAAATATGGGTCATGCCGTGCTGGCCCAAAAAAATATGGGCTGTGCCGTGCTAACCCATATCTTTTGAAGGTTAAACCTAGCCTAGCCTGTAGTCCATATGAATTATGCCATGCCAGCACATAGGCTAAATTGGGCTGGTACATGGGCCAATAATTTTTATTAAATGTTAATTTTGTTAATATTTTTTATTTTTTATTTTTTCTAGATTTTATTTTTTTTAATACTGATTATTAAATTAGATTTTAAGAATAAAAAATTTCACACAAATTTACGTGGTTTGGCTTACAATGCCTACGTCCACGGGAAAGGGGAATATTATTCACTATAAATAATAAAATTTACAAATATTAATTGATATTATAAACTACGGAAAATCTATCACCTAAAAAATGAAAAAAAAAAAGAAAATCAAATTTATTCATTTTCATCCGAAAATTTCTCTTGGTTTTGTATATTTTGTAAGTGAGATTTTACATCCAACCAATCTTTCAAAAGAACACATATCTTAAGGGTCTTTAATGTCAATCTACTTCTTCTATCATCAAGAACTCTCCCACCTGCACTAAAATAATACTCCGAAGGGACTGTGAATATCGGAGGTGTTAGTAGGTCACTGCCATGATAGAAAGCACAAGCCATAATTTTGCATTACTTTTCCACAATATCAAAACATCAAAATTTTCTAATTCTTGATCATCAAAATTTATAACTTAGTTTAAATATATTTGAAGCTCAGTATATAAAGTATATAAAGATAAAGAAGATGACGATGATGATGAAGCATCTTGTTTTTGTCTTAACATAGCTCACAAAGAACTCCTACTAGTACTATCATTACTATTACAACTACTACTATTTTCTATAATTATAGATGGTCTAGCATTGTACACTGAATCATATATAGAATACAAAGAAAATAAACAAGAGCTAATATTTTCTTTTTCCTTATTAATATCAATATAAAAAATGGCCATATTGGTGAAATATGATTCAAGTATAATTATTCAACTTCAATCTAGGATCCATAATTGCAGCCAAGCAATTTAAAAGAGGAATAGTTCTCCAATACTTTTTGAATTTTGTTTCCATAACTTCACAAATCTTTTCAAAAATTTTATTTTTTCTATACAATACAAAACGTTCACTAATTTCATATATTTTATGCAGAAAAATAGAAGAAGTTGTGTAATAACAACCTGAAAAAAGTTTAGTAGCATCATAAAAAGGTTGCAAAAAATCCATAACAAGAGAAGTCATAGTCCAGTCAATTTCAATCAAATGAATATCATTAGGCATCCTATCATTAAAAAAATACGGTAATAATATCTTTGTAAGGTAAACATGCTTTTAACATTAAATAGGTGGAATTCCACCTATGAGGAACATCATAAGGAAGACTTTTATAACCTTTTCCATGAGACAAGCATAAATTTTTAAATTCTTGTTTTCTTGAACATGAACCATTAAGAAATTTAAGAGCAGCTTTAATCTTATCTATATGAGTTTCTAACAATTTCAAACCATCTTGAACACATAGGTTTAAAATATGACATGCACAACGAATATGAAAAAGAAAACCATTTAACAATGGTTTCAAATGTAATTTCAAATACTGAATTGCAGTATTATTATTGCTTGCATTATCAAAAGAAATAGAAAAAATTCTATCATGTATATTGTATTCATTTATCACTTGATTAATAGAATTAGAAATTACCAAAGCATTATGAGGCCAATCAATTTTTGTAAAACTCAAAATTTTTTTTTTGTAAATTCCATCCATCATCAATCCAATGTCCTGGAACACACATAAATCCCGCATCTCCTAAAGGATTTGTTCAAATGTCACTAGTAAGTGCTATTTTTAAAGAAAGACTTGGTAAATATGAAATCAATTTTTCTTTAAATTCATGAAAAATTTTAAAGGCATCTGATTTATTAGTATTTCTAGAAAAACTTTTATGATAAGGTTGTAAAGCTATGTGAATATAATTAGTAAATTTCTCATCTGCTGCCATAGAAAAAGGATGCTCAGCCCATATTATATATTTAGCTAATTCCTTCCTATCTCTATCAACGCAATATCGAAATAAGCCTAAACCCGAATTTCCACTTTGAGAAATAGTAGATTGCAATCATTAGATTGAGCTTCATGCTTTCTCATGTGCCTAAGTAAATGACCCGTCCCACCTTTAGATGCACATGAATAATCCTCTTTACATTTTTTTGCAAATAGCCCTCTTACCTTTCCCTTCAATATCTTTTATTTCAAATAAATTCCATACCTCACTACTTTTTCGTTTATGAGGTTTAGTTGTGGTTGCTGGAGGACTTGGATTGGAGGAAGCAATAGGTGTTCCATTTACACTTTCTTGTTGACTATCCAATAAATCATTTTCTTGTAAAATTGCACTATGAGTTTCCTCAGCCATTCTGCAAGATAAACAAATGATAAATATAATGAAAACCAATAATAATCAAAATAAAAAATGTATAGAGTTTATTCGTACGTACCACTTTGTAGTTTGTGCGGTAAAGATTGTACGTTGCTTCAAGAAATTGAGTAAAATGAGAGATTGGAAACTTGGAGAAAAAATTAAGAGACTGATCAAAGAGATTAAGAGAGTGAGAGAGATTTGAATTTGTGTGGAGATAATTTGGAGAAAAATGGAGTATTTATATTGGCGGAAAGTTGCAAGAGATAAGTAATAGTTATAATTTTATTTATTAGCCAACGGCTATTTCATTTAATATAGATTGAAAGTATCAAAATTTTTTCTTTAGAGTTGAAACTTGAAAGGTTAAACAGTTTTTCAATTTTTGAATCCATTTATTAAGATTGAATGAGATTTTAAAATCAAGTAATCAATTAAATTTTGATTACGTTTCTTATCCATAGAAATTGAGTTTATTTTGGCCTTTTTTTACTTTTAAAATTATTTTTTATAGAATTATCTTTCATTTCTTTATTATTATTATGATATTATCTCATTTTGATGATTTTATTATTTACAATTAATTTCTTCATTAAAAATAATAATTTTAAAATATAATTTGATAAAAATTAAAATTAAAATTAATAATTATTACTACTATTTTATTTAATTTTACCACTAGAATATTAATTTGTTCATTTTAAAATAAAAAATAATAATTATATAATTATTATATTATTAATATAATTCTAAATTTATATTAAAAATGAACTGACCCAGATAGGTACACAGGGCCGTGCCGTGCTGGCACGTGGGTTGTGCCGTGCTGGACTATTTTGACGGGTTGTACCGTACCAATTCATGTGTCACCAAATGACTGCCCAACCCGTCTATGACTAATGAACCATGCTAGCACGGTCCAACAAAAAAAATATGGGTTATGACACCACAACCCATATTAGGTTGGACCGTGCTGGGCTTCGAGCTGCTCTCCCATTTTACCATCTCTACATATATCTAGTGTTTTGAATTTTTTATGTAGTACTATTGAGAAAATAAATGGATTTTGAGTTTATTATATTTTCTAATGTTATAAATAATGAATTTCAGCACGAATTTGTCTAATTTCATATGCATATAAAAAGAATCAGCCTAGATTATCTAGAAAGTTTGAATTTCAGACTAGTCTCTTTTTTGATGTTTGACCTTAATGCCCCATTAATTATCAATGTCAATCAATTAATTCAGTTTAACTTAAACGGCATATATATATATATATATATATATATATATATACCCTATGGGTTCGAGACAAGACGGAATATAATTAAGCACTAGAATGATGTGAAATAAAATAAGAGTAGAATTAAGAACTTCAAAACAAAAGTTATATTTTAATTCATAATAACAAAGTGAAATTAATGATGACCAATGTCACTCAAACTTTTTAGCTTATCATCATGGTCCATGTTTGAAGCAAAAGGAGAAAGATACATATTGCAAGGTTTCTACAATATTTTGCATTAGACCAAAAAGGCCATACATATGGTAATTATTAATTAATTAATAGCTAAAAAATAACAGTTCTAGAGTTCGTACCTACTTTTGATGACAAGGATAAAGGGAAATAGCGAGGTGGGGGACAGGGCCAATAAAATTATATATATAGAGAGAGAGAGAGAGAGGGAGACAGAGAGAGAAGTCTTCCCTTCAGTGTTTTTGTGATGCTTTCTACAACTATACCATCAAATCTTCCAAAACCTCAACTACCACTCTTTGGAACAAAAAAGGGGAAAAAAAATAACATTGACTCAATTCTTTATGGTCTAAAACTTAATTATTATTAATGTTCAATACATCGCACATATGGAAAATTTTATGATATGCGATGGTAGCATAGGTTTATAGTTTTTATTTTAGTGTAATTGTTTAGACTCGACAAACGACGTAGGATTGACAAATAATTCAATGGGATTTGATTATAAATAAATAAATAAAAAGATACGCAATGATCTAGCGGTTTTCATTAAGATTTTCAAAAAGATTGAAAGGAAAAGCTACTAAATTGGCATTTCTTTTTTGGTGAGTGACGCACAACACAACACAACTTTCGAATGAAGAAGAATTAAAGTGAACAATATTGTCCCTAGTAAAAAAAAAAAAACACATGCTTAAATTCAAACAACCGCAATGTATGTGGATATGGTGTCTCGGCCGCCCAATGTGAAAGTGATGAGCTTTTGTTTTCTATGTGAACAAGCTTTGCCTGGCCTCTCGGCCACAATTACATCCATATCATGCGGGTTGGATTCACCATGTGAAATGCACCGATCCCCTTCCCCTTTATTCTTTTTTGAAACTCGATGAAATAGACCGAGTTTCGCTTTCGGATGCACCTTTCGTTTGGCATAGCGATTGGAGCTAGCTCGCTGGTTAAATACTTAGTTTTAGTATTAACCATTGATGTTGGTTAATACTTAGAAAAATTTATTCTATTCTAACAGTTAAGTTCACCAAAAATTTCTCATATATTGTGATTACTTCAACATAATTAGTGGCATCCAATCTTCTTTGTTTCTATTGTTTAATTGGCTTAGGAATGTCATCGAAGATTCCTCCACTATTTACTAGTGGTTAAGAAGCGCAGAGAAGGTGGTGAAGGCAGGATTCGAACCCCACCTAAGCTAACAATTAATGAAGTGAATCATTCGAATCTCTTTTGTCCACGACTATGTCTTGAGGATGTGTTTCCTCATAATAAATTGGTAAAATAAAGAATATTGAAGTATGAAATACATCTTGGTAATCCATGCTTTAATTGCCACAACTTTGTTTTGGCCCTTTCGCTGGATCCTACATTAATATTACTCACACCAAACAAAAAGGCAAAAAGGTACATCTTTCTTTTCGCTGAGCAAATGGAACTCAAATTTCAAATATACTCTTGGAAAGATTCCCTTCTTCATTTGGTGAGAGCATCTCTGTCGTGTTCATATTTTATTCCATTATTCATTCCAAAAGTCACCGCAAGATCTTTTTCTTTCGGTTTATTCTAAATACATCTTGATTCGAGATTAATGTTTTCTCTGATTGAGAGCCTGAAATATTAAACCCACTCAATAAACATTGAAATTATATTTTTACCATTATCCCGAACATCAAAATCATATTTTTACCATTATTTGAGTAGAGGTCCTTATTATTTCGATGAACACTTATCTACTAAGTCACCAAAGAATTGGTTTGCCTTTGCGTGTAAGTGCGTATGATAACATGTTCCCTTTTTTTTGTTTAACCAAAAGTGCCTTTAGGCTTTCGGTTTAAAATTAATCATTTTTGAGTTAAATTGAAGTATTATGAGAATAAATCTCTCCCAATAATAATTTTTATTATTCATAAAATTTAAATTTAAAACTTTACTTGAACAGACCAAATACTAAACTACTTGAACTAGCGGATAATTGAGGTATAATAACATGTTTGACGGATGTTCTGTTTTGGGTAGAAAGCAAATGTTTGAACAAAGGGACCAATTTGTTACCAATTTGGATAGGGCCTATAAGTGGGTAGAGGCCCATTGGCATGATAAAAGGGGAACTTCATCCTCGTCAAATGTAGCCAACACCCGAAAAGAAAACCGAAGGCAAACACGGTGCTTGCCATTTGGAAACGTAATTGCCAAAAGACAAAAGACAGACAAAAGATCAGAAATCTGGGATTTTTCTTAATCTAGAAACATTGCAAAGCAAAAAAACAAAGACAGAAAATGAGCATTGGTGTAGGAAAAACCGTGTGCGTAACTGGAGCTTCTGGTTACATTGCGTCATGCCTTGTTAAACTCCTCCTTCTCCGTGGTTACACTGTCAAAGCCTCTGTTCGTGACCCAAGTCAGTTTTTTTTTTTTTTTCATTTCTTTTTTATTTTCTTGTTTCTTGATCTTGCATCTTGATTCATATGTTCACGTTCTTTCATGGATTTGAATATATTTTGGGTTTTTTATTTTCATTTTATTTGTTAACGTTTGATGTATTGTGTTTAATGGTCTTTCTTGTTTTTTCTTATGAATTTGACTTGTGTGTATTAAAAACTAGAAGAAAATATCCATTTTTCTGTGCTGTCACGTTTTACTATGCTCTGGTTCCATCTTTTATCGAGGATAAGATTTTGGGAGACATTCTATTAGCTGTTCAGAATACTGCTAGTTTTGAGGTGATCGATATTTTAGCCCTGTCTTTCTAACTTTTCCCAGCTGCTGAAAGTTTTGGGATTTTGATTTCTAAGAAAGGTGGAAATTGAAATGGTGGAAAGGGGTTTTCTTGGCTCCCAACTAGAGTGCTTGCTTGGTAGTTTGATGAAATATTATTTTCATCCATTCTTGATAGAATGAGAAAGTAGAAGAAAGATCAAAATTACCTTGTTTTACCATGATATCATTTGTGAGTGGAGATAAAATGACTAATTCTGAAAGAATGTGGACAATATCATTAGTTTCTAACATTCATTCAAACAAACATCTTGCATATATTTTTCTTCCCTAGTGTTTCTAATTTGAGAGGATCAATTTTTGTTAGCATCGATAGAAAGTTTTAGCTGTTATTTTCTTTCTTCTTTCAGTTATCTATCCTAACAAATATGATTAACCATAAATTTTCTTTCCTTTTTTTGGCTATCCTTAGCATCCTACGCTATTCTGTTCTACAAAGCAAAGCTTTGTCCAGAATTTATATCATGAACTAAGTTCAGAAATTAGAAAGAATACAATGCCATTGATTTGCAACTAGCATTTGCTATTTAACATGAGACGACTCATCCTGGCCTTGCATTATTTGAGTAGAAGCATATTGTTGGAGTAATTTTCTTTCCCGTAACTCTTTGTTGTCCTTATAAGTGTTACCTAGCTGTTTCCTAAATTGTTTCCTAATTGTACTTGGTTATTATTCCTGAATAGATGATCCAAGAAAGACACAGCACTTACTCTCCCTTGAGGGTGCTGAGGACAGGCTGAAGCTGTTTAAAGCAAATCTATTGGAAGAAGGTTCCTATGATTCTGTCGTTGAAGGTTGTGAAGGTGTTTTTCACACAGCATCTCCCTTTTATCATGATGTCACAGATCCACAGGTCGATCTCGAATTCTTTATCTAGATTTTTCCTTTTTTTCATAGTGTATATAGTTTATTGTTTTCTAATACTACAGCACAGTGAATTTCATATATTTTGTTAAGTTTTGTTCTTTTAAAAAAGTTTCCTACATTGCGTCCTATATTTTTGTACATCATCGTTAATTTGCTAAGCTGTTTGTTATACACATTCTTAGTTCCATAGTTTCTATTTCAAATGTTAAGAAAGTGATTTGCGTGATGCTAAGAGATTTATTGATCATAATACGGGTTCATATTGTTTATTTATGTTTCTCTTGTAAGTACTTTCTTGAGACCCTTATTTGTTGGGAATGGACTCCACTATCTAGGAGTCACCCATCAGTTTCTTTGTTCTTTGAACGGTTCAGTTCCTTTTCTTTTTGGATCTTTTAAACTGTTTTTTTGGTATTAATGATGATAAAAAGTTATCAATTTGATGAAAAATTCTATTTTTTGAAGAAGTTTTTGCGGTTAAGTAGCTAAACATTTTTATTAGAAGTGATTAAAGTGATTAAAGTTCTTGTAAAACTGTCTTTACCTAATAGTGGTTGGTTCTGAATGTCAGATTCTTAGTGACAAAGAAGAAACTTCGTTGGTGATTCATAATTAAAAAATGTTGGGAAAGGCTGTGGACGATTTGGCTTTTGCATAGCTTAGAACTAGAGAAGTATGCTTGCATATTTCTGAATTCTTTATTTAGCCATCGGCTAGTAAATCAAACATTCGTCATAGTTTTTAAGGTTTAAGAGTTTGCTATGAGATTTATGACAGACATACTGGCAGAACCATGGTGGTCAGTGATGAGTGGTGACCTTCTTCAAGTATTTCTCGTTGTAATATTGAAATGGCCATCTGTTTTTGTGAACACAAAAGTTTTAGCTCTTCCTTCTTAATCTTATCTGAGCTGTAACTCAAGAGTGATAAATTTTTATCTCTTCCCTTTTTAATCTTATCTTAGCTGTAACTTTATATATCTCCATGATTAATAAATTTTTAGTTCTTACCTTTGTATATCAGGCAGAATTACTTGATCCTGCGGTGAAGGGAACACTGAATGTTCTGAACTCCTGCGCTAAGGCACCTTCTGTCAAACGAGTGGTTTTAACATCTTCTATAGCTGCAGTCGCATACAATGGAAAACCTCGAACTCCAGATGTTGTGATTGATGAAACTTGGTTTACCGATCCCGATTACTGTAAGGGCTTAAAGGTGTGTATATGTGCTGTTAAATTGAATGGCCTATCGAGAGGGTGTTGTGTTTTTATATGGAACTTCTATTATACTGAAACAGTAATGGAAAATAAAAAAAGGACTACATATGGCGATTCGGTAATATGGAGGTATTTTCGTTGCAAATGTCATTTTTCATTATTGTTTAGTAGATGGGTCTACAATACCATTAGTTTAGTTGTTGAACAGACAAGGATAAGAATCATGTGGAATGATAATGTTCGCTGTTTTCATTATTTCCATTATTATGCTTATGCCTATAGTTGATGGAGGGAACTATTCATTACTAACCAATATCTTGATCCTCTAATGTCCTGAAAATTGTGAAGTAATTTCTTCCCAACTTGTTTTCTAAATATGTTAATAATGCTTGATGATGTATCCTATCCAGTTTGTCGTATCAAATGTGAACTTGAGCTAGTTGATGAACTTTGGAGTCTATCAATGCTTGCTTTGTCAAATTACAGATTGGTTGCCAATTCATTAAGTCTATAAATTTCCAGTCAGAAACATTGGAATTTGAGCTGATAAATTTGATTTGGCCTGCCAGTCTTATCTTCTGAGTCATCATTCTGGCATCTTTTGGGTACAGCTATGAGCATTTAGGGATTAGTATCTATGCTGAAACATGCATATTCTCTCATAGTATTTGAGGAATTGTGTAGTGGCTGGGTTGTGAGTGGAAATGATGACCCTTATTTGGCTTATAATTAATTACTTCTCTTGTTTCTGTTTATGACCAAATACCATGTTCAGGATTTGGCCTGCCAGTGCTCTAACGAGTTGTCAGAATAGTTGTGAACATATTTTATTATTTCTTATAGCATGATTTAGAAAGCCTTACCTATGCTGCCTCTTTTACATTTACATCCTTATAGGCTCCCTATACATTTTTCTATGCATTTAGGTTCTCTGCTTCAATGCATCATTTTGTAAACATATTTAATGCATGATTTATTCATTTAGGATCTATCTTGTTTTAGTAGCTAATCCTTGTCCATCATTTTGATAGTCTTTAGCTTGTTGAGGATGTTGGTCACACTGTTTGGAACAAGTTTTGCAAGGTTGCGTGAGCTAGTTAGTGGATATAATTTGCATTCAATTTCTATGTTTGTGCACCATACAAGTTATTCATGCTACAGCCTAATATGTTACTGCATAACAATTGTTTTTTTCTGTTTGTATTAATATATCAGGGGATATATATATATATATATTTATATATATGCTGAAATATCCTCCTTTAGTTCATTAACATTTTTGTTCTTTAACTTTTTGATTCAGCTTTGGTATGTAGTCTCGAAAACCTTGGCTGAGGATGCTGCCTGGAAGTTTTCGAAAGAAAAGGGCATTGACATGGTTGTGATAAATCCTGCAATGGTGATTGGTCCTCTTTTACAGCCAACACTTAATACGAGTGCTGCAGCTGTTCTAAGCTTAATTAAAGGTACTGTTTTGCCATGGGACTATTTCCTTTCTAAGCTTAAGCATTTCAGTTTGCATCATATCGGTGTTAGTATTATGTTGCCAAGTGATTTAGAAGATGTAACTATCACAGTGGCAGCTTTCTTTGATGATCTTCTAAAGATGCACGTCACCCTGAATGTCTCGTTATACAAATTAATTGCAATATATACAAAGATAACTCACAGCCTGTCTATTAATTTGTATATGTTGCTTCTCATATATTTTATTAAGAATAAGGGAAAACTGAAGGGTGTAGGATCTGGTTTCTCATTTCTTCATGCAAGCATCAAGCTTTGGAGCCCCTGAGTGAAAGGAAAAGTGGGATATGCGGCCATTTTCTTCTCACCTCACATCATCTACTCATTTAAATACTCAAAATTACAGCAAATTTGGTTCATTTGCATGAATAATGTCTTGTGCAGGTTTTTTGTGCACATTAAAATTGACCTTCTAAATTCAAACATCCATTGGGAACTATTCACCTTAACCTTTGATGGTCAGAGAACTTATCACATCAATTGTTTGCAAAAGTTCTAGTTGTGGACAAGACTGCATTAAGCTTTATGAATCTCATTTGTTTAAGTTACACCTGCTAAAACTATTTATCTCTATTTTGTTCTCTGTTCTTTCTGCAGGAGCACAAACATTCCCTAATGCAACTTTTGGTTGGGTCAACGTTAAAGATGTTGCAAATGCGCATATCCAGGCATTTGAGATTCCATCAGCTAGTGGAAGATATTGTTTAGTTGAGAGAGTTGCACATTACTCAGAAATTGTGGAGATTTTACGCGAGCTCTATCCTTCTTTCCAACTTCCAGAAAAGTAAGTTTTGACTTCTGAATCCCAAAGCATACTGCATCACTGACATTGGATTAATAGTTTGCTTTGTGGATTTTAGTCTATAGGGATTATTTCCCTCATAAAGCTTGTTACTTCCGGTTGTTTTAAGCCAAAAGTGTCATGTCACCCTACCTTCTTAGTATATATGGTTCTGATTCTTTACCTTTACTGTTTTTACAGCATAGCTTTAGGGCTGTGATTCTGAAATACTTTAAAAATCAAATCCAGTTCTAGGACGACATGTTTTACAAATTTTTGTTGCATCATTGGTGTTGGGATATGTACTTAAGCAGTTCCCTTTTCCATTAATATTTGCAGATGTGCAGATGACAAGCCTTATGTGCCAAAATATCAGGTGTCAAAGGAAAAGGCAAAAAGTTTGGGTATAGAATTCATTCCTCTGGAGGTGAGCCTCAAGGAAACAGTTGAAAGCTTGAAGGAAAAGGGATTTGTCAGTTTTTGAGTCTCATCAGCCGCTTGCAGGTTCTATATAAATAAACAAATGATGAATAAATGGTGGTGTTAGCTCGCTGTTGCTTGGTTGTTTCTGAATGGAGATGTTGGTCCCTTTTGCAGTTTGCTTATGAACATAATATTTCAGATATTAGAGTGGGGCAACTGGGTGATTTAGCAGCGAAATTAAACCATGTTTTGATGGCATGGACCTATGTTTTGATGTAATGAAATTATGAAATAAAATCAGTAATCAGCCCACTGGGCTCTAGATACAAGATCACTTCCATTTTCCCTAATAATTATCTATATAAGTCAAGAGAAACCTTGAATTATTGATGATTACGATCCATTGTAATTTTTAAAAAATTTTTTTGGATAATTAATATCCTGTTATCAACAAAAACGAGTATCTATTAAATTTCAATAGAGAACTAGAATCAAGGAGTAGACCCTCTAGGGATACAAAAGTATCAGCAAGCAGTGAAGAAGACAAAAGTCAGAGCCATAAATGGTAAATCTATAACAACTACGGTAAATCTATCTTATTATGATGAGGAGAAAAATCTCGAAGCCTTATCTTAGCAAGATATACATGATTATATAAGATTTAAAACCCAAAAAAAAAAAGTTAAAGGGTTTTGATTTTAAATCTTTTTGGTACGATAATGATGTTATATGATTTGATATGTATACACAAATCTTTTAAAAACCAACCAAGATTTTCTTTTTCTTGAGATAAATTAAATAAACATAATCACAGATGTTATTTATTAATCATTGAAATGTTTTATTCTACTTAGAATTCTTCATCATATTTGCTTCTCGTAAGAAAATTTTCACCCATTTTTAGTTTCTTTCAATGTCTTCTGACAAAGAGTCTTCTTTTCTTAGCAAAGTGGCCATGGAAGCTGCTGAGATACTCAAGCCGACACTCCAGGCTTGTGATACCAAACAAGCTCTTAATGTTGGCCCTTTAAAGCCACCACGGCACCCTCAGCCCCCCAATGCATCCTCCGGTGATGGTCAGCCAGCAGCCGACAAGAAAGAGGATTCATTTAAAGGCAATGAGAAAAACGTTGATGATGATGATTACCTTGATTCATTCCCTCCAGGGTTCCGATTTTGTCCTCTTGATGAAGAGCTCGTTCTTTATTACTTGAAGAAGAAAGTCATGAATGAGCCCTTGCCTCAAAACAGGATCATTGAAGTTAATTTATATCGTCACAATCCTGAAAAGCTTGCAGGTAAATCTAAAAGTTTTTATACTTAAATTGCTGTTTTAACAGTAAATTGGAAATGTTTTTTAATGGATTTTTCTATCATTAGAACAACATAAGCAATATGGAGAAAAGGAATGGTACTTTTTCACTCCTAGGGATAAGAAGTATCGAAATGGAACAAGGCCAAATCGTGCAGCTGGAGATGGGTATTGGAAGGCTACTGGAGCTGACAAACACGTCATGTTCAAAGGTCATATCGTGGGATTTAGGAAGGCTCTGGTTTTTTACAGAGGGAAACCTCCTAAAGGGGATAAGACTAATTGGATCATGCATGAGTACAGAGTCAATGATCCGCCACCGAGCAAAAGAGTATACAATGACATGAGGGTAAGGGTAATAAACTTCTTTTAAATATGATTTTCCTTATATTAATTTATTGATAAGTTTTATTTCTTTATGGCAGCTAGATGATTGGGTTTTATGTAGAATTTATAAGAAAGTTGATAAATCAATTAGCAAACCGAGACCCAAAGATGAGGATGCGACTTCATTGATTAATTATGAAGATTCAAATGAGTTAATTAACATGGATTTTGATTATAATAGTGTTGCTGATTCGATGGATTATTCCAATACGCTTGGTAGTTTCATGCATCTCGATGGATCATCTTTTGCTAATCTTCAACCGAATCAGATTCCGTTCAGGACTTACTCAAAGATTATAGAGGGGCAAGATGACATTTGGAGCATTGCAAATCTTGATTTTGCTTCACAGTTAGATTTTTATGGTGTTTCTTCTGTTGATCCATTGATAAATTTAGACAATATTTTGCCTCTTGATCCTCCAAAGAAATCTTCGTGAATTCAATAATCAGTGGTTGATTTCAGATTCGTGTAATTAGATTTTGAATTAAGAAAAATGTTAGGTTTCTGTAGGGAGTACTGATCTTTTGAATTAACATTAATTAGGATTTTGATATATTGTCATACTTTATTGACAATTTTCACTTATGCCAATCATATGCTACACCTTTGTTCTTTTATTAAACATAGCATATAAAGTGTTTGCTTGTAGATTTAAAGCATAATAATATGCATTTGCATTCAATTTTTCTATCAATCAATGAGGAAATTTAAGGCTTCAATTACATTGGTATAATGTTAAAATTGGATCTCATTCGTATAATGTCAAAATTGGATCTCTAATTTTAAAGTTAATTAAGTATTCTCAGTATCTTGATTTTGGCAAAAGCTAAATTTGAGGTGTAAAGACGAATTTAAACATATTTTGTTGTATCTCGTCTGATCATATGCTCACTATACCCAGAAAAATGTCATAGTTAATTAGATCCTTTTACGTGATAAAATTATACATTATAATTATAATGGGAAGAAGAAAATATACTTGTAAAACCTACATAGACAAATGGTCTGAAATACGAAATTTCATCTCATAAAAAGTACAAGCAATCTGACATCATTGATTCGATAGAAACAAAGCGAATGAACAATAAGGAGCCAAAAAGCACCACAGAATTTATTGAATTATTTAATTTTGAATTACTCCTCTTTATGTTCATCCTCTTCAACCTCCTGTTCATCTTCCTCCACCTTCTCCCACCTAATATCGCTTCCTCTTGGCCATGTTGTTACTTGAGCAGCAACTGAATCTTCAATCTGCTGAGATGCTTGCATCTGTTCGTGTGTATATATATATATATATAGACACAACCCAATTAAAACAATTTTTCTTAATAATGCTTATGTTGGGGTTATTTTTGTTTTAAAACAATATTAATGTTATAGACCAATTAAATCCGGTTTGACATCAATTTTATCAAGTAATAATATATATATATATATATATATATGTACACACACACTTACAAATCAGTAAGTCATATGGCGTCTTGATCTAAACTAATTAAGCACTACGTATAATCTACAATTAATTTTTTAAAGAAATGCACATGTAAGAAAGATATCTAAGTGGACGACAAGAGTTGGATGAGATTGGTATAAAAATCTTAAATACTCAAATTAATATCGATAATAATGTGACACATATGCAAAATTTCAAAAAAAAAATTAATTGAAGTAATTAATTGTGGGTTAACTTTAACATTTTCTTTTTGATATTTGGGGGTAATTTTTACACATTGCATTAATGCATTTAATTATTCATTTTTTGGTCATAAAAAAAGGGTCAAATTATCTACCAAACAAATGAGAGAAAAAAAATAGTGCCTCAAGATAAAATAAAATATTAAAAAAAAAAACAAAACTTATAAAGAGTAGTTAAGATTTGGTTGTACCTGTTATTGGGCATGTGCACAAAGCTAGGAGTCGATGGTATCCTATCCGTTTCTTATTATCTAACTCAAACCTAATATTTCTTTTTATTTGTCCTTTTTATGGTTTCAATAAAGCATTAATTATTTATTTTCAAACTTATCATTCTTTGGAATTGCAAGAACTGTTAAATGTAGTTATTTTAAATTAAGCCAACTAACTACCATTAAATGTAGTAGGTGTATATTAAGCCAACTAACTAACTTAGAAAAAGGAGAGAGACTGAAAAAGGTTTAGAGTAAATTTGGAAAGTGAAATAAAATTTGTATAGAATTTTATTACTTAACTAACTTTCTTAATCGAAAATATTCAATTATTGGGGTTAGATAATAAGAAACGGAGGGAGTAAAAGTTATTGTCATCTGGGGACAATTGGTTATCTTTAACTTTGTTATAGATGGGGATAGGATATGATAATTCATTGAGCTGAAGCTTATGAGGCTTGGTAGCTCTTCAATGTCTAAGTTTCTTAATTGAGCAGCTCCACTCTTTCCTCCTCCTGATGACAATGATGATGGTCTTTCGCATCTGCTTTATCTTCAAATCCGAATACTTGCTCCAATTTGGAGGCTTCTGAAATGAATATCCGCTCAAGTTGTTGAAGATGAGGAAGAATACTAATAAGAAACATGTTAAAATGTTCACATATGAGTTGGAATCCCACATCACAAAGTGATATGATATTAAGGTGACTTATATACATGAAGGACCCATGAAACCAATAGCTTAGGCTTTTGGTTTCAAGTGGTGTTTAGCCCATGTATGTGGGTCACGATGTGATGGGCCTTGAAGTGTGGACAAGGCCTGGTTCGTTCCTAACAAGAGGTATCGGAGCCCGGTTGAGACTCGATTGATGCAGCGATGTGCACGGATTGACCTAGCTGAAGGGGTCAATATGCTTAGTGGTGCGGTGGTAAGACCTGGTAAGCCCTCAGACCTGGTTTCGCCATCTTTCCCAGGGAGGGTAGGTTGGCCGCACGGGGGAGTTCCTTATGTTGGATTTAATTCAACATGTGGGCTCATATATTTATATTAATTATATATTATGGGCTATCATAAGATTAAGCCCAATTAAAGTGATCAATAAAGTTTAAAGTTTTGGGCTAGACATCTAATAGAGAATGGACTTTAATGTGTAGAGACCCAAATGATTAATTTCTATTTTTATGATAGGCTAAAATAGAAGTTAGACTAAAGATATAAATAAGGGTTATGGTCCCCAAGCCATATGCACAAAGGTTTTCTCTTTTCTGAAATCCTATCAATCAGAAATGATATCACTCTCCTCCAAAGAGATAACTCTCTTCAGAGATAGCAAAGATGGCATATTGACTTGGAAGACAATAACCAGAAAATCAAGCTTTCTTCATGGATCCAGGTACGCTTCCGCTCAGATCTAAACATTTAGATCTAAATTTTCTTGATGATTTGACATGAAAATTGGTTGGTGACAATTCACCAAATTAGAATATAAAGTATTCTAACAATTGGTCTCAGAGTTTCTTCATGTCAAATCATTGGGAATCAATTTGTTTCTTTGTCTTCCATAATCATGGATTTGGTTTTTCCATGGATTTAGTTTATTAAGAAATATGGCTTTGGAGTTTGGAGTTTGTTTAAGATTTGATTTTTACGTTTTATGCATCCAGCTAGAATCTTGTTAACAAGAGTTAAGATCCAATTTATTGAGAAACAGATTCAAGTTTTAAGGATTATATTAAAAAAAAAAGGATAAAAGTTTCGGTTTTCTGGGCCAATTTTATTAGGTGATAGGTTTTGTCCAAAATGTGAAAATCATGCAGGATGAATAGGAGAATTTTCCTATTATGACGGCAATAATGGGGCTTGTTAGTGGTGCAAGTTGGCGTGGGGCCCACTTGGTTGTTTAAGGAATTTGTTCACATTTTGGTATTATTATTTTATTAATATTATGAGATAAGTTGATTGAAACAAACTTTCGGCGCATAATTATTGTTTTGGTCAATTGTCACTGACTTATTCAAATTTTGGTATTATTATTTTATTAATATTATGAGATAAGTTGATTGAAACAATATGCTACCAAAGTAGCCTCTCTTGTCTAGATTAATTTATTTTATAATATTAAGTTAGTTGTGTATATGTAATTCATGCGGATATTGGCCAGCCCAAAAGAGGGTCAATATTTGGACGAAATACATGTGCACTTGTGGTAATAAATATGTGACAATTATTTGGTTTACCGTGTGAACAATTAATCGGTCCAAAGAAAGGTTAATTGTTTGACAGGATCTTATTGTCAATATTTGATTACTACACTAAGAGTACCACTTACAGTTAATATTTATGTCCAAAGACTAGATATTAATGTTGTGCTAGGTATCTTGTGATGGGGTTTACCATTATTTGAATATATGGTTATTATATGGAATTAATGTGAGCATGTTCTACTTGTTTCGTTCTTTGTACAGTTGCTAGTTCTGCATCTACTATTACTGCCAGCTTGAATTCCATTCCCATGCTTAGTAGCACGAACTTTAAAGCATGGAAAGAGAACGTTATGATTGTTCTCGGTGTTATGGATCTAGACCTTGCGTTAAGGACAAAATGACCCACAGACCTTACGGTTGATAGTTCATCTAATGATAAGATGGACATGGAAAGATGGGAACGTTCTAATCGCATAAGTCTTATGATCATAAAGCGTGCAATTCCAGAAACCTTCAGAGGCACTATGTCCGAAAAGGTTACTACTGCTAAAGATTACCTTGAGGAAATTGAAAAGAGGTTTGCTAAAAGTGAAAAGGCTGAAACAAGTACGATTTTAGCAAATCTCATTTCAATGAGGTATAAAGGAAAAGGTAATATAAGGGAGTACATCATGGAGATGTCTCATCTTGCTTCAAAGCTAAAGGCACTAAAGTTGGAGCTGTCTGAGGACTTGCTTGTGCATTTAGTTTTGCTCTCTCTTCCTGCACAATTCAGTCAGTTTAAAGTTAGTTATAACTGTCAAACGGAGAGTTGGACTCTTAATGAGCTCCTCTCTCATTGTGTGCAAGAAGAAGAAAGGTTGAAGCAAGAAAAGATAGAAAGTGCTCATTTGGCTAGTACCTTTAAGGACAAAAACTTGAAAAGGAAGAAGGGTAAGGAAGCTGCAAACGTTCCACCAGAAAAGAAACAGAACCAACAGGGTGAGGCATTTACCTGTTATTTCTGTAAAGCTGCTGGACACAAAAAAAAGGATTGTACCAAATATCGCGCATGGCGTGTAAAGAAAGGTACACTTCTCACTCTGGTTTGTTCTGAGGTTAATTTAACTTCGGTACCCATACACATTTGGTGGCTAGATTCTGGTGCTACTACTCACATAAGTGTGTCTATACAGGGTTGCCTGAACTACCGAAAGCCAATTGATGGTGAAAGATACATCTATGTGGGCGATGATAAATCAGTGGAAGTTGAGGCTATTGGAACTTTTAGGTTATTGTTAAAGACTGGTTATTATTTGGATTTGAATGAGACTTATGTTGTACCGTCATTTAGACGGAATTTGGTTTCTATTTTCGTATTGGACAAATTTGGTTACTCTTGTTCATTTGGAAATAGTCAGTTTAGTCTTTTTCAAAATTCAAATGTTATTGGTGCCGGTTCTTTATCTTTTGTTGATAACCTATATTTGCTTGATACAATTGCCTTATATAATGAAACCTTGCATGTGTATCGAGGTATAAAGAGAAAATTAACCAATGAGAATTCTGTTTCATTATGGCACAAACGTTTAGTGCATATCTCTAAACAAAGAATTGAACGTCTTGTGTCTGACAGGATTCTTGATCCCCTTGATTTTACGAACTTTGAAAATTGTGTTGCTTGTATTAAGGGGAAACAGACAAACCTAAGGAGATTAGGTGCCAACAGGGCTATGGACGTCTTAGAACTAATACATACAGACATTTGTGGGCCATTCCCTACAGCTTCTTGGAATGGTCAACAATATTTTATTACGTTTACAGACGACTTTTCACGTTATGGCTACCTATATCTCATTCAAGAAAAGTCTCAGTCTCTGGATGTGTTCAAAAATTTTAAAGCTGAAGTTGAGAATCAACTCAACAAAAGAATTAAAAGCATCAGATCTGACCGTGGTGGTGAATACTATGGCAGATATGACGGATCAGGTGAACAACGTCCAGGACCGTTTGCTAAGTTTCTCGAAGAGTGTGGTATTGTCCCACAGTACACCATGCCAGGATCTCCTAGCATGAATGGTGTTGCTAAAAGGAGAAATAGAACATTAAAGGACATGGTAAGGAGTATGATTAGTCATTCTACTTTACCAGAATCTCTTTGGGGAGAAGCACTAAAGACTGCAGCTTACATACTCAATAGGATTCCAACAAAAGCAACTACCAAAACCCCTTATGAGCTTTGGACGGGCAAGAAGCCCAGTTTAAATCACTTGCACATTTGGGGTTGTCCAGCTGAGGTAAGGCCAAATAGGCCAAATGAAAAGAAACTGGATTCCAGAACGATTAGTTGCTATTTTGTTGGATACTCCGAAAAGTCAAGGGGTTACAAGTTTTATGATCCCACTACTAAGTCAATGTTTGAGACGAGAAATGCTCGGTTCTTTGAGGATGTTGAGTTTGCGAGGGGAAAAGGAATTAAGGACTTTGTCTTTGAAAAGGAATGTGTCGAAATTCCTCTAATTGCTTTTGAAAATTATTAGGGTCAGGTTTCAATTCCTGGTATTGTTCAAGAAGCAATTCCAGATCAAGACAATGTTATTGAACCTCTTGCTCAAGTTCAACAACTTGTTCCAGAATAACAAACTCTACAGCCTCAAGAACCTATGCCATTAAGGAGATCCACTAGAGAAAGGAGAAATGCAATTTCGGACGATTATATTGTATTTCTTCAAGAACATGAAGTTGACATTGGTGTGGTAGAAGATGATCCAATCAACTTCCATTAAGCCATTGAAAGTTCTAACTCTCAACAGTGGATTAATGCCATGAATGAAGAGATGAAGTCCATGAAGGACAATGACGTTTGGGACCTTGTATCATTACCTGAAGGTACGAAATCCATTGGTTGTAAATGGATATTTAAGACCAAAAGGGATTCGAGAGGTAATATAGAAAGGTATAAGGCTCGTCTTGTTGCAAAGGCTTCACACAAAAAGAAAGTATTGACTATAAAGAGACTTTCTCTCCAATTTCTTCGAAAGACTCTTTTAGGACAATAATGGCATTAGTGGCACATTTTGACCTTGAGTTACATCAGATGGATGTTAAGACAGCGTTTCTCAATGGTGACATTGATGAGACGATTTATATGGTGCAGCCAGAAAACTTTTTGTCCGGAGATGCAAAACAAATGGTTTGCAAATTAAAGAAATCTATCTATGGGCTCAAGCAAGCTTCTCGTCAATGGTATTATAAATTTCATCAAGTTGTTATCTCATTTGGTTTTGAGATAAATGCAGTTGATGATTGTATATACCATAAGTTCAGTGGGAGTAAGTGTATTTTTCTGGTTTTATATGTCGATGACATACTGCTTACCAGCAATGATATAGGCTTATTGCACGAAACCAAGAGCTTTCTGACAAAGAAATTTGAAATGAAAGATCTTGGTGATGCCTCTTTTGTATTGGGCATACAAATACACCGAGATCGTTCTCGAGGTATACTTGGGTTATCACAAAAGAGCTATATCGAAAATGTTCTAAAGAGATTTGGCATGCAGGATTGTAAACCAGGTGACACCCATGTTGCTAAAGGAGACAAGTTTAGTCTAAACCAATGCCCTAAGAATGAGTTTGAAACTAAAGAAATGCAAAAGATTCCTTATGCGTCAACAGTAGGGAGTCTAATGTATGCTCAAGTGTGTACGCATTCGGATATTGCGTATATAGTTGGAATGCTGGGCAGATACTTAAGCAATCCTGGAATGGATCATTGGAAAGAAACTAAACGGGTTATGCGGTACTTACAGAGAACAAAGGACTACATGCTCACATACAGAAAATCGGATTAGTTGGAGATCATTGGGTATTCTGATTCTGATTTTACTGGATGCCAAGACAGTAGAAGATCCACATCAGGCTATATTTACCTGCTGGCTGGAGGAGCTATTTCCTGGAAGAGTGCTAAGCAGACACTCATAGCTTCTTCCACCATGGCAGCGGAATTTATAGCATGTCATGAGGCATCTAGTCATGGGATTTGGCTGCGAAATTTTGTCACTAAGCTGCAAATTGTGGATGGTATTGAGAGACCATTAAAGATGTTTTGTGACAATAAGTCAGCAGTGCTATTCCAATAATAACAGGAGCTCAAAAAAGTCAAAACATATAGACCTCAAGTTCCTGGTTGTTAAAGAAAGAGTTCAAAATGGTCAGGTGTCTATTGAACATATTGGGACAAACTCTATGGTTGCGGATCCGCTAACTAAGGGATTACCACCTAAGGTCTTTCATGAGCATACCGCTCATATGGGTGTTGTATCTTTTGATAACATGCAATTTTAGTGGAAGTTTGTTATTTTGGTTGATTTTCAGTTATAGACACATTTTGTGGTTTGTTTGAACTCTTTATTTGGTTGATCTCACTAAGGAATAAGGTTGGACCAGTTGGAAGTAGGCATGTTAAGATCACATTACATGTAACTTCCCATGCTATGCATCCATGCTTGATCTATGTTGTTCAATTATATTGACATATGTGACTATTGATTGTTTCATTATGATATGTGTATAATGAAAACCGCTTTAATCCTATGTTGATATGATTGATGAACCAGATTGATTTAAGATGTCTATGGTAATGATAGCAAAATTTGAGCTCATAAGGTTATTACATAATATATAATTAAAAAAGTTATACATATATGGCCCAAGTGGGAGATTGTTGGATTTAATTCAACATATGGGCTCATATATTTATATTAATTATATATTATGGGCTATCATAAGATTAAGTCCAATTAAAGTGATCAATAAAGTTTAAAGTTTTAGGCTAGACATCTAATAGAGAATGGACTTTAATGTATAGAGACCCAAAGGATTAATTTCCATTTTTATGATAGGCTAAAATAGAAGTTAGACTAAAGATATAAATAAGGGTTATGGTCCCCAAGCCATATGCACAAAAGTTTTCTCTTTTCTGAAATCTTATCAATCAGAAAAGATATCACTCTCCTCCAAAGAGATAACTCTCTTCAGAGAGAGCAAAGACGGCATATTGATTTGGAAGACAATAACCAGAAAATCAAGCTTTCTTCATGGATCTAGGTACGCTTCCGCTCATATCTAAACATTTAGATCTAAATTTTCTTGATGATTTGACATGAAAATTGGTTGGTGACAATTCACCAAATTAGAAATAAAGTATTCTAACACCTTAGACATGGGGGACTTAGCCGTCGTACGGGGGAGCGAAGTAACTCACAAATGAACGGGGGAGATTGTTAAAATGTTCACATATGAGTTAGGATCCCATATCACAAAGTGATGTGATATTAAGGTGACTTATATACATGAAGGACCCATGAAACCAATAGCTTAGGCTTTTTGGTTTCAAGTAGTGTTTAGCCCATGTATGTGGGTCACGGTGTGATGGGCTTTGAAGTGTGGACAAGACCTGGTTCGTTCCTAACAAAACACACATTTAAGGCTGTTGCACATCGTAATATATATATATATATATATATATATATATGAGTCAGATTAGGGAAGCTGATGAAAGGTTGAAGATCTCGATCTTGTGATGTTGATGATGATGATGATGACGTGCCAACGATTTCCTCCAATTCCTCACATCCTTCTATAGTTAACAAACGTTGGTAAATTTGGAGCAAGCATAGTGTTAGGTCTCAAATCCCAATCAATTAACTTTCCAACCAATCACACAAACGGAAGCAATCTAAAACAATAAGTCATCTAAAGAACACACAAAAATTTACGTGGTTCAAAACTCAACTTGCTTATATCTACGGATGAAAGAAAAGATTCATTAATTGTAGAAGTTACAATTAAACCAATCAATCCACACTCAATCACTCATACTACCAACCCAATCTAATTAATCAAATCAATCCCAATCCCAAACTCAAACAAACAATCATGAGCACTCACTCGGTTTCTAACAATCAAACAATCATACACACTCATAAGACCATCATATTTTATCTTATGGGGTGTCTCATTGCAAAACCCTAAAACTCTATTTACATCTTTCTTTCAAACCAAACCCTTATGAAACATTTACTATAATTTTACATAACGCCGCGGATATAACCTCTAGGATATGAAATTTTCCACAATTTAAAAAAAAAATCTAAATTTGATACTTGAAAATGCAAAATCACATTTATTAAGAAGATTTTACTTTTCATATTTAGTCCAAAAGAGATTTTCGTACTAATAAAACATACGTAGTATAACTTTGGTTAAAAAATGCATAAAAAGGATAAAAAAAATTTTAACCACCTTATTGAAAATTTTCGTTTTCTTTTGAAATAGTAAACCGACTCAGGTAGTCGGGCGCGATTTTAAGGTGTAAAAAAACTGGGATAATGGGTTGGGATTATGACCCAACAAAAGTTTGATAAATCCGATCCATACTCTGACCCGAAAATCTTATCGCCAAGCCGCCAACTAAAACCCAAAACCCTAGCAGTTCTTCTTCCTTTCGCCTCTACCCTCTGGCCGCTGCACTGCACCAAAAGACAAGGTACGCCTCTTTACTCCAAATTAGGAATTACGATTACCTTAGTTTAATATTTTCCGTGTTGTTATTTTCTTTATAATTTGCGCTTAGCTTTTAGTTAGGATTCTCTGTAATTTGGAGCCGATTGAATTCTTACATGCAAACAAATGCTAATAAACTTGTATTTCAAAGTTTGTTTCTTTTTCTTTTAAATCTAAGTCTATCTTTTGTATAATAGTTTCCATGTTTTAATTGAATTTTATTGGAATTCTGAAGAAAAATTTTCTTCTCCCTTTGTCTGTTGATTCTTTTTAGATGAAATAGATGTAAGGTTTGGCATGTTTACGTGAACTGAATTTTTCAAGAACGAAAATCTGTTCAAAAGTGAAGCTGTTAATTAGTTGAATTTTAATTTAATCCTTGCTGATGTTTGCAGATTCATATTGAACGATGGTGCAATATAATTTTAAAAAGATAACTGTTGTACCCAATGGGAAGGATTTCATTGATATCATCCTCTCTGGGAACCAAAGGCAAACACCAACTGTTGTTCACAAGGGTATGCCATTTCTCGCCTCCGCCAGTTTTATATGCATAAAGCGAAGTACGCACAACATAATTTTCATGAGAAGCTCTCTACAATAACTGAAGAGTTCCCTTGTCTGGATGATATCCACCCTTTCTATGTGGACCTTCTTCATGTGCTGTACAACAAGGACCACTACAAGCTTGCCCTTGGCCAGATAAATACCGTTAGGAACCTTATTAGTAAGATCGCCAAAGATTATGTCAAACTGTTGAAGATCGCCAAAGATTAAGTCAAACTGTTGAAGTATGGTGATTCATTATATCGGTGCAAGTCTTTGAAGGTTGCTGCTTTAGGTCGCATGCGTACTGTGATCAAAAGGATCGGCCCGAGTCTGGCTTACCTAGAGCAGATCAGGCAACACATGGCAAGGCTGCCTTCAATTGATGCAAATACACAGATAAATTTTGATTTGTGGGTATCCTAATGTTGCTAAAAGCTCATTTATGAACAAGCTCACCAGGGCCAATGTGGATGTCCAACCTTATGCCTTCACCACGGAGTCACTCTTTGTGGGTCATACAGATTATAAGTACCTGAGGTACCAAGTGATTGATACACCGGGGATTCTGGACAGGCCATTTGAAGATCGTAACATTATTGAGATGTGAAGTATTACCACTCTGGCTCACCTATGAAGCCACCGTGCTGTTCTTCTTGGACATTCCAGGCTTGTGTGGCTCTGGCATTGCCCAGCGGGCTGCTCTTTTTCACAACATCAAGTCTCTTTTTATGAAAAAACCCTTGATCATTGTCTGCAACAAGATTGATTTGCAGCCTCTTGATGGGTTATCCAAGGAAGACATGAAGTTGGTCAACGAGATGCAAGCTGAAGCCATGAAGACTGTGATGGGTTAAGGAGGCAAGCCTTCAAATGAAGCTGGGGTTCTGTTAACTATGAGCACTTTGACTGAGGATGGGGTGATTAGTGTGAAGAATGCAGCTTGTGAGAGGTTACTGAATCAGAGGGTGGAATTGAAGATGAAATCCAAAATGATAAATGACTGTCTTAATAGGTTTTGTGTTGCTTTGCCAAAGCAACGTGATCAGAAGGAGAGGCCGCCTTGCCTACCTCAGGCAGTTTTAAAAGCTAAAGCTAAGGAAGTAGCTGAAAAGGAGAAGAGGAAGACAGTAAAGGATTTGGAGGAGGAGAATGGTGGTGCTGGTGTATACTCTGCTAATTTGAGGAAGAACTATATTTTGGTCAGTGATGAATGGAAGACGTACTGCCTGAAATTCTTGATGGTCACAATGTGTTTGATTTCATTGATCTCGATATCTTATTAAGGCTTGAAGAGAAGAGTTGGAGAGAGAAAAGGGTCTTCGGCAAGCTGAAGAAGACGATGCTGAATTTGAAATGGATGGTGATGAATTGTCCCCAGAAGAGCAAGGAGCCCTAGCTGCAATCCGTAAAAGAAAAGTTTGCTTATTCAACAACATAGGATCAAGAAAAGCACTGCAGATAGTTGACCCACTGTCCCAAGAAAGTTTGGCAAGGACAGGGAGTTCACAACACAGAGAATTGGTGTGGGTGGAGGGGGGGTGCAGTTATCAAGTATGGGACTGGATCTCTCTTTGGCAATTAATCATGCTCGCAGCAGGTCAAGGGGCCAGAAAAAGGAAAGGTCACTCGATAGAGGAGATAATGATGGTGCCGAGGCCATGGATGTGGTTGTTGGCCAGCCAAGTAAGATGCTGCATGCAAGGTCTAGATCTCTATAAATGTCAAGGTCAAGCTCAAGATCATGGCCTCCTACTGAAATTGTCCTTGGAAAGGGCTTTAATGATTCTGCTCAAAAGGTCAAGGCACATAAACTGGCGAAGAAATTTGTTAAGAAAAGGAACAAGGATGCTCGTCGTGGAGAGGCTGATAGAGTTATTCCCACATTAAAACCAAAACATTTATTCTCTGGGAAACGATCCATTGGGAAGACTCAAAGGCGTTGGACCACTTAAGGTGCATTATTACATAAATTCTTTATTATCTTGTAGTTCGCTATTATTGTTCTGCCACATTGTTTATTTTGTTTTGTTGCTTGTTCAATGTGCATTGCCTGGTTTTGGGATGAAAATTATGAGCTTGAGTTGCTTTCATTCTTATTAAATCATCTATTGCATTAATGCCTTCATTAATTTTGTGTGAAGAATCGAAAACTATTTTTGAAGAGTCAGAAATGCTTGATTATTAGTATTTGGGATACTCTCTGTTTGACGTCATCATTTGCTTTTGACATCATATTTAATCTTTATTGGGGTTATTGTTTGGGTAAGTTCAGTGACTGTAGTTAATCGCCTCCCTTCAGCCAGCAGTGGCATCATTTTACAAAAAGGTATAGTTTTAATGGTGTGGGTGTGTGATGGGGGTTGTTGAAACTCTGTTAATTAACCTTGTACGAAAGGGAGATGACCAAAATATTAATATAAAATTTTAATATTGTTCTCATAGACTCATACTAATAATTCCATATGTTTCAATGGGGTGTTGCCTTTACAAATGGAAGATTTTTAGTGCTTGATTTCTTGGATGGTTTAATGATGTTTGCTGCTAATTCTGTTATCTTTAATTAGTTCATTTGTCCAGAGATGACAGTGGATAACAGATACTGATATGTAATAGGGGATGAATTTGTTCCCCCGATGAAAGCTGAAAATTAGAGTCTAAATGGGCTAAAGAAGTCAATAGTGAGCCGAAAAGCACAAGAGAATTTATTGAATTTTAATTTTGAATTACTCCTCTTCATCTTCAGGTTTTGTCCACTCAATATCGCTTCCTGTTGGCCACGTAGTTACTTGAGCGTCAACCGAATCCTCAATCCGTTGGGATGCTTGCATCTGTGTATATATGTACAATCCAATTAAAACAATGAAGAAGGAATTATATTATATATATTAACTATCATATATACTATCATTAACATTGTTTCAATTCATTTTTCTTAATAGTAATGCTTATGTTAGGGTTACTCGTGTTTTCAAACAATATACTATTAATGTCATTGACCAATAATATCGACCAACTAAATCCAATTTGACAACAATTTTATTAAGTAGAATGTATACTTACAAATCTGTAAGCCACATAGCATCTTGATTTAAACTAATTATTAAGCACTATGTATAATCTACAATTAATTTTTTTTTAATATGCACATGTAAGAAGGATATCCAAGTGACGAAAGATATCTATTCAGCATTTTCTTTTAATTTTTATATTTTCTTTTTGATATTTGGGGATAATTTTTACGTATTGCATTAATGCATTTTATTATTCTTTTTCTGCTTTTTGGTCATAAAAAAAGAATAAAAGGTAAAATTATCTGCCAATCGGAAAAAAAAAAAGTATTCCCTCAAAATAAAAAAAAATAAAAAACCAAACTTATAAAGAGTAGTTAAGATTTGATATCGATACCTGTGGTTGGGCACATGCACAATGTTGGGAGTCATTGATGGTAAAAGTTGTTATGTGGGGACAGTAGATTGGGAGTCATTGATGGTAAAAGTTGTTGTCATCTGAGGACAGTTGGTTACTTTTAACTCTGTCAGAGATGGGAATAGGATATTATAATCCACTGAGCTGAAGCTTATGAGGCTTGGCAGCTCTTCAAGAGATAAATCGTTTAATCTAGGCAGCTCCACTCTCTTAGCCTTCTCCTGATGATGATGATGATGATGATGATCTTTCGCATCGGCTTTATCTTCAAACCCAAATACTTGCTCCAATTTGGAGGCTTCTGAAATGCGTATAATTTGAAGTTGTTGAAGATGAGGAAGAATACTAATAGGAAACACATATTTAAGGCTGTTGCACCCTTTAATTTCTACATGAAACAAATTAGGGAAGCTGATGAAAGGTTGAAGATCACGATCTTGTGATGTTGATGATGATGATGATGATGTGTCAACGATTTCCTCCAGTTCCTCACATCCTTCTATAGTTAACCAAAGCAAGTTTGGTAAATTTGGAGCAAGCATAGGTGAGAAGACATATCTCAGCCTCTTGCAATCATACAGGGTGATTTCTCGAAGGTTTTGAAGGGTTACTAATTGGTTGGGACTCCTCCATATAACTCTCAACTCTGCTAGATTCCTCACTTGCAAGTACCGCAAATTTGAAAGGATGTTTCCATGCTGAAGAAGATGAAACATCTCTTCAGCATTATTCCCAATTACTGCATATTCCATGTTTGGAGAGTTCCATTGGCCTACCACTGCGTTATTGCTTTTCATCCCCACAGATCCAATGACTATAAACTGGAAAACAAATTACAACATCATCATTTAAATGAACTTTTGTTAAACTATAGTAACTAAATACATACAGTGAGAATATATAAATATCATTTGATTCCAACTATCAACTCAACAACAAGCCACTCACATATATATATAGAGAGGCTCAAAACCAAAAAGGAAATCTACTTTATATCACTAAATTAAAAATACAATATGTTTTATATATATATTAGTGTAACACTGAAACTTCAAGGAAACATACATATCATATGCCCAAAACAGAAAAAGAGAACTTTTCAAGCGTTCAATATATACTATAATACTCCTAGCTATTATTATAAAAATGTAAATGTCGTATCACAAGAAACTAAAACAACTAAATTTAGTTTGATTAATGCTGAATGTAATCATTATTATTAAAATATAATTTTATTACTTACACTTTAAAGTATTAACTACTATTATTCATTTATTGCAATATTATTTTTACTATCATTAATATATAATAACATTTTAATTATGTAAAATAATTATATGTATTCAATTGTCTCCGTCCAACACTCACATTGAGCAAATATATGAAACACAATTCACAAGCAAATTAAAAATCGATTAAAACTGAATAAATTAAGAACTAGTATAATATCAATTTAGTGAATTAAGTATAAAATAAAGATATAGATTTATATGTATTACCTTTTTTAATACTACGAAAATAACAATTGAAACTATCATGCTTAGGCATACCTCCAATTGAGATGAAACACTGAAAGGTCTCAAGTTGGGACAATCTGAAATACTAAGATATCTAAGGGATGGTAGTTTTAGCAAAACATCATTGCCGTCCCTTCCTTGGCGGGGGTCAAAAACTTCCTTTAGTTGATCTAAATCACTCAGGTACAAGTCCTTCAACCGTGCAAGATTTAGATTTTCACCCAAAGAGCTTGGAAATATATATTCCAATTTACGACACTTGCTTATCTGCAGTGAATTTAGTTCTTGCAAGCACGGAGAATGATCACAATCAGCCTCCATCAGAAGTTGCTCCAACATATGGCACTCTACTATCTCCAGCTTTTTTAATTGTACCAAATATTGACGAAAGGACCGTGGAAAAGATGTGATGCTGCTGCATCTCATTATCTTCAATGTTTGCAATATCTGTAGGAACCCCTCTGGCAGTGAGGTCTCACCATTGCACAGCCATTTCAAACAAGTCATATCTCCTAATAACAGCTCCTCCAAATTTGATAATGCGATGCCTGGCAAATGCTGCTTTCTTGTGTCTATGAGGCCTTCCAGGTTCAATTTGGAGCAACCTTTTATTCTCAGAGTTTTCAACTTGGGCAACAAGTATGAAGGTTGAACGTGGGTGGTCGATAATATCTCACCTTTACCACCTTTCATCAACTCTAAAATTTGCTCCAACGTATGGCAGTCGCCTATCTCGAGATTTTCTAACTGCACGAGATTTTGAGCAACGGACGGTGGAAAGAGAGATTTCAGACTATTACAATGAGTTACCGTCAACGATTGCAGCTTTTGTAGCCCCTGATTAGCACCTTCTATCTCCTCAAAAATTTGATCCAACATATTGCAGTCACCTATCTCGAGACTTTTCAGCTGCAGAAGAGATTGCATAACCAACGATGGAAACAGAGATTTCACCTTATGGCATTCTTCTATATTCAAACTTTCCAACTTTTTCAGGAATCCGTTTGGAGGTGGACTCTTACAAAGTCGTTCAAAACAATTCATGTCTTTGATCTCCAAAACCGACAAATTTGAGAGCGCAACTTGCTTATACTGGTCTCTTGCATCAACGAGACATTCCATATTGCATCCCTTTGTTCTCAGAATACTCAATGAGTTCAAGCCCCCTTGATCCATGCTTGGAACAATATTTTGGCAACTTGCAATCCCACCCAACTCAAGCAATTCAACATCTTCAAATAAATTCTTAAATGCCTTAAATGAGGCGAACTTGTTAACTTTCAAGCGTCGCTTGGATGGGTAGACTTCCTCTGTATCACTTTCTATAGCTATGCTATAGTTTTGTAATGCAGGGAACACAAAGTTTTTTGGCAAACATTCAAGTTTGCCAACCCTCAACACTAGTATTGCCAACTGGGACAATTTATTTAGCTCTAAAAGACTAGCATTCTTCACTTCTTCATCTGTCCCTTCAATCAGCCACCCATCAAACCCGCAGCCACCAAAGTATAACTCTTCTAGCTGGGATAATCTTTGTATCACATTTGGAGGAACCCTTTTCAACCTTCTACAACGAGACAAATCCAGCAACCTTAGACTCTTCAAATCCCCTACTTCATCCGGCAGTACCTCAATATCAGAACCATAGAAACTAAGAATCTCAAGCTTCTTTAGCTTTCCTAATGATGAGATGCTATACGTGTTGAGCTTGCAATATTCTAAGTATAGGGTCCGAAGGTTTGTGAGGAAATGAAGTGCGTCCTTAGACAAAGATCCATTGAGACTCAAATTAAGAACTTTCAAGGATTTCATCCCTTCAAAAGAGGCACCTGAAATCATCACGGTTTCCTCAGTTTCTTTGGCAGTAAATGACAAAAGTTCAAGCTTTGGGAATTCCAACCCCATAGGAATTTCTTTTATCTTGCTTTCCATAAAGGAAATGGTTGTATAAGCCTCAAAGTTTTCATTCCCTGGCCAGACGCTTGCACCCACCTCTGATTTTATGACAACATGGTTCTCCTTTTGGGATGCTATCCATAAAGCCACATCTCGAACCATGTCATGCATTTTAACAAGACGATTCCCCCTACCATGTAACAGTAAACAAGAAGCTTTGAGGTGGTCCAGTTCAGCGTAGACCGT
Organism: Microcos paniculata; assembly: GCA_030664755.1. Classification (NCBI taxonomy): domain Eukaryota; kingdom Viridiplantae; phylum Streptophyta; class Magnoliopsida; order Malvales; family Malvaceae; genus Microcos; species Microcos paniculata. The sequence goes on along the minus strand of CP131459.1, from coordinate 36,897,749 downwards.
ATCTCTAGCATCTTGAATTGTTTCACTGCCCTGGAATATTTTTAGCCCCCAAACATGTCTTACCAACTCCTCTACTGGAATCGAGAAATCTTCTGGATATATAGAACACAAAAAGAAGCAAATTTTCGTCTCCTTACTCCTCAAATAATCGTAACTCAATTTAAGACACTTGTAAGCATTTTTATCTGCTTCAACACATGCAATGTCCGGCAATCTAGAACTTCTAAGTTTTTGACATGCGTCACGCCA